>JAHTLZ010000274.1:12730695-12755011 GCA_023846285.1 Phrynocephalus versicolor | reverse complement strand
TATTATTATTATTATTATTATTATTATTATTATTATTATTATTATTAATCTTCCCCTCTGAGTTGAGAGGGAGGGAGGAAGCACAGAAAGAAGAAAGGAGTGAACTCCCCCCCTCTTAGTTCCTTTTTTAATATTAATTTAAAGCAAAGATAGACAGTGTTAAGACTTAATACAGCTTTTGGATTCCTTATTAGCCATCGAATGTGGACGGGTGCTTTCCCCCTCCCATCCTGCAAGGGCGCATACAAAATGTGTATGAGGGCCAGAAAGGTGGGAGAACAGAAATTAAGTGTTGGTTGTAGGGTTTGGGCTATTGTAGTTTTTATTCTAAGTGGTGTTTGTTTGAGTAGTTGCACTGTGGGACCGTACCAGATGTACAAAAGAAAGAAACTATGGGTAAATTTTTAAAATTAGCTACAGTGAATGCAAGAGGTCTTGGTTCTGTTCTGAAGAGAAAGAGAGTAGAGTCATTAATCAAGAGGAATAAATTGGACATTGTTTTTCTTCAAGAAACACATCAAATGAAAGAAGGACTTAATTAAGTGAAATTACCCAATATCAACATATATGAGAAAAGTTTTGGATCATCTAAAGCGAGGGGGGGTAGCTATCTTAATTTCAAAGCATTGTGATTGTATTGTTGAAAAAAATGTGAAAGATACAGAAGGTAGATACATAATTCTTCAGGGCACAATCGGTTCAGAGCAATATACATTGATAAATGTTTATGCACCAAATACCAATCAAAACCTGTTCTATAATGAGGTTTGGGAGCAGATAGAAAGGGTACAGAAGGGACACATAATTATGACTGGAGATTTTAATATGATTATGGATAAAATCAAAGACAAAACAATCAATAAGAATGTTGACTGGAGGGTTAGCATACAACCTTAACAAAATTCATTGCAAATACAGGGTTAAAGGATGTATGGAGAGAATTGAAGGGAGATGAAAGAAAATATACATTCTACTCCCCAGTCCACAAAGGATACTCTAGAATAGATTTTATAATTGTCTCACAAAGCTTACTATCTAATATTGCAAACACAAACATAGAAGTGATAAAAAATTCCGACCATGCTTTAATGAATGTTGAAATAGAAACCAAGGAGAATTATAGAGAAGCTAGAAGGTGGAGAATAAACCCTAGAATTTTCCAATTCCCGGATGCAGTAGAAAGAATACAAAAAGATTGGTTAGAAACTTGGAATATTAATGAAGAAGGTGGTGGACAAATAGGAGTTATTTGGGACACTTTGAAAGCTGTAGCAAGAGGCTACATGACAAGAGAAAATTCTATAATAAAAAATCGAGAGCAGGTAAACAAGAGAAATTTGTAAGTTTTAATAGCAGACCTTGAATCTCAATTTTTTTAAAATAATGATAAAAAAACTTAATCCAGATTCAGGCTAGGAAAAGAGAATTAGAAGACATAGAATTACAACAAACTCAAAGAAATTTACTATATTTGAAAAGAAACTTTTTTGAATATAGTAATAGAAACTGAAAGATGTTAGCTAAGATAGCACAGAAAAGAAAAGAAAAAAGTATGATAGGAAGGATAAAAGACCTAAGAGGCAATAACTGTACACAAATGAAAGAAAAATTGAAAGCTATCCAAGAATTTTATCAAAAATTATATACATCTAAGAACAACAGCAAGGTAGTTATGGAACAATATATTTCTAAAAACCTAAAGTCAAGATTAGCAGAGGAAGACAAGTTAGAAATGGAGAAATCTATTAAAGATGAGGAGATAGAGGAGGTGATAAACAAATAAAAGAACACTAAAACTCCAGGAGCCAATGGATTGGGAACAGAATTTTATAAGATATTTAAATCAATGTTACTACCTAATCTAAAGAAGCTCTATAACGAGATATTAGAAGGAGGGCAAGCCCCAATCTCCTGGAAACACTCATTAACTATTTTAATTCTTAAGCCTAATAGGGATCCAACAGATGTCAGTTCCTATAGACCAATATCTCTTATTAATCAAGATGCTAAGATTTTCACAGCAATTCTAGCCAAAAGAATGTACACCTTTATAGATAAATATATCAAAGAGGATCAAACTGGTTTTATTAAAGGTAGACAAATGTCAAACACTATAAGAAGAACTTTAAAATGTTCTTTATGAGATGGGAAGATTGCAAGATAAGGCATGTATTCTATCCTTAGATTTATTTAAAGCTTTCAATTGTGTTCAATGGTCTGCGCTAAAACTTTTATTAGAGAAATGGGGTTTTGGAAAAAAAATTCCTAGGTGTAATAAATCAACTTTACTCAGATAGTACTTCGTCAATTATAGTCATGATGGGATGACAGAACAGATTACTTTAGGCCAAGGAACAAGACAGGGTTGTCCTTTGTCACCAGTTTTGTTTTGCATTGTAATAGAGTTACTCGCAAATGCAATAAGGGATGATGAAGGAATCAAAGGTATGGGGAAGGAGGGGAAGATTAAAATCAGCTTGTTTGTGGATGATGCCTTGATAACAATAAAAATCCATTAGAAAATATACCAAGAATAAAATTACATTTAAAGGAATTTGGTGAAACAACTGGGTTATGTGTAAACTGGCAAAAATCAGAAATTATGCTGTTTAACCATGATAAACAAGATATGGAGGAGATTTCCAACTATGGATTGAAAGTCTGTAAATATATGAGATATTTAGGGATACTTTTAGATAAAGATTTGATTAAGACAAGGGAACAGAGCTATAACAAATTAAAGGAAGAGATCAGGAATAAACTACAAAATTACTCCAAATTAAACCTATCATGGTTTGGCAGAATAGCATTGGTAAAAATGAAGATACTTCCTAAAATTAACTTCCTTTTTAGAATGCTACCCATTCAGTACACAGAAGCTGAAATTAAAGCTTATCAAGATCTGATAAACAGATATTGTAATGGAGGTAAAAAATCAAGAATAAGTAAAAGCTTTTGGTATAGATCACAAAAGGAAGGAGGCATAGGCATACCCAGCCTTAGAAACTACTATACAGCTAACCAGCTTAGTTGTGTGGGGGAAGTATTATATAAACTGGAAAAAATAATATGGTGGGAAATTGAATCAGACGAGATAAATGGGGTTATAATACTTGTTCAGTTTCCCTAAAAAGATATCAATTCAAAAACCCCCTCCTGAGGTCCCTATTAACCACTTGGACAAAGCACAGAAGGAAATTGGCTCCGGAAGAAAGGTGTGGAAGCAAGACATTGGTAAAGAAATAAAAAAAGATGAATGGAAAAGAATCTGGAATATGAGGATATTACATTCATTATCTGTTAGAATAAAAGAAAATTATTTTAAAACTATTTTAAGATGGTATATGACACCAGACAGACTGAATAAAATAAATTCAAGATATTCTAAGTTTTGCTGGAAATGCGAAAAAAAAGATAGGTACTTATATTCATCTTTGGTGGGAATGCGAAATAGTTCAAAAGTTTTGGCAACAGATCTTCCATGAGATAAAAGAAATATTATAAGCTGATATTAAATGTAAGCCAGAAATTGTGTTGCTATCACTACCACCTACTAATGAATATGATATAAAAACAAAAGAATGAATTGCAAATTTTATGCCAGCAGCAAGACTGATTATAGCTAAAATTGGAAACTGAGTTCAGATTTTAAAATTGCTGACTGGTATAAGGAAGTGTGGGATATAGCTTTAAACGTCAAATTGTCCTGTACTATAAAAGTTTTGCGAGGGGAAATGAGCAAGGATATATTTTATGATATTTGGGGAAAATTTATAGATTATGTACTATTAAAAGGGAAAGGGATACAACCGTCATACAACCCAACACAGTTCTGGAGAAAAGGACTCTTAAGAAGACAACTAGAAAAAAAAGATGAAGAAGGAAGAGAAGATAAAGGAATACTGGATGGTCCCGGGGGGTTGGGGTGCACTTTGTAGTGATATTTTTGTTCATTGTATTGTTTATTGTATGTTTGTTTATTTTAAATAAATAAAAAAATAAAAAAAATCTGGTGAGACAGCCACACAAACTTTGCCTGTGCTGGCTGAGCCAGCATCAGTAGAAACCCAAACTGAAGCAGGGCGGAGGGAGCACAACACAGAAAGCAGCATGGCTTGGGGTGCCAGTGTAAGTAGGTATCCTCTGTAGATCTTCCAGATGGGGATGAGTCATTGCCCTTAGGGGGTCATATATCTCTGGCTACCATCAAAAAGATTTTGAGGTGAGACTGTGTGGATGTCTTTGAACTTTTGAACAGGGAAGTAGGAGACCAGAAGTATGATAAGTTTGACAATTAAAAAAGGAAAAAATCAAGAAGAGAAAAGCAGATCACTGTTGGTCGAACTGGTTTCTAGCATTTTTTTCATATATCCAGGAGTTATTGTGCGAACACATTCTGAGCGGGCCTTTGTGATACATGGACCTTATTTACAGGACCAACTCGGATTTCCCTGGTCTGACCTGGATGATGTATGATGAGGGGTTTAGAATGAGGGCTGCCCTTTGTCCAAACTTGCCTTGGGACAGACCTTGTGATGCACTGTTGTTGCAGATCATGTCCCCCCCCCCCCAGAACACTGATAGAGGAGTGTTTCTACAGTGGCCATCTGATTCAGAAGGCCAGAATTTCAAAATTCTTCTCACCAGGTGGCAGGACAGGTGGTTCAACCCCACCTGGTCTGTTTGAATTTTAATAACCAAGGCAGTTGCACCAGGAAGCAGTGTAAGGTCAAGCACCAGTGCTCGGCATGTAGTGGTCCACATGCATCTGAGAGGATGAGGAGGCATGAGTAGGGGCAGAGATGCTGTTGCTAATAGGAAGCCCTCAGGATCAGCTGCCACTCAAAAAGGGTCCCAGTCCAATTAAGGTGGAAGTATTGAGTTCTTGACTGTGTAACTACCCTGACAGGTAGGGAGCCAGCTTTTTGCATGGTGGTTTCTGGCTACGTTTCCATATTCTAGCTATTGGGATGAGGTTAGGTAGAAGGGCTAAGAACCTGAGGTCTGTAGTAGGTCATGAGGACATAGTAAGGGAGAAAATAATTAAAGAAATCAAGGAGGGCCGGTTAGTGGGCCATTTTGTGGACCCACCAATTGTGACTTTTAGGGTGTCTCCACCCTAAGATTGGGGGTTGTGCCCAAGAAGACTCCAGGGGAGTTTCAACTAATTAGAATCTTAGACTCATAGAGTTGGAAGAGACCTCAAGGATCATCCAGTCCAACCCTTTGCCCTGCAGGATCCCCCATCAAAGTACATCTGACAAATGGTTTGACCTGTCAATCTGGAGCAACCTGTGAAATTTGCTGTATTTCTTCCAAGAAATGGTTTGGCTCCTTGTTCCATACAAGGAAAGATTTCAGCTCTTGCCTTTTACACTAAAGCCAGAGGTTTGTCCCACCCTATGAAATGATTGAGGGGTGATCCAGGGAAAGGGGCAGAGCTGGTGATAGGCACACACCCATTTTCCCAGTGATGCTGATCAAGCTGAGTGCTAGTTGGGAAGTAGTTTATGTGATGTGCCCATTACACACACCGGGTTTCCACTCACTGCCACCACCAGATTAACTGGACACGTATATGTATTTGAGAGATAGTCACACCAGGTTATATAGTCTTAAAACAAAACATGAAAGGTTTATTAGTTTACAATTAGATGATCAGTATTATGATAGCTTTAGCTGATGTTACTGTATTGCAATCATGAATTCTTATAATAATGTGTTTCCTTTATAAACCAGACCCTTTTCAGTGGCAGGATCTCCCACCTGACCAACTGACAATCTAAACTGACTCTCAGCTCTCTTAACTGAACAGAACTGTCCTCCTCTCAGCAACAACGCAAACTGAACTCCCCATCACTCATTAGGTTCCAATATATAACATTCTTAACCACTCCCACCAGCTTGGTGATTGGCTATTCAAAACACACTCATGAATATTTATCCTTGTTTTACCCTTTTCACCACAGTATGTAGTGATAGTTATGAACCCTCCTTGCTTAAGGTGGCTACATTAGTGTCCTTTTTCAGGGCTTTCAGCATTAGTGAGTTGGTAGCTACATCCAAGAATGATGAGTCCCAATCCTCTCTGCAGAGGGTGGACTTATTAGTTACGCAGGACCAGCTCATATTGATGCTAAACAGATCTAAAACAGACCAGTTGGGGTGGGTCGATTAATACATTTGGGAAAGTGCCATGTTAGGGAGATCCGCCCATTTTTAGCTGTCACTAATTACATGACATTGCATGGTGAAGGTGCCAGGAACTTGTTTCTTCACCACAATAGGAGTAAATTGATGAAAATATCAGTTCTGGCAAATTATGTCCAATGCTCTTGAGGAGGCAGGCATTGATGGATAGCATTGTGGGACTCACTCATTCCAAATTAGTGTGGGCTCTAAGGCTGCTGCTTTAGGTTATTCTGTAAGCAAGAAACAGGCTGCTGGGCTTTGTACATCCCAGAAGTATAGAGCTTATGTGCATCCATTGCCTGTATGTTAGGGTCAGGGCCGGTGTGACGTCACCCCTTTCACAGACTGAGTTTTCAGAGGCACAACCGGGTTTATTTCAACATCCCACTGCTGTGCCACTAAATTGTGACGACACCTCCCTTTTACACACTGAATTCTGTGATGGAAATGGTACTGCTGCCACCTTTTATTCACTTAATAATGCTGCCACCTTTTAAACTCTTCGCCTCATGAATCGGGACAGACTCAGAGGAATAATATAACAATAATAACAAAGTTTATTGTGAAGATAATAAATATAACAATATCTGAGGATGGTATGCGTTGCCTTTAACATATACTGTAATACTGTAATAGATTTAATCAGCTCTACAAGCCTCCCTGTCTTCAATAACTAGTAAACAGTATAGCCCTCACTGCCTGACAGAACTCTCAGAGAACAGTGCTCTCTCCCAGCACTCACTCTCCACTTCAACTTCATTCAACTGCCTCAACTGACTAGGCTCCACCCTTTTTATATCATACCATTCCCCGCCCTCCTGCTGGGATTGGCTGATGATTTGTATATTTATTACTCCTATTTCCAGGGTTTTGTCACAGCCGGCGCGTCCATTAAGGCAAACCAGGCAACTGCCTAGAGCGCCGAAATGGAGAGGGCGCGCTGGCAAGCCTATGCCCCCCTGCCGCTCCCCCCTCACCGGCACCGGCGGCAGCGTGAGCCATTCCCTCTGGTCTCTTTTCCTGGCTGAGGGAGCCTGCTTTCGCTCGCTCGCTTGCCCTCCCTCTCTTTCTCTCTCTCCCTCTCTCTCCCCTGCCACCGCTGCTTTTCATTCACCACGTGTTTTTAAGCAGGGAATGAACCTGGTGTGGAGTCAGTTTGTGGGTCGTGGGGAAAGAGTGTGAAGGGGAATGGAAAGGAGAGCGACCCACTCAGACGCAAGTGATCAGGCAAGGTCAATGCCGCCGCTCCCCTGGCTGCTTAAGTGCCTGCGGAGAAAGGTTGTGCGGAGGCAGGTAGGGCGCCCAAGATCTCTTTGGACAGCCTTTGCGGGACGGGTGTGCGGGAGGCGCGCGTGCCGAGCGTTTCATAAAAAGTTGTTAAAATCGTCCCCACATTCCTCTCTCAGGCCCCAACTGATTGGGCAGTTTCCCATCTGTCACGTGTCCCTTTCAACCTTTCCACCCCCTTCCTGTTCCCCCCCCTTTACTTTTCTTTCTTTACTTTTTATTCTTAAGTTGTTGTTGTTGTTTTTTTTCAAAAATAAAGATCCGCCTGGTTCATTCACTTTCACTTCGGTCCCTCAGGCTTCATCCTGAGGGAATTTAGAAAGAAGAAAGAGCTGTAGCCCATAGGGAGGTGATAATTAATAAAGGAAAATTCCCTTGTTTATAAAGGAATGGCACCTCTAGTTCTTAGGAAATGGAGTAGGTGTGGTCCTCAAATGAGCCTTATCAGGAATCATAGTACCTGCCTCCTCTGATGTATAATTTCATAAAGAGGTCCAGTGGCACTGAAGACTGAGGTCTACAAATCACTAGTTATTGGCCTTGTTTTGTGACCAGTGGCACAAAACAAACAGGGACACAAATGCTGGAAGTGTTGTCATGTTTACATATCTGGTGAACTATATCTCCTCAGAATCAGAATCAAGGCAGCACAGTAACTTCAACAATTTCCAGGAGTGTAGCAGTGTGTGTCTCTATTGCAGTGAAAACAAAAGCTTTCTGGCAGGCAGAACCCATCTGAATGTGGTTCCCCACCCACCCACCCACACATACCATTTATGGTTCAGCATTAATAGCCATACTTTATTTTGCATAAATCTGTAAAGATTTGCATCAGTTGACATGCACTGCCTTCTGTGGTAGGCGATGCCAAATAATACTTGCTAGCCTATATGTTGACACAAAACTCATTGATGTTCTCAAACTCAAAACACACAGACACTGAAATACAAAATCAGCTCAATAAGTAATATACCATTTCAAAGAATTAAAGAACATCTGCAAACACATCAATAAAAAAGTACTGCCCCTGACTTACAAGGTCTCTCCTCACCAATTGCTCAAATGCCTCTTTTCTCTGCCCTCAGAAGTGCAGAATAGGCCTAAACTGGCTGGGAATTCAGGAACCAAGACCACTAAAACAAAAACAAGACAAGAAAAAAACTTGTCTTTGTGTGGGTCCTCTGTAAAATTTCTTTCCTTCCTTTCCCTTTGCTTTCAGCCAATGCCTTACTCCAGGAACCTATTTTCATTGTCCAAGCTACAGACTGTAATAAAGAGCAGTGTCACTGAGCTTGCACAGAAGAAAACAGCTACATCCTGTTTATCTTTGGTTACGGCTTGATGGCTCTAAGGCTGGTTTGAATCTTGGCATTGCATGTTAAATCATTAACAGATTGAATAGGGTGGCTGTATGTGGTGCCAATGTTTCTGATGCGAGCTTCATAAAATTTAAAATGTAGGGAATATATGTAAGAATGATCCAGAATAGTTTTGTGTGTTCAGTTAATGGGTTCTTCACTGAGGTGTGGCATGCCCTTACATTTTTACATGGCTGGCTTTAGCCAGATGTTATGATATGCAGAAGCATGCAGTTACCTGAAACAGCAATTACCTAGTTTTTTATGTTAATATACAGGTATTTTTAAAAACAATTGAATTTTCCCAATGAAGATTCTGTATTCTATATATAAGAACATAAGAACATAAGAAGAGCCATGCTGGATCAGGCCAAAGGCCCATCTAGTCCAGCTTCCTGTATTTCACAGCGGCCCCACCAGATGCGTTTAGGAGCTCATGAGACTAGATATCTGTCTCCTGATACTACTCCCCTGCATCTGGCCCTTGAAGTACCCTGGTTTTAAGCCTGGAGATTACACATCTCCATCATGGTTTGTAACCTGTGATGGAGTTTTCCACCAGGAATCTGTCCAATCCCCTTTTGAATGCATCCAGGCCAGATGCCATCACCACAACCTGTGGCAGGGAGTTAAATAGACTAACAACGCGCTGGGTGAAAAAATATTTTCTTTTGTCAGTTCTTACTCTCCCAGCCCTCAATTTGAGTGTATGTCCTCTTGTTCTGGTATTTTGGGAGAAGGAGAAGAGCTTCCCTCTATCCACTTTACTCATGTCCTACATTATTTTGTATGTCTCAATCATATTCCCCCTCAGGCACCTTTTTTCCAGACTAAAGAGGCTCAAATGTTTTAGCCTTTCCTCATAAGGGAGGTGCCCCAGCCCAGTAATTCTTTTAGTCGCTCTCTTCTGCACCTTTTCCAGTTCCACTATGTCTTTCTTGAGATGCGGTGACCAGAATTATACACACTACTCCAGGTGTGGCCTTACTATCATTTTGTACAATGGCACTATAATGTTGGCTGTTTTATTTTCAATCCCCTTTTTGATAATCCCTAGCATGGAATTGGCCTTCTTCACTGCTGCCACACATTGGGGAGACATCTTCATGGAGCTGTCCACCAACACAGCAAGATCTCTTTCCTGATCCGTCACGGATAACTCAGAGCCCGTGAGTTGATAGATAAAGTTTTGATTTTTTGCCCCAATATGCATTACTTTACATTTGGGTACATTAAAACACATTTGCCATTTCGTAGCCCATTCCCGCAGTTTGGAGAGAACCTTCTGAAGCTCTTCACTATCTTCTCCTCATTTGGGGAGGATTTCCATTTACAGAAGGACCTCTCCTTGCACTTTAGAGCCTCTCTAACTCCACTCGTTAACCATGCCGGCGCCCTCTTGTACTTAGATGAGCTCTTCTTTCTTTGTGGTATGTAGTTTGCTGGGCCTCTATTACCGTTGTTTTAAACACGCTCCATGCACTCTGGAGAGATTGGATTCTTCTAACCTTCCCATTCAATTTCTCTCTAACTAGTTTTCTCATCTGAGGGAAGTTTGCCCTTCGAAAATCAAGGGTTTTTATGTCTAATTTGGTTGACACTCTTCCTCCAACATCTATGGCAAAGGAGATTGCGGCATGGTCACTGTTCTCCAGAGGCTCAGTGACATTCACATCCCTGACCAGGTCCTGAGTATCACACAGTATTAGATCCAGAGTTGACTGTTCTCGGGTGGACTCCGTGACAAGTTGCTCTAAGGCACAATCATTCAGCAAGTCGAGAAACCCAGTTTCTCTTTCTTGCCCAGAGCTCGCATTGGCCCAGTTAATGTGGGGATAATTGAAGTCCCCCATGATTACTATCCCTTTTAGCCACCTCCATGATTTCTCTCCTCATTTCAAGGTCCCCCTCAAGTTTTTGATCCGGTGGACGATAGCATACCCCAACTATCACATCACTCCTTGGACCTGGTAGTTTAGCCCACAGTGATTCTATGGTGGAGTCAGACCCTCTGCCAATCTCCATTCTGCTGGATTTTACCCCTTCTTTGACATAGATGGCCACTCCTCCTCCAACCCGCCCCTCTCTATCCCTTCTATAGAGTTTATAGCCTGGTATTCCTGTATCCCACTGGTAATATAGAGGTAATATAAACATGTAGTGGTGGTGGGACACCTATCCAAGGGAAGACTTTTCAAATATAAAGTCCGGATAATCAAAGTTGAGCTGCAAATGCAAATTTGTTGGATGGGAGGGGGGTTTACTGGAAAGAATTTTAATTAAGTCTTTCTAGGTCAAATTTAAAGTGGTTTACTGTAATGCCTCTTTTCTCTTAGGCAAGGTTCTTATCAATCTACATAGCCCTGAGCTTTTCTGATCAAACTCATTCAAGAGGGGATCTACTTTGGGAAACTGATGAGATTACCTTCACATATGTTACTATGGAAAACCACCCAGGTGACTCTTCCTGGTTAAATACCTGGCATCTTTCTCCCTTTTGTTGTTGTTCAGTCATTCAGTCATGTCTGACTCTTCGTGACCCCATGGACTAGAGCTCGCCAGGCCTTCCTATCTTCCACTGCCTCCTGGAGTTTGGTCAAATCCATATTGGTTGCATCGATGACACCGTCCAACCATCTCGTTCTCTGCCATCCTCTTTTCCTTTTGCCTTCAATCTTTCCCAACATCAGGGACTTTTCCAAGGACTCCTCTCTCCTCATGAGGTGGCCAAAGTACTGGAGCCTCAGCTTCTAAATCTGTCCTTCCAGTGAACATTTGGGGTTGATTTCTTGCAGGATGGATAGGTTTGATCTCCTTGCAGTCCAGGGGACTCTCAAGACTCTCCTCCAGCACCACAGCTCAAAAGCATCAATTTTGCGGCGATCAGCCTTCTTTATAGTCCAGCTTTCCCTTCCATACATCACTACTGGAAAAACCATAGCTTTGACTATCCTGACCTTAGTTGGCAAAGTGATGTCTCTGCTCTTTAGGATGCTATCTAGGTTTGCCATTGCTTTCCTCCCAAGAAACAGGTGTCTTTTTATTTCGTTGCTGCAGTCGCCACCTGCAGTGATCAAGGAGCCCAAGAAAATGAACTCTGTCATTGCCTCCATTTCTTCCCCTTCTATTTGCCAGGAGGTGATGGGACCAGTGGCCATGATCTTAGTTTTTTGATGTTGAGCTTCAGCCCATTTTTCACTCTCCTCTTTCACCCTTATTAAGAGGTTTTTTAATTCCTCCTCACTTTCTGCTATCAGAGTAGTATCATCTGCGTATCTGAGGTTGTTGATATTTCTTCCGGCAATCTTAATTCCGGCTTGTGATTCATCCAGACCTGCCTTTCGCATGATGTACTCTGCATATAAGTTAAATAGGCAAGTATACAGCCTTGTACTCCTTCCCAATTTTAAACCAGTCATTTGTTCCATATCCAGTTCTGATGGTTGCTGCTTGTCCCACATATAGATTTCTTAGGAGACAGATAAGGTGGTCAGGCACTCCCATTCCTTTAAGAACTTGCCATAGTATGTTGTGGTCCACACAGTCAAAGGCTTTGGCATAGTCAATGAAGCAGAAGTAGATGTTTTTCTGGAACTCTCTGGCTTTCTCCATAATCCAGCACATGTTGGCGATTTGATCTCTAGTTCCTCTGCCCCTTCGAAATCCAGCTTGCCGACCTGGCTCTCCTCACATAAACCTGGGTGGGTGAGGGGGGGAGTTTCTCTCGCTCTGCTTCGCCCCCAGGGTTACTGTGTTCATCATTTGGGCAGGTCGGAGGGGCGGGGCCGGGGGGCATTGTGTATAGGGAATCCCTTTATGTCAGCAGATCTGCGACGTTGGTGAGTCCGGGGTTAGAATGTCTTCACCTTGTGGTGGGCCAGAGGGACAGGTTTGGGATTGTGCTTGTGTACTGTGCTCCCCGTGACCCTGCACTCTCCCTCCCAGAGCTCTCTGAGTTCATCTCGGCAGCACTTTTGAGGTCTCCCCGCCTGTTGGTGGTCGGGGACTTCAATGTGCATGTCGAGTCTGAACTGTTGGGAGTAGCTCTGGAGTTCATGGAGTCCATGGCCTCCATGAACCTGTCTCAGTTTGTCATCGGTCCCACTCACAAGGGAGGACATACCTTGGACCTGGTTTTTGCCTCCACGTCTGCGGGCTTTGATCTGGGGGTCGGGAGGTTGTGTACCCGACCTGTGTCATGGTCAGATCAGTATCTGCTGACCTTTTCCCTTTCAATCGCCACCCCGCTCCGCGGGGAGCAGGGCCCCTCCATCTGGGCCAGCACCCGGGGGCTCCTGGACCCAGTGCGGTTTTCGGAGTCCTTCGGGGGTTTACCGGACGGTCTGGTTGATGATCCGGTCGACTCCCTGGTTGATAGGTGGTATGAGGATGTGGCCGGGGTAGTTGACCAGATCACCCCCAAGCGCCTTGTCCGATGCCGAGCCCGCTCTTCTCCGTGGTTTACCATGGAGTTGCGGGCAATGAAGCAAGAGCAGAGGAGGCTGGAGAGCAGATGGTGGAAGGCTCGGACGGCTTCAAATTGGGCTGTAGTTAAGGCGTTGACCGGTCGCTATTCTTGAGCGATCAGGGACGCTAGGAGATCTTTTGTCTCCCTGAGAATTGGTGAGGCCTCGAACCGTCAGGCAGAATTGTTCCGGGTGGTTCGAGACCTCACCAATCCCAGTCCACCAGGGCCTCCTCCTAGTGATTTCACTAGTGAGTCATTTGCAGCCTATTTTAAATCTAAGATAGAGGCCATCCGTTCTGAGCTGGATGCCGGTTGCATGGATCCACCCTCGGCTGTGGCCAGTGCCTCACTACCTGGGTCGCCCTGGTTTGTTGAGTTTGGGCCTCTTACATCAGTGGATGCCTCCAGGGCCCTGGGATATTGCAGGCCTGCGTCTTCTCCGTTCGACCCTTGCCCTTCCTGGCTGATTAAGACCGACGGAGGGAACATGCCGGAAGGGGCTTCACTAATTGCTTTCGCATCCTTCAGAGATGGGATTTTTCCCAGTTGGCTGAAGGAGACGGTGGTGAAGCCCATTATCAAAAGACCTGGCTTGGCTGTAGACGATATGTCTAACTATCGTCCTATAGCCAATGTTTCTTTTATGGGCAAGGTGATCGAGCAGGTTGCCGCCCTGCATCTCCAGTCGTTCCTGGAGGAGAACCATGTCTTGGATCCTTTCCAGTCTGGGTTTAGGTCCCGTCATGGGACTGAGACGGCACTGGTCACTCTGCACAATGATCTGTTGAGGAGGGCCGACAGGGGTTGCTCCACCCTGCTGGTCCTTCTTGACGTGTCAGCGGCCTTTGATACCGTCGACCACGGTATCCTCCTCGGGCGGCTTTCTGAGGTGGGGATCGGGGGTTTGGCCTTTGGTTCAAGGTGTTGGTTTTGGTTTACAAAACCCTCCATGGCTTGGCCCCTGACTATCTGGCAGAGCGTATTTCCCGACGATCAGATCTAGCCCGACCCACCAGATCCTCCTTGGCTCTCTCGCTCCAGATCGCCACTCCGAAGGAGGCCCGTAAGGTAACAACTCGTAAACGGGCCTTTTTGGTTGTTGGCCCCGCTGTTTGGAACTCTCTTCCGAGCGAGATACAGCAGGCTCCCTCGTTGGCGTCTTTTAAGAGAGCTCTGAAGACCTGGTTATTTAGGGACGCCTTCGGTAACTGCTAGGGATACACCCCCCCCACCTCCTGCCAACACTATTTTGCCTGCTGTACTGGTACTGTTATTGCTTTAGCTTTTAATTATTGTGTAAACCGCCCTGAGTTACCACACGGGAAATAGGCGCGGTATACAAGTCTGAAAATAAATAAATAAATAAATAAAACTAGCATCATTGCAAGAGGTTAAAAAAGCCAACACCTGCCTTTAAAGTCCACTCTGAACTCCATGGCTCCTACAGTGTCACACTGGATTTAGAATTGCCCTCTCAGGTGCATCTCCTCCCTCCTCCCTCCTCCCTCCTCCCTCCTCCCTCTAGAGATATATGCCATTATATTCATCCAAAAACATGCCTGTAAAGATTCTCAGTCATCCTGGTGAGTTTATCTGGAAGTTGAGTCGTGGCAACTGGACTTCTTTTCTTGACAGATTGAAATGTTTCAAAGCTCATCCAAATAGACTCATCAGTTTAAGCTTCTCTATTTAAAGTAGCCACTCCTGTAGGATGGTTCAACTTCTATAGATGCTGTTGTATAAATCAACCAAAAGGGAAAGTGACTGCTTTTCCTTAAGCAATTTCAAAACTTCCATATATATTTCATCAGAGGTTGGACTTTGTCACACTTTGTTAGTTTAATGCCATCTTCCCTCATGATACCTACACCATCATCTAACTTGACACCATGTCAATACCTCAATTATCCTTAAAGAGATGTTCTATATATCCCGTCCACTTCTGTAGTTTCTCCTTAGGTATTACCGTTCTTGCCAATAAGAAATTCACTTTCCATACAGTTATATACACCTGCTGCTTGCCTTATTTTCTTGTACATGTTAAATGAATCGTGTTTAGCATCTAGTTCTTCAATTTCACTAGATTCCTTTGAAAATGTTTCTTTACCATTCTTATTTTCCACCATATTTCTTTCTGCAGTTGTTTATATATTACAGGATCTCTATTTTTCATCTCTCTTCTACGACATCCAGAATTTCATCTGTCATCCAAAGTATGATCTTCTTTCTCTTGACGATCTTTAATTTATCTTGGCACACCTCATTCCAAATTTCTTTCTGCAGTTGTTAATATATTACAGGATCTCTATTTTTCATCTCTCTTCTATGAGGTCCAGAATTTCATCTGTCATCCAAAGTATGATCTTCTTTCTCTTGACAGTCTTTAATTTATCTTGGCACACCTCATTCACAGCAGCTTTAATTTGGCTCCAGGTGTTTTCAACTTCATTTTCATCTGCTGTCTCCTTGATGGTTTTGAATTTTATACTCAGGATCAACTGAACTTCAGTTCTTACTGCTGGCTCCTGAATCTTAGAAATCACAGTTGGACTATTTGTCACCTTTGTCTGACATTTATTGTGATGGGGTTCCTGTATGGCAGGGGGTTGGACTAAATGGCCCTTGAGGTCTCTTCCAGCTCTATGATTCTATGATTCCAATATTGCATGTTCTGACAGTGGCAAGAATGGTGTGGGCGGAGTTATAGAAAAGCAAAGCAACACCAACAGAAGAAATGCTATTGAATAAAATAATGGAATGTGTTCATATTCTTTCATGGTTGCATTTTTATACAAGTTCTTTAAAAATTTATTGATTTTCATTTGGTGCATAGATAGCTACAAGTAGAGTTTTTCCTTGAGTTCAGCTGTGCTTCTACCATCAGAATTCTTCCTTCTCAATCTGCTTTAATACATTTGGCCTTTATTTGTTGATTCACATAAAATACAATTCCTCCTTTTTTTCTTTATCAGCTGAGTAGAAACGATTACCAATCTGGGTCATTCCAAGAGTTTATAGTTCTTTTCTTTAATATTTGTTTCTTTTAGGCAAACTATATCTGTTTTTTTTTTCTTTTAGAAGTTTCTCAAAGATTTTCTTCCTTTTTCTTGGAACATTCAGTTCTTATATATTAACTGAAAAAATCCCTAGATTTGATTCCATTAATGCTTATACACTTGGTTGGCTGCTCTAATTTTCCTCTTTGCCCCTGATGCTGCATCAAAATCTGGTATTATGTTCTCTTCCTGTTGATCCCCTATAGATTCCTCCAGTGATTTTTTGCAATCATTGCCATCTTCAATACTTTCAGAGTCCTTTCCTCTTGTTCTTATGACGATTCATGTTTCTCAGTTGGCATTAGATATCTCCTGTCAATTTCTTTTGCTTTCTCCACTGAGTCAAGTTTATACCTTTTTGATTTCTAAATGATTATGATCTGGAACTAGCCATCTGGGTTATTTTGTTTTTGTTTTTTGGCCTTTAGTTTATTAGTCAAGAACAGGTATTGTCCTACTAGCTCTTTAATTTTGCATGGAATTTGCTTCATGATCGTAATTTCATTGGCTTGGGCTATCAATGGTTTGTCATTGGTTACTTTTAGAATCTTGTCCCTCAGAGCTTTTCTTAGGAATATTGCCTGGTCTTCTCAGGTGACCTTGTTTCTTCTTGCATAACTTGAATTAATTCTATAAACTTGGTCTATTTCCTGTCCCTTTCACATATTTCAGTATCAAGGGCATCAGCCAACAGCTCACTTATCAGTTCTATGATATCCTGTTCTTTATTACCTTGGATATTTTGAAACCTGAGAACATGTGCTGCCCTATCCATCTTGAGGGTGAGTGGAGCATCTGTAAAGTTTTTGTAGCGTCTTGAGCCTTTTCCCTTTCTTTTTTAAGTCTCTTCAATTCCTGTTTGTTTTTGGTTGTTTTTTCCTCAATTCTTTCAATATGTTTTCTGTTGTCTTGAATTTTCTGGTTGAATTCCATAATCAAGCAATGGTTAAGCTTATTTCAAATACAGTGGTACCTTGTATAAAGGAATTAATTCATTCCAAATGAAATTATGTTAAGCAAATGTTCCTTTGTATAAATTTACCATAGGAATACATTGAAAATGGAGTAATTATGTTAAGGAAATTTCCCATATCTCCAGAATTTTTTATGCTGTACAGATTTTATGTTATACAAACCGTTTGGTATACAAGAGTCCACTGTAACCAAATACAAAAGTGGAACAGGTGATATCTTTAGGCTACTGGAAAAGCCTGATGTATCATCTAATGCATCACATGTTGGTGCATACACCAGGATAAGATTTAACAAGATAGATTGTGTATTAAGTTGGCGCAAACTGACTCTGTCTGACACTGGTACAAACTTTCTGACAGTAATACTGATGTTTGGATGAACTATGAATCCCACTCCATTAAAGCATAGCATACATGATATGAACCAGTTACTCACCTGTAAATGTGGTTCTTCGAGTGGACCTTTGTGAAGCTACACAGATGGGTTTCCTGGTGCACACGCATGAGGCTCGGACTTCTCTCGCTGCCCCTTTGCACTGAGCATGTGTGAGGGGGTTCCTGCCTAAATGCTTCTGCTCCCTCGTAGCCGCCAGTGTGCCAGGTAAGTACCAAACATGGTGTGACAAATTGAGGAGAGGAGGGTGGGTGCTGTGTGGCTTTATGGAGGTCCACTTGAAGAACCACCTTTACAGGTAAGTAACTGGTTCTTCATCATCACCTTTATGAAGCCACACAGATGTGAGATTAGAAGCAATACAGGATGGAGGGAAGTCACACTATCACAAAAGAAAGGACAGCTCTCCCAAAGGCCATGGCAGACCTCATGTGGCCGTCCATCCTGTAGTGCTTCACAAAGGTACTGGGTTTTGACCACGTGGCTGAGTTACCAATGTCCTCCAAGGGAATGCCCTTGAGTAAGGCAACTGAAGAGGACATTGCCCTTGTGAAATGAGCTCTGACTGGACAAGGCAACTTTTTTTTAGCCAATTGGTATCCAAGTTCAATGGCTGAAACAACCCAGTGTGAGAAACGTTGAGATAAAACCAGTGACCCTTTGGAACATGAGTCATAACAAACAAACCCTTATTCTCCATAAACAAACAACTTTTGAGTCAAATGGGATGGAGCTATCTTGGAAATGTAAAAGGCAAGGGCCCAATGGACATCCAAGACGTGAAGATCCCTTTCCAGCTGAGTGGATGAGTTTGGGAAGAAGGGAGGGAGGGAGATGGGTTGAGACAGGTGGAAGGAGGAGACCACCTTTGGTAAGAAGGAGATGTCCGGTAGGCAACTACCTTGTCTTTATAAAATTGCAGGTACGGTGGGTCACATTGAAGTGTGCAAAGCTCACTGGATCTCCTAGCTGAAGTGACTGCAATGAGGAAGGAAGTCATAAAGGTAAGAAAATGAAGATTGCAGGTCACTAGCGGCTCAAAGGGAGGATGCATTAGTTGGTTTAAGACCAGAGATAAGGACAATTGAGGGGAATAGGTTTTTGGTCTGGAAAAATATTTTTCAGATCCCTGAGGAACAATTTTAGCCAGGGATGCCAAAAGAACTGTGATGTAGGTGAATTTTCTGGTTGACAAGTGACAATTGCAGACGAGGAGATTACTAGGCCAGATTTCTTCAGGTAGAGTAAATATTGAGGCAAACCTCTTCCACTTGTAAGCATACAAGCACCTAAGAGGGGACCTGATTGAAGTTTATAAAATCCTACATGGTGTGGACAAAGTAGATAAGGAAAAACTGTTCTCTCATCGCATAACACTAGTACTAGGGGGCACTCCATGAAACTTTTGGTTGCTAGATCTCAAACAAAAAAGAGAAAGTAATTTTTCACCCAGAGGATCACTGGTCTATGGAACTCCCTGCCAGAAGAAGGGGTGACAGCTGTCAGCCTTGACAGCTTTAAGAAATGATTGGACAAGTTTATGGAGAATAAGGGTATCAATGGCTATCATTATGGATGCCTAAGGACAACCTCTGGGTTGGAGAGATAGGCAGGATATCTCTCAATAACATTCACAGGGAATCTTTTCTTCTTTTTTTATTATATATATTTCATACACAAAAGACATTTGTCAACATCTGCATGTTTTGAGAAACAAACAATGAGATCTTTTATATATTAACTCATTTTTCTGCTCTGTTCTTTACCCAAACATAAAATAAATTCTACACCTGTGCAAATTTGCTTTCTTTCTTTTGTTTTAGACTATACGTCAATTTATCCATTTCTGCACATTATTATCTCCTCACTTGATGATGTGCTTTCTGATTTCCATTTTTGGCCCCAGACCAAACTGGCTGCTGTGAGAATATGTATCATTAAATATCTTATCTCTTTTTTATATTGTTTGGAGTTATGCCTAACAAGCATAGCTCAGGTTTTAATTCTACACCCTAATCTAGAATTTCATTAAGCCATTTATGAATTTTAAGCCAGAATTTATTTGCCTTTTCGCATGACCACCAGGAATGAAAAAATATTCCTTTCTTATGCTTACATTTCCAACATCTATCTGAGCTATTAGGAAACATTTTGTTTAATTTCTCAGGCATCGTATGCCATCTATAAAACATCTTCAACATATTCTCTTTGTATGCAACTGCTGCTGTTATTTTATAAATGAATTGCATGTCCCAGGCTTCTGGCCCATCTTATCATAGTGTCTTTTACTTCTTCTTTTGTTTCCCAATCAAGTAATTGTCTATATAATTTTTGAATAATTTTCTCTTCTGATGTTAATAATATCTTATCTAAAGGTATTTCCTGATAGAAGATGACAAAATGGCAGAATATTTAAAGCAAGTGGAGTTATCAAAGATAACAGAAAAAAATGAGAGAGTTTTTAGATGCAGAAATTCAGAATGAGGAACTGGTGGAAGCAATAAGGAAACAAAAAACAGGCAAAACTCTGTGTCCAGATGGACTTCCAGCGGAAGTTTACAAATACTTTCAGGAAATAATGACAGGAATGATGAAAAAAGTTTATGATGAAGCACTACAAAAGGCACTCATGGGAAGAAGCCAAGCCATCATTATTTTAGTTCCCAAAGAAGGAGCTGAATTAACTGAAGTAGCAAATTACAGATCTATCTCCCTTCTGAATGTGGATTATAAAATATTGGCGACAATCATGGCAAACTGATTGAAAAAATACTTAAGTGAATTCATTCATGAAGACCAAAATGGATTTTTGCTGAGAAGACAGCTTAGTAATAATATAAGAATGATAGTAGACATATTAGAATATTATGAGATTCATTCAGAGAAACAAATGGGGATGTTGTTGTTAGATGCACAAAAGGCATTTGATAATGTAAGTTGGAAATTTATGATAAAACAACTAAAGATAATGAACTTTGGTGAACATTTCTTAAATTTAATAACAGCAATTTACAAAGAACAAAAGGCATTTGCAGGGAACCTTAAGCAGGTGAAGACATCTGCTTGGGAATGCCCTAAAGCAAATGTTGAGCCACTGTGTGAGACAGAATGCATGACTCGATTGGCTGTCACCTGTTCCAGCAAGGCTGTTCTTATGTTCTTATGTTAATACAAACAAACCAATGAAAGTTTGCGAGAAGCAGAAAGGACTTTAGCATTTAATTCTTGATCCTTCAAGCTACTAGTTGCAGTTGATGAAGGTCTGGGTGGAGAATCTGGCCTCTGTTCTGGGAGAGGAGGTTGGGGATGGTTGGTTGGTGGAAGAAATCATGAGACATTCTGTGGAGTGGGGCAAACCAAGCTTGGCAAGGCCACCAAGGGGCCACCAGAATGATGTTGGCCCATTGTTGCTGAATCTTTGACACCACTTTGGGAAGGAGAGGAACAAGGCATAAAGAAGATGCTTGCTCCAGGAAACATGACGGCATCCCCCTGGGAGTTGCGGCCTCTCCCTTCCCTCGAGCAGAACTGTTGGCACTTTGAGTTCTCTTCTGAGGCAAATAGGTCCACTCAGGGGGTTCCCTATTGATGGCAAAGGCAGTTGTATGTGGGATGATGGAGCTCTCATTTGTGGGACGCAGAGGTTTTTCTGCTGAGAATGTCCGCATTGATGTTCTCCATGCCTGGTAGGTGCATGGCAATGGGGTGGATATGATGTTGCAGACACCATACCCAGAAGGTCAACGTCAGCTGAAGAAGGTGTTGGGAGTGAGTGCCACCCTGTTTGTTGATGTAGTGCAGATGTTCCCAAACTTTTTCACCCCATAGACCACTTGACAATTTTTTTTGTTTTCTATAGACCTCCTGCCTGCCTAATATTGAATTTTCCTAAACTTATTAACTTAAAATGTGTTTTAACAGCTGATACAATGCTACTCACTTTGACAGGGGCTTTTGTAGCATGGACAAAAAAGAAAAACGTGTACAATTTTGTAGCATGGTAAAAAAAGAAAAACGTGTACAATTTTTATTCATACCTTTATTGAAAAGACACAAAATGCAAGTAAATATTTGGATTTGGAATGAAACAAATAAGAACCTAGTAAAATTTACATAAAATTAATACACAAATAATGCTGTTAATGGGAGCGATGAGCCTGATGCTCTGATAGCAATTGTTCAATAGTTGGCTTCAAATTAGTGAGGTGTAGTCTTAAATCTCCATGTTCAGTGATTTGCAATTGATTTCTTTTTTTGTAAGAAGATTGGCAACCATGCTAAATCCCCTTTCCACAAGGTATGAAGATGGAAAAGCTATCAAAAACTTGATAGGGAAAACACGTATGCAGTAGTACCTTGGTTAAAGAGCATAATCCGTTCCGAAAGCATCCTTGAAACCAAAATGCTTGCATATCAAAGCAAATTTTCCCATAGGAAATAATGAAAACTCAGATGATTCATTCCACAGCCCAAAATATTTGATAACAATACTGTAATATAATGCAAGGTACTAAATAAAATACAAAATACTGTACAGTACAAAGTACAGAATACAGTACAGTACAACAAACAATAACCTGCATTTGAAAATGGTTGTGGCAGGTGCACGGGGGGAAGCCTCCATGGAGGGGTCTGTTTTTAAAAATGGGGCGATGGGAGGAATACCAACTAGAGCAGAGGAGAGGAGGAAAAACCTCCATGGAGGGGGCTATTTTAAAAATGGAGCGATGTGGGAAATCCCAGCTAAAGCAGAGGGGGGAAGCCTCCATAGAGGAGGCTGTTTTTTAAAAAACAGAGCACTGGGGGAAATCCCAGCTAGAACAGAGGAGGAGGAAGCATCTGTGGAGGAGGTTGTTTTAAAAATGGGGTGATGGGTGGGTGGGTGTCCTGGTTACAGTGGTAATGGTGTGGAGAGGCCCCATGGAGGTGGTCTCTTTGGGGCCAGGGGTTGATGGGGTTGGCAACTGCTCATACCTTTACTGAGCCTGTCGCCCTTCCATGAACTCTGCTGCTGCTGTTTACTGAAACAGAAACTGAAACAGACAATCACCCACTTCCTGCAGGAGGGTGGGAGAGAGGGAGAGATGCCAATGACAGAGCACTTTTGATTATGTGACAAACATGAGAGTGCTAGTATATCAAGACACTGCTCAATAATAAGAAAAAAATGTTCAGAATTTTTTGCTCATTAATCAAAATGCTTGTAAATCAAGTTATTTGTTAACCAAGGTACGGCTGTAATTATTATTGATTTGAATTTCAAGCAACCATGATTCGGGTACAAATATCTGTCATGCAAAACATGTGTCCCCAACTTTTACAAAACGGACTTTAAAAACATACACATGGTGAGGATCAAGTTCTGAAAAATGATGCAATACCCCCCCACGTACCCACACACAATGTAAAATGGACTTTAAGTTATGCACACCACAAGGATCAGGTCCCTACCTTTGCACCGCTTGAGAAATGCACCATTTTTTTTTAAAATTCCCAAAATTGCTGCAAAAACTTTCAAAACTGGTGCCAAAACAATTTCTGTTGGGTATAAGACATTTACTGAAAACCTGAATGTTGATGATGATCTGCCTAAATGGGGTCCACTCACATGGACCCCCATTTACATTTTGTGGACCCCATTTTTTTTCTCACTGACATAGACCCCCTGCAAGTCAAAATAGACCCCTGGGGCCTATATAGACCACTTTGGAAACCACTGCTCTAGTTTATAGCATCATATTTTCCCCAGCCCTTTCTCTAATAAAAAGGGAATTGATTCCCTGTCTTTACAGATAGATGTACAATTACGGCAGAAAGATATTTGTGAGCTAGTTCCATTTAAGTTTTTGGCATAGCAGATGATAAAAGATTCAGGACATTCAGGAGCAGGACTCTGTTCTTAGACAGCATTGATGTTTTATGGAAATCCCTTTCTTAGTTCTGTCAGATAAGGCTACAGCTTTAAAACAATCTCGGAAGGCAAATCTACTTCAAGTGAGATTGTGTGCTTATCTCAATGAACCTGGAAAGCTGGTTAGTTCTCAAAAGATAATACATTGTAATAGGACCTTTTCAAGCCAATGTTATCTAATAAATGACCTTAGCTCTCTATCAGGTGCCCTCCATTTGCCTTGTCTAATATAAGGTAGAATTTTCTAAAGTCTGTGAAGCTTCTTCCTATTCAGAGTGAGAGGAAGAAAAGAAAAAGATATTTTGTTGGAATGAATGAACATTCTGTAAGACATTTATATTTAAACTCCTTCCTTTTGGTTAGATTTTAATGCACAACACTGACATTAGTGAAAATGTGACTATGAGGTTTTTGAACTCGTTTTATAGCTGAAAAACAAAGTATACACCTTTTTATATGATTCTTTTGCTACAACCAAGCTCTAATTGTTGTTTAGAACCATTTCCCATGTTTCTTCAAAGGTGCAGTGTAGTTTCTACACTACAATTCAATACAACAAGAAGACAAGATGCATGAATGGGTTACAACAGAATGTTGATAAATAGACACAAGAAATTATTTGCAGTAACAGAGAGAGAGAGAGAGAGAGAGAGAGAGAGAGAGAGAGAGAGAGAGA
>JAHTLZ010000274.1:12720379-12730685 GCA_023846285.1 Phrynocephalus versicolor | reverse complement strand
AGAGAGAGAGAGAGAGAGAGAGAGAGAGAGAGAGAGAGAGAGAGAGATTGGTGACACACAGCAACCCCCCTTCATACACACCAATGAAAGCAATTTCTGAGTAATCTAACATGAATTATTTTGATAGTTTCTTTCACGTATTACTGCCTAGATGGCTGGTCTGTACATCAGTAAATATTTACAGATATTTTTCAAAATCAGAAGCAGCAATAACTTCTTAGTATTAGCATAAATTCCAAGTTCTATGCTTAAAACATGTCCATGAAGATTCTCAGTCATCCAGGTGAGGTTATCTGGAAGTTAAGCCAAGGGAACTGGACTTTTTTTCTCGTGAGATTGAAACATTTCACTAATCCAAGCAGCTTCATCAATCTTACTTTATTTATTTATTTATTTATTTGATTTCTCTATCGCACCATTTGGCAGCACAGCACTCTACGTGGTTTACAAAGTACATAATAAAAACAGAACAATATACAATGTAAAGCAACATAACAAATAAGAAAAAAGAATACAGATGACTAAATCTAAGTTAAAAGAGTAAACAGGTATTCAAAAAACAAAGACCGGCAAATGGTGTTCTGCCCCTGCAGTGAAAATAGGGAATTTTCCTTTAAGCTCAAGAATTATGGGAATCGTAGTTTTAGACTGCATGCCTAGGAAATAGCTCTGATTTGTCAGGATTTCTATTGTATGGGGGTCCTAGCACGTATTTGCATGCTTTATTAGCCTTATCTGCCCACAGCCACACACACGCAGAACACCAGGGAAGATACCACTTCGTTTGTACAGACAGAAAGAGAAATGTAGACCAACGAGACCTTATGTATTTCATGAACCCTCTACAACCTGTAAGTTGGAATGCCATGGAATAAACAATTCCTTTTAAGTCTGATTCTCCAATGTTTGTTGAGCTAAAAGCTATCACCCTCTTCAGCTCATAGCCACCACAGATGGCGGGAGCGGAACAGTAACAGAAGCGGAACAAATGGCATAAGAATGAAATACCGGGAAATGAAAAGAATAATTTATTATCAGGGTAAGCAGATCTATAAAGCCATGTCTTTAGATGTTTTTTAAAGACAGATATCTTGGGAGCCAGTCGAATCTCAGGTTGTAGTTGGTTCCACAATCCAGGCACTTCTACCCAAAAGACCCCATTCCTTGTTGATGCTTTATGGGCTTTAGGTACCTTCAAGTACCTTTTGGCATAGGTACCTTCAAGTTACCTTCCTGAGATGAGCAGGTGATGCAGGAAGAATTCTGTTGAAGGAGATGGTCTGACTGATAACAAGGTCCCAAACCATTTAGGGTTTTGTATGTCAATATGTATGTCAATGTTAGTACCTTGAAATCAATGTGTTGATGAATCGGCAGCCAGTGCAGCATGGCCACTGTGTTGGTGTCTTCTCAACCCCGTTATTAATCTGGCTGCTGAGTTCTGTACTAGTTGGAGCCTCCAAATTAACGTCCAAGGTAGCCCCACATAAAGAGCATTACAGTAGTCTAATCTTGAGACTATGAAAGCATGGGCCAATGTGGTGAGGGCCCCAGGGTCTAGGAAGGCACACAGCTGAGTGATCCTCCAAAGGTGATAGTGGGCAGAGCAGACCACAGAGGTCACCTGGGTTTCCAAGGTGAGCGCCTGGTTCAATATTATACCCAGACTTCACACCCCATCCTGTGTGGCAGGAGTCACCACCCCAAAAGAGAGGGAGTTTCCCAAACTGCCTACAGCTGGCACCTGCAACCAGAGGACTTCTGTCTTGTCTGGGTTCAACTTCAGTCTATTTGTCCTCATCCACCCCAGCACATCCAGGCAGCACTCCAGGGATGAAACGGCATCCACTGCAGATGGAAAGGAGATATAGAGCTGGGTGTCATCTGCAATCTGCATACTGATGACACAAAACTCCATATCTCCTAATGACTCTTCCAGTAGCCTCATATAGATACTTAAAAGCATGGGGGAGATGACCAACCCCTGTGTCACCCCACAATTGACGGACCAAGTGGTAGAGGTCATCTCCTCCAGCTGTAATCTCTGGGGATGTTCCTCCAAGAAGGAATAGAACCACTGCAAAGCAGTGCCTCCATTGCCCAACTTGGAGAGCCTTCCCAGGAGATATCGTGGTCAATGGTATCAAAGGTCACTGAAAGATCGAGGAGGACTAATGATAAGGCATGATTCTTTACTTGATAAAAGTATATTAAGCAATAAGCATAAGGGCCGTAACTTTACAGGTTTCACTTATGATTTTTCCTATGAGAACACAATAAGTACTAGCAACACATAGGATTTCCTGTTTTCAACAAAGAACATGAGTTAGGTAACATCTGTAGGGTGCTTAACCACAGAAGCTTCCTGAAGCCAAACCATAGAAGCTTCCTGCAGACAAGGGAGCATACCAAGTATGTGAAAGAGGAAGTGTATACAGGTGTGGTAGTAGCTGTGATACTGAACAAAGATAAACTGGTTTTGACTGGTGTTAAAAACAGAGGAACCATTAGTAGAAGATTCTAGAAGATGGATGTGGTACCTGAGAAAGTACATAAGGAAGTGCTGTGTGTCATTTGGGCGTCCTGAATCCTTGTAAAAACCATTGGTGGTACTCTAATTCAGGTCCCTAGATGAATGGTATCAAGTCTTTATGTGTTTGTGTTGTTATATGTTGTGTTCTGTTATGTATTCTTTAATAAAGCTTGTTGTTAGCCCTCAACTGAGGTGTGGTAGTGCGAAATTTTAACATTTCATCATTTCACTAACAAGGACAATTTGCCCCTGTCAGTGTCCCTCAAAAGGTCATCTTGCAGGGCACCAAATGGCAATTCTGTGCCATGGCACAGCCTGAACCCAGACTGGAATGGATCAAGAGCATTAAATTCATCCAGGAACCTCTGGAGCCAATTAGCCCCTGGAGCCCCTGGATCAATTAAGATGATTCATAGAATCATAGAAATATAGAATCATAGAGTTGGAAGAGAAACCTCAAGGGCCATCCAGTACAACCCCCTGCCATGCAGGAACCCCCATCACAGTATTTCCAACAGATGGCCATCCAGCCTTTGCTTAAAAACCTCCCAAGAAGGAGAGTCCAACACCCTCCATGGAAGTATATTCCACTGCTGAACAGCTCTAACCATCATGAAGTTCTTCCTAATGTTCAAATAGAATCTCTTTTCCTGTAGTTTGAAACCATTGCTCCAAATCCTAGTCTCGGAAGCCACAGAAAACAAACCTGTCTCCTCTTCAATATGACATCTTTTCAAAAATTTAAATATGGTTATCATGTCCCATCTCAACCTCCTTGTTGTGAGGCTAAACATTCCCAGATCCCTAAGCCGCTCCGCATAAGACAGATGTTCCAGACCTTTAACCATCCTGGTCGCCCTCCTCTGGACCCATTTGAGGTTGTCAACAGAACCGGACACAGTACTCCAGTTGGGGACTGATAAGAGCAGAATACAGTGGTACGATCACTTCCCTTGATCTAGACACTGTGCTTCTGCTGACGTAATCAAGAATGGCATTGGCTTTCTTGGCCGCCATGTCACACTGCTGACTCATATTCAATTTGTGGTCCACTCGGACTCCCAAATCCCTTTCACAGGTACTATTTTTCTGCCAGGTGTCTCTCATTCTATATCTATGCAATTTATTTTTTCTGCCTAGATGCAACACCCTACATTTCTCCTTGTTGAAATCCATTTCATTAGCTCTGACCCAGCATTCTTAATCTGTCAAGGTCATTTTGGATGTTTAATCTATTTTTCTCCCCAGCTTTAGCACTTGCTCAGTACTATATTCCCATTTTTCATCATTACCCTTATTATTTATATATTTATGTATTTATTTTCCTTCAAAATGTCTGGGCTCCTCTCTCTTTCATTACTCCAGCCCTTCAGCCCCCTCCTCCTTCAGGCTCCAGGATAGGCTGACTACATACACTACTCAGTCAATCACATTACCACCATTAACAAGCAGATTGGCCAGGGTTCACTTTACAAATCTCCTCACTAAGAGATCATTGCTCCATTGAGAGCCTCCAAACAGTTCTCAATAAGGAGCAAGGAAACCCAGAGCACATATTAAACTTACATTCTGAATTTTATTATTTCTTTTATATTTCTTTATCAATTATCTATCTATCTATCTATCAAATGTAAAGTTTCCCCCCACACTAGGGGAGGTGCTCATCTCCATGTTCAAGCCAAGGAGCCAGTGTTGTGCAAGTCCGTGGCCATGTGGTTGGCATCGATGAATGCATTTCTGCTGGTGGAACAATATTTGCCTTCCTGCTTTTATGGCAGTACCTATTTATCTACTTGCATTTGCATGCTTTCGAACTGCTAGGTTGGCAGGAGCTGGGGTTAAAATGGGAGCTTATCTGTCTGTCTATCTATCTATCTATCTATCTATCTATCTATCTATCTATCTATCTATCTATCTATCTATCTATCTATCTATCTATCTATCTATAAGAACAGAAGAACATAAGAAGAGCCATGCTGAATCAGGCCAAAGGCCCATCTAGTCCAGCTTCCTGTACCTCACAGTGGCCCCACCAGATGCGTTTGGGAGCGCATGAGACTAGATACCTGTCTCCTGATCCCACTCCCCTGCATCTGGTCCTTGAGGTACGCTGGTTTTAAGCTTGGAGTTGATACATCTCCCTTCATGGTTTGTAACCTGTGATGGACTTTTCCTCCAGGAATCTGTCCAACCCCCTTTTGAAGGCATCCAGGCCAGATGACATAAACACATCCTGTGGCAGGGAGTTCCACAGATTAACAACACACTGGGTGAAAAAAATATTTTCTTTTGTCTGTTCTTACTCCCCCAGCCCTCAATTGGAGTGGATGTCACCTAGTTCTGGTATTCTGTGAGAGGGAGAAGAGCTTCCCTCTATCCACTTTACTCATGCCCTGCATTATTTTGTACATCTCACTCATATCCCCCCCTCAGGTGCCTTTTTTCCAGACTAAAGAGCCCCAAATGTTTTAGCCTTTCCTCATAAGGGAGGTGCCCCAGCCCAGTAATCATTTTAGTCACTCTCTTCTGCACCTTTTCCAGTTCCACTATGTCTTTTTTGAGGTGCGGAGACCAGAATTGTACACAACACTCCAGGTGGGGCCTTACTATCATTTTGTATAATGGCATTATAATGTTGGCTGTTTTATTTTCAATCCCCTTTTTGATAATCCCTAGCATGGAATTGGCCTTCTTCACTGCTGCCACACATTGCCCCCCAAGGACGGAGTAATGACGCAAGACTCGACATGGGGTGAACAGGGCCAAGGTTTATTAAGTCAGCAACCAATTAAACATCCGATTGATCCGAGCCAATCCGACAGAATCCCAATCATGCCAATTAATACCTGTTAGGTGCCAATTACCGAATTAATACCACATAGGAGGGGGCTGACAGTGTGCGGAAAACATTAATTGGGGGTTGGGGGACCGAGAAGGGACTGCCCCCCCCAGGTGACCATGTTCTGGGCGAGTGCAGAACCCCTGCGAGGTTGTCAGCGCCAAGCTGGCTTCCCTGCATGCAGGGGGTGCTATGTACCCCACCTCAGAGGACGAGTGCCCTCGTATGGCTTCTCACTTCCCCCAAGGCGAGGTGAGGAGATAGCTCCGCCCCCTTACGCCCGTGTGCTGCAATCACCAGATTCTCAGCCCACGGGGTTCGGAGGCCATAGCATCTGCGATTAGAACTCACCATACCTGGGATTTTCCGCACCACCCGCCACCTCTGGCTACCCTTGGCCATTGAACCCGCCCAGGCCCTAGCTGCGAGTGAGGGGTAGGCGAAAACCCCAGTCTGGGCAGGCCAATCGCCCTACTGAGGAAAAATTCCTATCCGGCCCCCTTTGGGCGACCACTAAAGTCCCACTCGCAGTTAATAAAAGGGTGGGTGGGTGGGCGAAGGCCGCGCCGGAAAAGAGGCCGATCCGGCCCGGCGCGGCCTTAAATAGGCCCCGGATCTCGCTCCCCCTCGCGAGACCGAGGAAGCATCGCGAGACCTCCCAGCCTCGCGAGGGCGAGCGAGAAACCGGCCGGCCGGAGAGGATGGGGGAGGAGCCAGCGCCCCCCCCGGAAGCGGGGAAAGCGGGAGCGGCCGCGCTGCGCCGAGCCGCCCCACCGCCGGAGTCCAGGGCCGAGCAAAGCGCCCGAAGCCGCCGGCCCGCGCGTCCGCACGGCCGGCCCCGAGTCCCGCGTCACCCGTCCAGGTGAGGCAAAGGGTTCCCGCCGGCGCAGCCGCGCAGCGGGACCCTCCATTGGGTAGACACCTTCATGGAGCTCTCCCACCAACACACCAAGATCTCTTTCCTGATCTGTCACAGAGAGCTCAGAGCCAATGAGTTAATGGATAAAGTTTTGATTTTTTGCCCCAATATGCATTACTTTACATTTGGCTATATTGAAACGCATTTGCCATTTGGCAGCCCATCTGTCTGTCTGTCTGTCTGTCTGTCTGTCTGTCTGTCTGTCTGTCTGTCTATCTATCTATCTATCTATCTATCTATCTATCTATCTATCTATCTATCCATCTATCTATCTATCTATTTGTTGAAATGCACATCACACAGATTTTCCTTTATATAACCATACTTTACCCAGATATCCTCTTCAGCTTGTCTGAAAAAAGCATCATCCACTACATTCTCTTAACCCTTGACAGCTTGAATATAAGTTTTTGGAATGATTTGGAGTTGAAGTCAGATATTTGATGTCACAAACCTTGGAACAATCTTTGCATCAATACTAAAGTAATGTTGTTGCCGAAATCTGAAATGACTTCAGTTGGAAACTGAATACTGCAAAATATGTTTACCAGAACATTAGCTGCTGTACTGGCTTCCAAAAACCTTCTTTGGAGATTTTAAAGCACAGGCTGGATGGACATCTGTCAGGAGTACTGTGATGAGGGTTCCTGCATAGCAAGGGGTTGGACTGGATGGCTATGATTCTGTAATTCTATGATTCAAGGGAATGGCTTTTGGCTTTTTCTTGTCCACCTTATGGTTTTACAATATTTTTTAATTTGCTTACGCACTTCTGGCTAAATGAAATTTTGAGTCACTCTTTGGGCAGTTCTAGAGATTCCCAGGTGTCCTTTCAAATGCATTGTTATGAGCCATTTCCAGTATTCAATCCTATATATTTAGTAGGGACAAATAACAGTTGATGTCTTCCCCCTTGTCCATTATGGGGTTGTTTCACTGTTTCCCTATATAATATATCCTGTACCTTTATAAACCTTTCTGGGTTTTCTGGTGAAAGTTCAAGGGCTCTAACTTCACCAAGTTGGAGATAGAACCAATTATGGTTTTAAACTCCCATCCAACATTTGTTCTGTGGCTAGTTTTGAGGAAGTTTGTACATTAAGAAAAGATTGCTTTCTCCATCTGTCTGCTTAGTTGTCCCAATAGGTTCCTAATAATTATTTGGAAGAGGGGCTGCAGCGAACTCATACAGATCCCCCAGTCATTTCACAGACTATTGGCCTGTACACACCTTCTTCTTTACTCTTGCTGCCACCATTCAGGGTTACCCAGCTGAAATAACTGAGTCTCAGTAAAGTTGTAACATTAATAAAGTAAAATAACATTTATTGAATTCAACAAGCTGTCTCAGTTTAAGATTTTCTTGCACACCCTTAATTGAAAGTTTCTCTAAGCAGATTACACTCCAATTCTGTCCTTTTACTATTCTCACACCTCTCTCATCTGTCTCACATCTCACATCTCATCCCACATCTTTATATCTTCTTTATCTGACTCTCATAACCCACAGACTTAGCCTTGTAAACATGTGGGATCCTCCTCCACACTCCCTCATTGGTCCATAGCATTAAGCCTTGACATCCTCATGCACAAACACATTTGAATATGAAGGGGTAAACACCACAATATCTTCCCCCCCTTACAGAAGTTTGATTCAGGGAAGTCAACTAAACAAGGTTACTCTCCAGATCAAACTGTATTTAACATGAAAAACAAATAAACATAATAATACTTACATTGTGCATTTCAATTTACCACATTATTGCTTACAATCATTAGTCCTATATTTGCATATGCGTTTTAACAACATATTTCTATATTGCAGTAAATGTAGTTTAGCAGTTGTTTAAGTACATTTATGCAATTCATTTAAACTATAATTACATTTTTAGAATTGTTAACATTGTTCTCGACTTAGTCTATTCCGGTTTGTCTGTCCAATCAAGTCAATGTCCCCTTTCGGCCTTCACTATTGGGTCTCCTCGAGAAAGTATCTGTCACAATGTTCAAACTTCCCTTCACAGTCTGGATAGTGAAATTAAAGTCTTGTAACATTAGGGCCCGTATCATCAGCTTGCTGTTGAATTGCCTAGTTCTTAATCACAGCAAGGGTGAGTGGTCAGTACAAAGTGCAAATTTCTGAACCCAGATGCATGATTTTAGTTTCTGTAAGGACTAAAAGATAGCAAAGCACTCCTTCTCAATGGTGGAAAGGTCCTTCTCCCTAGGTAACAATTTCTTGCTGACATACCGGATGTAGATTGTCATCATCTCCAGGTTGGCACAGCACCAGTTCTGCAAAGATTGTGAATTCAAGGTCGTAGTTTGGCACTATCAGGACTGGTCCATTCATCAGGGCTTCTTTCAGATCATTGAAGGGCTGCTGGCATGCTAAATCCATTTGACCTTCTCAAGCTGTTTCTTGCGGGTCGGGTCAGTCAGTGGTGTGGCTGTCTTGCTAAATCTGGGGATAAAATTCCAATAATAGCCGACCAAGCTGAGGAAGGATCTCAGTTTCCTTTTTGAAGTGGGGGTAGGCCAGTTCTTGATTCCCTCTACTTTGGTCTCAATTGCTTCTACTTTAGGTTTACGTATTCCTCCTCCAACCATGCGTCCTACGTACTTTATTTCAGAATCCCCAATTTGCATTTGCTAGACTTCACAGTCAGGACCACTTCCTGAAGTCTTTGGAGCACCAACCCCAGGTGTCCTAGGTGCTCAGACAGGTTCGACTATATATCCCAATATCATCCAGGTAGGCTACGGTGAAATCACCTAGCTCATGCAAAACCTTGTCTACCAGCCTCTGGAATGTTGCCGGTGCATTTTTAAATCTAAATTCAATGACTTTGAACTCATACAATCCTAAGGGACTTCAAAATTCTGTCTTTTCTAGGTCGCCAGGGTGTATTTTCACTTGGTATTGCCTTTAGTCAGATCCAGACAGGTAATAAAATGACACCTGCCTATAGTCTCTAGCAAGTCATCCAGCTGGATAGGCGGTCCACCTTGGTGATGATTTAATTTGCAGTAGTCCACACAGAATGTTTACTAATGATTTAATTTGCAGTAGTCCACACAGCTTGTTTACTAATACAATAGGAGCTGCCCATGACCCAGTCTTCTATTTTACCCAATAAATGTTTTGCATACATTTTAGCCACTACTCCAATAAGACATTGGTCGGTAGTTTTTAGGATCCTCTTTATTTCTTTATTTTTATATAAGGGAACTATGATGGCAACTTCCCATCCAACTGGGATATGACCTGTATTATTTATATGGGTGAGCAACCCATATAATTGGTGTAATTGGTGGCCATTACACAAAGGGGCCTACCAGTCAATATGAATTTTAAAAAGCTCTGGTGGAAAAAATATCACCCCAGGTGCCTTATTATCTTTTAGTGAGCAGATGATAGTTCTAATTTCCAAGACGGATACTGGAGGCCAAGCTGGGAGTGCTTCCAAAGATGGAGGTTTTATGCTTTGTTTCTGTGTAAGGTCCTGGGTGGGCATGGAAAATATATTTGCACAATACTCTTCCTAAATTGAAGCTGGAAGAGGGATGTTAGAATAAAATTTACATTCCTTTAATTCACCTGAAACAGTGGTGGGGGGGCATAGGCGAGTGGCGACAGTGGCAGGGGGGAGGCGCGGGCGGGCGAGTGGGCGGGCGGCGGCGCGGGCAGGCGGGCGACATCCAGAAGTGTCAGTCAAAACCTGGCCATGCCATTGGTGGAATGGTTCAAAAATTTGCATGGTCCCATCCCATGCCCAGCCCACATGGGCAGGTCTAAAAAAATAAAAAATAAAATAAAATAAAATAAAATCAGTGCGACCTTTTACTACTATAAAAAACCCACTGCTGCTACTATAAAAATTCAGGCATTTAAAATACCTAATTTTCACATGTTTCTGTTGTGCTTTGGTGGGTTTTTGGACCACGATTTAAAAATAAATATTGCGGTCACCATTTTGGATCCCCCCCCACCGCATGGCATGCGAGAAAGACG
>JAHTLZ010000274.1:12664039-12711044 GCA_023846285.1 Phrynocephalus versicolor | reverse complement strand
TTGTTGTTGTTGTTGTTGTTGTTGTTGTTGTTGTTGTTGTTGTTGTTCAATAACCTTTTTAAGGCTTTAAACCCTATGGTTCCTGGCAAACATAGCAGACCTTAAACCAATGGCTAGGATCCTAAATCCTAACTGGAAACCATACAACAAATTATATGCAGCTCTTCTGTTCGGGTAGCTGTTTAATCATTTCCTGAGGACATTGAGCTTGATGGGCCCAGATCTTTTTAATAATAATAATAATAATAATAATAACTTTATTTTTATGCTGCCTTTTTCCCCAAAGGGAGATGGCGACTGGGCCAAGAATGGTCTTTTTTGCCTCCAAGGTCTTGGTTCCCTGGACCCTAGGCTTGTGTTTGGTACAGGAGATAGATGTGTGGGCACCTCTGCAATTGGAACAGGTGAAGAGTCGTAATGGAAGAAACAATCATAATAAATAATTGGAGCGGTTCTGAGACTTCCTGGAACCACTGGCCACTGCTCTACACCGTCATAAGCACTACATTCAAAACCCCGTCCAAAAATTCCATTCATTCCGAGTGGAGGAGGAGCTCTAGCAGTGAACGGCAGCTCTAAACAGAGCTCCATTTCCAGGAGAGATTTTCGGACGCCTGTGAGGCTTCACCTCTTATCCAGGAGAGGAAAAGAGGTCAGAAAGGGAAGGAACAACTGTCGAGTTGATAGCACTGTGTGACGCTTGCAGTTTGGAGTTTTCTTCCTGAGGCGAAACTCATCTGGAGCCGGTTTACAATGGTGGAAAGCTGAGCTCTAGGGAGGAGGTGGCACAACAAGATTTAGAAGAAAAGTTTGACTGAAGTTGCTTCGATGGAAAGTGAGTGATACTATGAGAGTTGGCTTCATGTAAGAAAGAAAGAAAGAAAGAAAGAAAGAAAGAAAGAAAGAAAGAAAGAAAGAAAGAAAGAAAGAAAGAAAGAAAGAAAGAAAGAAAGAAAGAAAGAAAGAAAGAAATTCTCTCCCCTACTCCTCTTCATTAACTTAAGATAAAAAAGGGAGGTGAAGAGTCACATAAATCTCTTTGGGAGTGTCGAAGCCTGGAAGAGAAGGGAGGTGAAAAAGGGAGAGTGAGAAAAGAAATATATCTGAAGCGAAAGGTTATATATGCATGAATGTGTTAAAAAGAAAAGGACAGCAAAAGCCCAGACATAAAATGAGATAGAGAAGAAAAGAAATTTATGGAGAAATTTATGGAGATGGTTAACAGATGAGTGCTTTTGCAGCTAATGGAAGGAAGGAATGAGGAGAATCTGAGACGAGCAAGTTTTTTCCCCACCTTTAATTTGACTGATTTTTGATTGTGGGTGGGAGTAGGTTTCTCTTCTTTGGGGGTGAACCTTTATTATTTTGTTACTTTGGGGCTGATTACAAGTCACTTGGGCCTTGTGGGAGGGAAGAGAAGAAGAGAAGAAGAACGGAGAAAAACGGATACTCATTATCAGCTCACCTGTTTGACTGAGGGATAATAAACTGATGTGCATAGTTTGGAGCGAAGAGTAAAGGAGACACAGACATCTGCTGGATTAAGAGAACCGTCAGGGGAAGGCTGAAAAATATATATCTTAAAGAAATACTCTGACCTTCCCTACCATATAATTTTGGATACTGTTTGTTTTGAGGCTTGATTCATATATTTGCTGGGTGGATTTGATCTAAAGTCTATTGGTAATTTATATTTACTGTGTATGGTTGTTAGTATTGTTTAATACCTGTATACCACCCATCCTCTTGTTTGTATTGTTGTCATGGCAACAAGGGCTAAAGGAGGGGTTGGGAGTGGTAAATCCTCACCAGTTCTAGTATCCTCGATAGGGAAATTAGTAAACCAAGAATCCCAGGTCATTTCCATGCAGAATATGGTAGAAAAGATGTTGGCTTCAATACAAACTCAACAGAATGTAACGCAAGCACAACAGAATAATTTTTTTGAACATGAGGAACAACAAAAGAAGAAATGGGAGGCTAGACTAGAAAGGCTGGAGAAAAAAATGGAAGATATGAAACTTGAGTGTATGAATCTGCATGAATATAAGAAAGATATAGAAAAAGAACTTACAGAACTTAAACAAGACATGCAGAAATCACTTTTAGTAAGTAAGAAAATGGAAAAGGAAACAGAAAAAACTAAACAAATACTAAGAGATATGGAAAGACAAAGAAAACAGGAAGATACTGACCTTATGCAGATTCAATTTGAAAATGCAAATTTTCTCTTGAGATTACAAAATGTACCAGACCAGAAGGGCCAAAATGAGGTAGAAACAGCTGTTGGGATATTAACAGAGTGGACGGGTCTGGAGAAAGAAGAAATTGAATCTAATGTGGACATAGTAAAAAGAACATCATCAGCTTTTATTAGGAAAATGCAATTTCCTAGAGAATTACAGATTAGGCTCTTAAGATCTGGGTTTAGAGATAAGGTACTGAAGGCAGTCCAAGGTAAGACATTTATAAAAGATGGTAAAAATATAAAGGCTTTAAAACATGTACCTTGGAAAATTAGACAGATAAGGAAACAATATGAGAAGTTAATTAAGACATTGAGGAGAAAGGATATATCTTACAGGTGGCTTTCCCCAGAAGGAGTTACATTTGAATTTGCAGCTCAGAGGCATTATGCAACCTCCACAATGAAAGCAGAACAGATATTGAAGAGATTATTTGAGGATGAGGACCAGGAAGAAGATAAGGAGGTTGAGAAGGATGAGGAGAAGTTACAGAGAGAGGAATCAGGAGAGAAAGAAGAACAAGGGGCAGAAACTTTCAAAACTAAAGGAATCCCTGGACAGGGAAGAAAGAAAGGAAGGAAGAATTAAAAATAAAAATAGTAAAAATTTAAATATGTGTAATACAAATTTCAAAATCTCGTCAATAAATATAAATGGCCTTAACTCACCCTAGAAGCGCAAAAACATGTTTTATCATTTGAGGAAATTAAACTCAGAAATAATTTGTATTCAAGAAACACATTTGAAAAAGGCAGATGAGAAATTAATAGAAAATAAGAAACTGGGAACCCTGTTTGCAGCATCTGCTAAAGAAAAAAAGGGGGAGTAGCTATGTATGTCCAATAAAATTTACAACCTAAATTAATATTTGCTTCCGAAGATGGAAGTATATTGATGGTAGAGGTAAATAAAGGAAAACAAAGAGTCTTGATAGTAACATTTATGCCCCTAATTGTAATCAGAGTGATTTTTATGGAAAATTATACAAAAATCCAAGGATTAGACAGTACGAGGAGTGCTGCCTGGTGGGAGATTTTAATGCAGTATTAGACAGAGAGTTAGATTCAAGTAAAAAAACAAAAACAAATGCACATACTTTAATTCCAAGAGCATTTCTCATGCTGGCAAAGGAATTGGCATTAGTGGATGCATGGAGGACTAGATATCCATATACAAGAGACTACACCTTTTTTCAGATAGACACCAATCTTGGTCAAGGATTGATGCATGTTGGGTCCCTAGAATATGGATGAAAGATATACAAGAGGTACAGATTCTACCACGACTAATGTCAGACCACTGTATGGTTATTATGGAATTACAAATATTTAAGCCTCCTACACAATGGAGAATGAATGGTAACATTCTTAAATAAACAGAAAATATACGACTTATAAGACAAGAAATGAAAGAGTTCTTTCAAAGGAATTACACACAAGATGTATCAAATCAAAGTGTATGGGAAGCAGGGAAATGTTATTTTCGAGGGCTAGCTATTAAAATATCAGCAATAGAAAGGAGAAGAAGAAATAAAAGATATGCAGACTTAGAAACAGAATTAAAGAGGACAGAGTCTCAATTAAAACAAAATGTTACAACTGAACAGTTGAAACAAGAATTTCAACTTATACAACACAAAATAAATATACTAGTGGCAGAAGATATGGCAAATAAATTGAGATTTGTTAAACAATCATATTTTGAAAATGCAAATAAAGTCGGAAAGTGGTTGGCGCACAAATTGAAAAGGGAGAAAGACAAGAACATAATAGTGAGTTTGAAAAGACAAAATGGAGAGACTGCCACAATATTGGAGGAGATAAAGAAAATTGTTGAGGAATTTTATGTGAGGTTATATAAAGAAGTGGATGTAGCTCAAGAAAAGCAAAGAGATTATATACAGAAGAAAAACCATATCAGGCTATCTAGAACACAACAAGAAGGATTAAACCAACCTTATTCAACACAAAAAGTGTTAGAAGCAATTAGGAAGCAGAAAAAATGAAATCGCCAGGAAGTGATGGGATTTTAATAGAATATTATAAAGAATTAGAAGATATTATAGTAGAACCATTAAAAAGAATGATTAATGAAATTCATGAAGAGAAAAAAATCCCAAATTCATGGAAGGAGGCATTAATCACAATTATTCATAAAGAAGGGACAGACCCAGAAGATATACAAAATTATAGACCAATTTCTCTTCTGAATACTGATTATAAAATTTTTGCAACAATTTTAGCAACGGGACTGAAGAGAGTTTTGGCAGAGGTGATCCATAAAGACCAAATGGGTTTTCTTCCAAAGAGATATCTACACTCTAATGTAAGAAATATTATTAACTATTTAGAGTATTATGAAGCACATCCAGGAAGACAAGCGGCTTTAATTTTTATAGATGCAGAAAAAGCTTTTGATAACGTGAACTGGTCTTTTTTAATAGCATAGATGGAAGAGATGGAGATGGGGCAGAGGTTTGTAGAAACAGTCAAAGCTATATATGTAGGACAAACAGCAAAAATTAAAATCAATGGAGAGTGCACATCCAAAATTGATATTCAGAAAGGCACAAGGCAAGGGCGTCCACTTTCCCCGCTTCTCTTCTTGATGGTAATAGAATTGCTGATTCATCAAGTGAGGATTTCAGAGAAAATCAAAGGTCTTAGTGTAAGAGGAGAAACATACAAGATTCAAGCCTTTGCGGATGACCTACTTATAGTTGTAGAGAACCCACTAATTTCTTCAGAAAGTTTGATGAAGGAACTTAAAGAATTTGGAGAAGTAGCTGGTTTAAAAGTTAATCAGAAAAAAATATGATACTAACTAAAAACATGAGAGAACAGGAGATTGGAGAGCTATTAGAGATTAGACATGGGCACGACTCGGCGAAATTTTCGTTTTCGTTTCCGTTACATAACGGAAATGGTAACGATAATTAAGCCATCAGAACTCGAACTTGAACTGAAAAAAGAAAAATTTGGTGGGGTTTTTTGTTTTTGTTTGTGCGAAGCACAGAAAAAGTTTTTAAAAGTTTTTTTTAAAAAAACCCGACTCCCGGCCAAAAAAGCAGGCGAAAATATGCCTGCCTGAGGCTTTGCCACCTACCAGAGGGGTGGTTTCTGGGGGGTCCCCGGCCTTTCCTCCCTCTTCTCCTATCCTGGGCTGCTTGCACCAGGCTGGGGGGGGTCATCCTCGTTGTCTCGCCATGCCATGCGGTGGTGGGGGATCCAAAATGGCGAGCACAATTTGTCTTTTGAAATCGTGGTCAAAAAAACACACCAAATCACCACAGAAACATGTGAAATTTATTTATTTGAAATGCCTGAATTTTAATAGTAGCAGCAGTAGGGTTTTTATAGCAATAAAACATCGTATTGATTTTATTTTATTTTATTTTTATTTTTATTTTTTTAGGCCTGCATGGGATGGGACCATGCAAATTTTTTGAACCATTCCACCAATGGCATTGCCAGGTTTTTGACTGACACTTCTGGATGTCTTGGAGGGCATAAAAAGCCGAGGCACCTTCCAGAAATCGCAGTCGGGTGTATGGATGTAGTTGAGGGAGGAGGGCTGGCTGCTGGTGCTGGTGTGATCCGATCGAGATTGAGGAGGGAGGCTGGACGCTTTAGGATTTAAGTTAGGCAGGCAGGGAGGGAATTGAATTTAGAAAATCATTTCTTTGATTCCCTGCAGCTTTGTCTGCTGAAGGGAATAGCAGTTTATTCTTTATTTCTTCTCTGGCAGTTTGTGAGGATTTTTTTCTGATATTGGATAAAGGGGGAGTCCGACTGGGAGTGGGAGGTGTGGATTTATTTTAAATATATATTATATACTACCATTTATTTTCTATTTTCCCAACTTCAATTTGCTTGCACACACACACATTTGGGGTGCAAGCCAAGAACAGAACCTCTATCCAAAGTGATATCCCAACTGCCCACTCGCCCGCCCGCCCACGCCGCCACCCGCCTGCGGCCCGCGGCCGCCGCCCGCCCACTCGCCCACCCGCACCTCCCCCTGCCGCTGTCACCGCCCGCCCATGGCCCCCCGCCACTGCCGCCTGCCCGCACCTCCCCCCGCTGCCTGCCCCCTGCCCCACCCGCCACATAGGGCGCAAAAACACCTAGTGCCGGCCCTGATTGTGGGACACCCCTATGCTCTGGGAAGTCAAATCATGCTAAATCGTGGTGGAAATGACAAACGGCAAACTAAACGGCAAAACAACAAATTTTTGAAAAATTTCGCGACAAACGGAAACGACCCGAAACGGACCTGTTCCGACAAACGAAAACTCGAAACGTCATTTTTTCTGGTCCTGCCCATGTCTATTAGAGATTACAAAGTTCCAAGAAGCGAAAAAAGTAAAATACTTAGGCATAATTATATCAAAAAAGACTAGCAATTTAATGAAAGACAATTATTTAAGAGTAAAAAGGATTTGGAAAAGTGGAAACATCTTCAGTTATCACTGCTAGGAAGAATAGCAACAATTACAATGAACATTCTCCCTAAATTATTATTCCTGTTCCAAACAATTCCAATAGTACTAAAACAATCAATATTCCAGGATTTAGAGAAATACATCTCCAAGTTTATATGGCAGGGCAAGAGACCGAGGATAAAGCAGAAATCTTTACAAGATCATAAATCAAGAGGAGGAATGGGGCTCCCAAATCTATTATTATACTACAGAGCGGCATCCCTGACATGGATTAAAGAGTGGATTACACTTGAAAATACAAGATTGTTAAAATTAGAAGGACATGATGTGAAATGGGGATGGCATGGTTTCTTACGGTATAACAGAGTAGAGGACTTTAAGCAATTCAATAACCACATAATAAGGAAAGCTTTGTTAGGGTCATGGAGTAAAATAAAGAAACAGATGTATATGAAAATCCCCTGGTGGGTGACACCAATAGAAGCATTTACTCTTCCACCTTTCAGAGATGACAAGAATATTTTGAGGTAAGAACATAAGAACATAAGAAGAGCCATGCTGAATCAGGCCAAAGGCCCATTTAGTCCAGCTTCCTGTATCTCACAGTGGCCCCACCAGATGCATTTGGGAGTGCATGAGACTAGATATGTCTCCTGATACCACTCCCCTACATCTGGCCCTTGAAGTACCCCGGTTTTAAACCTGGAGATTACACATCTCTATCATGGTTTGTAACCTGTGATGGACTTTTCCACCAGGAATCTGTCCAATCCGCCTTTGAATGCATCCAGGCCAGATGCCATCACCACATCCTGTGGCAGGGAGTTCCATAGACTAACAATGCGCTGGGTGAAAAAATATTTTCTTTTGTCTGTTCTTACTCTCCCAGCCCTCAATTTGAGTGGATGTCCCCTAGTTCTGGTATTTTGTGAGAGGGAGAAGAGATTCCCTCTATCCACTTGACTCATGCCCTGCATTATTTTGTATGTTTCAATCATATCCCCCCTCAGGCGCCTTTTTTCCAGACTAAAGAGCCCCAAATGTTTTAGCCTTTCCTCATAAGGGAGGTGCCCCAGCCCAGTAATCATTTTAGTCGCTCTCTTCTGCACCTTTTCCAGTTCCACTATGTCTTTCTTGAGATGCGGTGACCAGAATTGTACACAATACTCCAGGTGCGGCCTTACTATTGTTTTGTATAATGGCATTATTATGTTGGCTGTTTTATTTTCAATCCCCTTTTTGATAATCCCTAGCATGGAATTGGCCTTCTTCACCGCTGCCACACATTGGGGAGACACCTTCATGGAGCTGTCCAACAACATACCAAGATCTCTTTCCTGATCTGTCACAGATAACTCAGAGCCCATGAGTTGATAGATAAAGTGTTGATTTTTTGCCCCAATATGCATTACTATACATTTGGCAACATTAAAACAAATTTGCCATTTCGTAACCCATTCCCCCAGTTTGGAGAGATCCTTCTGGAGCTCTTCACAATCTTCTCTGGTTTTTACCACACGGAAAAGTTTTGTGTCATCTGCAAACTTGGCCACCTCACTGCTTATCCCTGTCTCCAGGTCATTTATGAACAGATTGAAAAGCACCAGTCCGAGGACAGATCCCTGGAGCAAACCGCTTTTCACCTCTCTCCATTGTGAAAATTTCCCATTGACACCTACTCTTTGTTTCCTGGATCTCAACCAGTTCTCAATCCATAAAAGGACCTGCCCTCTTATCCCCTGACTGTGCAATTTTCTCAGCAGCCTTTGGTGAGGGACTGTGTCAAAAGCCTTCTGAAAATCCAGATACACTATATCCACCGGTTCACCCAAATCTACATGCCTGTTGACCTTTTCAAAAAATTCTATAAGATTTGTCAGACAAGACTTTCCCTTGCAGAAGCCATGCTTATTTTCTCTCAGCAAGGTTTGTTGTTTTATGTGTTTTAAGATTTTCTCTTGGATGAGGCTTTCCACCATCTTCCCTGGGACAGATGTAAGGCTAACTGGCCTGTAGTTTCCCGGGTCCCCCCTCCTTCCTTTTTTAAAAATTGGTGTGACGTGTGCTATCCTCCAGTCCTCCGGCACTGTGGCCGTTTTAAGAGACAAGTTGCATATAACCATTAAGAGATCTGCAATTTCATTTCTCAGTTCCCTAATAACCCTTGGGTGGATGCCATCTGGGCCTGGTGACTTGTTAATCTTCAATTTATCAATTAGTCCTAAGACATCCTCTCTTTTAACCTGAATTTGATTTAATTCTTTAGTCAAGAGGGGCCATTCAGGCAGCAGAAGCTGCTCAAGGTCTTCTGTCGTGAAGACAGATGCAAAGAACTCATTTAATTTCTCTGCAATTTCCATGTCCTCCTTAATCTCTCCTTTTCCTCCCTCACCATCCAGAGGTATCGAGATCTTTTAAAATTGGACGGAACTTTAAAATCACAACAAGAATTGGAGATGCAGGGAGTGGAGATGAACTGGTGGACGAGATCTCAGTTAATACCTAGATATGCAAAAGATATTCAACAAGGTTTTTATTTAGAAAATACACCCTTCGACAGAATTCTTATAGAAACAAAAGAGAAACATATTCAATGCTTATATAATTTTTTACTCGACTTTGCTACTCAGGAAGAGACAGTGAAGGAATGTATGGTTAAATGGGCACAAAATATAGGTCACAATATTGAGTTTGAAAAATGGGAAAAAATATGGAAAAGAAACCTGAAGTTAACCAAGTCGGTTACCTTCAAGGAAAATATATATAAATTATTTTATAGGTGGTATATGACCCCGGTCAAGTTGGCAAAAATGAATGTTCAAATTTCAAATTTATGTTGGAAATGTAAACAGAAGGAGGGCTCATTTTATCATATGTGGTGGTTATGTAAAAAAACGAGATTATTTTGGGTGTTAGTTAAACAAATGGTAGAAGGTGTTCTAGAGATGAGTCTTGAATTTAAACCAGAGATTTTCTTATTGAATATGTTGCCTGAATCACTAGAACAAGGAAAAACATCTGTGGCTATTCATATGATAACCGCAGCAAGATTAGTCTTTGCCAGATACTGGAAGGAACCTGGAATACCATCTGAACAGGAATTAATGTTTAAAATTTTAGAAACAATAGAGATGGATAAATTATCAGAATGCTTAGATGCTTCCAGGAAGAATAATCACCATAAAGTCTGGGAAAAATACTATGTATGGATGAAGAAGAGAGAAAATAATAACAAAAGCTAGAGAATTAAGAAAAAGCATTATTGTACATACTTCATGATAAACATGAGTCAGTTTAGATGTGTAGAAATATTTAAACTAGTGGCAATTAGATATAGGTGACTACCAACTCACACCTCTCTATATTTTTGTACCCCCCTTGTTTATGTTTCCCTATACCCTTTCCCCAATTCGTCTGTATCACAAACAAAAAACAACAAAACAAAAACAAAAACGAAACCAAAAAAATCCATTCGTTCCCGAGAAATCAGGAAAAATACATTCACCACCATTTCTGCAGACTGGAGGCATTGCTATTGAAATCTGAGGCTTGGGTGTCAAAGGAAGACCACTTTCTATCAAAATTGCCGGTCTCCGCTTAAGCAAGATAAGAGTGGCAGTTCATTTCCACGGGGAGTCCATAAACCCCAAAACTAGCAGGGGTGCTAAAAGGATTAACCACCCATGCCCTGCCTGTGCGCCTTGCCCAATCAGCGCGGCCCCTCATCTATCATTGTCTCGTTAATTACGAGACTGGAAGGGGCGCTTAACCGAAATAGAGTGCGATAGATTTAACTGGTAGGCCACTACACCAAATTTGCTCCATGGCCCCTGGACCACGGGAATTCCAAACTCCCAACCGGTCCAGGCTTCCAGGGAGCCGACTAAGGTCCGGCAACACATACGGTACGGATTTGCCTCTCCCCAGCCACTTCAGAGCTCCATAAACCCGGCCAAAATCAGGAAGCGAGCACCTGTCAAATCTCCTGTTCCCTGCCGTGTTTCAGTTCCATAAGGATTGTATCTTTTGCCAGTAATGCTAACCTTTGACAGTAGACCACTCCACATTTTGAAAATGAACGAATAGGACCAAGTCCGCTTTGTGGAAATCTTGGGAAACTCATTACTTCTTTTCCAAAGGTTTCCACCGAGACATGACCAGGGTCCCCAACTCATAAATTTGGTTAACCCCTCCTTGGCCATATTGAATTCTATCTCCAGAACATTTAAAGCAACCAAGAGGCACAATCCAGGTTGAATCTCCCTGAATTGACATTTTATCCCCACTGTGGTCATGGCTCATGGGGCGATGGCCACAGATAGCCATCTCCAATCCCCGGGGACACCCCTTTACACACAAAGCTACCTCCATTGCCCCTCTATCTATATGAACCCTGGCTTTTAGCCATAGCCAGCCCCCCTCTCACCCTTCTGCTCTATTCATCCTTCTCTCTATTCCCTCCCCAACCCACTTTCCCTGGGTCTGCTTAAAACATGTTCCTGCGCTGTTCTGCACTTTCTGGACCTACATCAGCTTGGGCAAGGCTCATGGCAGGGGAAGAAGGCAACATGGCGACTCTGTGAGAAAACTACATCTTCCAGAACAGACTCCGTTTGTCGACATGGATTCCAGCACGTTTCAATCCAGCTCATACCATGGATCAACTTCAGCATGGAGGCTCCCTATTGTTCCTTTTCCACATCCACCAGAAACTGTGTCTAGCAACCAAACACTCTTCCTATTGACTTTCCAGCTCCCCAGTTGTCCTGTTGATTACCAAGAGATTACCCAGACCCTTGGACAATGCCCAGCTCCTTCCTTTCTATTATCACCCCATGATGGCTCATTAAAGAACAGATATGGCCCAATCACACCTGTGCAGGTATCCAGTTCCAGAACATCAGGAACGCCCCAGGACCTCCCCCAGGAGACTTCTGGACTGTTTTCATTGGATGTCCCCAAACACCACCCCTTGCCCAGCCCAGGGGAGGCGCGCATCCTGTGGGAGGGAGGGGGAAGGAAATAAAATATTATGTCTCACCTGTTTGGGGGGCCGACCATCCTGCACTGCCTTGCTGTGGGTTAGTTGGCCTTACCGTCCTTTATTAGTCCCAGTAAACTGGTAATTTCCTCTGGACCTCTCTGTGTTGGATTTCTTTTATTGGGTCTTGAAGAATCCAGCAGCATACAGTAGGGTTAGCTTACTGTGAATTCAACACAGGTGTGCCTGAATTTGCATTGGGCCTAGAACAGGAACCCTTGGAATTAAATTCCCAACAGGCCAGACAAGGTTGAATTGCCTGGTCTGCTGAGGGGTGGGCAGCAGTAGGTTTCCCCACCATCTGGAACAAATGGCCACATTTGTAGCAGTTCACTGCCAGGAGGCCTGGTGGGGACATGACCCTCATCCACAAAGGTCCATGTGGAACATCCCAGTGCATGTTGGGGTGCCATGCCAAGCATATATGGAATCTTTCATCATAGAGGAGCCAGGCAGTCGATGGTATCTAGGTACTAGAAGAGGCCAAGTGCCCTGTCGCGGTGTGCCCTGACTATGATGCCTGCATAATTGAGAAAGACTGACAATGAAATTGTCCAGCATCTTTCTGACTTGCGTCTCCTAATTTTTTCCTTTTCTTTCTCGTGTAAGAACTCAAATGTCTTGTCTTCAAACGCCCACTCAAAATTTTATCAACTATTGTTTGAGACAGATGGCCTCCCAATGGTAAGTATTCATCGCCTTTGGGAAGCTCCAATGGTGAAACCTCAGGAAAGGTGGAGGCTGGAGGCTCTGCAAGAGTTGGGGTAGTCTGCATGGACTGGTTGACTTCAGTTTGGGAGCTGGCTTCTGTTACCATCACCCCCACTGGCTCCCTCTGACATAAATTTATTGGGTGGGCTGCAGGTGGGGATCTGTTCCTGGCAGGCCATTGTAAGATGGCTTGGGATTGTATTGGCTCCTGGTGGTGAACAGGTCCCAAAGGCCAGGTATTGGATGGTGTGTGAGTGTTGTGATGTGCGTTAGACTCACCTGCTGGTGACCTTGGAACATCTACGTTCAAACTTGCCATGCTGCCTGTGCAGCTGAAGAGATCCAAAACTGCCTGGGAAGCTGAAGGGGGCTCTGCAGCTATCAGTGGTGTGAAATCAGTGCTTAGTGGTTGCTGGGGAGCTAGCATGACACCATCAGTCACTGGTTCATGGCACAAATGTTTGACTGCCAATGGAGATGCTCTGGGTACCTGCATTGAGACAGCAAACTCACCCTCCAAAAAAGTGACGTGTGACATCATTAGTTCCCCCATACTGTGCAGCTCAGCCATCTCCTGGGCTTTGTACCCCCATATAGCCCTCATGACAGAGTGAGCCTCCCCAAGCCCCTGGGCCTGGGAATGCTCCCTTTCCAGGTGGCTGAGCTTATCCGAAATGGCCGTATAGTCTGGCCAGTGGGCATGGGCATAAAAAGAAAAATGAAATGCTGTTTCATCATGTTGTTATGAAATGAAATGAAACAAAATGAAATGAAACAGATGAAACAAAATGGTGTTTTAATTGAAATAAACCATTTCATTCTGTCTGTAAACCGGTCCCTTACCTTCTGGAGTTCCACCGCCACCGACGCCAAGACCACCCAGTAAGGCTGGAGAGGGTGAGAGTGAGCCCGGCAGGCAAGCCTGGGCCTCCTTCTTCTGCTCCTCCTCCTCCTCCATCACCACAACAGCCAGCCAGGGCCTCCACCACCACCACCACCACCACCAAAGCCGCTGCTGCTGCGAGCACAGCTGCAGGGCCCAGCCAGGTTGAGCAGGCAGGCCAGGGCCTCCTCCTCCACCACCATCACCACCACTGAAGCCACTGTTGCTATGGGTGCTGCCCCAAGGCCCAGCCAGGCTGAGCAGGTTAGCAAGGGCCTCCTCCTCCTCCTCCTCCTCCTCCTCCACCACCACCACCAAAGCTGCCACTGCCGTGACCTGGGCCTTCTTCTCCTCCTCCTCCTCTGCTGCCACTACTGCACACCCCAGCCAGCCTCAGAGGTTGAGCGGCCCAGTAATAGACCACCCTGCTGCCATTGAAGGCCCTGGCTGGCTGGGAAGGCTGAGTGGTGTGGTGGTAGACTGGCTTGGGAGGCTGAGTGGCCTGGTGGTAGACTGCCCCCTGCCGCTGAAGGCTCTGGCCTGCCTGAGAGGGTGAGCGGCCTGGCAGTATGCCACACCGTGCTGCCGCTGCCACCACCAAAGGCCCCTGCCAGTGCGAGAGCCCAGGAAGAGGGGTAAGTAGGGGACCCATAGCAGGAAGAGTGGTGGGCTGCCCAGGAAGGGGCTTTCCAGGGCCCCCTCCTTTTGTTTCATAAAAAATCATTTTGTACATTTTTTTTGGGGGGGGGAGTATGAAGCAAAATGAAAGAAAATGCGGGGGGAAGATACGGAATGACATGAAATGCAATTATTCCATTTCATGCCCATCCCTACTGGCCAGTACTCCTTCAATGAAGAATATATTTCTGGGGAGAAGGGACCCTACGCTTGGCAGGGGCTTTCCCCTTACACTTTCCAGCATCCTTCTTGGGGGACAGTGTGTTAGAGAGACTTTTGCTGGTGGCAACTGCGCTATAAGCAAAAGGCTTGGCCTACTATCCCCTGATTTATTTGTTTTATTTCTTTTTTTATGTGATTACTTTTATTTATTTATTTATTTTAATGAATATGTATTTTTTTTTTTTGAAAGTTGGGTTGCCCAAAGACGAGCAGGTACTGGGGAACAAATCCCAATCTCTGGCTGCACAGCCAGGAACACAGACCTCTGTCCTATACAAGCCCCTTGCAAATTGCCAGTATCAACATACAGAAAAGGTATGGAGGGGCTAGGCCCCATTCATGATCAAAGGAAGCCCAAAATATAATGATTAATGTATATATGTGTATATAATATTATTATTGTTATCTTTTAATTTTTTAATAGCAAAATAGTAAACTGCTGCCTATAGAGCGGCCTATAGAGCTCAATCCCCCCTAACCCTAACCCTAACCTCTCCCCCCCCACTAAACCTGCTCTACCCCCTAAGCTAGCTAAATTTAACAGCAATGTAAATAAATATAAATCAACTTGGGAAAGAGAAAGCCAAACTGCACAGCCTGGCTGAGGCTCGGGCTGATTCTGGAGAGGGATGAAAAGGAAACTGATCAACTGTAGGATGGAGATCCTAGAGGCTGATAAGCTGGCTGGCAAGACTGAGACTGAGGGAAGCAGGGGTGAACCTAATAAGCTCCACAAGCCCCTGCCCATCAGGACCTGGATTAGCATGATTTTTTGTGTGTGAAAGGTCCAGACAGGCAGCCAAATGCCCTGCTCATGAATCTAGTCACTGTGGCGTAGCCATTCATTCCTACAGAGAGCACTTCTAAAAACATTTGATGTGCTGTCTAGTTTGTCCTATGGATTGCCACAGTGAATATTGTGAGGACAGGAAACTGACATATGTACAGCTACAGTAAAGATGAAAAAAAGTGGCATGCAGGTAGCCATCATATACCTGTTGTGACAGATGGTGGTACCCCAGGGACCAGATGGAATAGCATCTGTTTGTGAATGCAATAAGGAACAATAATTTATTTACTGGATTAGGTATGGAAAATGAAGTAAATATAAGATGTTATCCAGTAATTGCTGGTTAAAGATATTGAAATCAACAGGTGGAGCATATGTGTTTTTAAGATCTCTATACACAAAAGATATCTCAGTCAAAAGTACCTTGACTAGTTTAAAAATCAAAATAAATTCATATAAGATCAGCTGAAGAACAAATGTTGACTGTAATGTCTGGACAGAACACTCAAATAAAATAGACTATATACCAGCTGCTTAATTACAGTATAGGAGAAATCTATTTCTTGCTTACTGGTGAAAGAAATAGCATGTTGGACCAGATGGAATAGCAGTGGGACTCAGCAAATCCTGTTATATCTATCATTGGAGTTTTGCACTCTATTGTTAGATGTGATATAGAATTCCATTCCCACTCCCCCACCTCAACATAGTTGTTGATGTTTAAATGCTCATATCCCAAATGCTTGCAATAATTGGAAAGCTGGCTGTCCTTCTTTCCACTAATCCAGTTAATTCTACCGTTTAGCCAAAACAATCTTGTTTTCAAACACTGCTTAAACAGAATTTTCCAACACCTTATATACCAATCTTCCAGTGACTTAAAGCAGAAAAGGGAAAAGCTGAGGAAGTAAAAAATCCTAAATTGCTCCTAAGAGGCCTGAACCCATCTCCAAGGTGGCCATTCACAGAAAACTGGATACAGTCCATTAGAAGCAAACAATTTGGACCTTTTTTCTTCAGAAAGGGATGTGGGGGAATTTATTCTGGAATTTGAGATTGATTATCATCCCCAGTTCTAGGAAGAGATCGCCCTACGTTTTGGTTGCTTTAAAACACAGCAGGACTTCAAAATTTAGCAGCAGTTCAAATTATCCCTAGGATCAGAAGAAATAATTATGGGAATTTATTTATTTTATTTTATTTTATTTTATTTATATACCACTCCATCTAGCTACATGGCTACTTTGGGCAGTTTCAAAATTGAACTGATATCAAACAAGCAATACAATTGATAAACAATCCAATAAATAAAAGCATAATGACCAATAAAACAGTATATATCAAAGCATTAAACAAACAAATATAAAATACATAACAGCAAATCATTAATAGCATATATTTATGACTTTGGGGGTATAAACCAATAGAATTTATTGACCCACATAATCCCTGGTGATGGGCACGAACTGAAAAAAATGGTGATTCATTTTGTTATCCATTTCCCCCCCCTCCCATTTCATTTCGTTAAATACGAAGCAATTTTTTTTTAAAAAAATCATTTCATATTTCATTTGCTTTGTTTCATTTTCATTTTTCATTTTTGCTTATTTTTTATTACAAAGCCCCCCTTGCGGGGCTTTTAATTTTAATTTTTATTTTTATAGCTGACAGGTGTTACTGCCTCATTTTTTAAATTATTTTTTTTTTCATTTCTCCTCCCCCTGCTGGTCTGCGGGCCGAACCGGCTGGCCCATGGATCGGACACGAGCCAGAGGGATATTTTTATTTTTTAATTTTTTTTTTTACTTTTTTATTATTTTCAAAAGTCCCCCCTTGTGGGACTTTTTTATTTTATTTTATATTTTTACAGCTGAGAGGCACCAGTGCCTTGGGTTTTTTATTATTATTTTCATTTCCCCTCCCCCCACTGGTGTGAGGGTTGAACCGGATGGTCTGTGGGCTGGAAGTGGCCTGGAGGGACGTATTTATTTATTTATTTACTTATTTTAAGTTGGCTGGGCTGACACTATTTTTTTAATTTTTATTTTTTTAAAAAAAATATTTTTACAGTGCTGACCACGCAGCCCCAGGTGCCAGGTCGGTGCTTTTTTATTTTTTATTTTTTTATTTTATATATTATTTTACAACACTGACCATGTGGCTCCCGGGCCAGGGTTTATTTTTATTTTTATTTTTGTTTTTGTTTTTATTTTTATTTTTATTTGACATCTTGTCGTGCCCTTAACAGAGCCGGTTTTCCAGCTACCCGAGAGTCTTTACATTTGTGTGCTGGAAGTAACAAAAGACCAGGTGGGACTACTTTGATCCACTGGAGCAAAGGCCGATGCTTAACATAGGATGCCACATGTCCAAATACATTTGCCACGTCCCACTTACAAAACACCAGCATCGAAGCCGGATCTGCAGCAGCAATGGTTGAACAATTAAAAAGACAAAAATACGAAGATATGGCAACAGGAATTGACTTTGTCCCTGTAGCCATCGAAACATCTGGAGTCTGAGGAGAATCAGCCTTGAGCCTAGTACAGGAAATAGGTCGCAGGATAGCCATTACATCTCAAGACGACTGAGCACCTATGTTCCTGAGGCAACAGCTCTCAATCGCTGTCCAAAGAGGGAATGCCTGCTGTGTGCTTGGCACTCTAGGCCAGCTGACTAAATAATGGGGTTTTTTAGTAAAGTGATTTTAACCAGTATAATAAAATAAACCATATAATTTTATTTTAATTTTAATTTTTTTTATTTTTATTTAAGTCCCCGGATGCCGGGCCTTTCCCCCACCCCAACCTCTCAGCTGTAGGGCAGGCTTTCCCCCACACTGCTGGAGTTTCAGGCGAGCCCGGCGCTACAGGACAAGGTAAGTGACACCGGGGGAAAAAATGAAATGGAACAAAACGGAAATTTCCCTTTATAATGTTAAGAACTAAAGCAGCTGTACTTTGTTCCTTTTATTGTGTTCATTCAGGATATTTAGATCTCAATTTCCACATTTGAAAACAACATAGCTTCCAATATTCAAATATAACAAAACATTCGAAGCTCATTATTAGCAAATACAAATTACTGGAAAAATGAAATTGAATGATGCAAATGTCCCTCTGGCCAGCTTCTGGCCTGCAAGCTAGCTGGTTTGGCCCATGGGCCAGTGGGGGGAGGGGAAATGAAAAAATCATTTTGTGCCCATCTCTACAGGTGATTATAGGTCTGTTCTAGTTGTTTGTTTCTTTTTAATTTTCCATATGGCTTACTTCTTTCTTTAAACCATACAAAATACAAAATAAAAAATACAAATACAAAACCTATTTTTGAATTTTAATAGTTTCAAATATATATTACCTTTTCTCAGATTATTCAAATTTCAACCATATTAATTTTCTTGGATTATATATAATTTCCCCGATAAACCTTAATTTGTAACATTTGAAACCTATTATTAGCTATATACCAATATTTTTTGTATTTATTCTAGATTTTTTTCCCTTCACTACAATAGCTACTATTCAGACCCTGATAAAATTAATATCATATAAGGTTAACTGTACTGGTAGCATCATAAAGAAGAAATTAATCTTTGTCAAAAGTTTCACTTTCATAAATGCAATCCTTCCAAATCAAGATAATTTTAAACTAGAATATTCTTGTATTTTATTCTTAATTTCTCTTGATTTATTATAATTATATTCTTTTAATTTCTGTGTATTCTTTACGAGATCTATAACTAAATATCTAATTGATTTACTTATCTTACACCCATATTTGTAAACAATCATTTCTTGTTCCAGCCTATTACAATTAAGCAACATTATCTGTGAATTTTGCCAGTCTACAAGTAAATGAGTTATCAGTTTAAATTTGTCCAAATGATTTTTAATTCTAGTCAAACTCTCAATCGGGTTTTTAATTGTCAATAAGGAATCATCTGCAAATAAGTTTACCATCCTCCTGCCGCCCCAGCCCCCAGCTGGAATTTGGTCCTCGGGCGGCATTTCGGCCGCCGGTGTCATGGCGGGGGGGCAAGACACCCCTGCTTCAACTCGTGATCTCCCATGTGCGGCCTGGTCAGCATTTTACTAGACTTCACCCATATGTGGCCACTTAACCATTAAGATCCCTAGGGGGTTCCAGCCGCCCGTGGTGGGCCTCCCCTGGTTAGCCAGGGGCTAGAGTGCCTTCACCTGTAAGTGGGACAGCGGGACAGATTTGGCATTGTGCTGGGTTACCATGCTCCCCGCAACCCAGCCCAATCCCTCCCAGAGCTCTCTGAGTTCATCGCGGCTGTGCTATTGAAGTCCCCGCGCCTTGTGGTGGCGGGTGACTTCAGTGTACATGCCGGCGGTGGACTTTCCAGTGCGGCTCTGGAGTTCATGGAATCCATGGCTTCCATGGGTCTGTCTCAGCATGTTGTATGTTCCACCCACAGGTCAGACCACACCCTGGATCTGGTATTTACCTCCATGTCGGGGATTTCGAGTCTGGAGGCAGGGGGCTTTGTCTCCCTGCCTGTGTCATGGTCAGACTATCACCTGCTTTCTTTCTCCCTGGCGATTCCAGCCCCCCTTCGTGGGGACCACCGGCCACCTGTTTTGGCCCGCCCCCGAAGACTTATGGACCCTGTGCAGTTCCAGGAGGCCTTCGGGGCGTTCCCTGGAGGACTGACTGGCGCGCCGGCCGAGGTTGTGGCTAACCATTGTTTTGAAACAGCTGCCCACACCATCAACCGGATCGACCCCAAGCGCCTTCTCCAGTGCCGAGCTCGGCCCTCGCCGTGGTTCACGGCTGAGATTCGAGCAATGAAGCAGGTGAGGAGAAGGCTAGAGCGCAGCTGGAGAAGAACCCGGATGGTTATTAGTAAGGCTGCTGTTGTTTCCCAGACTAGGCGCTATTCCAACACGATCAGGGAGGCCCAAACATCTTATTGCTCCCTGAGAATTGGTGAGGCCTCAAACCGCCAGGCGGAGCTCTTCCGGGTGGTGCGGGACCTCACCAATCCTAGTCTGGCCAGGCCTCCTCCTACTGATTTCAGTAGTGAGAATTTCGCAGCCTTTTTTTGATCTAAAATTGAGGCCATCCGGGCCAGCTTCGACTCCGGTTGCAGTAGCACTGTCCCGGCATCCCCGGTTGCTGGTCCACTTTCATCGCCTCGGTTGGATGCGCTTGGGCCTGTTTCTGCTGTCGAGGCCTCCAAGGCTATGGCACATTGCCAGCCTGCGTCCACCCCCTTCGATCCCTGTCCTGCCTGGTTAATTAAAGCTGCCAGCAGGACTATGGCCGAGTGGGCTTCCGTCATCGCCACCGCCTCCTTCAGCGAGGGGGGTTTTCCCTCCCGCTTGAAGGAGACGGTGGTAAAGTCCATTCTTAAAAAAGCTGGCCTCGCATCGGACGATTTAGCAAATTATCGCCCGATTGCTAACGTCCCATTTATGGGCAAGGTGATCGAGAGGGTGGTGGCGGTCCGGCTGCAGTCGTACCTGGAGGATCGACAGTGCCTCGATCCATGCCAGTCCGGGTTCAGGCCTCGTCGGGGGACCGAAACAGCTCTGGTCGCGCTGCAAGATGACCTAATCTGGGCGGCCGACAGGGGTTGCTCTACCCTGTTGGTTCTCCTGGATTTGTCAGCGGCCTTTGATACCGTCGACCACGGTATCTTACTGGATCGGCTCTCTGAGGTGGGAATCGGAGGCACTGCTCGCAGTTGGCTCCGATCCTTCCTGGAGGACCGACCCCAGTATGTTCAGCATGGGGGGAGTTATCGGCTCCTTGGATACTCCCTTGTGGGGTTCCACAGGGGTCGTCTCTGTCCCCCATGCTGTTTAACATCTATGTAAGGCCGCTGGCTGGGGTCATTAGGAGATTTGGAGTCTGCTGTCACCAGTACGCTGATGACATGCAGCTCTGTCTCTCCTTTTCCACCTCTGCAGTGGAAGCTGTGAGGATCCTCGATGAGTGCTTGGACGCCGTACTGGGTTGGACTGGGGTGAACAGACTTAAGCTCAACCCCGAGAAGACGGAGGTCATGTTCTTTGGGAGCTCGCCGTCCGGGTACGGTGGCCCTCTTCCCCGTCTGGGGGGGTTCCCTCCAGCTGGTGGAAAGGGTGCGGAATCTGGGCGTAGTCCTGGAGCCAACGCTGACCATGGAAGCCCAGGTGGCATCGGCGACCAGGGCCGCTTATTACCACCTTCGTCAGATCGCCCAGATCTGCCCGTACCTGGACGCTGACTCTCTGAGAACAGTGCTCCAAGCGCTGGTGATCTCGAGGCTGGACTACTGCAACGCCCTCTACATGGGGCTGCCCTTGACTCTTCTCCGGCGCCTGCAGCGGGTACAGAATGCGGCGGCCAGGCTGGTGGCTGGTGTGCGTCGTCATGACCACATCACCCCAGTCCTGGCCCGCCTGCACTGGTTGCCCGTTGCAGCCCGGATTAGATTCAAGGTCTTGGTTTTAGTTTATAAAACCCTCCATGGCTTGGGACTGGACTACCTGACAGAGCGTATCATCCAGCGATCCACCTCGGCCCGACCTGTCCGGAAGGTGCGAGCGCACTCGCTGCGGGTTGCCACTCCACGAGAAGGCTGGAAGACGGTTACCCGGAACCGGGCTTTCTCTGTGGCAGCCCCTTCCTTGTGGAATTCCATCCCCAGCAAAGTGCGCTCTGCAGAGTCCCTGCTGGCCTTTCGAAAAGCTCTAAAAACATTCTTATTTCGAGAGTCCTTTGGCGACCTTTAATTAATTTTTTTTCTTTTTCCCCCTCCTCCGCCATCTTTACCAACACCCATCTTGCTAAAGTTTCTGGGACGCAATAGGGTTTTAACCTGTATAATTTATTCATAGTGTTTATATTGTTTATTATTTTGTATTTTAACCTTTATTATGATTATGCTTATTGTTTTGTATTGGCGCTTGTTCGCTAGATTGTGAGCCACTTAGAGTTCCATGTAGAAGATAAGCGGGATATAAATACAACAATAAATAAATAAATAAATAAAATTGGAATGTAGTCATTGGAGGATATAACCTGTTTCAAAGGAACAGGCCGAGTAAGAAAGGAGGAGGTGTAGCTTTATATATTAAGGACATTTATACTGCTGAATAAATACAAGATAAACAGCAGGGGACCCATGTTGAGAGCATTTGGGTTAAAATCAAGGGTGAAAAAACTAGGAGGGATCTCACTGTGGGGGTATATTATAGACCCCCAAGCCAGACAGAGGAGTGGGATGATGCCTTCTGTGAGCAGATGGCCAAAAAGTCAAAAGGGAGAGATGTAGTACTAATGGGAGATTTTAACTATCCTGATATATGCTAGCAGTCCTACTCAGCTAGGAATGCAAGGTCTAACAAATTCCTTACTGCCCTTGCAGACAATTTCATGATCCAGAAGGTAGAGGAGGCAACAAGAGGCAAAACCATTTTAGAACTGGTCTTAACCAGTAAGGAGGACCTTGTAAATGGGGTCGAAGTGGTGGGGTCATTAGGTAAATGTGACCATGCCCTCTTGGAATTTGTTATACAGTTGGAAGGTGAAGTTAAACATAGTCAGACAAGAATCCTGGACTTTAAGAAAGCCAATTTTTATAAACTTAGGGAATTATTGGCTGTGATTCCATGGATTGAAACACTGAAAGAGAAGGGAGTCAAGATGGATGGGAGTACCTTAAAAGCGAGATATTAAAGGCACAATTTAAAACTGTTCCAACAACAAGAAGAAATGGGAGAGGTCTAAAGAAACCACAATGGTGTACTAAAGAACTTTCAACTCAGCTAACTATAAAGAAAAACAAGTACAAGGAACGGGAAAATGGGAAATGCACCAAAGAGGAATATAAGCAAACAACTAATATATGCAGGGGGGTGCTAAAAAAAGCTAAAGCGCAAAACGAACGTAGACTTCCCAGAGAGATTAAAGATAGTAAAAACGGTTTCTTTAGTTATGTCTGCAGCAAAAGGAAAAACAAGGAAATGATAGGCTCTCTGCGTGGCGAGGATAACCAGTTACTAACAGGAGACAAGGAAAAGGCAGAACTACTCAACACCTTCTTTGCCTCCATTTTCTCCAAAAAGGAAGAAAGAGATCCACTGGGACAAAGAGTAGATGAGGTAGGATGGGAATTGCAACATAGAATACATAGAGAGGTAGTACAGGAACACCTGGAAACATTACATGAATTTAAGTTTCCTGGGCCAGATGAATTACACCCAAGGATATTAAAAGAACTGGCAGAAGTAATTTCAGAACCATTGGCGATAATCTTTGAGAAGTCCTGGAGAACAGGGGAAGTCCCCATCGATTGGAGGAGGGCTAATGTTGTCACCATCTTCAAAAAGGGGGAAAAAGAGGACCCAAATAATTACCGCCCAGTCAGCTTGACTTCATTTCCTGGAAAGATCCTAGAGCAGATTATTAAACAGGCAGTATGCAATTATTTAACAATGCTGTCATTACAAGAAGTCAACACAGGTTTCTTAAAAACAAGTCATGCCAGACTAATTTGATCTCTTTCTTTGAAAGAATTACAAGCCTGGTGGATGAGGGGAATACTGTAGATATTGCTTATCTGGACTTTAGTAAGGCGTTTGATTAGGTTCCCCATGCTATTCTTGCCAAGAAGTTAGGAGAAAGTGGGATAGATAGTGCTACTGTTAGGTGGATTTGTAATTGGTTGACTGATCGCACCCAAAGGGTGATCATAAAAGGCCTCTCTTCAACTTGGAGATATGTGACCAGTGGAGTGCCCCAGGGTTCTGCTCAGGGTCCAGTGCTGTTCAATATCTTTATTAATGACTTGGAGGAAGGAATAGAGAGTATGCTAATTAAATTTGCAGATGATACCAAATTGGGAGGGGTTGCTAATTTCCTAAAGGATAGGATGAAAATCCAAAAGGACCTTGACAGATTAGAATGCTGGGCCAAAGCTAACGGAATGGATTTCTTTTTTTTTTTTAAATACGTTTTTATTAGAAAATTTTAATATACAAAAAAGAATCAAGTTCAAGACATTAGCGATACAAAATCATTCTACCACTAAAATTTGGCTTCCCTCTGTTCTTCCCGTGGCTTTAACGTTATTCATCTCCTAGCCTTCCTTTCAGACAAACCCCCTTTATATACTTATAAAAAAGATTTGAAAAATAAGTAGTAATCCTTCGAGCTCTACCCTAATCCGGTAAGAGTCTTTAATTCCTTACAATGAATCTCCATGTAATTCTTAAATTTTTGCCAATCTTTTTGGAACCTCTGGTTGTCTTGATCCCTCAGTCTGCACGTCAGTCTGGCCATCTCTGCAAAGTCCAATATTTTCGCCCTCCATTCATCCAAAGATGGTATATACGTTGTCTTCCAATTCTGTGCCAGGAGCATTCGTGCCGCTGCTGTTGCATATAAAAATAGAGTCCTATCTGCTCCTTTAATTTCATTATCCACCAACCCTAACAGAAAAAATTCAGGTCGTTTTGGGAATGTACACTTTAACATCTTTTTGAGTTCATCATATATCAGCGCCCAGTACTCTTTCACTTTCTCACAGGTCCACCACATATGATAAAAATCACCTTGTTTCTCTTTACATTTCCAGCAATAGTCATCTTTCATCCTATACATCTTTGCTAACTTCGTTGGAGTAATATACCACCTATACATCATTTTCAACAGATTTTCTTTTATCAGAGTACATGCGGTAAACTTCATATTCTTTTCCCACAATCTTTCCCACACATCTAACTCAATATTATGACCCAGATCCATAGCCCATTTTACCATACATTCTTTGACTTGTTCATCTTTTAGGTTCAACTCCAGCAAAAAATTATATAATCTAGTCAGCAATTTCTTTTTGGGGCCCATGATTATGGTTTGGAACTTAGATTCCTTCTCTCCAAACCCAGACACCCTTCTATCTTTCTGAAAAATGTCATTTAGTTGATGGTACTGAAACCAGCCTGTTAGCTTCTCTTTCAACATATCATAAGACTTCAGTCTAGGACCTTTTTCTGAAAAGAATAACACATCCCCATAGGTGATCCCCACTCCTTCTTTATCTTTCCTCTTAATCGCCAATGCCTCAATCGGGGATAACCACCTCGGTGTATGTCTCTCTAAGAAGGGTTTCAACCGTTCCCAGACCTGAAGTAATGACTTTCTAATTACATGATTCATAAAGCTTTTATGTACTTTCACTTTATCATACCAAAGATAAGCGTGCCAACCAAATCTGTTATCATGACCTTCTAAATCCAATAGATCCTCATCAACTAAAGTAATCCAATCTTTTATCCAACCGAGGCAGGCCACTTCGTAATACAATCTCAAGTCTGGCATGGCAAATCCTCCCCTTTCCTTGGCATCTGTTAATAATTTAAATCTTATTCTGGGTCTTTTACCTTGCCAGACAAATTTGGACAATATCTTCTGCCATTCTTTAAAATGGCCTATCCCTCTAATTATTGGGATCATTTGAAATAGGAATAACAACCTTGGTAGCACGTTCATCTTTATCACCGAAATTCTTCCCATCAACGACAAATTCAATCTATTCCATGTTTCCAGATCTCTCTTAATCGAGTTCCATACCATATTATAATTATCCTCAAAGAGATTTAAGTTCGTAAGAGATAAATTAACTCCCAAATATTTGACTTTTTTCACCACTGAGAGGGCGGACAATTTTTCAAATTCTTCACAATCTTTCTTTGTTACATTTTTCAATAAGACCTTCGTCTTACTCTTATTCAGTTTGAAGCCGGCTAAATTACCAAATTCCTCAATTATTTTCATCACCTCAGTAATACTTTCTTTTGGATTCTCTAACGTCAAAACTAAATCATCAGCAAACGCTTTTAATTTATATTCCTTATCCCCCACACATATACCTTTAATTGTCACCATGTCTCTCAGTTTGACTAACAATACTTCCAGTACAGTAATAAATAACAGTGGGGACAATGGGCACCCTTGTCTCGTACCTTTCCCAATCGGGAAACTTTCTGTTATCACGTTATTAATCAATAAACTTGCTTTCTGTTCCTTATATATTGCATTAACACTGTTCCAAAACTTTGTTCCCACTCCCATGTTTTCCAAATTCTTCTTCATAAATTGCCAAGAAACATTATCAAAGGCTTTTTCAGCATCGATAAATATCAGAGCGGCTTGTTTCTCTTTCCTGACTTCTAGATATTCTATTATATCAATTGTGTTTCTCATATTATCTTTCATCTGTCTGCCAGGAAGAAACCCCGCTTGATCTTTGTGTAATAACTCATTTAAAACCCTTTTTAATCTATTAGCCAAAACATCGGCAAATAATTTGTAATCTCCATTCAAAAGGGAAATGGGCCTATTATTTTTAACATCTGTCGCGTCTGTAAAGCTAATGGAATGGATTTCAACAGAGGGAAATGTAGGGTGCTACATATAGGTAAAAAGAATGAATTGCACAGATATAGGATGGGGGACACTTGGCTGGAGAATAGTACCTGTGAAAGGGATCTGGGAGTCTTGGTGGACCACAAACTGAACATGAGTCAGCAGTGTGATGCAGCGGCCAGGAAAGCCAATGTGATTCTTGATTGCATCAACAGAAGCATAGTGTCTAGATCAAGGGAAGTGATAGTGCCACTCTATTCTGCTCTGGTCAGACCCCACCTGGAGTACTGTGTCCAGTTCTGTGCTCCTCAGTTTTAAAAGGATGTTGACAACCTCGAGCGGGTGCAGAGGAGGGCAACCAGGATGGTTGAGGGTCTGGAGGAAATGTCTTATGAGGAACGGCTTAGGGAACTGGGAATGTTTAGCCTCTCTAAAAAAAGGCTGAGGGGGATATGATAGCTATGTTTAAATATTTGAAAGGATGTCATATTGAAGAGGGAACAGGTTTGTTTTCCATGGCTTCAGAGACTAGGACTCGGGGCAATGGTTTCAAACTACAGGAAAAGAGATTCCATTTGAACATTAGGAAGAACTTCATGACAGTTAGAGCTGTTCGGCAGTGGAATACGCTGCCACAAAGGGTGGTCGAGTCTCCTTCCTTGGAGTTTTTTTTTCTTTTTTCAATTTAAGTAATTTTATTGGTTTTTTTGGGGGGGGACGAAAGAGGGAGGGTGTGGGGGAGGGGGAGGGAATACACTATAAAAATAACATTAAGTATATCAAGCCAAAAATAACGGTTTAAAATAGTAACAAATCACCAAATAATATCACAATACTAATAAGTTTGTTACTTCTTGCCATCTTTTCTGGGAAATCTCATCGTAGTCTCCCTTTAGAAAACCGGAGAGTCTGTCGATTTCAATACATTCTCTTATCTTTTTGTGGAAGTTTCTCTCTGTTGACACTTCTGGTTGTTTCCAAAATTTCGCATACAGTATCCTTGCAGCAACTATTACATGATGAAGTACATATTTCTGGTCATATGAGATATTAATATCTACTATATTTAATTGAAAAAATTCTGGTCTAAGCTCTAACTTAATCTTCAAATATCTTTCTAAAAATAATTTTACCATTATCCTATATGCCTTTGCCTCTTTACATGTCCACCAACATTTGGGTGAGCAATTAGACATCTTAGATAAACGGTGTGTGTGTGTGGGGGGGGGAAATGCCATCTATAAAACATCTTGTAACAATTTTCCTTAAAGGCTATAGATTTAAAGAGTTTAACTGTATTCCACAAAGAGTCCCATTTGTTTACATGAATAGAATAACCAAAATTTTCTGCCCATCTTATCATAGTATCTTTGACCAGTGTATCAATCATTTTTTCATTTAACAAAATACGGTAGAATTTACTGAGAAGCTTTGAATCGCCAGAAGATAGTATTTTGTCAAGTGGAGTGTCATTAGTCATAAATCCCCCCTCTTTAGTGAGATTTTTAATGTGTGAGTATATTTGTTGGTACTTCCACCAGTCTAACTTATAACCTTCTGATACTAATTTTTCTAGTGACTTCAAGGAGAAATCAGCATTCAGAAGTTGTCTGTAGGTTAGAGATTTAGGGCTTACACTTGTATGGGGACTGGTAACCGCTCCTAACGGAGATAGCCACATTGGTGCTTTAGGGTAAAACTATTTTTTATAGATAACCATATTTTAACTAAGGCATTCCTTATCCAATGCTTTTTGAAAAGGGTAGGTATATTACCCTTATACCATACGTAATGATGCCAACCCCTGTCCAAATCGTGACTCTCAAGCTGCAGTATTCTATTATTTGTCATCAAAATCCAGTCTTTGATCCAAGTCATAGCAGCAGCCTTATAGTACAGCACCAAGTTGGGCAGGGCAAAACCACCAGTTTTAGTTCTGTCCTGTAGATAGACATTTAAAATCCTTGCCTTTTTCTTTTGCCATATAAACACACGTATACTTTTTTCAAGGTCTGAAATAATCTTAAAGTTAGGTAATATAGGTAAACATTGAAATAAAAAGAGCAATTTAGGTAAGACAAGGGGGCAAGATGGCGGCGATCAGCACAGACGTTAGCTGAAGCAGCCCTGGCCAGCGTCGATGCATTCCAGATCCATCCTACGATCACCCACTGGGAGCAGAAGACATCCCAGATTCGCTCGGAGGCATCCCAGGTGTTGTTCCCCTCCTCTGTGAGGGTAGATACCCCTGGGAAATAAATCACTCATGTGTCTGAGACCGTGGGAGAACTGGACGGTGAAGAAGCTGTCCCCCCCTCCTATGCAAGTGAGTGGCTTTCTCTCCATCAGATAGCCCTTTAAAGATATAAAATCAACAAAACTCACCTAAAGAAAATCCGCTCTCTTCTAAATACCTCTTTGCCTGCCCCTTTGCTATTTGCTTTCGGAAAGGGCTGCTTTTATTTCTCCATTAAAAGGCAGATAAAACTCCAAAAATTACTTTCACTTTTGCTATTCTGGCTCCTGTTCGCTCAAATGTGGATATAACACGCCATCTGCTGGACTTCTCTATGTATGCAGCTGCTTTTGCATTATACTGCTGTCTTGAAAAGGAGCAAGTCAAATCTACTGTGAATACAGCATGATATCTGTTGGATTCTCCTGATTTCTGCATTATTTCTGGAAATAAGTAAACTGGCTCTATTGTAACCACAGCACGCTGTTGGTTGGACTTCCTCTGTCTGCAGTAGTTCTGTATTGCAATTTTTTGAAATGAGCAAAACTCCATTTGTAACAAAAAAGACTGTTTCCACCTCTCCGGTCCATCCCTCCCCTCCAGTCATGACTCAACAACCAAGCCAGACCAGCCAAGTTCTAGATATGCTCAATCAGTTAAATATGACTCAGATGAAGCTTATCTGAGACCAAACCACAGCCTTCTCTGAGTTAAGATCTGAAATGAAAGAAGGTTTTGCCAATGTAGATGCCAAGATGGATTCCTTTTGTGGGCGACTACAGGCGTTGGAGGACAACATGGGGGTTACTAACTTCTGTTTAGAAGAGATAGAAGCTACAATGGAATCCACTAATAGATCGGTTCTTATGCAAGAAATTGAATCTTCATCCAAAATTTTAAGGATTCAAGGTCTCACTTTTGACAAAGACGAAAATCTCTACACTTCAGTTGGAGAAGGTCTGGCCACTCTGCTTAAGGCACCTGTAGAAGAATTTCTCCGCGAAGTTGATGTGATCTACCATCAACCTACAGCGTATACTAGAAAAAACAAACTCCCCCCAGAGATAATAGTGAATAGTCAAACTTGTCAGAAGATACACCCTAGACTGCATCCTCCAAGTTATTCGAGATAAAGAGGTGAAAATCAACGAATCCAAAGTGACAATATTGAAAGACGTCCCATGGGAGGTCCGCCAACTGCTGAAAGAATATACGTTCCTTACCAAACTTCTACTCAAGCATGATATAAGATATAAGTGGATCTACCCCCAAGGCTTGATCTTTCAATGGGAAGGGAAAACACAGAAAATTGACTCCCACAAGAAAGCCAGAATCTTCGCTGAGAAAAATGCAGAAAAGTTGGGATTTTCACCCTCCTCCTCTTCATCATCCCTCTCTGAAGGTGACAATTCAACCGACAACCAAACAGCTACCAAAGATGACAGCCGAACCAACCAGACTCCCAAACAAGGGACCTCCAAGCAAGATCAAGATACTGGTGCAGTGGGAGGTGCCAGGCCAAAAAGACAACTTAGGCCTAAACCAGGGAGGAAACACCGCTATAAGTAAAACAAGATGGCTCAGAAAATTCAAACATGGAATATCAATGGATTGAATTCCCCGCAAAAGCGTCATAAGACATCTAAACTCCTCCAAAAACAACAATGTGCATTTATCTGTTTACAGGAAACCCATGTACTGAGAAAGCATGAACAATACTTAATCCAAAATAGATTGGGGAACCTGTTTTCCACCTCAAATAAAGAAAAGAAGCAAAATGGGGTGGCACTATATATCAAACCAGAACTCTCTCCAACTCTTCTGGAAAAAGATCAGTTAGGCAGATGGATCCTCATCCAGGCAAATACCCAGTCCCCCCCCAAAAAAAACAATTATTGTTGGTATATATGCCCCAAACAACAATAATGGAAGACAAGTTTTCTTTGAAGAATTGGCTCAGAAGCTCTTGCAATATGAAAATCATCAGTTAATGATACTGGGGGACTTCAATGCTGTACACATCCCATCCGTGGATAGGAAAATATCAAAAGGGAAAAAACTCAGGATCTCGACCTCCATACTGCCAAAATCTTTTCTTGACATGTCCAACATTTTAGAACTCCAAGACATTTGGAGAAGGAAAAATCCATTAAAAGGTGGTTTCACTTTTTATTCAAGACAACATGCCTCCTTCTCTCGTATTGATATGTGATGGGCCTCATCTGATCTTTTACTAAATACAAGGGACATAGAAGTTCTTCCGAGAACAATATCCGATCATAATGCTATCCCGTGGACATTGAATTCTTCGGGTAAGCCCAGACACTGGAAAATTAACTCAGCTTTGTGGACTGACAAAGAATTTATCCTAGAGGCAGCCAAAGATTTGAATTTATACTTTGAATTAAATCTGAATAAGGGCACCCCACTGAAAACGGTGTGGGATGCCTCAAAGCCTTATTTTAGAGGGTTTGTCATCCAATACATGGCAAGATGGAACAAAGAGAGAAAAAACAAATCCGAATCCATCCTCAATACGATGAAAAAGCTAGAAAATGACTTAATTCATGATCTGCGCAATGAGCAGCTGAATCAAGACCTAGCCTCTTGTAGGCATGAACTTAATCTGATCTTAACAGCAGACTTAGCCCATAAGATTAAACTGGCCAAACTGAATTTTGTTGAAAATGCAAACAAACCAGGTAGATGGTTAGCCTATAAGTTAAAAAAGGTACAATCTCAAAAACTTATTCTAACACTTAAAGATAAAACTGGGGAAAACCAGACAGACCAATCTCAAATTCAAAAAATCATAGAGGCATATTACCAGAATCTGTTCAAGCTGGAGACAATAAATAAAGATGCCATATTTCAATACCTAGAACAAGCCAACTTTCCAAAACTTACTGAAGAACAGAGAGTTTTGACGAATGCCCCTATTACAATGATGGAAATAACAGAGGCCATTAATCACCAAAAAATGAACAAAGCCCCTGGACCTGATTCGATACCGGCACAATTTTACAAAAAAATTCTGAGATAGTCTCTGGAAATATGAAAAATCTCTTTACATCTATTTTAGAAGGCAAAGATATACCAGATTCATGGAAATCATCTCATACAACATTGATTCCTAAAGAAAGGAAACCCAGAGACCTGATACAGAACTACAGGCCAATTGCTCTCCTAAATGTGGATTATAAAATATTTGCAACCATCTTGGCAAACAGATGGCGGATGATTCTACCATCTCTGATATCCCCCGATCAAAACGGTTTTCTTCCAAAAAGACGCCTCCAATCCAACATTAGAACTTTCCTTGACACGTTGGAGTACTATGAATGTCACCCTGAGAAGCAAGTAGCCTTCGCATTCATCGACGCCGAGAAAGCATTCAACAATGTATCTTGGTCTTTACTCAAAACTCAGTTAGATTATTTACAGTGTGGCCACAGAATGCTACGAGCTATAAAACAAATTTACTCCGCCCAAAACACTAGGATTGTAGTTAATGGCTACCTTACAGACACAGTCAAGATACATAAAGGTACCGGGCAAGGATGCCCTCTTTCTCCTCTGCTGTTTATTTTAACTTTAGAATTACTACTCCATGTTATAAGAAATACCCCAAGTATTCAAGGTCTACAAAGCAAAGGAGAAGTCTATAAGGTGCAAGCCTTCGCGGACGATCTGTTGGTTATTATGGAGGACCCACAGACCTCCCTTCCAGAACTACTAAAGATCTTGGAGGCCTACGCTAAAATTTCAGGACTAAAGGTTAATAGAGAAAAAACACTGTTGCTCACTAAAAATATGACCCCACTTGTGATTGGAAAATTGGTTAACCAGACGGGTTTCCAACATGCTAGTAAGGCAAAATATCTGGGTATTACTGTGTCCAACCGTTGTAACACTTTACTTAAAGATAACTATGTTAATGGTATAAAATCAATCAAAGCTGACCTGGAAACCCGGTCAAGACTTCAGTTATCTTTAATGGGCAGAATTGCTGCAGTTAAAATGACTGTCTTCCTTGGAGGTTTTTAGGCAGAGGCTGGATGGCCATCTGTCGAAAATAATGTGATGGGGTTCCTGCATGGCAGGGGGTTGGACTAGATGGCCCTTGAAGTCTCTTCCAACTCTATGATTCTATGATTCTATGATTCTATGACTCAATGGTTACATACCTATAATCTTGGCATGATGGGAAAGGTTGCCTGTTTTTACCTGAAGGGGGCAGCCTTTTACACATGATCAATTTTGGATTGTTTCCTCCCAGGCCTTGAGCAAGGCTGGGATTCATGGGTGGCATTTGGGAATTAATTCCTTTAGGGTTGGAACTGCCTCTACAGCAGCTGCAATGGGGTAGGAAGTGAGTGAGATATTGACGTTGGGCGTTCAGTGTGACAAATTATCAAATTTATGTCCAGCCATTGACAAGCTGCTAGGTGCTGACATGGTTCTTTGTTTTTTCGTTACAGGTTTGCTGCTGGTAGCTTAGGTGAGAATGGTGCTGTGTGCGTATAGCTACATCTTCTGGGCAGCTAAATATGCTGGATGAACTAGTTGGGGCCGTAACCTCGGCCTTGGAGTATGGGCCAAGTTGGAGTAGAGAGGTGGACAAGGCCTGCAATTGGATGGATTCCTCAACCTTGCACGTTGGGATCCTTCAGAGGCTTTCCTTGACATACTGCTGATTCATGTAGGTGGTATTTTGTTTGTATTTATTTATTTGAATATATTTACCCCTGGCAAGCCACTCCAGCATTCCTGCCAAGAAAACCCCATGGACATGGAGTCATGAAGAGTTGGTCATGACTGTAATGACACAACACACACACACACACACACACAATCTTTATCCTTGGAAAGGGACACAAGGCAGCTTACAATAATGAGAGACAATATAGAGCCCAGAATATTTAAGACATATTCAAATCAAGAACAGGGAATTAGGAGAGACATCTTAGAACATTAAAAGGTAACATTAAAGCTACAAAGAGCACACAAAATGAAAAAAAATCCACTATGAGGGATGGAAACTAACATGAAAAGCACTGTTGTTTTTATGAAATCAGTCAATGCGATTATGTATTGTAATCAATATAAAAGTCACATAGTAAATAGTCCCTAATTCAGGGAAATCTTGCCTGAAGAGAAAGGTCTTTGCCTGCTTCCAAAAAGACAGCAAAGATGGGGCAGTCCTGGCCTCCAGCAGGAGGGAGTTCCAAAGTCTGGGAGCAGTAGCAGAGAAAACCCTTTAATGTGTCTTATGAAACACACCTGTGAAGGTGGTGGGATGGAGAGATACGCCTCTCCTGATGACATAAGCACCCAAGCTGGTTCATAGTGAGATTTGCTCTTTGTGGTAGCCTGTAACCAGACCATTTTGTGCTTTGTAGGTTAAGTTCATTACCTTGAATTGTGCCTGATAACTCATTGGCAGCCAGTAGAGCTGCTTCAGTAGGGGTGTAATGTGATCTCTGTAACCTGCCCCATTACATTACATTACAGTAGTCCAACCGACATGTACGTCAGGCAAGACATTAATTTTACAGATTAAGGAAGATTTGAAGAATTTTTCTTTGAGGCATCCATCTATCCTTATATCCTTATTATAAGGATACAAAGAGTTAAAATGTTAAAGTTAAATTATATTTTAATAAAGTTGTGGCCCAGTTATAATCCAAATTATGTGTCTTGTCTTCTTATTCCAGGGTGGGCAGGCCAATGGCTGATGGAGATTTATAACCAGACTGTGCTGGAGAAGAAGTTACCCAATGGTTGGCAATGTAGCACAACGGTGCCAATATGGAAAGGGAAGGGGAACCCTGCTGAATGGCCCAACTACAAACCAATTAGATTACATACTCTTAAAATCTGTGAGTGAGACATCAACACATATATCTGCACCACAGTTCACCTATGTGTCAATCAAGCTGGCTTCATAATGACCTGTGGAATGATCGATGCAATCCATGCTGCCCAGCTGCTATTCAAAAAACACATGAGGAAACTGAAACCAGTACATGCAGCATTCCTTGACCTCAAGAAAGTGCTTGACTGAGTCCCACTTGATGTCATCTGGGGCATCATGGAGTCCCAGAGGAACTTGTTAGTTGGGTCAGACTGCTCTATGAGTTGCCAATGAGTAGTGTGCAGACCGCTGCTGGTACATTGAAGGATTCTTGTCTTATGGTTGGGGTCCACTAAGGATTGGCACTCTCAAGGCTCCAGTGGCCCCAGTTCAATCAGATTTCTCTGTGATTGTATTTATTAAGAAGTAAGTCCCATAGATTAAAGTGATGGGTTATTTTCAGATAGCAAGAGAAACAGTTGAAGGTAATATTAAAATACAAAAGCTGATGGAGATGCCACATGTGTACATGGAAAGCTTGTTCTGCTCTTATATTCATAGATATATATGCTGCTTTTAACTGAGTACTGACCGAAAAGGCCTACATGTTTCCTAATCAGTGTTATGGATCAGAGGAACACACAGAGACAAAGGTCAGATTGCCAATAGATGCTGATTATGCTTGGCCAAACGACAGCATCAGCTTTTTTCCTTGCTGGCTTTCCAGGTTAGTCCAGTCCTGCAACTTCTCTCACAACAGACTGAATGGACATAGAGATAATCCTTGACTGTTCCCTTTTGAAACATGGAAGGAAGAAAGGATCTGGTATATTTCACAGTTGCCAGATGTTGCACTATTAAACCTTTGTATGTAAACTACCTTATTTCAGTGAAAAACAGTTTCACACGTCTGTAAAACAGATGCCTCAGTTGTCTTAATGATGCATTTTTTTTCTTTAGGATTGAGTTGAAGGAAGCTACTTGTAATTTTATGTTCACGTTCATATCAGATCGTGTCTTCCCATTTAGCAACATTCAGTACTTGTAGCAAACTCATTCATGGTTTTTCCAGTTTCCTCTTCAGAGCCATTTTCCTTCTTTTTAAAGTTATACAAAGTATATATTAAGTTCTATTATATATACAACTTCCCAAGAGGCTATGAAATTGGACAGTATTTGACATAACCATGTCTTTTGCAAAAGTGAGTTTAGGGCGTCCCTGAAAATAGAGAGGAGTTTGGGGAGACAGAACAGAACCTTTTGAGCAATATACACAACACATTCAGAGAAAGCCTGTGCCATTCATGAATGGTCTACCAAATCTAATGTTGCCAATCAGATTCATTCATTCTATGACAGTCCTCCATTCCATTTATAACCTGGCTTTAACCAAAGAATTAAAAATGACCCCAATCTTCGTCTTTATTTTCACAACAAGTCTGTAAAGAAAAAGTGTTCACGTAAGAGACAGTGACTATGTCAAGGTAATTGGCCCATGAATTGAGCCAGCTTTATGATCTAGGTGGGAAATGAACCCAGTTTTTTCTTTTTTATTTCTATGCCAACAGTTTACTACTAAATCAAAATTCCTATTTTTGTTGACTGCTGAAATCCATGACTAGCTATGGTACAGGGCTGGAAGGAGCATTTAATTTACTGGTTAAAATCCTTTTGCTTTTTCTCTTATCTCACCAAAAATCTGTTGCCAAAACTTTTGAACTATTTCACATTCCCACCAAAGATGAATATAGGTGCCTATCTTTTTTTCACATTTCCAGCAGGGCTTAGAATATCTTGGGTTCATTCTATTCAGTCTGACTGGTGTCATATACCATCTTAAAACTAGTTTAAAGTAATTTTCTTTTATTCTGACTGATAATGATCGTAAAATCCTCAAATTCCAAATTCTTTTCCATTCGTCGTTATTTATTTCTTTATCTATGTCTTGTTTCCAAACCTCTCTTATTGTGCCTTGCTCACTTTCCTCAAGTGAATCCTGGATTATTTTGTATATTTTACCTACTGCTCCTTTCCCTGTATTTCCTTTCTCTCGTTCATATGTTAACAGGAATTGCTCAAACTTTGTATATTCTCTGAGTTGTATATTTCTCCTTGTCCATTCTTTCATCCAACTTTCTAATTGGACATAATTCAACCAAGATAAATCCTTGGCTTGCAGTATGCTCTTAATTTCCTGCTTTGTTCTCATCTTTTTAATCTTGCCACTTCCATTGTTTTAAATAATTCTCCGTATTTCTTCATATTCGTGGGAAAATTTATCTGATCTATCACCAAACCGAGAGGGGGTCCTTCCGGTACCAGTTTCCTTCCATACTTTTTCCAAGTGGATAATAGGGAACTCAGGAGTGGGTTTTTAATTAGATATTTTTTGGGGGGGAGAGTAAGCAAGTATTTATTTATATCTCCACTTAACTCATCTGATTCAAGTTCCCACCATATTAATTTTTCGGGTTTAAATAATACTTCCCCCACACAACTAAGCTGGTTAGCTGTATAATAGATTCTAAGATTAGGTATACCTCTACCCCCATCCTTTTGGGATCTATACCAAAAGCTTTTACTTCTTCTTCCTTTTTTACCACCATTACAATATCTATTTATGAGATCTTGATAAGCTTTAATTTTAGCTTCTGTATACTGAATGGGTAGCATTCTAAAAAGGAAGTTAATTTTAGGAAGTATTTTCATTTTTACCATTGCTATTCTACCAAACCATGATAGATTTAATTTGGAATAATTTTGTAATTTATTTCTAATCTCTTCCTTTATTTTGATAAAGCTCCGTTCTTTGGTCTTACGCATATCTTTGTCTAGAAGTATCCCTAAATATTTCATATATACAAACTGATATTAAATGTGAACCGAAAACTGCATTGTTATCATTACCACCTATTAACGAATATGATATGAAAACAAAAGAATTAATTGCAAATCTGATGACAGCAGCAAGATTGATTATAGCTAAAAATTGGAAACTAAAATTAGATTTTAAAATTGCTAACTGGTATAAGGAAGTGTGGGATATAGCTTTAAATGATAAATTATCCTGTAATATAAAAGTTTTGCGAGGGGAAATGAAAAAGGATATTTTTATGATATTTGGGGGAAATTTATAGATTATGTACTACTAAAAGGGACACAACCGACGTATAATCCAACACAGTTCTGGAGAAAAGGACCTTAAGAAGCCAACTAGAAAAAAAAAGAAGATGAAGAAGGAAGAGAAGATTTAAGAACACTGGATGGTCCCGGGGGGTGGGGGTGCACTTTGTAGTGTTTGATGGTATTATTGTTTATTATTGTTTATTGTATGTTTGTATGTCTGTAATAATTAATAATATAATAAAATAAAATAAAATCCTTTTGCTTAGTGCAGTATGTTGGACTAGAGTAATCCCATTAAAATTAGCAAGCATTTGGTGAGTCAACATCTCAATGAGATCCACTTATTCAATTAAATTGTAAATGCCTGCTTGACTTATTTTGAAAAGCACCTTTCTCCACAACCTCAGTTTAATTATAATAAATGACTATCTTCCCACTGTTGTCTTTATACCACTATTGTCAGGGCCATGGCATGGACAGTGATCCAGAATAGGCAAGACTTCTATACCAGAGGGTTGGAGCTAGGTCTATGAGGCAAGAGCAACTGGAATACACAGAGGCAAGACTGGAACAACTGGAGAAGGCAGGAACATACAGAAGCAAGGAGTGCACCAAGGGGGCACAGAGGAAGCTACAGGGGCAAATCAGGCACCACTGGAACAAGCCAGGAACCCAGCTCTTAAGAGCAAAGAAACAAAGAGCCAAAGCATAAGAGTCACCAGGACAACTTGTGTTGCTGAGGCAAAATGCAGTAATACTGCTCTCCAGGGCCTCCAGATGTACCACATAATTGTCCATCAACTGTTTCCTGCAAGCATCAGCAACAGGCATCCCTAAATTTGCAGGAACTTATATGGTTTATCCCACCTGACTCTGACAACCATGCTATAATATCTATTTCTTTCAAAAACATACAACATCCAAAAGCCTCTGTTTTGAAATCATGCTATAAGCCACCTTGAGATCTCCACTGGAGTAAGGCAATAATAATGAATGGACAATTGAAAGAATGAATGAATGGTGGTACCCCTGTGTTTTCAATAACATTTGTGCTGAATTTTGCTTCTTTTTCTCCCCAAGAGACTTTTCTTTTTCAACATTTTAGACAAGCATAGCATGGTGCTCACCATTCTAGAAACAGTTGTAATTACTGAAGTTTTCTGGTGGTAATGGAGAATTTAAGTTAAGTTCACTACCTTAAAATGTTTGGAAATTTTATTTATGTATTTATTTATTTATTTATTCATTTATTTTTATACTGCCTGTCTTCCCAAATGAACTCTGGAAGGTTAAAAAAACAAATAATAACAGATCTCAAACACACAATACTATAAATAATGGAGAAAATAAAAAAAAGAAAAATACCCGGCAAAATGGCAAAAGAGAAAAAAAGAACCTAAAGGTTGCCAAATGCCTCTTGGAAAAGCAAGGTCTTGAATGCTTTTTTGAAGGCTGGCAGGGCCTGTGCTAGACGCAATTCACTTGGCAGTTGGTTCAAAAGTGAGGGGCCAGCCACAGAGAAGGCTCGATTTCGAGTTACTGATTTTCTATACTCCCTGGCCATGGCCACCCAAAGTGAGAGCGCCTGTGACATTCTGGTGAGTTGGGCCTCAGTTGATCTGTGGAAGATCCACTCTGCTAGGTATTCAGGTCCCAAGCTATGGAGGGTTTCGTAAATCAAAACCAGTACCTTGAACCTGATCCGGGAAGCAATGGGCAACAAGTGCAGCCAGGCCAGAACTGGGGTGATGCGGTCATATCTGCCCGGACCCACCACTAGTCTGGTCACTGCATTTTGTACCCACTGGAGTCTCCGAATAAGGTTCAAGGGCAACCCCACATAGAGAGTGTTGCAATAATCTGTCCTCGAGATCACAAGTGCCTGTACAACTGTTCTCAGGAAAGCCTCATCCAGATACTGGTGAATCTGGGCAATCTGCGAAAGATGGAAAAAGGCAGTCTTGGAAACAGCCACCACCTGGTCCTCCAAGGATAGGGCCAGATCCAAGACCATGCCCAGGTTCCTAACTCTATCTGCCAACTGGAGGGTAGTACCCCCCAGTCTGTGGAGAGGGCCACTGTACCCAGTAGAGGCCACTCCAAGAAACAGAACTGGCTCTTCTCCGGGCTTAGTCTAAGCCTGTTAGCCCTGGTACATTCCATGACCACGTCCAGGCACAAGTCGAGGGTCCACACTGCCTCACTGCAGAGGGGGAAAATGAGAGATTTAGCTGCATGTCATCAGCATACTGATGACAACAGACTCCAAATCCCCTAATGACCTCAACCAGTGGCCTCATATAGATGTTGAACAGCATTGGGGAGATTGCCGATCCCTGGGCAACCCACAAGGGAGTGTCCAAGGGGCTGACAACTCATCCCCCAGCTCCATATGCTGGGGATGGTCCCCAAGGAAGGATAGAAGCCAGCTAAACACTGTGCCTCTGATCCCCACCTCAGGCAGCCGACCCAGCAGGATACCATGGTTGATGGTATCTAAGGCTGCTGACAAATCCAGGAAGACCAACAAGAGAGTAAGAACTGACAAAAGAAAATATTTTTTCACCCAGCGTGTTGTAAGTCTATGGAACTCCCTGCCACAGGATATGGTGATGGCATCTTCAAAAGCGGATTGGACAGATTCCTGGAGGAAAAGTCCATCACAGGTTACAAACCATGATGGAGAAACCAGGGTACTTTAAGGGCCAGATGCAGGGGAGTGGTATCAGGAGACAGATATCTAGTCTCATGCGCTCCCAAACGCATCTGGTGGGGCTGCTGTGAGATACAGGAAGCTGGACTAGATGGGCCTTTGGCCTGATCCAGCATGGCTCTTCTTATGTTCTTATGTTCTTATGTAAGATAGAGCAACCCCTGTCAACCCCCCCTGAGGAGGTCATCTTGCAGAGCGACCAGGGCAGTCTCAGTCTCCCAACACAGCCTGAACCAAGACTGGAATGGATCCAGGAAATGATCTTCCTCCAGGAACGACTGGAGCTGGACGGCAGCCACCATCTCAATCACCTTGTCCAGGAAGGGAACATTGGTAATCAGATGGTTGTTGGCCAGATCATCCGATGCCAAGCCAGTTTTCTTTAGAGTGGGCACCCCTGTCTCCTTCAGGTGAGAGGGGAAAATCCCTTCCCTGAAGGATGCAGTGGAAATAACAGAAGCCCACTCTGGCATGCTCCTTTTGGCAGATTGAATAAGACAAGATGGGCAAGGGTCAAAATGGGAAGCCACCGGCCTACCCTGGGGGCCTCAGCTGGTGAAACAGGCCCAAACTCAACCAGGTGAGGAGACCGAAGGGGTGCAGCACTTGGGATACTAGAGGAGGGGTTAGGACAGTGGTGGCCAAACTTTGGCCCTCCAGAAGTTTTGGACCACAACTCCCACTGTCTTATTTATTTATTTATTTATTTATTTATTTATTTATTTATTTATTTATTTATTATGAGGCTTGTATACCACCCGTCTTCCCGAAGGAACTCCAGGCGGTTCACAATAAACTGAATCATAATTCAGCCAGCTCAACAACCACACAAATAACTACAATTTACAAACAATTTAAAAGAGATGAATATACAACCCTGGTGAAAACTGAGAAATAAAATTAAGCATAACTGTCCTTTGTCATTCACAATACAGCCTTGGAATTCTGGGATTTGTGGTCCAAAACATCTAAAGGGCCGAAGTCTGGCCACTTCTGGGTCAAATTGAACATGAGTCAGCAGTGTGATGCGGTGACCAGGAAAGCCAATGCGATTCTTAGTTGCATCAACAGAAGCATAGTGTCTAGATCAAGGGAAGTGATAGTACCACTTTATTTTGCTCTGGTCAGACCCCACCTGGAGTACTGTGTCCAGTTCTGTGTGCCTCAGTTTAAAAAGGATGTGGACAACCTCGAGCGAATGCAGAGGAGGGCGACCAGGATGGTTGAGGGTCTGGAGGAAATGTCTTATGAGGAACGGCTTAGGGAACTGGGAATGTTTAGCCCCTCTAAGGCTGCAGTCTCACCTGGTTTTGATCCTGATATTCTGAAGGTCCGGCTTTTCCTCTTCACGTGATTTATTATGTGGGACAGGAGTTAACACTTCCAAAGCTGGTTATTTTTATTTTAAAGTGCAGTTCAGCCCCCGTGGCCAGCAGGTGGTGCTAGCATTTAGAAAAACGGACCACTTTCTGGGGGAAATTAAATCAAAGGACACCGGAAGGAGCTTCCTCTTGCTCCGAAGTTGCCAGGAAATATTAAAAAGTCGGTGCTCTGAGGAAAAAAAAAAGAAACCCGAATCATCTCCATGGTCCCATGACATCTGCCTCCTTAAAAGGTGGATTTTTAAGCGAGGCAGAAAATTCCCTACTTCTCCAGTAAGTCAAAGAAACCTCGCTTAAAGGGGCATTACCAGGTTTTCTTTCTTCCCCCCCCCCAAAAAAGCCCGGTGGCCGTGGGGACGGCATTTGGGGGCACAATTTATTTAGGAATTTAAACTGCTTTTAAAGGGATGTGGGACCAGGGCCTAAAAGAAGGCTGATGGGGGATATGATAGCTATGTTTAAATATTTGAAGGATGTCATATTGAAGAGGGAACAGGTTTGTTTTCCATGGCTTCATAGACTAGGATGTGGGGCAATGGTTTCAAACTACAGGAAAAGAGATTCCATTTGAACATTCGGATGAACTTCATGACAGTTAAAGCTGTTCAGCAGTGGAATATGCTGCCACAAAGGGTGGTGGAGTTTCCTTCTGTGGAGGTTTTAAGCAGAGGCTGGATGGCCATCTGTTGAAAATATTGTGATGGGGTTCCTGCATGGCAGGGGGTTGGACTAGATGGCCCTTGAGGTCTCTTCCAACTCTATGATTCTAGGACAACCAGCGTCTAGATCGGTTCAGATGGTCCTAATTTTAGTTCTAAAATAGGCTGCAAATGACTCACTAGTGAAATCGCTAGGAGGAGGCCTTAACTGACCAGGATTGGTGAAGTCTCGAACCACCCGATACAACTCAACCTGGCGGTTTGAGGCCGCACCAATTCTCAGGGAGACATAAGATCAGTTAGCCTCCCTGACCACACAAACATAGCACCTGGTCAGCACGCAAACAGCAGCCCATTAACTGCCAACCGATCCTTTCTACATCTGCTCTCAAGCCTTCTTTGTTCTTGCTTCATGGCTCTCAACTCAGCTGTAAACCACAGTGAGGAGCAAGCATCATGCCACCTTTCCACCAGGGCTTCCACCAGATCATCAGCCAGACTGTCAGGAAGTTACCCAAAGGGTCCAGAAGCCTTTGGGGGGTGGGGCCATACAAGGGCCCAAGGCTCCCCGTGGGGTTGGGCAGTGATTGACAGGGAAAAGGACAGCAGATGGTGATCTGTCCATGACATGGGTTGGGGAAAAATGTCCCCAACCCTCAGATTATCATCTGCCAACTTGGAGGAAAAGAACAGATCTAAGGTATGTCCTGCTCTAGGGTTGGGACAAACAACATGCTGGTCAGATTCATGGAGGCCATGGACTCCGTGAACTCCAGAGACATTCCTGAAAGCCCATCCTCGGCATGCACGTTGAAGTCCCCTACCACCAAAAGTTCACGGGGCCTAAACAAAGCCATCAAGATGAACTCAGTGAGGTTTCAAAGGGATTGTGCAGGGTTGTGGGGAGCATGGTACCCTAGCACAATGCCAAACCTGTCCCACTGATTCACCAAAAGATGCAGGCATTCTAACCCAGGAACACCAACACTGCAGATCTGCTGATGAAAAAGGATTCCCTGTAAATGATGGCCACCCCACCCCCCCTGACCCTCCATTCTGCCCATGTGCTGGACCTAAAACCCAAGAGGGCACAGCTGGGAGATGGACTTCCCTCCCTCTGCCCCCACCCAGGTCTTGGAAAAACAGGCCAGGTCGGCCCACCCATCCAAGATTGCCAGGGAATTTATGAGGAGTTAACCTCAATAAGCAGAGTTGCAGCAATGTCAAGGATTAGAGGCAAAAATATGACAGACTCCATTGCTGGTTTTCTATTGTACTCTATTTACAAAATATATACAGGTTCCATTAGTTTTCAGAGACTTACATCCAGTAGCATAAATAATCCAGCTACTCTTCCTGATCACAGCGAACACATCAGGATTACTGGCTAAACAGCCCTGGCTGAAAAGCAAGATCATATTGCAATACATAAGGTATATATAACATCTCTTTCCAATCAATTCTTTACTTTCACATCACATGTCACAGGGCTTCTCTCATCCACACTTCTGAGCTACGCTCCACTGTCCTTGGACATTAGCCTTCTTGTTAAGGCCACTTTACTGAGCTTGCTTCAGTCCACAGCTGGACTGCATATCTCTAATTGTAAGTTGAAAAACTCACTCACAATAATATTCTTGACAAAGATGACATCATAAAGGATGGGGATTTTATTATGGACTGACCTGGCGTTAACCAGCAAGCAGGACAGGTCGGGAGCACTAACAGAGTGGCTGAGGGATCAATTCAGAACAATTGCCTGGCCCTAGTTCTTCTTGGCCGACTAATCCCCCAGCTCCTAGCGTACCTCCCAGGGCCAGACAACACCAAAATTGCAGCCCCTGCAGACATGGCGACCAAAGGGAAAGGGAAGAGAGAGGAACAAAACCCCCAATCACAATTAATAAAGTAAATAAAATAAATAATCAACAACACAATTAAACAATAATAAAATAACATCTAACAAAATTACACCATTTAACAAAAACTAGCAAATATAAAAATAAAAATAAAGTAGCTACTAAAATAAATGCCCCTCCTCAGCCCAGCTGGCCTGATGATAAACAAAAGATATAGCCTGCTCCCCTGGATAAAGTCCAGTCCAGTCTAGGCAGTCAGTCCAGTCCAGCCCAGTTCATACAGCAGGGTGGCAGTTATAATAGGTGGCTGGATGAGATACAGGAGAGCCAGATGATGTGCAAGGATAAGGCAGCCAGATGATATACATGGAGCAACCATGGCAAGCCCCGCAGCCACTCTAGGCATTAAAATACTGCCCCAGGCCACAAGCAAGCACACAGCCAAGGTGCCCTCAACCCACCAAGGAGAGGCCTCGAGCAGAGAGTCAGGCTGATGGCTCTCAGGCAAAACCCTTTCAGGCACACCGTGAAGGCAGGACAGTTCTGATGTGACCACAGCACCAGTGAGGACTCTCTCACCACCATCGTCCTCATTCTGGCCACCACCCCACCACCACTGGATCGACACCTCCACCTTGACTTCATCCTTGCCACCAGCCTTGCTGCCAATCTTGCCACTAAGACCACCCAAAGGCTGAAACCGCTGCTGCCATGGGCATCCCCAGCACCAGAGCTCTCCTCCATGCCAGGGACAGGACCTCTCTGCCACGGCCATGAGCCACCTTCAACCTGGGCACAGGGCAAATGTGGCCGCAGCCCCGGCAAGATCACTCTTGCCACCCTCAACATCATACTTGCTCTGGCCACCGCCCAACTGCCACGGAACTGCCACCTTTGCCACCAAGAGGAACCCTGGCACCAAAAGTCTCCTCCATGCCAGAGGATGCTGTTGGCTGCTGCCACAACCACCCAAATGCCCAGCTGGAACATTAATTATTCCAGTAGGAAAAAGAAAATAAAAGGACCAGCAGCTGACCAAGCAAAGCACCCCAGCACAGAAGGGAGAAGGGGGAGGGGGCAGCCAACTGGCAAGATGAAATATGACCAAGGAGGGAATAACAATAGCCCTATCCCTACCAGCATCAGCGAGGCATGGGACCAGCAAAGGAGCTTAAAAAAATAAATAAACAAAAGTTAAAAAACAACAGAAAAAGAAAAATCTAAAAACAAACAAATAACAACTCATGGCAGAGGCAGACTCCCTCTGCTGACTGCCATCTTGCCGGAAAGGCCTATTTCAAACCAAGCATTTCAAATACAACAAACTTCAACTAAAAGAGAAAACCGTTCCTACATTCTGAGCAAGCATTTATATTATTCACAATAAACATCACAGTTCTTTGACATTCTTTGAAAGGCTCATTTATTTGCAAAACATTTAATGCAGCCACCAGAAATCCACCTGATAAAGAGGTGAAAATTGATTTCATTTGTTTCCAGGAAGCACTATTTTACCTCCTAACTAGGATAGGGGTATTGCTTCAAAGAATCCAGAATATGTTTTCAGTTTGTGCTCTACAGTTACAAAACACATTAAAACCAAGAACAGAATCTATAACTCAGGGATTTGTGATTCCTTTATTATGATCAACAGGTTGTTTCCATGGAGCTAGGGCATTCTTTAAGATAAAAAATGTCCTTTTTATTTTCAAAGAAATTCTTTTGGACATTGACAACCCACATTGATGCAATTAAAATCTCATTGAGAATTATGAAGTATATTTTCCTGAATGTACTGAATCTTGATCTTTGCCATCTGCTGAAGTGAAAATGCAGACATGCAGCAATCCCAGCTTGAGGATAATTTTCATATATGTCTTGTATGAGACATGTTTTATAGGGAGTTAGGAAAAAGGTGGCATTGCTGTAAGGGGTTGCTCACTTTTAACGAGTTCCTTTTATTAATAGATGCAACCCCAACATTCTTCAATATATTAGTTGATGATGTCGAGGATGTCAGTAGATTGTTTCAGTCAATCCAAAAGATGTTAAAGAGGCACATTTTTCACACTTGAAACTAGGAAACAGCATGTAATGAACAGAATGTTGAAGTGAGAATAAATAATTAATATAATATATTGTCTAAAATGTAATAGCTTTTCTTAGAAGGAAGGGGAAGAGGTAGTGAAAATACCACTTTGAATTACCATGCCTGTGCTCTGTTTTTTGGCTTCTCTGGGAGCCACTGTATCTCACATAATATTTGTTATCCCCTGAGCAGTTTGCACAAAAGAAAATCACCACATACACATTGTAATGGATTGTGCATTTTTCAGATAAGTCTTATTATATTTCAGGGCTGTTCAACTTTGAACAGGCGGAGGTCTACTTTTTCCAGCCCAAAGTACACTAAAACCTCTAACGAATTTTATCCTTTCCGAACACATGCTCATAAGTAAAAACTTTTGTAAGTAGAGCAGCTGTTTTCCATAGGAATGCAATGAAAACCAATTAATCTGTTCCGGAGGGAACAGATTTCAATGTGCCATGGCCCTTGAACTGCCCCACTTGGCTGAGACAAGAACTTATCCCCTCACTTTTTTTTAAATTGATGGCCGGCGGGCTACTTTTGAACCCTTCGCGGTCTACCTGTTGGGCAGGCCTGTTATATTTCTATAATAAGACGGTGCAAAGTAGGAGTTTGTGATGTGTCTAATGGTTATTAATACAGCAAGCAGTAGTATACTGCTAATCCAGAAATGCATAGAACAATTAT
>JAHTLZ010000274.1:12629038-12663539 GCA_023846285.1 Phrynocephalus versicolor | reverse complement strand
TGGTTTCTATCCAGAGCTATTCTAAATAGAACAGCTGTTCTTAAGCCAGAATGTTCTTCTATGGACCTTGCTTCCCATCTATTTTTTCTTGAAGGATAACCTGCAGCAGATGGTATTTCTTTATTCTGCATTATGTGTCCAAAAATGCAATTTCCTTCTCTTCACAGTATTGAGAATTTCTAGCTTTTTATTCATGTGCTGTAATACAGCCACATTAGTGACTCTGGCTGTCCAAGGTATCTCCTGAATTTGTCTGTATATCCATATTTTGAATGCTTTCAGCTTTCAGCACAATGTGTCTGTAAGGGTCCAAGTTCCAACACCACAGAGAAGTATACTAATACATGGGAGCTAAGTATTTGAGTGCAAAGTCTGATAGATAAGTCCCAGTTTGTCAAGACTTTCCTCATTTTCTGGAAGGAATTTCTAGCTTGTTCAGTTCTACAACAGATTTCACGTAAAGGGTCCCAGTTATCCTTGATATAGCATCCCAAGTATTTATAAGATGATACTCTCTCAATTAGACATGGGCACGACCAGAAAAAATGATGTTTCGAGTTTTCATTTGTCGGAACGGGTCTGTTTCGGGTCGTTTCCGTTTGTAGCGAAATTTTTCAAAAATTTGTCATTTTGTCATTTTGTTTGTCGTTTGTTGTTTCCACCACAATTTAGCGCAATTTGATGTCCAAATGTAATATATTTTTAAAATAAATCCACACCTCCTCCCAGTCGAACCTCCCCCTTTACCCAATATCGGAAAAAAAAATCCTCACAAACTGCCAGAGGAAAAAAAAGAATAAACTGCTATTCCCTTCAGCAGACAAAGCTGCAGAGAATCAAAGAAAATATTTTCTAAATTCAGTTCCCTCCCTGCCTGCCTAACTTAAATCTAAAGCCTCCAGCCTCCCTCCAATCAGCCAGCAGCAGCCAGCCACACAGCCCTCCACCCTCCACATCCAAGACCCGACTGCGACTTCTGGAAGGTGCCTTGGCTTTTTATGCCCTCTGGCACATTTAGAAGTGTCAGTCAAAACCTGGCCATGCCATTGGTGGAATGGTTCAAAAAGTTTGCATGGTCCCATCCCATGCCCAGCCCAAATGGGCAGGTCTAAAAAATAAAAAATAAAATACAATAAAATAAAATCAATGCGACGTTTTATTGCTATAAAAATCCCACTGCTGCTACTATTAAAAATCAGGCATTTAAAATAAATAAATTTCACATGTTTCTGTGGTGATTTGGTGTGTTTTTTGACCACAATTTCTAAAGAAAAATTGCGGTCGCCATTTTGGACCCCCCCCACCGCATGGCATGTGAGACAGACGACGAGGATGACCCCCCCAGCCTGGTGCAAGCAGCCCAGAACAGGAGAGGGGGGAAGGCCGGGGACACCCCCCCAAACCACCCCTCTGGTAGGTGTCCTCAGGCAGGCATATTTTCGCCTGCTTTTTTGGCTGGGAGTCGGGTTTTTTTTTTAACTTTTTAAAAAAAAATTCTGTGCTGCTTGGCATCACGTGATCGCCGCGATGCCATTAATGACAATGAAAAACCCAACCCAATTTTTCTTTTTTCAGGTCAGTTTCGAGCTGGAGCGGCGTAATTATCGTTACCGTTTCCGTTACGTAACGGAAACGATAACCGAAAACGGAAACAACAATTTCGCCGCTCCGTGCCCATGTCTACTCTCAATTATATCACTGCTGATTTTGAGAAGATTCTGTGAACCATTTTATTTTTTGCTGATAACCATCCGTTTTGTCTTCTTCACGTTATGTCGCAATCCCATGGCACTAATTTCTACAGCAACAGAATTCAATAATCCTTGCAAGTCTGCCAGATTGGTTGCAAGCAGGACAGTGTTGTCAGTGTACCTTATGGTTAGAGATGGGCACGACTCAGTGAAATTTTCATTTTCGTTTTCATTTTTCGTTTCCGTTATGCAACGAAAACGAAAATGAAAATTTTCCAGAAAACAAAATGAAAACGAAAATGAAACGAAAAATTTTGCCCTGTTTTTTGTTTTTGTTATGGCAGACACCTCCCAACGAAAAGAATGCTAACGAAAACGAAAAATTTTCATTTTTGTTTTGTTTTTTGTTTCGCTTTGTAACGAAAACGAAAACGAAAAATGCGCAAAAAACCCCAAAAAATGAAAACAAACTGAAACGGACCCCAAAACGACAAACGAAAAACGAAAAATTATTTTTTTGAGTCGTGCCCATCTCTACTTATGGTATTAACAAGAACTCCATTCACCTTCACACCTTGGTTATTTCCTTTAAGAGCATCCTGGAAAATTCTTTCTGGATAGATATTAAAAAGTAGAGGTGAAATAATTCAATCTTGATGAACACCTTTCATAATTAACACCTCTTCTGATGCCTGACCATCTATCCAGACACCAGTACGCTATTCCAATAAAAATTCCCAATCAATCTGATGTCATGATTGTCCAGGCCCAGTTCTTTAAGAATATTAAAAAGTTTTTCATGTTTAACTGAGTCAAATGCTTTTTTCATAATCAATGAAGCAAACAAAAGCATTGACATTGACGTTGAGACATTGCTGAACTAGGATTTGAAGACTAAATAATGCCTCCTGAGTTCCAAATCCATTCCTGAATCCAAATTGGGTATCTCCAATGCTCTCTATACATTTTTGATACATTCTTAAATGCAGGGTTTTTAAAAATAACCTTGTTATGTGATTCATCAATCTGATTGTCCGGTGTTCATTACAACTTTTTGCATTAGGTTTCTTTGGAAGTAGTATAAAAGTAGATTTGAGCCAGTGCTATGGGATGGTTCCACTTTTATAGATGCTGTTTTATAAATCGACCAGAAGGAAAAGGGATTGTTCTTCCTTAAGCAATTTCAAAACTTCCATATATATTTCATCAGGGCCTGGGGCTTTGCCACACTTTGATAGTTTAATGGCACGTTCTACCCCTTTCCTCAGGATATCTAACCATCATCTAACTTGACACCATGGTCAATACTTCTGTTATCCTTAAAGAGATTTTCTATATATTTCTTCCAACTCCAGTGCTTGTCAAGGTATTACTGTTCTTGCCAAGAAAGGATTCACTTCCTCTACTGTTATACATACCTGCTGCTTGCCTTATGTTATTGTACATGTTAAATGAATCATTCTTAGCATCCAATTTTGCTACCTTCCTTTGAAAGTTTTTCTTCCTTCGCCATTCTTATATTTTGCCGTATTTCTTTCTGCAATTAGATCTCAATTTTTCATCTCTCTTCTACAATCTATGAGGTCTAGAATTTCATCTATCATCCATGATTTAATCTTCTTTCTCTTGACAATCTTTAATTTATCTTTGCACACCTCATTCACAGCAGCTTTAATTCAGCTCCAGGGGTTTTCAACTTCATATACATCTGCTGTCTCCTTAATGCTTGTGAATTTTGTACTCAGGATCAATTGAACTTCAGTTCTTACTGTTGGGTCTTGAAGCTTAGAAATTGCAGTTGGACTATTTGTCACCTTTGACATACATTTTTTCAACCTAAGGTTTACAGTCGCTAACATAGATTATGATCTGAATTGCACTGGGATAAGTTTTCATGCATTTAGTTGAATTCCTAAAATGTTTATTAAACAAGACATAATCAATCTGATTCCTGATATTCCTGTCAGCATTTGAAGTCCAAGTATGAATGCAGTTTGGTGGCATCAGGAAATATGTATTTGCTATTATATGACCCTGTTCTTGACATAAGTAAATTAATTGGTCACCTGGTTTATTGCCAAATCATAATCCATAATTACCTACTACTTCAGCCTATTGGGCTGTTCCTGCCTCAGCATTGAAATCACCTATTACACAGTCAGGGGATAAGAGGGCAAGTCCTCTTATGGATTGAGAACTGGTTAAGATCCAGGAGACAAAGAGTAGGTGTCAATGGGAAATTTTACCAATGGAGAGAAGTGAAAAGCGGTGTGGCCCAGGGATCTGTCCTGGGACTGGTGATTTTCAGTCTGTTCATAAATGACCTGGAGATGGGATAAGCAGTGAGGTGGCCAAGTTTGCAGATGACACAAAACTTTTCCGTGTGGTCAAAACCATAGAAGATTGTGAAGAGCTCCAGAAGGATCTCTCCAAACTGGGGGAATGGGCTGAGAAATGGCAAATGCGTTTTAATGTAGCCAAATATAAAGTAATGCATATTGGGGCAAAAAAAATCAAAACTTTATCTATCAACTCATGGGCTCTGAGCTATCTGTGATGGATCAGGAAAGAAATCTTGGTGTGTTGGTGGACAGCTCAATGAAGGTGTCTACCCAATGTATGGCAGCGGTGAAGAAGGCCAATTCCATGCTAGGGATTATCAAAAAGGGGAAATAAAACAGCCAACATTATAATGCCATTATACAAAACAATAGTAAGGCCGCACCTGGAGTATTGTGTACAATTCTGGTCTCTGCATCTCAAAAAAGACATAGTGGAACTGGAAAAGGTGCAGAAGAGAGTGACTAAAATGACTACTGGGCTGGGGCACCTCCCTTATGAGGAAAGGCTAAAACATTTGGGGCTCTTTAGTCTGGAAAAAAAGGTGCCTGAGGGAGGATGTGATTGAGATGTACAAAATAATGCAGGGCATGAGTAAAGTGGATAGAGGGATACTCTTCTCCCTCTCACAAAATACCAAACCTAGGGGACAGCCATTCAAACTGTGGGTTGGGAGAGTGAGAACAGCATGTTGTTAACCTGTGGAACTCCCGCCACAAGATGCAGTGATGACATCTAGCCTGAATGCCTTCAAAAGGGGATTGGACAGATTCCTGGTGGAAAACTCCATCACAGGTTACAAACCATTATGGAGATGTGTAATCTCCAGGCTTAAAACCAGGGTACTTCAAGGGCCAGATGCAGGGGAGTGGTATCAGGAGACAGAGATCTAGTCTCATGCGCTCCCAAACGCATCTGGTGGGGCCACTGTGAGATACAGGAAGCTGGACTAGATGGGCCTTTGGCCTGATCCAGCATAGCTCTTCTTATGCTCTTATGTTCGTATGGTAACTTCCATTGATTTGGTAAATGATAAAGCAGACTTTAATTGAGTATAAAATTCTTCTATATCATCATCTGATGCACCACATGTTGGTGCATACACCTGTATAAGATTTACCAAGATAGGTTGTGCATTAAGTTGGAGAAAAATGACTCTGTCTGACACTCCATTAAAGTGATGAGGTACATTGTTACCAGCATAGTATACATGATATACTACACACTTTCCTGAATTACGACAACACATCTCACTAATACTAAGGATATCAATATTAAGTCTTTCCATTTCCCTGATGATGTGGTGTTTTTTTCCACTTTCAAATAAGATGCGAACATTCCAGGTGGTTATCCTTCTCATGGCTGGCATGAAACTGCATCAGATAATTTCATAGACATAACATATTTGGGGGGGGGCACAGGCCACATATTATTCCTGTACCTTGGCAACCTGTACCAACATCTAGTACCATCACTCTCAAAATATTTTCATTACAATTTTTTAAAAAAGAAACTGTTAAATCTGCCGACCAGCTAGCAGCGTTTGTATGGAGCTCCACTCCCGTTTTATCATTTCAACATTTTAGCATTTTAATTGTCCAGTGCTATTTATATTTTAGCCTTTTACCTTTTAAAAGCCTTAATTGGTGACCTTGTTTTAAATTAAGAGAGCAAAAGCCTGCTGTTGATATTATTTTATCTGAATTGCTTTTTACTATCTACCGGTCTGGCGACTCCCCCCAACCGCTGAGCTTAGTGAAGAAAGCAAGCAACCTGTCTTACGAGGATTTATAACTGGCTTTTCACATGAAGACCCTGGAACTGAGAAATATTTATCTTATAAGCGGCTTGTAGTCGACACCCGACACTCATTCGAGCTATGGGGAAAAGCAAGAGAAGACAGAAATCACCTTTGGCCTCTCTTTCATCATCTCCCACTCCGTCCAAGCAGCTCAAGCTGGACAGATTTCTATGAAGCAAGGCCCCGACTGTAAGTAAACTCAGATTACAACCCTCGGATGTTACCTTGCACAACAGGTTTAGCAGGTTGGCAGAGACTGAGTGTCAGGACTACTCCCTCTATGCCAAATGAGGGTTCGCCCCCCGTACCGCCGGTTCCTCTGAGCATTGATAACTGTTTAGGATCTTCGGAGGCTCCCCTCTCAGGGTCTGAAGTTCTATCAAAGACAATACTAGCAGATTTGGTGTCCAAACAGAGCCTCTTGACTGCACAAACAGTGTCGGCAATTTTTAAACTTCTTTCAGAGATAAACTACAAGGTGGAGTCTCTGAAAGTACTCATTAATAGGTTTTTTTAACAATCAGCACACTGATGAGAATTCTACAGATTCTGAAGATCACAGAGGGGCTGCAATCATATCCCCGTCAAGAACATCTGTGCAGAAACCGGTCTCTAAGCCAGCTGCCCGTATGAACTTAAAAGACTCTACTACATCACAAGCAGCTTCAGAGCCTACCCCACAGGCAGCTATAAAGCTTACCCAGGGGAACCATCCAGTCCAGGCAATACATAAATCAGCCAATTGTATCTTACAGCAAAATCAGATTGCTCTCCTTATCCTAAGTAATAAAATGAACTTTAGGAGATGGAACTCAAAGAATGCAGTCATGTTAGCCCTGAGTGATCTTCTTCGTTGTGATAGCAACAAACTGGACTTACTAGAGATTGAATGGCTTCCATCCACCTTTAAATCAAACCGAGTACTTCTGACTTTTAGTCAACCAATTTTTCCAAGTATGATGTGCAATATGAGGCCTTTCCTGAATTCGCTTGAGATTTTCCCCTCCCGGGTCTTCAGAAACACAAATGTTAAACCTTTAGTGAGTTTTGTGGGCCGAAAGAAGGAGCTGCCAGAGCCCCACAGTGGCAATCCACATACTGGATCTCTAGGCAACAATAAAAAGTTCTTCAATAAGGGAAATGACATCGGGCACCCGACTATTGCAAATGGAGTAAATGAGATAGCCAATATCTTGAAAGTAACTCACAATGCCAACACACACCCAGCAGAAATTGCACAATCGGGCGAAGAAAATGGCCTGTCTATCAACTCCCTTGATGAAGGACATCTTAACATTAACCCTAACAAAAGTGCTGACCCTACAGTTGAGCAGAGGGATCTCCCTCCTAATGGTTCTCCTTCTCTCAGACCATCTCAACAAAGACAACCTGATGCCAATCTGCAGCAGAATAGTGGTGGAAATTGCCACAGGTCAAATCCAAGAGAAGGAACCGCGGATACTTTTGCGTCTGGGAACTGACTAGCCTGCCCCACAAATTTCAACGTGCAAACAAATAATCTTCAAAATATCCAAGCTCCCTGCACATGTAACATTCAGTTGCTGTCCTGGAATATTGCGGGCTGGAGGAGCTGCTCATCAGACCCGATTTTACTGGGATTTCTAGCATCTTTTGATCTCATAGTCCTACAGGAGACCTGGCTTTCTGCCGAAGAGTCGATCCAAATACCGGGCTTTGTTTCCTGCCTCAAAACTCAGGTTGAGAGGCCGGGCCTCTGGAGGGCTGGCTATCCTTGTCAAAGCCGAATTGGGATGGCAGGGCCAGGAAATCACAAGGGAGGAAGCTTCTTGCTATCAAGCTCTCATTTAAATCTTTGCTTTGTATAATTGTGAATGTTTATCTACCTCCCTGTGCATCCCTGTACTACAATCCCCATATGTGGGCTGACCTGGAAAACTTTCTAGTTAAGTTAAATCTATCCTTTCCCAATGCTCTGGTGATACTGGCAGGGGATTTCAATGCTAGAGTTGGCCCTTCCTTACTAGAATATGTACAGCTAGGTGTTATTCCAGCAGAGTATGTATCAAATCAATCCTCGTGGTTTCAAGGGATGTCAAAAGAAACACAGCAGGTTCTCAATTGATATCATTGATTTATAAGTGCAATCTTTATATTTTAAGTGGTAAAGCCCATGGCTTTATCTATCTTTTCACCTACCATGCTAACAATCATAGTAGTGTGATAGATTATATCTGTGTCTCTTGTGACAAAACAAATCTATTTTCAGACATCCAAGTTCTAGCGAAGGAAGATAGTGACCACCAGCCAATCAGGGTTCAATTCCAGGCCAGTTCAGATATTAGAACTGTCACCCCCTACGACAAAGTGATATCGAATAATATAGAAGTAAGACATAACAGGAGAATACATTGGGCTAAGGTGAACACAGAGGCAGTATCCCACTTCTTGAATTCTGAGCAGGCCAAAATATGGAACTCGGCAATTGCCTCAAAAGTAGACAAATCTAGCATAGTCCTTTCCTACTATGCTGAGTTAAGTCAGGTCTTAAAAGTTCACTTCCTAACAGACAATCCTCCACCCAACTTTCATTCATATTTTAGACCGCGTGGTTTGACTCTGTATGTCACCAGAACAGAAAACATTTAAGAGCTAAAATGCGCCTCGCCCTGAACAACCCCACAGCAAAAAACCAGAATGAAATGCTAAAGACAAGACGTGCATACAAAAAACTCTTACTAAAGAAAAACGCTGCTTATAAAGCTAAGCTCTGGGTTAATTTGGAGTTGCAAGCTAAAGGAAAGAACTCAGCACTCTTCTGGAATACGGTTTCAGGCCTTCTGAAGGCCCACAGAATCCATTGGGACTCTCCCATCCCTGCCACAATTTGGAAGGAGTTCTATGGAAATTTATTTGCAGCCCCAACCCAAGCCCACACTCAAACTACCCCCCCATGAAACAGTGCCCTTTAAAGAGCTCCCCCCCTGGCCCCCAGTCACAACAGCAGAGATGGTAGCAATTATTAAATCTTTGCAACCCAATAAGGCCCCAGGGGAAGACTGCCTACCCCCCGAAATATTCAAGTCCCACATTGATTGGTGGGCACCTCTGTTAGCGGGCCTGTTTTCATATATAGATTCCACCGGCAATATTCCAGCAGGCTGGGAAGTAGCTATTGTCATCCCCTTTGTATAAGAAAGGCAATAAAAGTGATGCAGGAAATTACAGGCCCATCAGCTTAATTAGCATAGTGGCCAAGATGTATGCTAAACATCTATGGAATAAACTGGCCGATTGGACCACGGAAAGAAATATTTTAGTGGAAGAGCAAGCGGGATTTAGAGCAGGCAGATCAACAATGGACAACTGCTTTGTCCTTCACCATCTGGCAACCAGGCAAATTTCTAAGAGTAAACAGCTGTATACTGCATTCATTGACCTTAGCGCTGCCTTCGACTCCATAAATAGAGAACTACTATGGAGGAAACTGGATAGTCTAAACATTGAACCCAGACTCCTGGCTCTGATTAAGGCCCTGTATGCTAATACACAATTGAAAGTCCGTATTGGTGCAAATGGTACCTTATCTAAGACAATTACCACACACAAAGGTGTCAGACAGGGCTGCATCTTAGCACCCATACTTTTTAATCTTTATATTAACGACCTGCCAGGTTATTTAGACAACGCCAGGCTACACATGCTAAAAATCCATAACAAATTTATAAACATCTTGATGTACGCTGATGACATGGTATTGCTGGCCCACTCACAGATCGGACTAAGGAGAGCGTTACAAAAGTTACATCTATACTGTGTTGACAACTCCTTGGTTATCAACAAAACTAAATCAAAAGTGATGGTTTTCAGTAAATGTAGTAAAATACACAAATGGTATGTCAATGGGGAGCCCATTGAGCAGGTTAGCTTGTTTACTTAACTAGGAATCACATTCAATCACACAGGGTCTTGGTCAAACCACTTTAAAAGAATTGTCATAAAGGCAGAGACAAGTGTAAGGCAGATCCAAAAACTAATTAGTTATCCTTGCCCTGGCTCCCTCATCCCAATATTGAGTGTTTGTAAGGCCAAAATTGTGCCCATGCTGACCTACGGAGCAGAAATTTGGGGCCTCAATAAAGCACCCTTGCTTGAATTAGTACAGACCAACTTCTTAAGAAACCTATTAGGGACAGACAAAAATACGGCCGCATATGCCGTAAGGGCAGAAACAGGTATATTTGCTCTTACCAGCCATACACTAACCTTCCCAACTTGAGGGCCAGACAAATCGGTATTATGATTGCCTTCTCCAGGTTGTCAGTCCAAAGTTTGCTTTCCAATGGTCACTTAGCCAAAGTTATTTTTAAACAAAGAGTACAAGATCTTAGTGCCCAACAGGACATGGAGCTCCTCTCTAACAATAAAGCACTAAGCTGGCTAGTAAAAAATAAACAGGTCTTCCAGTGCGAAAAGTACTTAACAATCAGTCTACCACACTCCCTTAGAAGAACCTATACCAGAGCGAGATTTGATCTATTGGAGTCCATGAATAGATATGGGCGCTTTCACAACTTACCCTATCAAGACAGATCCTGCATATGTGGTGCTACCCGCATAGAGGATACGGCTCACATTTTATTTGATTGTGAGCTTTATAAAGCATTAAGACAATCACATTTATCAAAATTGATGGTCAAAATTGCCCACTGGAACACAAATTTTCAGCTTGAATCCTGCCCAACAGTTCCAAGGTGCAGGTTGTCCGTGGTGTTGCTAATTTTGTACATAAGGCTGCTAGGGTAAGATCCACCTTAAAGTCATAAGTAAGTTTCACAACACGACTGGAGGAAAACATATTCCCTCAACTTTACAAGTTTTTAGAGCAAAAATCATCACCCAAATGCTCTACGGTGCACAGGTGTTTGCTTATGCTAACCTGAAACCTCTGGAGATCATTCAAACTAGTTTTGTAAGAGCTATCTTGGGGGTTCCCTCTTGTGTACCCAACTTTTTGCTCCACCTAGAGGCTGGACTTATTCCTATTGTAGCATTAACTAAATTTTGATGGTTAAACATTGGCTCAAACTTACCTTCCTTTCGGATGGCCTAACCCCTCTGATCTTGCTAGATAAATTCCAATCACAATGGAAAATACAAATAATAAAAGTGATAAATAATATAGGGTATTCCCCCTGTGCCCTCCAAGCAATGGGTTATTGTAAAGCCATAAACGAGGTGAAGATACGAATTAGAGACATAGCTTTACAGAATCATATTGCTCTGGTTCAGAAACTTGATTTCCTAAAGAAATCTGCATTCATTGTGTCTCCTTACCTGGGCAGGATTGTATCTTCCTCTTCCAGGAGAGCTTTTACCTTGGTGCGGTTTAATGTCCTTCCCTCCAAGTTTTTGGAGGGGAGATATCAATAGACCGTAATTGTCCATGTACTAATGATCAGCTGGAAACTGTGGAACACGTTCTCTTATTCTGTACTTATTATCAAGACCTACATAGAGAACTCATCTCCCCTATCATAGGCAAATTCCCTGGGAGGTCAATAGATTTTTACATGCATCTGCTCCTTTCTGATAAATGTTACCAAATAACCAAGCAGGTTGCCAAATTCTGTGCAGTAGCACTAAGGGTCCGAAATCAGATTATAAATGGAGATAAAGAAATATAATACTCATGTTTTAATGGCTGTTAAACTTTAACCTGTACTTTTTAATCTACCAATTTTATCTACCAATTTTATGTATTAATTGAAATATTAACATGGAATGCACATTGATGCTATGTATTTTGTTGCTGTACCTGTCTAGTTTGGCCACTGGCTGTAAATAAATAAATAAATAAAGATCCACCTTCATAGATCAAATTGGTGTTCCCTGTAGGGGAGATGCTTACATATCAATGAGAAATTTTTAATCTTGCTATTTTAACTGTGTTTTTAACTGCTTTCATTCTCTCTTTTCTTCTTCTGTATTTGATATGGCCTGTTGGGCTAATCAATAAATTTGTTGTTGTTGTCATCATATATTTTTAATTACGATCCTAGGCAGAAAGATTATGGGTGCCCGTCAAAGCATAACAAAATTGTACCATGTCCCCTGGAGCACACTGGAGGAGTTTTTGAGCTATTCTCCTAGTTTGCATATGTAGCTGGGCGTACATTCTGGTGCTTCTCAGACTATGTGAAAGGAAATGCTCGGTTTCCTCGATGCCAATCTGGAATTCAAAGCAGAGAAAACTGATCATGGTGGATAATTCTGGTGGGGGGGGGGTGGAATCACTCAGATGAAGGCTTCCTGTGAAATATGAATATGTAGAAGAACATCAGACAATGTGATTAAAAGCTGAGGCTCAACAAGCCCGCCTACTATTTGTATATCACAATATAAATTTTTGGGGTTCCATGGCAGACTCTCCACAGTGCTTTCCTCCAGATTAGAAGATTTGAAATGGACTGAGATATTCTAAATTCATCAAAGATCTTTCCATATCTGTTCTCTGTTCCTCCTTCTCTCTGCATCTCTCACACAGGGGATGGTCAATATGAAGAGAGTAATAAGGAAAGAAAATAACTGAAAAAAATAAATGCCAAAGTAAACATCAGAGGTCATTCTACAGACTTGTTTGAACTGAGGAAGCATAAGGAAAAATTATTTCTTGAAATAAATGGCCTTGCATTTTTTTTTGTAAGAAGCAAGGATTAAAATTTAAAGAGGAAAAGCTGTGTCCTTCAATAAAACCTTCCCGGTGGTTACATTTATTAGACTATTAAATAATATCAGAAGTAAAAGCCAATCCCCTGACAGCTAATTTCAGTCAAGGCTGGACAAAATGCTAATAAATCAACAAGAAAGAACAATCCCACATTGCTAGGGATTTAGATTGGGAAACTTAATATAGTGTGTTTCTTTACAAACATTGTAGAGGTCTTTTATAGGCTTCTCTTTTAAGAAATGTTTGGGAAAGGACACAGAATGTGGAACATTCACAGAAAAATTCAGTGTCTGGAAAGTGGGAAAAATGTTAAGTAATGATTTTATTTATGGTTGTATGTGCTGAAAATTAATAGCAGAAAATGTACTGGAATCTTCAGTTTATCACTGTAAATGTCATTTCTAATGCAAAGTAGGTAGTGTTTTTTTCAGAAATTTGCAAATTTGAGTACATTATTTAAAAGTAAATTGAAGCAAAATACTCTCTCAATTGCATTGGCCAAATTCAATTGGCACAACTATTCCTAATAGGAAAAAAAGGAACACGCTGCACCTGCCTACCATGTAGATATTGGAGCTGAGGTTTCTGTGAGGGAAAATAGTTATGTCACCAAAATTCATTATTGAAAATATGACTAAAAACATGAGGATTTAAAATCTCTGGATGTAAATCTGTCAGTTTTTTCTCTCTCTCGCTTTTGACTTTTAAGTCTCTAGTTCTGAAGAAATTGGTAGTAATTTCTCATTTTAACCAAAACAAAAAACAAAACAATACAAAAACCTGAATGAAATGAAAATCTTACCCAAAGTATATCCATCTTTTGTTTGAAGGGTATTAATTTTTATTATAGGAAAACATTTAATGTCTGCTGCTACTCAATCTTCATGGTGCGATCTTTGAACAGGCACCCCTTCTCCCAATGAGGAAGATGGTGAGAAAACAATTGTTCTTCTTTTTTGTAGGTAATAAATAAAAAGTTTTGTCAAAGATTAAAGTTTCCAAAGAGGAATTGTTAGGAAAACCTGATAATTTAATTTTCAATAAATTGTTCAGACTGGATTTTATTGATATCAGAATTTGGAGGGAGCTTTGTGGCTGAGCCACCAGTAATAGTGTTTATTTGTCACTACTAGAGAACATTATTGATTCACTGAGGCCAGAAAAATTCCCAGAGGCACCAAGGAGGATTCAGAAAGGGGGATTAGATGATATGAATATACACAGCTAACACTATGAAATTTAGACAGGCTGTCAACACACATTCTTGGAGAATTATGTCAGCCACCGGCTACATCTGTCTAGGGCAGGAATTCTCCCATAGGAATGTTTAAAATGATTGTGCATCAATGAAGTCTTCCAAGGAGACAGCCTCTGACAGGCAGAGCAGGCCACCAAGTACAACTGCTGCACAACCATCTTTTCTTAACAACAAATGGCAGTTTATTTTATGATAATTATTGCCCAGGCTTCTAGGATGATTTGCACTCCCATAAAAGCATGACAACCAGCAAAAATGTTATAAAAGCTGCAGAATATCAAGTCCAACCAAAAAGCTTTTAGAACTATAGTATTGTGCATTGGATATTACCACTGTTTAAAATCAGTTTTAAAATGGCATTATAATAATTCTACAAGAAAACTAGAAAGACATGGAACAAGGTAGAGGTAGACAAAATAAAAGTTTGTTTCCCAACTATGACAAATTCTCTAAGTTCTTCTTTTGTGAAAGAAATAAGCTGTAGCCATGTAAGATCAAGATAGTTAAGCACTCTAACATTTCCAAGGGCAGCTGTTTTCTGTTCTTCTGTGTAGGCAATCTTCCTTTATACTCAAGGTATCTCAGACATACGGAAATGATTCACCTTTGACATCAGAAGAAAAATATGCTGGATACTAAAGTCGAACTGTGTAGTGCTAAAATATATGATTGAACTTCAAAGCACCAGTAGAGACGTTAGCCAAATGAGCCATGAAAGAGTAATTTTGTTGATTATTCCAACAAATACAGTGTGCATTTTTATGCACCAAAAGATATTAAATGCACCAAATTAAAAAGATGACTATCTGTGTTTGTCTCTGCCATAAACTGGACCCCCCCCCAACACTACTATTTCTAAAATAAAAAGTGAACATATATTCCTTTACTACAGTGCAGTTGCAATCATGCTTCAAATCAAAAGAAGAGTAGCACTGATGGGCAGATCAGAGTTTGGAAAAAAATCATTAAAATTAAAGATTAGAAAATGGAATATTATCTCACTGCTGTTAACAAATAAAAAAAACCTGCAAATGTTTCTCTCATTAAATTAATATTCTTAACACATTGGCCAGAAAACTGCTGCTAATTTACACATGCTTAAGTTAAATTGCATAACTCACAATGGCAAACTGCTATTTATAAGCTACCAGTCAAATTAATAGGCACACACCACTGGCTCATTATTTAATAGAGAAACTACACTGAGCAGATCATGGTGAATTATATTGCTTAATTGAAGTACGCATCTATCACCAACAAGATTCTAGACCTTAAGAACCACTGAATGCCGTTTTTAGTGTTTTCACCTGTTTTAACCATTCAGTGTATTTTAATCAGTTTTATAGTTTAAAAATTTAACAGTGTTTTAAATTATATTCTTTTTTATTATTGGTAGCTGCTTTGAGTCCCCTTATGGTGAGAAAAGTAGCCTATAAAATAAGCGAGCAAGCAAGCAAGCAAGCAAGCAAGTAAACTAGATGCACCACTCTACATTTAAAATTAGTAATTTTATTTTGCTTTCTTTTTATGTTACATGCTTCATCCCCATACATAGGGTGGATTCCCTGTTTCTTATAACCCCGCCTGGTCAAAACCATTTTACAATCTATAGGTCTGTTACAGACTATGTCAAAATCACTTAAACCATTTTTAACAGTTAGGAGCAGGCCTTTAGAAGACCATAAATGACATCGACCATTACACACACAATATCATCATTAGATTAGGAAAAGAAAATGCAGATGGGGAGGGCAGGGATGAGGAGAGGGATGGAGGGGGAGTCTTTTGAGGTCTTTAACAGTGAATAATAGAGGCTTCCACCAGACAACTTAGCAGTTTTGCAACACCGGTATAATTAAGAAGCAAGCACCCCAAGCCATCCAACATGAGTTTGGAGAGCTCTGTATCTTGTTTCATCACAGTTTAGGATTATTCAGATGGTGCCCTTCAAGCGAGTTTCTCGGCTCAACAACTTGCTAGTTGCTTCCCATCTCCTAAGCTATTCACATACAGTTGCAACTTGAGAGCTGGCTTCATTGGTTCATCTCTATTATTTTCTCTCTTTCTTAAAGCCAGGATATTATAATTCAAACTGACCCACTTGCGAACATCAGCTCTCTGGCCTAGGCAGTTCCTCCAAAGCAGCAGGTGGGAGTCAAGCCAAATATCAACACAGAGTACCTGCCCCCTCAGCCAAAAGCCTCCTTCTTACAGCCATAGGACTAGAAGTTGATATTTGCAAGCAGTGTTTACTATAAGATAGGAACGCTGTGCCCCTTTCTTTTGCAGACACTTTGCAGACACTCATAAGCATTCAGTTAATTAAAAGAGGAACTGGCAGTCTCCACTAGCAACATCAGGATGAAGATCAAGCTGCCTCCCTTCCAATTAAGTAATTGAAACAAAAACAAAATAGCATAAGATAGGAAGATGCTGAATAACTTTTCTCGGGTGCCTCTCTGCCAGCAAAAAACACTTACTCTAAGGCTTCTTAGTAAAAAGATTACAAGTAGAGGTTTAAAAGGTGAAACGTTTCAAAAACATTCAAGTTTTTTTAAAATAAAAAATAAAAGAAGTAAAAGTAAGAGAAGGCAAAACTGAATAATATGTCAGACTGGGTTCTGGTTTCAACAGACATTATTGGGTGAGTCTGTGTAGATGCTCAGTCATCCAGGGGAGTTTATCTTGATTTTGAGTCATGGCAATTGGACCTGTTTTCTAGAGATAGTGAAATGCTTCGCTGCTTATCTAAGCAGATTCATCAGTCTGAGGAAAGAATTTAGTGGCAAGTCCTCCATTTTATAGTTCACCCTGATTTCACATCACCCTGTTATGAATAGGCTCATAAACTGGACAATGGTCTGAATAGGCTCCTTAGATGAACAATGGCCTAAAGTGTGTAAACGTCCCACCTATGCAACCTTTCCCAACAGCCATTAAATATGGGTCTTTAGCTATGGCCTTACTTGGTGGAGGTGTGAAGTGCTTCTGATATGTCTGGAGACTGATGAAAGGGTCTCATGATAACAGATAGCGGACAGATTGTGTCTGAGTCCTCCACCTCTGCTGAGAGAGGGGTTTTCAATAAACACATGAATGGCTTCCCTGATCTCTCTCCTGAACCACCTATCTTCTTTGTCTAATATGTGTACATCCCAATATTTCAATGAGTGCCTTTTGTCCTTCAAGTGGAGGCATACTTCTGATTCTGTTCCTAAGCTATAGCCCTCCTATGTTGGGCCATCCTCCTCTTTAATGGCTGTTTAGTTTCTCCAATGTAGAGGTCTGAACACTCCTCACTGTACTGGACAACATATATATTGATCCTCCTTTGTTTTTGTGTCGGTTCCTTTGGGTGGACAAGTATCTTAGTGTGTTTATGGGTTTGCAGTAAACAAGGATGTGGTGTTTGCAAAACATTCTTTTAAACTTTTCAGATACCCCAGCCATGTACGGAATGATCAAGTTCTTCCATCAGCTATGGGTATCAGGCTGATCCATTGTTCTTCTGGGTCAGGAAACTGCTTTGTTGAAGAACCAATTTGGATATCCACAGGTATTCCTTTTGAGAGCATCCCTACATCCACAGAAGCTAAGAAGTAGGAAGACAGGTACCTGAAGACAGTGCTTAAGGTCTGTGGAGGGGGGAACAGCTCAGGACTAGAATCAGGATTGTACCTCCATCTGAAGAATGATGGGCACTCATTCAAAGAAGAGGATATACACATATTAGACAGAGAAGATAGGTGGTTTGAGAGAGGGTTCATGTGTGTTAAAAAAATACCTCTCTCTACACAGGTGGGGGACTCAGACACAATCTCATCAAGCCCCAGACAAATCAGAAGCAATTCACACCTCCACCAGCAAGGCCATAGTTAACAACCCATATTTAATAGGTGTTGGGAAAGGCTGCATAGGTTGGACTTTCACACACCTTAAGCCATCATCCACCTAACAAGCTGACTCAGGCCACTGTCCAACCTATGAGCCTATTTACACCAGGGTGGTGTGAAATGTAGGTGAACTATAAAATGGAGGACTCACCACTAACTTTCCTTAGTCTAATGAAGCTGCTTGGATGAGTAGCAAAACATTTTGATCTCTCAAGAAAAGAAGTCCAGTTGTCATGAATCAACTTCCAGATTATTGGCTGAGAAACTACAAGGTAAACCGGACACAGTTGGAAGGTGAAGCTCAGCATAGTCAGACAAGAATCCTGGACTTTAAGAAAGCCAATTTTTGTAAACTTAGGGAATTATTGGCTATGATTCTATGGACTGAAACACTGAAAGAGAAGGGAGTCCATGATGGATGGGAGTTCCTAAAAAGCGAGATATTAAAGGCACAATATAAAACTGTTCCAACAAGAAGAAAGAATGTCAGAGGTTAAAAAAACCACAATGGTTTACTAAAGAACTTTGAACTCAGCTAACTATAAAGAAAAACAAGTACAAGGAATGGAAAAATGGGAAATGCACCAAAGAGGAATATAAGCAAACAGCTAATATATGCAGGGGGGTGGTAAAATAAAGCTAAAGCGCAAAACGAACTTAGGCCGTGGTCACACCTAGGTTTCGATCCTAATCTTCTGAAGGTCCAGCTTTTCCTCTTCGTCCCATCACGTGATTGAAAAAGATGGACAAGACTTCTCACGTCAAAAGCTTTTTTTAAAAAATTAAAGTGCAGTTCAGCCCCCTTGGCCAGCAGGTGGCACTAGCATTTTAAAAAACGGACCACTTGGCTGGGGGAAATTAATGCTTGTAGGAACCGACTGAGCTTCCTGTTACTCCGATGGTGTAGAGAAATTTTAAAAAACAGTGCCGATCGGCCCCAGGAACAGCTGGTCGGTGCTATAAAAAAAGAAGGAAAAAGAAGCCCGGATCATCTGCGTGGTCCCACGGCATCTGCCTCCTTAAAAGCTGGATTTTCAAAGTGAGGCAAAAAATTCCCTACCTCCTGGGTACGTCATAGAAACCTCGCTTAAGGGAGCATTACCGGGTTTTCTTTTTCTTTTTTCCCCAAAAAGACTGGTGGCCATGGGAACGGCATTTTTAGACACAGTTTACCTGGTAATTTAAACTGCTTTTAAAGGGACGTGGGACCAGGGCCTTAGACTTGCCAGAGAGATTAAAGATAGTAAAAAGGGTTTCTTTAGTTATGTCCGCAGCAAAAGGAAAAATAAGGAAATAGGCTCTCTGAGTGGCGATGATAGCCAATTATTAACAAGAGACAAGGAAAAGGCAGAACTACTCAACACCTTCTTTGCCTCCATTTTCTCCAAAAAGGAAGAAAGAGATCCACTGGGACAAAGAGTAGATGGAATAGAGCTCCTTTAGAGGCCTTAGCTAATTTAAACTGCTAATTTAAATCACAAACATCCACCTTTATTCAAGCCAAGGAAGCAGCTAGAAGCTTCCTCAAACAAAGGAAGCAGGGGATGGAGGCAGACTAATGCTTTATCTGGGCAGAGGGGAGGAGCCACACTAATCCTTTTCCCCTGAGGAAGGTCAGCATCAGCCGTTTCGAGCCTGGATGGAACAACAAAGGAAGAATATATTCGTACTAGATAGAAAGGTAGTAAAAGTGTAATTTTTGAGGCCCAGAATACTGCACTCATTAAAATGGATTCGGAGGGAGCTATAGTTACCTGCACCACTTGTGCCACGTTTGTCATCTTGCCAAACATGGAGGACTATATTTGCAGCAAGTGCAAGCTGGTTTCAATACTGGAAGAGAAAGTCCAGCAGCTGGAGGCCTGCATATCTAACCAGCAACAACTTAAGGACCTTGAGATGTTCTTGGAGAGAGAGGAGCAGACTACCTTGAAAAAAGAAGCGACAGGACACAGTTCTGAGGAAGAAGTCACTTCACCAACTGAAGAGGTAGGTACATGGAGGAATGTGACTCAAAGAAGTAGAAGGCCAAGGGATCACTCTGGGAGTCTCAAATTACAGAATCAATTTGAGGCTCTATCCCTCATCATACCTCATGAGGCACACATAGAGGAACAACTGGTTCCACCTGAGGATCTCTCCCTCATCACAACTGATGAGATAGAGGAAGACAAACAACAGGAACAAACTCAAGACATCTCTCTTAATATAGTTGAAGAACAGGCAGATGAATAGACTGCAGGAGAGAGGTTTCTTGTACTAGGTGATTCAATTATTAGAAATACAGATGGATGGATTTGTGATGTGCACGATAATTGTATGGTGACTTGCCTGCTTGGTGTAAAGTTTGCAGATATAACCATACATCTAGATAGTTTGTTAGAAATAACTGTGAAGGAGCCGGTTGTCATGGAGCATGTTGGTACCAATGATGTTGGGAAGGCAAAATGGCCAGTTCTGAAATCCAAATTCAGATGCAAAGGTTGCAGACATCACGAAAAATCTAGATAGCTTGTTAGAGAGAACGAGGAAGGAGCCAGTGGTCATGGTATATGTTGGTACCAATGATGTCGGGAATGCCAAGCGGTCAGTCCTGGAACACAAATTCAGGTTGTTAGAAAGAAGATTGAAGTCTCAGACTTCCAAGGTAGCATTTTCAGAAGTGCTGCCTGTTCCTCATGCAGGACCCGCCAGGCAGGCAGAGCTCAGAAGCCTCAATGTGTGGATGAGGCAATGGTGTCAAGAGGAGGGCTTCAAATTTTTCAGCAACTGGAGAACATATTGGGACAAGCCAAATCTGTTCAGGAGGGACGTGTGGCACTTGAACCATGATGGGACCAGATTGCTGGCACTCAACATCAAAAAGGCTGCAGAGCAGCTTTTAAACTGATAACTGAGGGAAAGCCGACAGGAGCTGAGCGGCATCCAGTTTGGAACACCTCATCCCTGTAGAATGAGGTTGGAGATGGTAGAGAACCAAAAAGTAATGACATAGTAGGTATTAGCACTGGGAGAATAATGGGATGTGATAGTTTGTGTACTGGAATTGAAACCTGCTGGGTGGGGGGAGAACAGAACAGCAGCCCTTGTTGGGGGACCCACCATACAGGTGCTTCTGTGCAGATGGTCAAGGCCTCTGAGCAAAGGTGGGAAAACTCAAACATTTAGTAGCTAGGAATAACATTGATATAATAGCCATAACAGAAACCTGGTGAAATGCGTAGAATCAGTGGGATACCACAATCCAAAGCCTATAAACTCTATAGAAGGGGGCAGGTTCGAGGTAGTGGCCATCTATGTCAAAGAAGGGGTAAATCCAAGAGAATAGAGATTGACAGTGGGTCTGATTCCACCATAGAATCATTGTGGGTTAATCTACCAAGTCCAATGAGCAATGTGATAGGGTGTGTGTGCTATCGTCCACCAGATCAAAAACTTGAGGGGCACCTTGAAATGTCAAGACAAATCATGGAGTTGTCTAAGAGGAACAGGATAGTAATCATGGGGGACTTCAATTATCCCCACATTGACTGGGGTCAATGTGAGCTCAGGGCAAGAAAGAGAAACCAGGTTTCTCGAGATGCTGAATGATTGTGCCTCAGAGCAAATTGTCATGGAGCCCGAGAACAGGCAACTCTGGATCTAGTACTGTGTGGATGTGAATGTCACTGAGCCTCTGGGGAACAGTGACCATGCTGTAATCTCCTTTGCCATGCTTGTCGGGGGAAGAGTGTCAAGCAAATCAGACACATTAATCCTTTATTTCTGAAGGGCAGACTTCCCTCAGATGAGGAAACTAGTTAGAAAGAAATTGAAAGGGAAGGTTAAAAGAATCCAATCTGTCCAGAGTGCATGGAGTGTGTTTAAAACAATGGTAGAAGAGGCCCAGCACAAGTGCATACAACAAAGAAAGAAGAGCTCATCTAAGTTGAAGAGGGTGCCAACATGGTTATCAAGTGTTGTAGAGGGGCTCTAAAGTGCAAGGAGAGGTCTTTCTGTAAATCGAAATCCTCCACAAATGAGGGGGGGAGAAGGAACACAAACTCTAGCAAAAGAAATGTAAGAAGATGATAAATGCCAGGACCCTGCCTGTCACAGAACGTGATTCTGAGGGGTTAAATGGTGAAGAGCTGCTGGAGGAACCTTGCAGCTCAAATCAGCAGGCAGCTGGGTCTGATGATTCAGCTGAAAACATATCTTCTCCCCCTAGAAGGGCCATGTGCAGGATTCTGCAAAGACGTGCTACCAGGAGGGCTAGGGAAAGGGTCTTTGGCCGTTACTTCACGTACATATTTCACCTCAGTGCCGCCCCGCTGCGTTCCCGTTAGGCGTCCTTGGATCCTCACGTAACTTCGAGCTGAATTCGAGGTCACCCTGACCATGCCCCCTGAAGTGCGCTCCAAGCATGGTGACTGATTCCCTCCCCGGACCTCGGGAATCAGCTCAACCCGGTGTTTTGATTTGAATTGATGGTACGTGCGGTGCCGCTCAATTCGAATCCGAAACTGATTTCAGTGCCTACTGCGCCCTTCTTTCATTTTCCCACAGAAAAGAACACTGAAATATCGACATATCGATATATTGCCGTTTCTAGTTCGGTTAGCGATGCCGTTTAAGCAGTAGAAATGAGGTTTGTGGGGGTACTGTTTCGACCCCGGTTCCCAATAGTTCTTGACCGGCAGATGGCAGTGCTCGGGGCACCCGACGTACCCCACAGAGATGTACCAGTTTCAAGAAACCATTTGGTGGCGGTGTTTCGGTTTTTGGTTTTCTGCGCAGCAATGGTCTTTTCTGTCCTCCCAGAAGTGACCGAGATGTCCGTTTCAGCCCCGTCTACTCACTGCTTCACCCCACCCCATGTTTTCCCTAGTGCCACAAGAGGCAGGGACTCATATGCTATCCCCCGACCCTGTGGGTTTCCGAATTCTGCTTCCTAATGTCACCATGCATTTCAGAAGGTTGTAATATGTATGTGTGTGTTAAACTGTAACTGCTTTCCTTTACGCCAAATCATGACATGCCTTGCTGTCGGGGACTCATCCGTTGATTGACCATGCTCTGTAACATCTGAGATAAATTTGGTATTCTGCTGCCTGTTTTTCGCAGACCACTCTCCTCTGTGCGTGCACAGAGTTCAGACCACTCAGAAGAACGGTTTAGTGATATGCGTTCCTCTGCATAAGGCACTCAGCACCAAAAAGGTACTCTGATCTTTATTTTCCATGGCTTTGATGCCTCTGCATCTCATTACAACCCAATACCTGTTTTTCTCAATGTAAACGGAACACCATCAATCTAACTGGTGCGTTTACCTCTTTCGCTGCATGAGGGATTTCTTCCCGCATGTACTGCATGCGAGAAAACATATTGCATTCTTGTTTCTGCGCGACACGCTCATGCGGCAACTTATTTTTCATGGACTGCTACTCATGAGCACTGCTTCTTGTTCCAAAAGAAGCCGGGCCGGTGTCTGTGCCCGTTTTTTTGGACATGCTTCAACGAAATTTTGGGGTGCATAAAAAACACATATCACCTGGAAAACGGATTCCTTGCTGTTTACTAACCACTGCTAATCCGTATACTGACAGCCGAACTGCGACAGTTCGATTCCCGCCACGGTGCTGCAGCTATATTTCCACCCCTGCCAGCACCAGAAATTAGCTGTTGTCCGGGCCCTCAACATCTGCAACCCCCTCCCACGCAGTGGCTCAGCAAGGTTTAATTCACCAATTCTAGCGCTTAAGCGACATAAGTACTGCCCTTTTGTGTTGCTAATGCACTTCTGACCTCGCCTCGGCTAGGAGGTGAGAAGAAAAACAAGCCTGCAAGAACTGATCTGAAAGACCATTCCCTGCAGCAATTGACTGCGTTCAAATCAGTCACGAATTGTTGCTAAGTCCCCTCTGGACCTAGTATATTTCGGGAGACAAAAGCAGGAAAATAATGTGTCCTTCGCTTCCCAACCTTGAAACAAATACTTTCTATCTGCAGATACTAATTGAGCTGAGTTTCCTGCAGCAGAGTTCTATCTGGAAATATGATAAGGCTCCCCTCCGCAGAAGTGGGTATAGAATTGGTCTTTTGTTTTAGAAATGCCCTCTTAAAACATGTAAAGTTACAGTTCCTTAATAATTTTTGGGAGTCAGGTAGGTTGCAGGCACTGCCAAAGACTCCCCAAAGAAAACCCAGACAACACGTCTCCAGATCCACGACATCACTAATTGAGGGTCCTCCGTGATTGGCCAAACAATTGACCTTTTCTGCCTGGAGATCTCCTGTGGAAAAGTTTCACTTCTGGGGCTGCAGGGACAGAGCTAGGGTGTCTGAACTCGTACCTGCTCCCCAACAGTTTTAAAACCTGAGGCCTTTGTTAAAAAGATGGCTCGTAGGCAAGCCTCGTATTGGAGCGCCCATGAAATCAGGTCTTTGTTGGAATTGTTGATTGACAACAACTATGGGCCGGTTCTGTTTGTTGTTGGGCCACGCAGAAATGAACACGCATTCCATCGTGCGGCAGACGATCTGCGCCTGCTCGGTTACGAGAGATCGAGCAGGCAATGTAGATCTAAATTCAAGATACTGCGTCAGCAGTTCAATGTTGCCCTTACAAACTTTGGTGATGACCCAGCGAGGGAACACCAATCCCCTTTCTGGGCAGAAATGCGCAGACTGTGGGTGCAAGCTGGACAGCCCCACCCTGTCCATGCCTTTCCTGCAGGTAAACAATATATTTCATTACCCATTAATGGCTACAATAATGGTCTGCTACTTGTGTTCCTTAAGATGCTCTCCTGTGTTCTATTTTAAGACTCACTAGAGAGAACATCGCACACGAAGTATGATTGATCGATCTGAAACAACCATTTTTGTTCCCCCTAAGCTGTAAATCTAAAGAGAAAAAAATTGTTCTAGAAAGTATTTAATGAGCAAGTAGAGCTTGCTGGTCTTTTCAAACTATTATGTGTCATCTTTACCTCCTTATGTAGGGAACCTTTTTTTTTTCCTTTGGAAGACTGCCTAACTTACACTGTGGTTTGTGATTAGTTACCAATGCTACGTTAAATAATAATAAAGCATTTGTCAAGGAGTATCTTACCATTTACATCTATTTAAGGTTCAAAACTATTTCAGAAAGTGTTCTGCTTATATACCGCCCCATACTACTACAAGTAGTCTCTGGGCGGTTTACAATTTTAATTACAGAGTGCAGGCTACGCATTGCCCCCCCCAGCAAGCTGGGTACTCATTTTACTGACCTCGGAAGGATGGAAGGCTGAGTGAACCTTGAGCCTGCTACCGGGGATTGAACCCCAGGTCGTGAGCACAGTTTTACCTGCAGTACAGGCATTTAACCACTGCGCCACGAGGCTCAGTGTAAGCTCCACTGTTTTTAAACTTATGTGGATTCTTCAAGAAATGAGTAGGCAAGAAACAAATACTAAATTTTGACTAGGAACACCTACCTAAAATTTAATTTTATTTATAGCTGCAGGGCCGGCCCAGAACATCGGTCTCCATGAGATGGCGGTGGTTAGGGTGATACCAGGGGGACCTGCAAACGTTGCCATCCATGTCCAGGAGGAGGAAGAACGGGATGTGGAAGAGGCTCAGGAGGAAAGACAGCATCAGGGTAAGTGACTGGCTGCTTCTGAATTTCTGTAATGGGTGGCATCCACTACTCATGAGTAGCATAAAGAACAGCCTGTTGCTGCTCCACGTTACTTACCAGAGTTGCCCATGAACAGCATCATGGAAATCACTGATGCTCTTTACCAATAATCTAAATGTGCCTCCAACTGTACACCTATCCTCCACAGAAATAGTTCCTGGAATGGACGCGATGCAGAGGGTGGTCCGGATGCAGGACCTCCAGAACATAATTGGGATTGTTCAAAAGATTGCTGAGAGAGGTGTGCTTACCTTTTTTTATTTTACTTTACAGATGCTTGATATACTTTGATGCGGGTAGCATTGTAACACTGTGAACTTTGTGTAGTGCCCCTACCACAGTACTTAACCCTCCAATTCCCAACTTGTAATAAGTCGGGTCTATGCGTTACAGCTACCAATCGAGGTATCAGGGGGAGGGCAAAGTACATTGCTCCTAGGCATGGCGAGTAATAAATTTTTTTATTACATACTTCAGTTGCTGCTATAGAGCAGTGTCTTGACGCAATAGAGGAGGAGATCCGTCGGCCACCCCGCCGCCGCCGCCGACGCTAAATGTGAACAGTAGAGCCATCTGTACGATTTTTGCTTGCTTTTCTTTTGAGAAGCTTAGTATCACTATTCATTTTATAAATGTTAAATTTTAAAAGTATATCTGCATTGTTCATGCACCTATTTACAATTACCAGAACGTTTTCTGGTTTTACAAAAAAATAAAAGTTATTTATTACCTCCATTTAAATTTGTAAAATAAAAGTTAAGAAACCAGAAGTTGTTGTGCATTTTTTATTTCTTTAATTTAAAAAAAAATATGCACTCCTGAGAATATCAAAGATTCTGTTACCCAATAGCATGTGCACTTACCACAGTATACAAGTTTTGGAAAAACCATGAGGCGCCACCATTGCCTTTTTTTAATAGTAAAAACAGAAACGCCATCAAACCTTGACTCTGTTCCAGCTAAGTAAAGTCTAAATAAAAACAAAATGGTGACTCTCAAGTAAAATTAACTACGGGGAGAACACCTGCCTCTTTTTCCTTAAACACTTTTTGGGTGTTCTTGGTGGTGAAACAATTTGTTTTTGCTTCTCTTCCTTGACAATGAGGTATGGTGATTGTTCCTCCACGTTATTAGCAACACCTAAGTTCTCTGACTTGCCACCCAAGACCCCACCACTGCTATCACGTTCCTCCTCACTTTCCTTTAGGTTAACCAGACCCTCATTTGGGGTGCTGTGGAGGACCTCTAAAGGACCAACACCATTGCTGGACACTTTCTCAGAGTCAAATAGAGACTGTGAACATATAGCATCCAGCTCGCTCTCTGTATCATTATCACTCAGCTGATGCTCAGACTCAGTTCCTGAGTCAGATACTGAGTGAACGACTCTTTTACCACTGCATGGATCACCAGTGTCTGCCTCTTTAACCATTTCTTTTTCTGGACGATGATTTTGCTTTGGCTAGTATTTCTGTTACTGTTCATGCATTCATCAGCATCACAGGACCCTGATGTCAAGAACTCAGCTAGCTTTTTCAGTGAGTCAGAGGTGACCCTTAGGTTAGAAACGACCTCAGTTTGAAACCACTTCTCCGTCTCATCCTTTTCAGCTCTTCTACTATTATTGGTTTCGGTGCTCTTCTGCACCCATGACACAAAGCCATTCAATGTGTTATCGAGGCGGGCTGCTGCTGTTGCTCTCTGCTTTCTTTTGCGAAGCATAGCTAGCCTCTTGGCTGGATCCAACGTTGCCTCAAAATTCGTACTCTCTGACGGATCTGAAAAATGGATAAGTAATGGACACCGATTGGTTTGATTTCTACTGAAATCGGAATAATTTCAAACTTTAAAAATGTTTTTACAGTAACTTTAACTTCTCCCCTGAAAAGAAGAAGTGGAGGAGTTTGATAATATGGTACGCATCCAGAGCTGGCAGTCAACATTGGTATACTTGTTGAAACCAATCATTATACTAAGCTATTATTACTGCATTCAGTGTCATGCCTAAAAGGGATGAACCACTGAGTGGTGTAGGTAGGTTGTCAGCATGAAACACCACAGCAGAGACGCCTGATCCCGCGACAAAATTAACACCTAACCATTTGTGCATTTTATGACTCAACCTTTATTCATCTACGGCAGCATTCCTCTTTGATAGCTTAACTTACTTAGCATTAGTTCTTTATTAAATAAACCTAGATTTGGCAGACTTCAGATAGTGTTGGCGTCCCTACCCGAATTTAATGGGAACAATGGCCCCTTTATAGTATTTGGTACTTACAAACCTTAGAAAATTATTAAGATGTTGAGAAATGTTAACAATATGTTAACCAAGCCCCTCTGCCTTACCAGAAGGTCCTGACGCATGTACTTACCTGCCCTCCTTGAGTTGTCACTTGTAGACGCACAAGCACTGAAAGAGGTAGAACATCCAGACGTTGACGGCCCAGTCGAGTCATTTGGTGCTGTTTCTGTGAGAACACAGTGACATAAAATAAATTTGGACTGGATGTGTTGTTTAACTTGATTGTGGAACTCAGCAGTGAATTCTTACCCCACAAAATGCTCACTAAAGAACAGCTCCTTGTGGATTTCCTTTGGTAAAAGGATCTCATTGAAAAAATATTTCATAAACAGTGTTTTTTCATTCATCCTGTAGAACACATTGAAGCCGAACGCTGGAGGAAATCTTGCCTGGAAATGTTTTGGTGAACCTTTCTCCTACTACTTCAAAGCAACAAAATTGTAGTGTTTGGCGTCCACGCAAGATTCACTTACCCGTAGCTGAGATATCTGATCCCACGGAGACTAAAAATTCGTTTGACTCCACTAGGTCCAGTGTTACAAGCATTTCCTCTGAACCTTCCATTTGATCCGCCCCTGAAAAAGTATAAATTGAACAATAAAGGCTGTAAAGCAAAAGGTGATGCGATATACTGTGCCAGAGGGACAGTATTCTTTGATCGACAGGGGTTTTTAGTAATCGCCTTCAATGAAGGAAAAAGGTTTGCACGCCACTTGAAAAAAAAAGGAGTTACTGTGGGTAAAGGAAGGTCTGTTGCTATTAATGGTCGCCCGTCATCACCCTGCAAAGCACTGTAGGATGACTCTGGGCTTCTCAACCGCCAGCTATGCTGCTTCGGTTCAGGTACACAGCAAGATTTAAATACAGTACTCATCGTTAGAGCATAGACGTAACATGCTGAACTACCCAATAAGGAACCCTGGGAGCATGCATCGGTTTGATGATGTGCTCTTAGGAAAAAAAAATTAAAACGGCATTGGTTTTGCAATGCGCCATCTTAAAATAGAGAAAGCCAACATCTTTATCAAAACACAAACAGGCTGCTTATTAACAGAAATAAATATCAAGTGCAGTGCAACTTCTTTGTTTTTTACCTGTATCATCTGCTGACTCGCTTTCTGTTGTTCGAAGGGGGTGGATGGAGGTGTCCGTCTGGAATATCTGCGCCATTTCGTCGAACCAAATAAATTTTGATCTGCCGGAACCAGATGTGTTGTTGTGAATGACGGCGTGCTTGTAAAGCTTACGCAAAGACTTGGTTTTCGTCCTACATTCATCAGTGCTTCGAGAGAAACCAATTTTACAAAGTTTGCTCAATATCATTTCAAATATCTCATAGTTCCTTTTGAGGGATGATAGTGCATACTTTACTTCTGCCTCACCCCATATTTTAATCAGCGCTGATGTTTCTGCGTTTCCCCAGATAATTCCCCTCCTGCCTCTCGTTGATTTACTGCTTCCCTGGCTTTCATCAAAGCTGTCCTCGTTCTCCGTCCCAGATAACCCTTGCACTTTCCAAAGATTTATGCCTTAAAACAGAAGTTACGGGAAGGAGGAGAGCTGATACTGTTCTTCTTGTTTGCAAGCAGTAGAATGGCCTACTTCCTTTCCTTCCAAAGTTACCAGGAAAGAATTAGCATTTCAAAGACAAAGGTAAATGTGCCGAGCAGGGAAAACATTTGAGGGGGATGGTTTTGGAGGAACATTTGGCTAGAAAAAGAGGGGGAAGGTACTTCCGCAGAAAGAGCTTTTGGGTGTAAAAGTAGGGGGGGTTGGCCGACGAAATAACAGGGGTACAAATGTAAGTAATGCAAAACTGAGAAGGGTCATGCCATACAATTTTTTTTATTTTTGAGTAATAAACAGTACTAAGCAAGGCAACATGCATCATGACAGCAAAGTGAGCCTGTGAAACTGAAAATTTATTTGAAGTTGATAGACAGAAACCCTTAAGGATACATTGTGTTTGCAATGTTGAACCACGTTATTATTTATTATTTACTGTACGGGTACCCTAACCCCAAGTACAGTTGTGGAAACATGCAAATCGTGGAGTCATTTAACATGTGTAAGAAGAAATTCTGCAATTGCTGACCTTATCGCTTCTGCCTCCATACGTTCCCGAGATACCCTAGGGGGGTCAATGTCTGGACCCTCGACCACCGGAATAGATTGTGTGTTCAGCACCTCAGTATCATCCTCAGGTATGAAGTGCTTCCTTTTCTCACAAATGTTATGAAGAACAACGGCTGATGCTATTATGGAGTTAATGTTCTGTATGTGCGCCTCAATGCGCACTGATAGCCTGCGGAACCTAGCCTTTAGCCGTCCAAACGCACGCTCTACAATATTCCTGGAGCGGTTAAAAACTTTGTTGTAGTGCCTCTCTCGATCAGTACAAGGGACAGCATAAGGTTTCATTAGCCAATTACAAAGAGGATATGCTCCATCACCCAATATAAGTGGCGGTATTGATACCCCCCCAATTGGAGAACTGGATTCCCAGGTATCAGTGACCCCTCCTCCATTTTTCTGAACAACAGTGATGAGCGGAAAACATGGGCATCATGGTTCACTCCGGAATGCCCAGCAAGCATGGAGAAAAATATTCCGTCCCCATCGCATGCAGCCTGGAGTAGGATGGAGTGGAAAGACTTCCGGTTGTAGTATGCCTGAACCTCCTTTTTCGGCGGGGTGATAGGCACGTGACAGCCGTCCACCACGCCAATACAATGCGGGAATCCGTGTTTTCTCATAGAGGAAACCATCTGTAAGGAGAAAAAACATCTGTCAAATGATTTGGTTTAACTTAAAAAAAACGGACAACAGTGAAAGACGGGTGAACGGGAAACTGCAATTTACCTTATTGAACTCCATCACTCTAACCTCCTGTTTAAGCAACGTGTGTTCGATCGCTAGGCACACTTCAACGACGACACTTGCAACCGTCGAGGTCCCCTTTTGGAAAACATGTGCAATTGTCCGGTAACATGAGCGGCTTGAAAGGTAGTAAATTCCAATGGCTACCCTTTCCTCAACAGGGATGGCCGAACGCATGACCGTGTCCCTCCGCATAAGATGTGGTCTGAGAATATCAGCGATCTCAAAAAGCGTTTGCCTGGTCATACGAAAGTTCTCGATCCACTGTCCATCATCCCAGTACTGAAGCACAGTGTCGTGAAACCATCTTGAATGCCCGGGATAGCACCAGTATAACTTCTGCCGGGGCGAAGTGAGCCTCCACTCAGCAACGGCCCAAAACACAGTCTGGACTAGTGTGCTTGTGGCGTCAAGGAAGTCACTGCATCCGTCATCCTCATATCCCCCGTCACCGCACGGTTGCAAAAGCAATATGCAGTTAAGATTTATGTTTACATTCTCCAAAAAAAAAGCAAGGAAAGTCTTTTTGCGTAGCAATAAGCATCTTCTCCGTGTGGGAGGCATGGTAGACACACAGTAGCCTGTGCCAGAAATGATAGATACAGGAGCTGTACTCTCTACATAATAGATTGTGGTGGCTTCGGAGGACCAAAACCTACAAGGTACATCGATGGCACCTGAAACCACCTAGTGACAATAGAAGGTAATGTCACCCCATGAAAAAAACGGCTATGGAGATTGCAATGCACTCCCTTAAAAAAATAATGCATTTTAAAACTAAGGGGATAAGGCACTAAAAAGGGGGAGCGTCGATAAATCGAAAGGTCGAAATACCTAACCGAGGGAAAAGCCCCGTAACCGGTAGGAAATAATTTAAAGAATCACTTCAATGCGCAGTGAAGACGTGAGGGAGCATTGCCTTTGAATTCACCCAGGATGCACGTGAGTACGCTGAAAATAGGGGCGACCGGGGTTTGAGATCACGTGATCGTATCCGAATTCAAACTGAACTACGCCTCAACGCAGCACGAGGATGTACGTGAAGTAACGGCCTTTGATGCTAGACAGGGAATCAGGGCAGCAAGCTCTGAGTACTAGCAGAAGCCTTTCCAGGAGTAAGGGTGTGTTCCCTGTTTTGGGATAAAGCTGGTAAGCTCACCTTGAGTTCTCTGTGGGAGCAACGCATCATTTGAACTTGCAACCACGTCCCTGTCTGTGACCTTGGCTCTGTTTCCTGATTTCGGACTGGCTTCCTGGACCACGGCTTAATCTGTTCCCTTGGGTTTGAGATCTGGTTTCCGTGAAATATTCTGGTTTTGACTTGGACTGTTAATTGCTGGGAGTTGGATTCTGTTATTTATCTGGCACTTGATTGTTAGCAACGGACTTGAACTTGCCTGGCTTTCCACTAAAGATCTTGGCAAACAACTGAACCCTGTTTGTGTGTGTGCTCTGTGTGCGGGGCTTGACAATAAAAGAGGCAAAGAAAGACTTTGAGGAACACATGGCTAGCAATATAAAGGGAAATTGCAAATAGCTTCTTCAATATGTTAGTAGAAAACTTGCCAGAGAACCAGTTGGCCCTCTTGATGGTGAGGGAGGAAAAGGGGAGGTAAAGGAGGACTTGGAAATTACAGAGAAACTAAATGAGGTATTTGCATCTGTCTTCACGACAGAAGACCTTGGGCAGATTCCCAAGAATGAAATCATATACAGGTTAAAAGAGAGGATGTTTTAGGACTAATTGACAAATTAAAGATCAACAAGTCACCAGGCCCAGATGGCATCCGTCCAAGGGTTATTAGGGAACTGAGAAATGAAATTGCGGATCTCTTAACGGTAATCTGCAACTTGTCTCTTAAAACGGCCACAGTGCCGGAGGACTGGAGGATAGCAAATGTCACAACAATTTTTTAAAAAGGAAGAAGGGGGGACCATGGAAACTACAGGCCTGTTAGTCTTACGTCTGTCCCAGAGAAACGGTGGAAAGCCTCATCAAAGAGAAAATCTTAAAACACATAGAAGAACAAACCTTGCTGAGAGAAAATCAGCATGGCTTCTGTAAGGGTAAGTCTTGCCTGACAAACCTTTTAGAATTCTTTGAAAAGGTCAACAGCCATGTGGATTTGGGTGAACCAGTGGATATAGTCTATCTGGGTTTTCAGAAGGCTTTTGACACAGTCCCCCACCAAAGGCTGCTGAGAAAATTGCACAGCCAGGGGATAGGAGAGCAGGTCCTCTTATGGACTGATAACTGGTTGAGATCCCGGAAACAAAGAGTAGGTGTCAATGGGAAATTTTCACAATGGAGAGAGGTGAAAAGTGATGTGCCCCAGGGATCTGTCCTGGGACCGGTTCTTTTTAATCTATTCATAAATGACCTGGAGACAGGGATAAGCAGTGAAGTGGCCAAGTTTGCGGATGACACAGAACTTTTCCATGCGGTAAAAACCAGAGAGGACTGTGAAGAGCTCCAGAAGGATCTCTCCAAAGTGGGGAAATGGGCCGCCAAAAGGCAAATGCGTTTCAATATAGCCAAATGTAAAGTAATGCATGTTGGGGCAAAAAAAAATCCAAACTTTATCTATCAACTCATGGGCTCTCAGCTATTCGTGACGGGTGAGGAAAGAGATCTTGGTGTGTTGGTGGACAGCTCAATGAAGGTGTCTACCCAATGTGTGGCAGCGGTGAAGAAGGCCAATTCCATGCTAGGGATTATCAAAAAGGGGATTGAAAATAAAACAGCCAACATTATAATGCCATTATACAAAACGATAGTAAGGCCCCACCTGGAGTATTGTGTACAATTCTGGTCTCCGCATCTCAAAAAAGACATAGTGGAACTGGAAAAGGTGCAGAAGAGAGCGATTAAAATGATTACTGGGCTGGGACACCTCCCTTATGAGGAAAGGCTAAAACATTTGGGGCGCCTGAGGGGGAATATGATTGAGACATACAAAATAATGCAGGGCATGAGTAAGGTGGATAGAGGAAAGCTCTTCTTCCTCTCACAAAATACCAGAACTAGGGGACATCCACTCAAATTGAGGGCTGGGAGAGTAAGAACAGACAAAATAATTTTTTTTTCACCCAGCGCTTTGTTAACAGTCTGTGAAACTCCCTGCCACAGGATGTGGTGATGGCATTGGCCTGGATGCCTTCAAAAGGGGATTGGGCAGATTCCTGGAGGAAAAGTCCATCACAGGTTACAAACCATGAGGGAGATGTATCATCTCCAAGCTTAAAACCGCCGTACCTCAAGGACCAGATGCAAGAGAGTGTTATCAGGAGACAGATATCTAGTCTCATGCGCTCCCAGAAGCATCTGGTGGGGCCACTGTGAGATACAGGAAGCTGGACTAGATTGGCCCTTGGCTTGATCCAGCATGGCTCTGCTGATGCAGCAGAATCTGGCTTCTGAGGGGGAAATGGGAGACCCTCATGGAGATTCACACTAGTGCTCAAGAAACAGAAAGCCCCATATTTTGAGAGATGGTAGATGGAACAAGAATATACATTTACTTATTTATTTATTTACAAGATATTTTTAGCCACCCCACTACCAAAATATTTACAAATAGATAAAGAAATACAATTGGAAAGAGATATAATGGAAAGGTAAATTGAAAGGGAGAGGATGGCTTATCAGTTAGAGATATATAGACTTGAATTAACCATTCAGGTAAATACTAGTAACAATAATAATAATTTGAGTGAAATACAAGTAAAATTGATCTGAAGCGGTACCCTGATATTTATTTATTTATTTATTTTCAAATTTCTATACCGCTCCTTCTTCCCAGAACGGGAACTCAGGGCGGTTTACAAAAAAAAGATTAAAAACAAATATCACCAGAGAAACCAAACACTTGAGGAAGATAAGGCGGGATAAAAAAAAAAAAAAAACAAACACAAAAAAAAACAAAAAAAAAAAACAAAAAAAAAACCCTCTAGT
>JAHTLZ010000274.1:12615674-12629028 GCA_023846285.1 Phrynocephalus versicolor | reverse complement strand
CACAAAAAAAAACAAAAAAAAAAAACAAAAAAAAAACCCTCTAGTCATTGTTAAAGGCATCACTAAAGAGTAAGGTTTTTAAACCTCTTTTAAAGGACGCTAGTGATGGAGCCTGTCGCAATTCACTCGGCAAGTTATTCCAACTGGACGGACCCACCACCGAGAATGCCCTCCCGCGAGTACTCGCTTTGCGGGCCTCCTTGGGGGGGACCGTCCGGAGTGAAAGTGCCAAAGATGATCGGGTGGGTCGGGCAAGATTTAGTTGACGGTGAAGGCGCTCTGCCAGATAATCAGGGGCCAAGCCATGGAGGGTTTTGTAAACCAAAACCAACACCTTGAACCTTATTCGGGAAGCAACGGGCAACCAGTGCAGGCGAGCCAGGATGGGGGTGATGCGGTCAAACCGACGCGCACCAACCACCAGCCTGGCCGCCGCATTCTGGACCCGCTGCAGTCTCCGAACAAGGTTCAAGGGGAGCCCCATGTAGAGAGCGTTGCAATAATCCAGCCTCGACGTGACCAGTGCCTGTACCACTGTCCTCAGGGAGCTCTCGTCCAGGTACGGGCGAATCTGGGCGATAAGCCTTAGATGGTAAAAGGCCGACCTGGTCACGGCTGACACCTGGGGTTCCAGGGTCAGGCCCGGATCCAGGACGACGCCCAGATTCCTCACTCTTTGCGCCAGCTGGAGGGCGGACCCACCCAGACTGGGAAGAGGGCCACAGTACCCTTCGGGATCGCCCCCGAAGAACATAACCTCCGTCTTTCCCGGGTTGAGCCTGAGTCTGTGCGTCCTGGTCCAGTCCAGAACCGCAGCCAGGCAGCGATCAAGGGTCTCGACGGCTTCCACTGCACCGGTGGTCAAGGAGAGATAGAGCTGCGTGTCATCAGCGTACTGATGACAGCAGACTCCAAAACTCCGGATGATCTCTGCCAGCGGCTTCATATAGATGTTAAAGAGCATAGGGGAGAGGGACGACCCCGGGGCACCCCACAAGAGAGTGCCCAGGGAGCCGACAACTCACCCCCCAAGCTCACTCGCTGGGTGCGGCCCTCAAGGAAGGAGCGGAGCCAGCCAAAGGCCAGACCTCCGATCCCCACCTCCGAGAGTCGCTCCAGCAGGATACCGTGGTCGACGGTATCGAAAGCCGCTGACAGGTCAAGAAGGACCAGCAGGGTAGAGCAACCCCTGTCGGCCCTCCTCAACAGATCATCGTGCAGAGCGACCAGAGCCGTCTCCGTCCCATGACGCGGCCTGAACCCAGATTGGAAAGGATCCAGGACATGGTTCTCCTCCAGGAACGACTGGAGACGCAGGGCGGCGACTCGCTCGACTACCTTGCCCAAGAAGGGAACATTGGCTATGGGGCGATAGTTAGCCATATCGTCCACAGCCAGGCCAGGTCTTTTAATAATGGGCTTCACCACCGTCTCCTTCAGAGGACCAGGGAAAATCCCGTCCCTGAAGGAGGCCGAAGCAATTAGCGAAGCCCATTTTGGCATGCTCCCCCCTGCGATCTTAATCAGCCAGGACGGGCAAGGGTCGAACGGAGAAGCCGCTGGCCTGCAGTGTCCCAGGGCCCTGGAGGCATCCTCAGGTGTAACAGGCCCAAACTCAACAAACCGGGGCGACCGAGGCGGCCCAGTACCGGCCACGGCAGGGGCTGGATCAGGGCAACCGGCATCCAGCTCGGAACGGATGGCCTCTATCTTGGATCTAAAGTGGGCTGCAAATGACTCACTAGTGAAATCACTAGGAGGAGGCCCAGGTGGACCAGGATTGGTGAGGTCTCGAACCACCCGGAACAATTCCGCCTGGCGATTCGAGGCCTCACCAATTCTCAGGGCAACAAAAGATCTCCTAGCTGCCCTTATCGCTCGAGAATAGCGACTGGTCAACACCTTAACCGCAGCCCAATTTGACGCCGTCCGAGCATTCCGCCATCTGCTCTCTAGCCTTCTCCGCTCTTGCTTCATTGCCCGCAACTCCTCGGTAAACCAAGGGGAGGAGCGGGCTCGGCATCGGATCAGGCGCTTGGGGGCGATCCGGTCCACTGCCCCAGCCACCTCCTCAAACCACCTATTGACCAGGGAGTCGACCGGATCGTCATCCAGACCGTCTGGCAGAACCCCCAGGGCCTCCGAGAACCGCACAGGGTCCAGGAGCCCCCGGGGGCGGGCCCAGATGGAAGGGCCCTGCTCCCCGCGGGGTGGGGTGGCAATAGACAGGGAAAAGGTCAGCAGATAGTGATCTGACCATGACACAGGCCGGGTAAGCAAGCCCCTGACCCCCAGATCAAAGCCCGTCGACGTGGAGGCAAAAACCAGGTCCAGGGTGTGTCCTCCCTTGTGAGTGGGACCGATGGCAAATTGGGACAGGTTCATGGAGGCCAACCTCGGCATGCACATTGAAATCCCCCAACACCAGCAGGCGGGGGGATCTCAATAGTGCCGCCGAGATGAACTCAGAGAGCTCTGGGAGGGATAGGGCAGGGTCGCGGGGAGCTCGGTACACGAGCACTATCCCAAACCTGTCCCTCTGTCCCACCACCAGGTGGAGACACTCTAAGCCTGGACTCACCAGCGTCGCGGATCTGCTGACAAGAAAGGAATCCCTGTACACCATGGCCACCCCCCCCGCCCCCCCGGCCTGCCCAACTGCTGCACACAGTAGCCCTGGGGGAGAAGGAGAGAGAGGGAAGCCCCTCCCCCCTCCCCCACCCAGGTCTCTGTGAGAAATGCCAGGTCGGTACGCTCATCCACGATCAAGTCGTGGATGACAGGGATCTTATTATGCACCGACCTGGCATTGATCAGCAAGCAGGACAAGCCGGGGGAACAGACGGGATGGATCCCTGACATGTGGCAGTGAGCCAGCGGGTCAGAACGTGGGACAGGCCGAAGATGCCTGTCCCGAGTTCTTCTTATCCGACCGACCCGCCGGCCCCAAGCGAACTTCCCGCGGCCCGACACCACCGTAATAGGGCAACCTACAGGCTCCATGAGATGTTTTATGACCAGAGCCACAACCAGCAAAACAAAATAATGAACAACAATAATAAATACACAAACAGTAATAATCGCAACAAAATACAACAACTAACACAATACAACAAAATACAATACAATCAAAATCAGTGAAATAAAATAAATCCCCTTAATAATAATAATAATTAAAAAGAAAAAAAAAACAACAACAGGGCAACAGGGCAAAACAAGAGGGAAACAGGGGGGCGACATAGCGTCTGAGATCTACAATTGCTACAATTTCAACCCCCTCCCAACACCCGCCCCACCCCGGATCTCAGGGAGCAAGCCCATAAAAGAACCTCATCCCTGCGCCATTGATAAAGCCCGGCAGCAGCGACCTTGGGGGGGGGGGAAGAGACCCCACGCCAGCGATGTTTTGTCGGCCACTTGATGTTCCTCGGCAGCCGCAGGGCTGCAGCAACGGGGGCGGCCTCGCGGGGGGAAACCCCCGCGCCGGTGGTGTTCCTCGGCGGCCGCGGGCTTCAGCGGCGGGGGCGGCCTCGCGGGGAGAAACCCCCGCGACGGTGGTGTTCCTCGGCGGCTGCAGGGCTTCAGCGGCGGGGGCGGCCTCGCGGGGAGAAGCCCCCGCGCCGGTGGTGGTCCTCGGCGGCCGCAGGGCTTCAGCAGCGTGGGTGGCCTCGCGGTGAGAAACCCCCGCGCCGGTGATGGTCTTCGGCGGCCGCAGGGCTGCAGCAGCGGGGGCGGCCTCGCGGGGAGAAACCCCCATGCCGGTGATAAACTTCGGAGGCCACAGGGCTGCAGCAGCGAGGGCAGCCTCGCGGGGAGAAACCCCGCACCGGTGGTGTCCTTCGGTGGCTGCAGGGCTGCAGCGGTGGGGGCGGCCTCGTGGGGAGGAACCCCCATGCCGGTGGTGTTCCTCGGCGGCCGCAGGGCTGCAGCAGCGGGGGCGGCCTCGCGGGGAGAAACCCCCGCGCCGATGATGGTCTTCGGCGGCCGCAGGGCTGCAGCGGCGGGGGCGGCCTCGCGGGGAGAAACCCCCACGCCGGTGGTGTTCCTCGGTGGCCACAGGGCTGCAGCGTCGGGGGCGGCCTCGCGGGGAGAAATCCCCGCGCCGATGATGATCTTCGGCGGCCGCAGGGCTGCAGCAGCGAGGGCAGTCTCGCGGGGAGAGTCCCCGCGCCGGTGATGTATCTCGGCAGGCCGCAAGCGGCAACAGCGGCAGCGGAGATCCTCGGAGGGCCGCAGGGGAGCAGCGACTGTACCAGGGCCCCGCGGGGCTTCCCCCCCGCCGGCAATGCTCCTCAAAAGATCGCAAAACTGCAGCGGCAGCGGCAACGGCGGCCCCGCGAAGGGAGCCCCCGCGCCCGAGGAAGCGCCCGACGGATTGAAAGGCAGCAACAACGGCGTCGGCAGCGGCGTCGGGGGTAAAAGTCCCATGCTGGCCCCCAGAGCAGGAGTCTCAAGCCGAAGCAATGCCCCGCGGCAACAGCTGCCCCCAAGGAAAGGGAAAGTCCCGAGCCGGTACGAAGGGAAAGCAAGTCCAAGCGGGGAAGAGAAGGCAATGGGGGGGGGGAACGCTCACAGAGTCTTACCGTGGCTTCAACAGACAGCCCGAGCGAGCCCCTCTCAAAAATCCCCCTCTGAAGCCCAATAGCCCCATAACTAAAAATTAAACCATGGCAGCCAGCAAAAACAAGCAAACAAAACCAAAAACAAAACACACCAGAGCGAGAGCTCCGCGTGGCTGCTGCTGCCGCCCGCCATCTTAACCCCTCCCCGTGATTATAAAAAGGGGGGTAATATTGAGGCTTTTCTAGTGTTCTTTGAATGAACATGTGAAGATTTGGCTGTAAGGGAGGAAGATAAAATGTCCTACTTACGTTATTTGATGTTGGGGATTTTGGAAGTGATATACACACGGATTGATAGTCAGAATGCTAAGGACTATCAACATTTTAAATCATTAGTGTTTACCAGAATTGGGATCTCAGCCGAACATCTGAGGAGAAAGTTCAGATCTATGAATAAAGCACCCCAAAAAACCTATTCCCAACTAGGTTACAAATTAACAGAGTTGCTGGCAAAGTGGTTGCAGTTGCAAAGTGAAAAAGTAACTACTGTTGAAGAAAGCAAACAAGTGTTTGGTCTGAAACAATTTTATAACCTGTTACAACCTGATCTGAGGCTCTTAGTACGTGATAAGAAATCTAAAACAGTAATTGAAGCAGCAAAAAATTGCTGATGAGATAAGTGTTCCGAGAGAAACCAAGTTTTCAGAAGTGAAATAGAGAAATTGGGATTATAAGAAGAAACAAGGACAGGATGATTACAAATCTTTTAAGCAAGCTCAGAATAAAGGAGGACGGGGTGGGGGTGGGGAAATGCCTGAATCCCAGTCTCCAAAATCTGAGGGAGGAGATGGAAAGCCCAATAAATGGAGTGCTGGAAATAAACAGAAATTAATGTGTTGTGAGTGTCTAGAGGAAGGACCCATGAGGCAATTTTGCCATAAGTTAAAGACCAAACAAAACCAGAATGGGAAAAATGTTTTATGTTCAGAAAAGTCCAAAGGAAAATTCAAAATGATCACAAAGACTATGGTTAAATGATAATAATATAATATTGTTATTCTGTTGCTGATGCATGAGGAAGTTGAATATATATATTTTAAAATGTGGAAATGTAATTTGATGCAACATGAAAACATCATGTTGGGTGGTTACGCTCTAGCCTGTTTCTTATCTCTGTCATCTTCAATTGGGCAGAATTATCTCTGTCTCCTAGTCCATGGAACAAATTAATCATGCAAGGTAATTTTTTATAACACCTGGGTGGGGAAGCCTCCGCTGTGGCTGAGACCTTCACGGGATCCAGAGGCCTCCATCACAGCCACTCTGGAGGCTCCCAGCGGGGGTGCATTTGCACCATAAGATGCACAGACATTTCTCCTTACTGTTGAGATAGGGGGGAAGTGCATCTTATGGGTCAAAAATTACAATAACATTTATTTGGACAATTTTGTTCAAATTTAAAATTACAAAATGTATTTATTTTTTTCTGATTCACTGTATTTACTTATAATGCTTTAACTGTTTCTTTGTACGTTCTTGCCTAGAGCAAACCATATTGCATCCCTGTGTTAAGCCCAGCCTCATCAGCCTCATGTTTAATAGACAAGATGTGTCAGCAACATGGTGAGCAGGGAGAGAGTGTGACACATTTGCTGAGACTGTGAGCTAAAAGGTTTGCTGCTAATTCAGGCAGGGTGAGAAAAAAGGCGAGCAGAACAGAAAGCAATTAAGTTCTGTAGAGACTAATTTCACATGCCACAATTGCTGTTTGGGGCTTGATCAAAAGAGATATATTACTCTGAGTCTTTTGGCTGGAGATACTGATATACTGTCATCCTTCTGATGAATCAAAGGTGTTTCCTGTCATTGTTCTTAATGAGAGCATTTCTGCTGTTTATTATTACAAAATATATGGAAACAAGGCAGTGTTGACTTCCATTATGTTTCATATCTTTGGTATGGTATCTAGAGTGACAGGAACTGGCTCTAGGAAACATTCTCCTTTGGTCCTGTCAGATGATTCCGTCTTTAGTACGGTCTTAAATTATCTGACAGCAATGTCAAGAGTGATTCTCTGTTGTCTTGTTCTCATTTGAAAGATTTAATAGTGTTTGAATTTTATCGCTTTACCAATTCTTAACATCCTTTTGCATCAACATTTGTCTCTTCCATCTTGACACTAGTGTGTCATTGGGTATAGTCTCATTCATGACAATTGAAAGCATAGACTTTGGCATGTATGTCAAATTCAATAGGTTCTTCAGAACTAGTCTGAAAAGTTTCCACAAAGAGGACTTGGGCCCTGATTCAGTTGGGGGAGACCTTGGTGGTTTTAAAGGGATTAAATGTGTGTGGTTAAAATCTAGGTATCTTGTGAGGAGTACAAAGAGCACCCAGTTCTAGCTGCAGTTGTAGGTTATAAGAAACCCATTTGCTCTGCTCATGCAGATGTCTTACTGATGCTGAACTGACGATGTGGGCCTAGGGTGTATATCTAAAGAGCAAGCAGAAGTTGATATGATGTTTAAGAAAAACAGACCAAAAGCTGAAAACCAAGTGTCTCTGGCTTCAATTCTCTGGATAGTTGGCCAAAGGTCTTAGGTACCGCGTAGGGCAGTGATGGCGAACCTATGGCACAGGTGCCAAAGGTAGCACTCAGAGCCCTTTATGTGGGCACCTGACATTGCCCCTTCATAGCCACCTGTATACAGGTTAAATTACTGTATTGGCACTTTGCAAAAAAATTAGTGGGTTTTGAATTGCAGTTTGGGCACTCGGTCTCTAAAAGGTTCGCCATCACTGGCGTAGGGAGTCACAATGTATTATGTCCTGCTGTTTGAACACACCACCCAGGACTCAGAAACCTAATCTCTGCATCTAACCTCCCCATGTTTGCCATAGTTAGTATCTATTTATTGACTCACTTTAGCAAATGTAGTGATCTTTACCCCATTTGCTGCCAGTGAATTCCACACCTTATTTCCACACACACATCTGTTTTAGAACTACATAGCCACTCTGTTTTAGAACTACATAGCCACTCTGTGGTGCGAATGTGCTGGCGGGGCCCATTTGCCTCCCCCACAGCCGAAAAACACACGAGACATGATTTCAGGAAGACTTGCGAGGCCTGGAGGTATTGTGAGAGGTCTGGCTATAAAAGCAGGTCCCCGGCACAGGCCCAGCCTCTTCTTTCCTCGATCGTCGATGGGGAAGGAAGCCTCTGTGAGGGACCTGAAGCGGACGAGGAGGAAGAAGAGTCCTGAGTGCTCTTTTGTCACATGGCTAATAGCCCTGCGGAGGTTTGGAGGCGGTGCCGTTAGCACCATGGGGGTGACTTTCTTTGTGATAGACGAGGGTGGCTGGGCAGTGGAGAGCAGGCTGCGGAGCGTGGGCAGGTGCCTCACAGGGGTATTGGTGGGGGGGGTTGGGAACACACACTTTTGCACCCACTCATTTCAAATAGGAGCAGCATCAACAGCAGAGGCACATCCAAAAAAATTGGCCGGTGGAGGTCTCAGTGTTCGAGGTCAATGTTCACCCCTCCCCATGCGGTAGAGGATGCCTTCCTGCCCCAACCTCTTGTTTTGTTTCCACATGTATTATTAGCGGTAAGCAGAGGCTGCAAGGGCTCATCTTGGGACACAGCTTTGTATCTTGGTCTGCTCGGCATGCAGTATGGTCTGCTTGGGGAACCCAGCTTGGGCTGAGTGCCACTGCCCTATTGGAATGGAAGGGTCGGCACAGCATGAGATGGGCTGAAGTCTTACCTATGGCACTTCTGCTGACAGAGGGAAGGCCCCCAGATATCTTCCTGATACACGCCGGGAGCAACAATCTGGGCAAACAGACAGGCAAGGCCCTGATCACCTGCAACTTGGCTGAGTGGAAGGCTACATACCCTGGATCCAAGGTGGTGTAGTCCATGATCGTCCCCAAGCAATCTTGGGGCACACTGGGCAATGGGGAAGGCCTCAACCAGGCATGCAGGAGCTTAAATCAGGAAGTTTGCTGTCAAGTGCTGCAGATGGGCGGAGTTGTGCTCAGGCACCCTGGCATTAGCAGCAGCCAAGCAGAACTATACATATTCCCGTTTTTAGTTTCAGACAATATTTGATTGCCTGTATGTGTAGATGTAAACCCACTTCCAGTGGTCTCTGTTCCCCTGGGGAGTCTGAGAATGGTCCATAGGTATTTGTTCTGAGGTGTTTCTAAGTACGTTTTCAGATTTGAACCCCATATTTTGGCACTATATTGCATTTGTGGTATGACTTTGGCCTCATAGACTTTTTTTTTTAATTATTAAATTTTAAACTACATACAAACAAAATAGAAAGAAAATAACAAGCAACAATTAACAATACAAGTGTACCCTCACCCCCTGGGACCATCCATGAATTCTTCTTTGTTGCTCCGTCTTCTATTGTTCTAGTAATCTTCTTAAAGTCCTCTTCTCCAGAATTGTCGTGCAGTATTTGTTGGCTCTTTCCCCTTCCCTTCAAGTAATACATAGTCTATAAATTTTCCCCAGATATCATAAAAACATCTTTTTTCATTTCTCCTCGTTTAACTTTTAGACTACAAGACAATTTATCGTTTATAGCTATATCCCAAAGCTCGTTATACCAATCTTCCATCTTAAGTTCTAGTTTTGACTAATTAATCTGGCAGCTGTCATAAGATTTTCTATTAGTTCCTTTGTTGTAACATCATAATCTTTACTAGTTAACAATGATAATAATGCTATCTCTGGATTACAGTCTATATCTAGCTTAATCATGTTACTTAGCTCTAAAAAAACCTTTTCCCAAAACCTTTGAACTATTTTTGAACTATTTCACATTCCCACCAAAGATGCATATATATACCAAGCTTTTTTTCACATTTCCAGCATATCTTAATCAGGATTCATTCTATTCAGTCTAACTGGTGTTAAATACCATCTAGAAACCAGTTTAAAATAATTTTCTTTTATCCTGACTGATAATGATCTCAAAATTCTCATATTCCAAATTTTCACCCAGTCTTCTTTCTTTATCTCTACATTAAGATCTTGATTCCAGACCTCTCTCAGAGAATCTAACTCCCCCATTTCCAATGAGTCTCCTAATATTTTGTATATTTTACGTATTATTCCTTTCTCTATATTCTCCTGGTCAGATTCCAGCGATAGTAAAAACTGTTCAAATTCTGTGCACTCTCTAATTTGACCCTTTCTTCTGACCCAGTCCTTTGTCCATTTTCCTAACTGAATGTAATTTAACCATGTTAGGTCGCTAGATTGCAGGATAATTTTTATGTCATGAGTTGATCTAATTTTGGCCATCCAATCTTTTAATCTAGCTATTTTCTTAGCTTTAAATAACTCTAAATAATGTGTCAGATTTGTAGGAAAATTTCCCAGGTCTGTAACTAAACCTAGTGGGGAGCCCTTCGGTGACAATTTTTTTCTATATGTTCTCCATGTAGACTTTTAAGGAGGAATCTATCTGCCACCTCTGCCCCAGTAGAACCTTACCAGGGAATTGACTGTGTTGGTGGTGATTGTTTTCGTGAATTCATTATGAATTTTCCAAGAGCTGAATGAAGACAAATTTAGTCCTGGATACTTGAAGGATTTGACTTGGTCTATAAAGTGCCCATCAATTTGCCAAGCATGTTTTTTTTTTAATCCATTGGAAAATACAGTAATATCTTGTCTGCAAGGGCAGTAAGAAATTTGTTAGACCTTGCATACTTAGCTGAGTTGGACTGCCAGCATACATCAGGTAGTTAAAACTCCCATTAGTACTACATCTCTTCCTTTTGACTGTGTGGCCATCTGTTCACAGAATATACCCCCACAGTGATATCCCTCCCAGTTTTCTCTCCCCTGATTTTCACCAAAATACTCTTAACCTGCTGTTTATCTTGTATTTCTTCAGCAGTATAAATGTCATTAATATATGAAGCTACACCTTCTCCTTTCTTACTAGGTCTGTTCCTTTGAAACAGGTTATACCCTCCAATAACAGCATTCCTATCATAAGTCTCATTCCATCAGGTTTCAGTGATGCCAATTACGTCACATTTATTTTGCTGTATTAGGAGTTCCATCTCTCGTTTGTTCCCCATGCTCTATGCATTGGTGTAGAGACATTTGAGGCTTTGTGTGCTTCTTACATGTCTTTTGCTTAACCTTTTTTTCCTCACACTGATGGTCTGCACTACTTTCCGGTCCTGCTCCTATTGCAACATTTGGGCTAATCTCCACAACCCCTTCTGGATCTCTACCATTAAGAAAAGTTCCTCTCTCGCTCTGCAAACTCAGTTTAAAGCTCTCATTAAATCTGCAAGCCTCTTGGCAAAAATATTCCTACCAGCAGTGGTGAAGTGCACACATCCTCACCCACTCTTTTGTGATATCCTAAAAGCTGTGTTTTAAAGTAACATTAGTTCCTACATGGACCAAAAAAAGGGGGTTAGAATCAGGGGGCTTGATGTGTCTCATCAGTTTCTCCATTACATACTGAATCTTGGCTCCAGGGACACACTGGCTTGCCCAGATGGAGTGTTGAGGTGCCAGAAGTGAAAGCCCCTGGCACTAACCAACTTCCACTGGGCAGTTTGGTGCACCAGGCAGCAGGACAGATTGCCTTTGTGTCACTCGGTCTGCCTGAAGGTGCGCTCTCCTGCCATCCGGTCCACCGCTCTGCCCAAAGAGAATTGGTTAGTACCAGGTTTAAAGCAGCTGGAGTGGCAAGGTGCCAGGGGTGAAAGCCACTTTCGCCCCAGCACTAACCCCCTCACTTTGGGCAGGGTGATGGATTGGATGGCAGGAGAGTATGCCTTCACTCCACCCGGTCCACCATGCTGCTGCAACCTTCAAGCAGATTGGGTGGCATGAAGATGCTGTCTCCCATGTCCTGGTAAGCCTACCTTCCCAGCAGACATGGTGGGTTGCTGGGGACAAAAACTGCCCATTCTGCCACCTAGGCATCCCCTGCTGATCACCATCCCCTGCTGATCACCAACCACAGATAACAATCTGTGGATGGCATATATGGGGGTGGAACTGTACTTAGAATGGCTAACAAGCTAAAACTCTATGGCTTTCTTAAAGGCTTCTGGGAATTAAGTCTAAAATCACCACAAACTGTATGCATTCAGTGGTATGTGTACCTGATTGTGGAGCCAGAGGTTGGGAGTTCAATTGTTCAATGTGACTCCTTCATATGGACTGAACTTGATGATCCATAGGGTCCCTCCTCGTTCAGCAGGTCAATGATGAATATTGCTATAATTATAATTGCCCTATAAAAACCAGATTGGCTGCTCTCAGTTGCACTACTTCAGCACTATAAGAAGCTTTGACTGGAAAGATTGGCCTTTTTCGGAAGAGAAGTAGACCTTTCTTCCTTGTTTAAAAGGGAGCGTGAAACGATGTACACCATCAAGAGAGGTAATGCCCAAATAACTTTTTAAAAAACCCAAACCTGACTCAAACATTAACATACTAATTATAACATGCTATGTTTTTTGACAAATATATCGTATGTATTCATAGAATCATAGAATCATAGTTGGAAGAGACCTCAAGGGCCATCTAGTCCAACCCCCTGCCATGCAGGAACCCCATCACAATATTTCCAACAGATGTCCATCCAGCCTCTGCTTAAAAACCTCCAAAGAAGGAGACTCCACCAGCCTCCTTTGTGGCAGCTTATTATTCCACTGCTGAACAGTTCTAACCATCTGGAAGTTCTTCCTAATGTTCAAATGGAATCTCTTTTCCTGTAGTTTGAAACCATTGCCCCAAGTCCTAGTCACTGAAGCCATGGAAAACAAACCCGTTCCCTCTTCAATATGACATCCTTTCAAATATTTAAACATAGCTATCATATCCTCCCTCAGCCTTTGATGGGGACCTCTCCTGTTCGCCAGGACTTCTCAAAGATTATTACCAATGGTTCTGAAATTACTTCTGCCAGTTCTTTTAATACCCTTGGATGTAATTCATCTGGCCCAGGAGACTTAATTTCATTTAATGTTTCCAGATGTTCCTGTACTACCTCTCTACCTATTCTATGTTGCAATTCCCATCCTACCTCATCCACTCTTTGTCCCAGCGGATCTCTTTCTTCCTTTTTGGAGAAAATGGAGGCAAAGAAGGTGTTGAGTAGTTCTGCCTTTTCCCTGTCTCTTGTTAATAATTGGTTATCATTGCCACGCAGAGAGCCTATCATTTCCTTATTTTTACTTTTGCTGCGGACATAACTAAAGAAACCCTTTTTACTATCTTTAATCTCTCTGGCAAGTCTAAGTTCATTTTGCGCTTTAGCTTTTTTACCACCCCCCTGCATATATTAGTTGTTTGCTTATATTCCTCTTTGGTGCATTTCCCATTTTTCCATTCCTTGTACTTGTTTTTCTTTATAGTTAGCTGAGTTGAAAGTTCTTTAGTAAACCATTGTGGTTTCTTTAGACTTCTGCCATTTTTCTTCTTGTTGGAACAGTTTTATATTGTGCCTTTAATATCTCGCTTTTTAGGAACTCCCATCCATCATGGACTCCCTTCTCTTTCAGTGTTTCAGTCCATGGAATCATAGCCATAATTCCCTAAGTTTACAAAAATTGGCTTTCTTAAAGTCCAGGATTCTTGTCTGACTATGCTGAGCTTCACCTTCCAACTGTGTCCGGTTTACCTTGTAGTTTCTCAGCCAATAATCTGGAAGTTGATTCATGACAACTGGACTTCTTTTCTTAAGAGATCAAAATGTTTTGCTACTCATCCAAGCAGCTTCATTAGACTA
>JAHTLZ010000274.1:12575070-12615174 GCA_023846285.1 Phrynocephalus versicolor | reverse complement strand
TTTTTTTTTCTGTATATTAAAATTTCCTAATAAAAACGTATTTAAAAAAAAAGAAAGTTCTTTAGTAAACCATTGTGGTTTCTTTAGACCTCTGCCATTCTTGTTGGAACAATTTTATATTGTGCCTTTAATATCTCGCTTTTTAGGAACTCCCATCCATCATGGACTCCCTTCTCTTTCAGTGTTTCAGTCCATGGAATCACAGCCAATAGTTCCCTAAGTTTACAAAAAATTGGCTTTCTTAAAGTCCAGGAATCTTGTCTGACTATGCTTAGCTTCACCTTACAACTGTATAACAAATTCCAAGAGGGTATGGTCACTTTTACCTAATGATCCCACCACTTCAACCCCATTTACAAGGTCCTCCTTATTGGTTAAGACCAGATCTTGTTGCCTCCTTTACCTTCTGGACCATGGAATTGTCTGCAAGGGCAGTAAGGAATTTGTTAGACCTTGCATTCCTAGCTGAGTAGGACTGCCTGCATATATCAGGATATTTAAAATCTCCCATTAGTACTACATCTCTCCCTTTTGACTGTGTGGCCATCTGCTCACAGAAGGCATCATCCCACTCCTCCGGCTGGCTTGGGGGTCTGTAATATACCCCCAAAGTGACATCCCTCCTAGTTTTCTTTCCCCTGATTTCAACCCAAATACTCTCAACATGGTTCCCCTGCTGTTTATTTTGTATTTCATCAGCAGTATAAATGTCCTTAATACATAAAACTACACCTCCTCCTTTCTTACTTGGCCTGTTCCTTTTAAACAGGTTATACCCTCCAATGACTACATTCCAATCATGCATCTCATCCCACCATGTTTCAGTGATGCCAACTATGTCATATTTATTTTGCTGTATTAGGAGTTCCAGCTCCTCTTGTTTGTTCCCCATGCTCTGTGGTGGGAAGGCAAAGCGGTCAGTCCCGGAAGCCAAATTCAGATTGTTATGAAGAAGATTGAAGTCCTGGACTTCCAAGGTAGCATTTTCAGAAGTGTTGTCTGTTCCTCGTGCAGGACCCACCAGGCAAGTAGATCTCAGAAGCCTCAATGCATGGATGAGGAGAGCTTCAGATCTGTCAGGAACTGGGGAGCATTTTGGGACAAGCCAAATCTGTTCAGGAGGGTTGGGTTGCACTTGAACCATGATGGGACCAGATTGCTGGCACATAATATCAAAAGGTGGCAGAGCAGCTTTTAAGGTGATAACTGGGGGAAAGCTGACAGGAGCTGAGTGGCATCTGGTTCGGATAACCTCATCCCTGTGGAAAGAGGTTGGAGAGGGTAGAGAACCAGAAAGTGATGACGTAGTGTTTATTTATTTATTTATTTATTTGTTATTGTATTTATACCCCACCCATCTTCCCGGAGGAACTCTGGGCAGCTTACAAAGTAACGACTAAGCGCAATAGTCAGACAACAATACAACAATAGACTGACAACTAAGCAAAATTAAAACAGTTTAAAACAGTTTGGCACCCTAGCATCGCCAACTGATGGGGAGGCGAGATACTCAAAAGGAGGGTATAGATGGGGGGAAGGACAAGGGGAAAAAAATTAATGCTCGCCAAAGGCCTCGCGGAAGACAAGCGTTTTTAAGACTTTGTGAAAGGCCAGCAGGGACTCTGCAGAGCGCACTTCACTTGGAAGGGTGTTCCAAAGTGAGGGGGCTGCCACCGAGAAGGCCCGGTTACGTGTAAGCATCTTCCGGGCCTCTCGGGGGGTGGCAACCTGAAGCGAGTGTGCTCGCAACTGCTGAACAGGTCAGGCTGAGGTTGATCGCTGGATGATACGCTCTGATAGGTAGTCCGGGCCCAAGCCATGGAGGGTTTTATAAACTAAAACCATGACCTTGAATCTAATCTGGGATGCAATGGGCAACCAATGCAGGCAAGCCAGGACTGGGGTGATGTGGTCATAACGATGCGCACCCGCCACCATTCTGGCAGCCACATTTTGTACCCGCTGCAAACGCCGGAGGAGAGTCAAGGGCAACCCCATGTAGAGGGCATTGCAGTAGTCCAGCCTCGAGATCACCAGCGCTTGGACCACAGTTCTCAGAGAGTCGCCATCTACGGGCGGATCTGGGCTATTTGGCGAAGATGGTAATAAGTGGATCTGGTCACGGCTGCCACCTGGGCTTCCAAGGTAAGCGCCGGATCCAGAACCACGCCCAGATTCCGCACCCTCTCCGCGAGTTGGAGGGAAACACCGTCCAAACAGGGGAGGGGGCCTCCGTACCCAGATGGTGAATTCCCAAAGAACATAACCTCTGTCTTCCCGGGGTTGAGCTTGAGCCTGTTCGCCCTGGTCCATGTCAATACGGCATCCAGGCACCATCAAGAGTCTGAACAGCTTCCACTGCAGAGGTGGAAAAGGAGAGATAGAGCTGCGTGTCATCAGCGTACTGATGACAGCAGACTCCAAATCTCCTAATGACCCCAGCCAGCAGCCTTACATAGATGCTGAACAGCATAGGGGACAGAGACGACCCCTGCGGAACCCCACAAGGGAGGATCCACGGGGCCGACAACTCCCCCCCATGCTGAAAATACTGGGGACGGCCCTCCAAGTAGGAACGGAGCCAACTGCAAGCAGTGCCTCCAATTCCCACCTCGGAGAGCCGATCCAGTAAGATACTGTGGTCGACGGTATCAAAGGCCGCTGACAAATCCAGGAGAACCAACAGGGTAGAACAACCCCTGTCGGCCGCCCGGATTAGGTCATCTTGCAGCACAACCAGAACTGTTTCAGTCCCCCGGTAGGGCCTGAACCCAGATTGGCATGGATCAAGGCACTGCTGTTCCTCCAGGTATGACTGCAGCCGGACCACAGCCACCCTCTCGATGACCTTGCCCATGAATGGGACATTGGCAATCGGAGGGTAATTCGCCAATTCATCCGATGCCAGGCCAGTTTTTTTAAGAATGGGCTTGACCACCATCTCCTTCAGACAAGAGGGGAAGACCCCCTCGCTGAAGGAGGCGGTGGTGATGACAGAAGCCCATTCGGCCATGCTCCCACCGGCAGCTTTTATTAGCCAAGCAGTGCAAGGATCGAAGGGGGTGGATGTGGGCCGGCCTCCACAGGGGAAACAGGCCCCAGCTCATCCATCCGAGGAGAGTGAGGAGGCCCAGTGACTGGGGATGGCGGGGCAGGGCTAGTGCAACCGGAGTCGAAGCTGGCCCAGATGGCCTCTATTTTAGATCAAAAATAGACTGTGAAATTCTCACTACTGAAATCAGTAAGAGGAGGCCAAGCCAGACTAGGATTGGTGAGGTCTCGAACCACATGGAAAAGTTCCGCCTGGCGGTTAGAGGCCTCACCAATTCTCAGGGAGCAATAGGATGACTTAGCCTCCCTGATCGCTCGAGAATAGCGCCTAGTCTGGATCACAACAGCAGTCTTATTGATTACCGTCCGGCTTCTTCTCCAGCTGCTCTCTAGCCTTCTCTGTTCCTGCTTCATCGCTCTCAACTCCGCCGTGAACCACGGCGAAGGTCGAGCTCTGCTACGGAGGAGGCGCTTGGGGGCGATCAGGTCGATGGTGCGGACAGCTGTTTCAAACAATTGGTTAGCCGCATCCTCTGCCGGAGTGTCAGTCAGGCCACCAGGTAATCCCCCAAAGGCTTCCCGGAACCGAACCGGATCCATGAGCCTTTGGGGGAGGGCCAAAACAGGAGGCCGAGGGTCCCCGCAGGGAGGGGCCGCGATCGACAGGGAGAAGGAAAGCAGGTGATGGTCTGACCATGACACAGGTAGGGAAGCGATGTCCCCTACCGCCAGACTGGAGTCCCCCAACAAGAAGGAAAATACCAAGTCAAGGGTATGGCCTGACCTGTGGGTGGGTCATAAAATATGGAAGCCATGGATTCCATGAAATCCAGAGCTGCACCAGAGAGCCCATCACCAGCATGCACATTGAAGTCCCCTATGACCAACAGGCGTGGGGACTTCAAAAGTGCAGCGGCGATGAACTCCGTGAGCTCTGGAAGGGATTGGGCTGGGTTGCGGGGAGCACGGTAACCCAGCACAATGCCAAACCTGTCCCGCTGTCCCACTAACAGGTGAAGGCATTCTAACCCCTGACTAACCAATGTCGAGGCCCTGCAAACATAAAGAGAGTCCCTGTGGACGATGGTGGCCCCTCCTCCCTTTTGACCCTCCAACCTTCCCACACCTTGGACCAGATACCCAGGCGGGCACAGCTGGGAGAGTGAAGCCCCCCCTCCGCACCCACCCAGGTCTTGGTGATACAAGCCAGGTCAGCCCTCCCATCAAGGATGGAATCATAGATTATGGGGATCTTATTATGGACTGACCTGGCGTTGATGAGGAGGCAGGAAAGGTTGGAGGCACTGGTGGGATGACTCCTGGACACATGGCAGTAGGCCGAGGGGTCAGAACGGGGGACAGGCACAAGACGCCTGACCCGGGTTCTTCTGATCTGACTAACCCCTCGACTTCGAGCACACCGCCCATGGCGCAACACAGTCGGTATATGAGTCCCCGCTAACATGGCGGCAAGGGGGGGGAGGCAAATAATGATAATATATAACAAAACAAACAATAAAGAAGCAAAATATACAATACAATATAAGAATACAATATCTAAATAACGTAATAGGCAATAGGACTTAATAGGGAAAAAGAAAAGGAAAGAAAATGACTAAAAATATAAATAAGTATGATAAAATCAAGGGGACGGGGCCATAGAACAGGATGTAACACATTGGGGGAGATGGGGGGGGAAGAGGGCAGAATCACAGTTCACGAAAGCAGGGCACAGCAACCACCTCCTCCCGCGCATCAAAGTCCATAAAGCAGCTCTTCACCAAGGTGGCCAGAAGATGTCAGGGCCAGGGGGATCAACGGGAAAGGCTCGGAGGGAGCCTGCGAGCCGGGGTCAGCAGCCTCTTGGCTCGATTGATCCCGGAGGAGGCCAGTGCCGGGCCAACCGGGACCCCCCCGGAGGCCTCAAATTGTTTAAGTGGCCAAAGGATGGAACAAGTTCGATTGAGATACTGGCCAGACCGCGCTAGACAATCCGCAGGCGCCCGGGTCCAAAGCCTGCGGGGGGACAATGGACAGCGGACAGATGGTATAGCCGCGCCAAAGCCCCCCCCCTGATGTAATGGCGCTGGCAGCCGAGCTGCTGCCCGAAGACCGGAGCCCACAGGGGGGGCAGAAGGCAGCGGAGAGATGGTGTAACCACGCCTGCCCCCCCCCACCCCCGGACAGGCGTGGTATTAGCACTGAGCTAAAAATGGGATGTGGTAGTTTGTCTACTGGAATTAAAAGCTGTGGAGGGGAGAACAAAGAAGCATCCAATCTTGGGGTATCCACTGTAGATGTGCTTCTATGCAAATGCTCAAAGCCTCCCAGCAAAGATGGGAGAACTCAAACATTTGGCAGCTAGGTATAACATTGATATACTAGCCATAAGAGAAACCTGGTGGAATGTGGAGAACCAGTGGGATACAGCAATCCCAGGCTATTAACTCTATATAAGGAATAGAGAGGGGTAGGGTAGTGATAGAGTGGCCATCTATGTCAAAGAAGGGGCAAAATCCAGCAGAATGGAGACTGACAGTGGGTCTGACTCCACCAAAGAATCATTGTGGGTAAAACAACCAGCTCCAAGGAGCAATGTGATAGTGGGGGTGTGTTATTGACCACCAGATCAAAAACTTAAGGGGGGCAATGAAATGAGGAGACAAATCATGGAGGTGTCTAAGAGGAACAGCATATTAATCATGGGGGACTTCAATTATCCCCACATTGATTGGGCCAATGTGAGCTCGGTGCAAGAAAGACAAACCAGGTTTGTCGACATGCCGAATGACTGTGTCTTAGAACAACATGTCATGGAGACCACCAGAGAACAGGCAACTCTGGATCTAATACTGTGTGATACTCAGGACCTGGTCAGTGATGTGAATGTCACTGAGCCTCTGGGGAACAGTGACCATGCTGCAATCTCGTTTGCCATGGGGGGAGAGTGTCAAGCAAATGAGACACAAAAACGCTTGATTTCTGAAGGGCAGACTTCCCTCAGATGAGGAAACTAGTTAGAAAGAAATTGAAAAGGAAGGTAAAAAGAATCCAATCTCTCCAGAGTGCATGGGGCCTGTTTAAAACAACGGTTGTAGAGGCCCAGTACAAGTACATACCACAAATAAAGAAGAGTTCATCTAAGTCAAAGAGGCCACTGGCATGGTTAGCAAGTGGTGTTAGAGAGGCTCTAAAGCACAAGGAGAAAACTGCCAGAGAACCAATTGGCCCTCTGTATGGTGAGGGAGGTAAAGGGGAGGAAAAGGAGGACTTGGAAATTGCAGAGAAGTTAAATGAGTTCTTTGCATTTGTCTTCACAACAGAAGACCTTGGTCAGATTCCGCTGCCTTAATAGCCCTTTTGACTAAAGAGTTAAATCAAATGCAGGTTAAAAGAGAGGTTGTTTTAGGTTTAATTGATAAATTGAAGATTAACAAGTCATTGGGTCTAGAAAACATCCACCCTAGGGTTATTAAGGAAATGAGAAATGAAATTGTGGATAGTGCCACAGTGCCAGAGGACTGGAGCATAATGGATGTCACACCAATTTTTTAAAAAGGAAGGAGTGGGGACCTGGGAAACTACAGGCCGGTTAGCCTTATGTCTGTCCCAGGGAAGATGGTGGAAAGCCTCATCCAAGAGAGATCTTAACACACATAGAAGAACAAACCTTGCTGAGGGAAAATCAGCATGGCTTCTGTAAGGGTAAGTCTTGCCTGACAAACCTTTTAGAATTCCTTGAAAAGGTCAACAGCCATGTGGATTTGGGTGAACTGGTGGATGTTGTCTATCTTGATTTTCAGAATGCTGTTGACACAGTCCCTCACCAAAGGCTGCTGAGAAAATTGCACAGTCAGGGGATAAGAGGGCAGGTCCTCTTATGGAGTGAGAACTGGTTGAGATCCAGGAAACAAAGAGTAGGTGTCAATGGGAAATTTTCACAATGGAGAGAAGTGAAAAGCGGTGTGCCCCAGGGCTCTGTCCTGGGACCGGTGCTTTTCAATCTGTTCATAAATGACCTGGAGACAGGGATAAACAGTTTGCAGATGACACAAAACTTTTCCGTGTGGTGAAAACCAGAGAAGATTGTGAAGAGCTCCAGAAGGATCTCTCCAAACTGGGAGAATGGCTGAGAAATGACAAATGTGTTTCAATGTAGGAAAATGTAAAATAATGCTTATTGGGGCAAAAAAATCCAAACTTTATCTATCAACTCATGGGCTCTGAGCTATTCATGGTTGATCAGGAAAGACATCTTAGTGTGTCGGTGGAATGAATGTGGCTGCGGTGAAGAAGGGCAATTCCATGCTAGGGGGTATCAAAAAGGGGATTGAAAACAAAACATCCAACATTATAATGCCATTGTACAAAATGATATTAAAGCCGCACCTGGAGTATTGTGTACAGTTCTCGTCACCGCATCTCAAAAAAGACTGGAATAAGTGCAAAAGAGAGCGACTAAAATGATTACTGGGCTGGGGGAACCTCTCTTATTAGGAAAGGCCAAAACAGTTGTGGCTCTATACTATGGAAAAGAGGCACCTGAGGGGGGATATGATTGAGGCCTACAAAATTATGCAGGGCATAAGTAAAGTGGATAGAGGGACGCCCTTCTCTCTCTCACAAAATATAAGAACTAGGGGACATCCACTCAAACTGTAGGCTGGCAGAGTGAGAACAGACAAATGAAAATTTTTTCCCAGCGTGTTGTTTGTCTGTGGAACTCCCTGCCACAGGATGTGGTGATGGCATCTGGCCTGGATGCCTTCAAAAGGGGATTGGACAGATTCCTGGAGGAAAAGTCCATCACAGGTTACAGACCATGATGGAGATGTGTAATCTCCTGGATTAAAACCAGGGCATTTGAAATGTCAGATGCAGGGGAGTGGTATCAGGAGACAGATATCTAGTCTCATGTGCTTGCTCCAGGACACATTTCGTGAGGACAGTGTGAGATACAGAAAGCTGGACCCAATGGGCCTTTGACCTGATCCAACATGGCTCTTCTTATGTTCTTATGTAATTCAAAATATTGATTTTAACCTACAAGGCACTAAATGGCCTGGGTCCAAACTATCTCAAAGATCAAATCTTGGCATTCTGGCTACACCATGGCAAGACAACTTGATAAGTGCTGCAGCTTTTCAAATTCCTCCATATAAAGGGGACCCAAAGAGGGTACGTTTCCTTGGAGATGATACCAAGGCAGTGCCTTCAGACCATGAAGGGAATGGCGGTGATATTCTGTGGAAGTAGGAAAATGTCTTATCTCTCCCTGGAGGAAAACTGACATCATTGGTGAAGACAGAAATTGTTGGTAAAGTGTAGAAAGCTGTAAATATTTGGTGTGTCATGCATAAAACTGCTTTTATCTCTCTGTTTCCCTATGTGAATCTTCGCCTTGGTGTTTTGGAATCTTTTCTTCAAACAAGCACCAATGACCTCCTTATGGAAGTGGCTTTTGGCAAAGAGGTATGAATGTTCTGAAAGACAAGCATTTATCTGAAGAGGTGATCTTTCTCACAATTATTTTATGAATTTTCCTTTCTGTCTATTGCTTTTATGTGGGCTGGTAGAGGGGGAAAAACTCTCGAGGAAACTGCTTTTTGTTTTGTGCTTTATGTATGTGGTGGATTTAAAGACACAGTTTAAGGTCAGCATTGGGAAAGCTGTTTTTCAATGGAATGTTTATTTGACCTTGGATTGGCTCCATGTTTTCAAAACACAACTGCTGAGGAATCTCTGTTCCCTGCCTGTTTGGTTCTTCCTTTGTTCAATCCAGTCACTTCTTTATATACTTGTCCCTTTTGGAAACTGAGTGGCAGAACTACAACTACAAGCAGTATTAACTCTTTGTTTTGAGGTACAAAAATACAATGGATTGAGAAAACCTATCAGAAGAATAGTTCACCAATGTAATCTTATGTGGATTATAAAAAAACTAGACATTTACACAACACAGATAGACCCACCCTCTGAAGATACAGAGATTTTTAACCCTGATAAGGACACAGAATCAGAACAGAGAGCGGATTTTAGTCTATAGATAACTACAACAAGATTTGTGCTGGATGAACTTTGGAAAAAAACTGAAATTAGTCTTGATCAGGAAATAGAGCCAGAACAGAGAACTGATTTTAATCTGCAGACAAATACAACAAGATTGGTGCAGGATAAATCTTTGGATATGCCAAATTCATGAAGCATGATAAAAATCTGTTTTACTCAATATGGAAACAAAAGAGAGAAGATTTTGGTACTCTTTGAGCAGCAGAACAATTATCAAGATCACTATCAAGATAAAAGAACAACCCAGATTTGTCAGGGAAAAAGAAAATTCAGAAAGAGAATTTCTGGCTTAGTGAATAAATTACATAAAATTTGTTTTCTGTATTTTGATTGTCTAAAGCTACTAGTTTATTGACATGATATGGGAAATGGAAAATGGAAATGTGAAGACCAACCTGAAATATAAATAAATGTTAACTTGTTAGATCCTTAAAAGAATATTGGTAGTTAGATATAGATAAGAACTTTTATGCATAAAGTGAAACCTGTAGACCAGGAGGTAGCTCTTCTATAATAACCCATAAAATATTAACTTGAATTAGAGGTAGCTTTTGGAATTAGGTACTCTTTTGAAGAATAGGTAAATATGGATGACATTTAGAGTATATATATTTAGCTAAAATGTATCCTAAGTTGTTTAGTATTGAAGAATTAAACATCGAGTTTGAATATAGTGTTGAAATTAGGTACTCTTTTGAAGAATAGATAAATATGGATGACATTTAGAGTATATATATTTAGCTAAAATGTATCCTAAGTTGTTTAGTATTGAAGAATTAAACATCGAGTTTGAATATAGTGTTGAAATTAGATAGGCTATATTTTTCGTATTAAAAATAGACATAAGTAAATATAGAATATGGATGAGATAGTAAGGAAACTAGTATGGAAGTATGTTCCTTTAAGCTGGGAAAGGAGATATGAATTATACTGGGCTGAAATGTTGGGGGGAAATGTGATTGAATTGGTAACATGACAGGAGACAAGCAACATATTTGTTTTATTTGGTTTAGTGTAGAAAATAAATAAAATGGTTTTTAAAAATCAAATCCTGTGGTATGAGCTGGCTTGGGTGTTAAGGTTATCAGGAGAGGCTTTTCTCTCCATCCCACCACCTTCACAGGTGTGTCTGATAAGAACACATGAAATGGCATTTTCTGTTGCTGCTCCCAGACTTTGGAACTCTCACACTGGAAGCCAGGACTGCTCCAACTTTGCTGTATTTCTAGAAGCAGGCAAAGGCCTTTCTCTTCAGGCAAGCTGACCTTTAGATGGATTACCATGCATTATTGCTTAGACTGAATTCATAGTAATACTTGTGTTTTCCATATTAGTTTCCATCTCTCATAATGGAAATTTCAATTGTTTGTGTGCTTTAATACTGCCATTTAATATTGTAAGATGCCTCTTCAAATTTGCTGTTCTTAGACTTGAATATGTCTTAAATGATCTGGGACGTATATTGTCCTTCCTTCATTATTTTAAGTTGCCTTGGGTCCTTTTCCAAGGAGGAATGAATGAATGAATGAATGAATGAATGAATGAATAAATAAATAAATAAATAAAAAGCGTGTCAGGGCTACGTGGACCTGAAGTACCACCATAGCAGTGCTCCAGAACCCTGTATTTGATATTTCACCTGTATGAATATTTGAAAATTAAGAGAATGTTATAGCTGACATGGAAGATACTTTGGCATCTTCTAACATTTGATGGGGTACCCAAACCATAGCTGTCTGTGGGGGAAGGATATGCTGCACTTTCCATCACTTCCAAAGACTGACCAACTGCCTGACACAAGTTTTTATTTTATTTTATTTTATTTTATTTTATTTTAAAGTATTTTTACCCCACCTTTCTCCTTGGAAAAGTTAGAAAAGAAAGTGAAAGCAGAGTTTTCTGGGCTATCCAAACTAACATATTTTCAGATTGACCCCAATCATTGGAGGTCAATGGGGTAAAAATGATCATACTAAGGTGTCAGACTGGGACATGGGAGACCTAGATTCAAATCCCCTTTTAGTTATGGATATGCACTGTGTGATTGCACTGGTAAAACAACTTCTTAGATATCTCACATAACTAGGAAACCCTAATAGTCTTAAATCTCCTTATGCTGGTTTCAACTTGACAGAACTTCACACATCATAAGACATATCAAGCATCAATGGGGAATGAATTTATCCATGTCGATCAAAACGGAATTCTCCCTAAAAGAAAACTTAGGTATAATATCAGAATAATTATCAATATACTAGAATATTATGAAGAACATCCAGAAAAACAATTAGCCTTGCTTTTTTTAGATTCCCCAAAAGCACTCGATAATCTAAATTGGGATTTTATGCAAAAGCAGTTAGAAATAATGGACTTTGGTACAAACTTATTGAATTGGATGTCAGCAATATATAAGGAACAAACAGCAAAAATCCTGGTGAATAGAGAACTAAGAAGTTAGTAGAGATAGTGCTACTGTTAGGTGGATTTGTAATTGGTTGACTGATCCCACCCAAAGGGTGATCATAAATGGCCTCTCTTCAGCTTGGAGAGACGTGACCAGTGGGGTGCCCCAGGGTTCTGTTCTGGGTCCAGTGCTGTTCAATATCTTTATTAATGACTTGGAGGAAGGAATAGAGAGTATGCTAATTAAATTTGCAGGTGATACCAAATTGGGAGGGGTTGCTAATTCCCTAGAGGATAGAATGAAAATCCAAAAAGACCTTGACAGACTAGAGTGCTGGGCCAAAGCTAACGAAATGGATTTCAACAGAGGGAAATGTAGGGTACTACATTTAGGTAAAAAAAAAAAAAATTGAATTGCACAAATATAAGATGGGGGATACTTGGCTGGAGGATAGTACCTGTGAAAGGGATCTGGGAGTCTTGGTGGACCACAAATTGAACATGAGTCAGCAGTGTGATGCAGCAGCCAGGAAAGCCAATGTGATTCTTGGTTGTATCAACAGAACCATAGTGTCTAGATCAAGGGAACTGATACAACCACTCTATTCTGCTCTTGTCAGACCCTACCTGGAGTAATGTGTCCAGTTCTGTGCGCCTCAATTTAAAACGGATGTTGACAACCTCAAGCGGGTGCAGAGGAAGGCGACCAGGATGGTTGAGGGTCTGGAGGAAATGTCTTATGAGGAACGGCTTAGGGAACTGGGAATGTTTAGCCTCTCTAAAAGAAGGCTGAGGGGGGATATGATAGCTATGTTTAAATATTTGAAAGGATGTCATATTGAAGCGAACAGGTTTGTTTTCCATGGCTTCAGAGACTAGGACTCGGGGCAATGGTTTCAAACTATAGGAAAAGAGATTCCATTTGAACATTAGGAAGAACTTCATGACAGTTAGAGCTGTTCGGCAGTGGAATATGCTGCCACAAAGGGTGGTGGAGTCTCCTTCTTTGGTGGTTTTTAAGCAGAGGCTGGATGGACATCTGTTGGAAATATTGTGAAGGGGTTCCTGCATGGCAATAACTAAATTTACAAGACAAAACAATTGAAATTATATGTCCATTTCATTCCATAAACCTTTAATGGCATCAAAGCAGAGAAAATATACAAATAAAAGCTGCAATTATTTGTCTATAAATCTCCATGGAGGTACAGAGGAACTATATTTCCACTGGGGTTCATGTAAACAAGAAATAGGAGCCATGTGCTAAAGAAAGCACTGAAAATTATCATAGAACGCTGCATGAGTTTGTTTGGTGAGTTTTTATATCCGTACAGGATTATAGACTATTTTTCCATTTCAGGAAAGTGCTTTAATTTAACAGCATCACTGTGTCACTATGGGGTGAAGGAGGTTATGGATAATTATCATTAATACATTAACAGAAAAGAAACAAATTTGTATGAAAGAAAATTAAGAAAAAGGCAACAAAAGAATTAGTGTAAGTTGTAAAGAGTTAACAAAAACCATAAAGAGAATTAGGCTAAGCCATTTAAATTAAGAACATGAAAGCCTTGTAGGGGAAAGAGCAGTGGCTCAGACAAAATGAGTCTGAGCACCCAATACTCCCTGTATCTTTTCTATGATGTGCTCCTGAAAGCTGCAAGAAAGAGAGCATGGGGCAGGGGCAGCACCAAACAGAGCTGTGTGAGATATTTGAATATGTAAGTTCAGTAACATCACACACTCTCTCTTTACAAGCTCTGTGATTGACATGTGGGATGAGATATTTGTCTAGGAGAGATACTTCACGTCCATCTCATCGCTGTTTGCGGTCCTGCTGGGGACCGGTATGAAGAAATCTAACTGCACGTCCATTGGGGGACAAGGGGAGTTCGTCCTGACCATGCCCCCTGAACTGCGATCTAATTGGGATGAGAGATTCCCCTCCCCGGCCTCAGGAATCTCCTCATCTCTCTTCTCGTTCCATAGTGTCCGTGAGGTAAGGCTCGTCATGCAGTGTGCCATTCTCCATCTAGTGGCAGGAGTGTGAAGTGTCATTCCCTATGGAGTCAGCAAGGCAGTGCAGAGAGATTAAAAGACAAATGCCTCAAACTTAGGTCCCTAACGCATTGAAGGCAAGGCTTTGGAGAACTGAAACATCGAAAAACAGAAGGTTCGGCCAGAAAAACAACAGAGAACAAAGGCATGGAATTTTACATCTCATCATGGAACGACGTGCGGAAACAGTCATGCCGGTATCATCAATCACACCCGTGTGTACACGGGAACAGGGACAGAACCACAAGAAGACCAACATCAACACGCAACGAACTTCCTCCCGGGACAAGAGTGGACAAGAAGTAACCGTCTAGGACTGCAAACTGGAGCTGCTGAAGAGCCAAGTTCTCCTCCCCTCCTCCCTTGATCATAACTCGTCTTCAGCCTGTTACTTATATTATACAGATATAACATTTTAGAGACATATTAACTGCCTATGAAAGTACTGAAAGAATTGGCTAAAGAGCTCACAGAATCACTGTCCATTATTTTCTTGAAATTATGAGAAATGAGAGAGGTGCCAGATGACTGGAGAAAGACTAATATTGTTTCTATCTTCAAGAATGGCTAAAAAGGGGGAATGTAGGCCAGTGAGCCTAACACCAACCCCAGAAAAAACCCTGGAATAGATTAATAATCAGTCACTTTGCAAACACCTAGAAAACAATTAAATAATAACTAAAGCCAACATGGATCAAGAATAAATTCTCCCAGACTAACCTGATCTCATTTTTTGATCAAGTAACTTCCCTGGTAGACAGAGGAAATGCTGTAGACATAATATATCTCAACTCCAGCAAAGCTTTTGACAAAGATATCCTGAATAACAAGCTGACTAGCTGTGGGATGGATAAATCAAGTGTTAGGAAATACACAATTGGCTACAGACGATGAATGGCTTTTTCTCTAAGCTGGAAGAGGTAATAAGTGAGGTATCCCAAGGCTGCATTCTAGGTCCAGTGCTCTTCAACATTTTTATTAACAGTTGGACAGGGGAGCATAAGAAATGTTGAGTGGAATAGCTAATTCCCCAGAAGACAGAAGCAAAATTCAAAATCATCTTCATAGGCTGTAGCACTAGGGTGAAGTCAACTCATTGGTGATGACACTGGCTGGCTGCCCTCGCCCTTGCTGCCACTGCCATCCAGCCACATTCCTTGTTTCTACTGCCACAAGCTAACCACCCTCCGGAGGGGTGGGGAGGGGAGGGGACTTAAGAGGACCCACCCGGCCAACTGGCCTTTGAACTTCCTGCTCAGGTCCTGGGTGGAGGACTGGACATTTTTAACTTTGTGCTTGAGCTCAAATTTCCGGATGGCCGCCCAGGACCCAAGCAGGAAGTTCAAAGGCCAGTTGGCCAGGCAGGTCCTCTTAAGTTTTATGATTCTAGGATAGACCAGATTTGTACTTGATTACAGACTGTCCACACTGAGCTGATTTGGTTCCGTAGTCTGTCAAATCATTTACACATCCCTACTTCAAACTGTCTGGTACCAGATAACTCTACCAGCTATGTGACATCTCTCTTTCCATATCAGAAGAATGCCATTATGCCAGAAATTTTATCTGTTGAGTATTGATTGAGATACTGTAAATGGACCACTTGTGCTCATTCTGTGGGGCTGAAAAGAAATTCAACATTTGAGATATTTGTATCCAATAACTGTGAGTGGGCTAAAATTGTTCTGCCAGACTTTGGTGTTAACACCTGCATAAAGCATCTGTAAGTCTGTTGTTGTTCTTTACCTTCAAGTTGGAACTTACCTATAGTGTGCCTAAGAGGGCTTTCAAGGTAAATGAGATATTTAAGGAGTGTATGTACTAGTTCTGTACCCGTAGTGAGTTTCCATGGCTGACCAGTGACGTGAACCCAGGCTTCCCAAATCCTAGTTCATCCCTCTATCCAACACATCACAATTCAAGTGCTGCCAGGTCAATAGCTATGTGCAACCAAATCATTTCTGACTTAGGATGGCCCTTTTCAAGGTTTTCTAGGTAGAGAGTAACTGGAAGTGGTTTACTATTCTCTTCTGTAAGGGGCACCCTGGGATTGTGCAGCTTGTCCAAGGCCATGCAGGCTGACTTTTCTTGAATGCATAGTGGGGAATCAAACTCCCATGCTTTCATTCCACAGCCAGATGACTAAGCTTTTGAGCTATCTAGACTGTACAGACTCACATTCTCCCTGGTTTTGAAATCAGCAAAGTTTGATTATTTTTTAAAAGGATAGCTCAGAAGGGGTTCGAGATGCAACGCTGATAATATTTAGTGTGTCATAAGAAAAGTGCCTCTCATATGAGTTCTTAAAGGGGCTTTTTAAATGTTTGCAGCATTGCATTTTTGGAGGAAAAAAGGTCAAATCCCCACTTTCTACAGTTCATCCACCTATAACTCTCATGGCAGCCAGTTAGTGTCTGTATCTCATGTATAATGCATATTCCTGGATTATTAACTATTTAAGTCCTTGCTTGTCTCACTTTAGTATGTGAGAACAGAAAACAGAAAAACATTGGTCTTTACTCACTATTGTGTGAGAAATTGGCTGTCAGGTTAAATGGGAGTTTTTTCACTTGGAAGATTTCTCCCCCCCCCCCTCAAAATAAACCAAATACTGCAAATTATAACATTTGAACATAAGAAAATAAGAACAGCAATACTGGATTAGGCCAAAGGCCCATGTAGTACAGCTTCCTGTATCTCACAGCGGCCCTACCAGATGTGTCTGGGAGGGCATGAGACTAGATATCTATCTGCTGATACCACTACCCTACATCTGGCTCTTAAAGTACCCTGGTTTTAAGCCTGGAGATTACACATCATTATGGTTTGCAACCTGTAATGGACTTTTCTTCCAGGAATCTGTCCAAACCCTTTTTGAAGGCATCCAGGACAGATGCCATCACCATATCCTGTGGCAGGGAGTTCCACAGACTAACAACATGCTGGGTAAAAGAATATTTTCTTTTGTTTGTTCTCAAATCCTCAGTTTGAGTGGATGTGAACTACTTCTGGTATTTGTGAGAGGGAGAAGAGTGTCCCTCTATCCTCTTTACTCATGCCCTGCATTATTTTGCACGTCTCAATTGTATGCTCCCTCAGACACCCTTTTCCAGACTAAGGAGCCCCAAATATTTTAGTCTTTCCTCATAAGGGAGGTCCCCCAGCCCAGTAATCATGTTAGTCACTCTCATTTGCACCTTTTCCCAGTTCCACTATGTCTTTTTTGAGATGTGGTGACTAGAATTTTACACAATATTTCAGGTGCGGCCTTACTATCATTTTGTACCATGGCATTATAATGTTGGCTGTTTTATTTTCAATCCCCTTTTTGATAATCCCTAGCATAGAATTGGCCTTCTTCACCGCTGCCATACATTGGGTAGACACTTTCATTGAGCTGTCCACCCGCACACCAAGATCTATTTCCTGATCCATCATGGATAGCTCAGATTCCATTAGTTGATTAAGTTTTGATTTTTTTTTTGCCCCAATTTGCATTACTTTACATTTTCCTACATTGAAACACATTTGCCATTTTACAGCTTATTCCCCCAATTTGGAGAGATCCTTCTTGGGCTCTTCACAATCCTCTCTGGCTTTTACCACATGGAAAAGTCTCATGTCATCTGCAAACTTGGCCATCTCACTGCTTATCCCTGTCTCCAGGTCATTTATGAAGAGATCCCTGGGGCACACCGCTTTTCACCTCTCCATTGTGGAAATGTCCCATAGAAACCTACTCTTTGTTTCCTGGATCTCAACCAGTTCTCAATCCATAAGAGGACCTGCCCTCTTATCCCCTGATTGTGCAATTTTCTCAGCAGCCTTTCTCTTGGATGAGGCTTTCCACCATCTTCCCTGGGACAGAGGTGAGGCTAACTGGCCTATAAAATTTGAAACTATTTGAAATAATGTTATTCCCCAAGTATTTTAAAAGGCATCAGACATCTACCTTTAAAAACGGGTTCCAAGACTTGGTGTTGTTAAGAGCAGAAGTTAATAAACTTACCAGAATCATGTGAATCAAAGTAATGCCAGGTTAATTTCGTCTAAATATCTTGCATCTATGATTCATTGTGCTCTGTGAACTGCTGGAACTTTATTGGGATGTCACTCTACAACAGTGAAAGAAAAGTCTGTGTAAACAGTGTTGCTACTCAAGGACATCGATAAGACATATGAGAAAGGAGTGTGTGAGGAGGAGGGTACAGGGATGGCTCTAGTAGTGTTACAAATTTTCTAAAGAATGTTGAGTGATTTATGAAGTATACCAATTTGTTTCATGCTAAATTGTACTTAAATGTGTACCCTGCCTTTGTTATTTGTGATTCTTTCACCCTGCTTCAGTGGAGAAGGTCACCTCTTCCTTTATTCAGCTTAACAAATGAATGGTAATTTGGATCTCGGCTTGTCTCAGAAGATTATTGGGTTGTTGTTTTTCTGAAACAAGGAAGTTTGGGATTAGACTGGACTCAAGATGGTGGACGGCGGCAGCAGCTGTTCACGTCGCCTGCACCCTGGCGCATTTTCTGCCTTTTGCTGTTTTTTCATATCTGCTGCTTGCTGCGTTATTTATTTTTAATTTTGGGGGGCTTGCCAGGGCTATGAGGGGGACTGAAGGTGGGGGTTTACCGGGTGCTAAACCTCGGTAAACCCCAAGGTTTAGCACCCGGAAGGCTGACCGGGAAGCCTTGCAGCGCTGGAACGCCAACACTTCGGAGGTCCGGTAATTCAGTGTTCCTCCCCCCCTCGCCCGCCCAGACGTCAGAGGATCTCCCAGCCACTTACCATACCTGGCGGCTTCTTTCCCACCTTGGCTGCCAGAGAGAGACCTTTCACCCCAGAGGAGCTACGAAGGACTTCCCTGTTTGTTGGGAGGACTTGGCCGGTCTGTGGGGTGGCATCCGGATGCACCATGGTGGCCGCGGCTGCTGCTGTCCATCACTGCCCGACTTTTGCCTCCGCGCCAGTTACTCTGCCCCGGTTGGCTTGTGTGGCTTTCCCCTGGACCGGCCCATCTGACTCCTTTGCCATCAGCCTGCTGCAGCTCAGGCCCCACTGGCTGGCTGCTGCCATATCTTCTCCATCGACCCGGAGGGGTTGCGGCAGGTTCCCATCTCTCCCCCCGGGCAAGCCTATCCGCCGCCGAAGGCAATGGACTGGCCCGGTGTGGTGGTTGACGCTGCTGCCTCATGCTCACTTCCTTCAGAGCTTTGCCACTTGGCCCTCCACTGGCTTAGAAGATCGGGCAATCCGCTGGCCATGTTTCAAGCTCCGGCGTCTGGAGTCTGCTGCCTCTTGTCATGGGGTGGTCTGCGGCAGAGGGTGTTCCTGCTTGGATATTATGGACAGATCTGTGGGCCTGGATGGGCACGAGTTTCTTCGGTTCTCTGGATTTGACTTGGCGTCTCCACTGAGGGGCTTATTATGGAGGGCGGCAGGATGCTTGGGGAGCCGCCGAACATTGCGGGACTGCCCCCGAAGATCCCTGGTGGACTGGATCCGCCAGTTGTGTTACTGCCTTGCCTCTATGGACTGGGGGGGTGCATTGGGTCAAGATCTTGGTCCCCTTTGGTTCTCGGCAGTGGATCGCTGCATCCCCCTGTTTTCCACCTTTGCTCTGACGGGATCTGATGGACTGGGCTAGGGGGTGGATGACAATATAGCTATAATCATGGCTCATTGGGGAGATGTTTTAGCATACCATCTTTTGCACTGACCACTGAAGGATGATCTGCATCATGAATCCTTCATAATATCTTTGGAACTCTGCTGTGGGCGCTGGAGACTCTTATCAAGTTTACCGCAGGAGTCGCTGGAGGCTTTCCATTTCATCAAGGCCACTAATAAGAACCACCTGGCTTCTGCAGCATGCAGTCATTGCTTCTCCTGACCCGTGTCCCCCTTTTTTGTTTCACTCTGATTTTCCTCCCTCTATCTTTAATCCATTTGCCCTGGCTTCTCACCCGTTGTTTGTTGATTTGTTTTTACTTTTAATTATTTATTTTTACTTTTAATTGACTTATTACTTGTTGATTATTTTGTACTGTATTATTGCTTTATTGTTTGTTTATTGTTAAGCCGCTATATTGGTGTCTAGTTTGTTAATTAGTTAGTTAGGCTTTCCCCCCCCACCATGTTTGCAGGGACTCATATTCCAATTGTGACGGGCTGTGGGCATTACGCTAGGAGTTGGAGGGTGGGTCAGGTAAGAAGAACGCAGGTCAGGCAACTCGTGCCTGTCCTGCGTTCTGACCCTTCAACTCACTGCCACGTATCTAGGAGCCATCCCGCCAGCGCCTCCAACCTGTCCTGCCTTCTGATGAATGCCAGGTCGGTCCATAATAAGATCCCCATCGTGTTTGACACCATCAGCGATGGGAGGGCTGACCTGTCATGTATTACCGAGACCTGGGTGGGCACAGAGGGGGGGCTTCGCTCGCCCAACTGTGCCCGCCTAGTATTCAGGTCCAGGGTGTGGGCAGGTTGGAGGGTTGAAAGGGGGGAGGGTCGCCATCGTTTACAGGGAATCTCTTCTTGTCAGCAGAGCCTCGACATTGGTTAGTCCAGGGTTAGAATGCCTTCACCTGTTGGTGGGACAGCGGGACAGATTTGGCATTGTGCTGGGTTACCGCGCTCCCCACAACCCACCACAATCCCTCCCAGAACTCACGGAGTTCATTGTGCAGCATTGTTGAAGTCCCCCTGCCTTCTGGTGGTTGGGGACTTCAATGTGCAGGCAGGCAGTGGCCTCTCTGGCATAGCTCTGGAATTCATGGAGTCCATGTCATCCATGAGTCTGACCCAGCATATTTCATGCCCCGCTCATAGGTCAGGGCATACCCTTGACTTGGTATTTTCCTCCATGTTGGGGGATTCTAGTCTGGAGGTGGGGGACATTGTTTCCCTACCTGTGTCATGGTCGGACCACCATCTACTGTCTTTTTCCCTGTCGATCACGGCTCCTCCCGGCGGGGATCCCCGGCCACCTGCTTGGGCCCATCCCCGAAGACTTCTGGACCCAGCTTGGTTCCAAGACGCTTTTGGGGAGCTTCCTGGTGGCCTGGCTGATGATCCGGCCGAGGTAGCAGTTGACCAGTGGTTCGAGTCAGCTACCCGCGCCGTCGACCGGATCGCCCCCAAGCGCCTCCTCCATTGCAGAGCTCTACCTTCACCGTGGTTCTTGGCGGAGTTGAGAGCGATGAAGCAGGAACGGAGGAGGCTGGAGAGCAGCTAGAGGAGAAACCAGACGGCATTTAATAAGACTGCAGTTGTAATCCAGTCTAGGCGCTACTCTCGAGCGATCAGGCAGGCTAAAACATCCCACTACTCCCTGAGAATTGATGAGGCCTCAAACCGCCAAGCGGAACTTTTCTGTGTGGTTTGAGACCTCACCAATCCTAGTCTGGTGGGGCCTCCTCCTACTGAGTTCAGTAGTGAGAGTTTTGCAGTCTTCTTTGGATCAAAAATTGAGGCCATCTGGGCTGGTCTCGACTCCAGTTGCACTAGTCCACCCTCACCATCCCCTGATGCAGCACCCCCTCGCTCTCCTCGATTGGTTCAGTTTGGGTCTGTTTCCTCTTCGGAGGCCTCCAGGGCAATTGCCCACTGCCGGCCTGTGTCCACCCCCTTCGATCCTTGCCCATCATGGCTCATAAAAGCTGCTGGAGAGAATATGCCTGAATGGGCTTCTGCCATCGCCACCGCCTCCTTCAGTGAGGGTTTTTTTCCCTCCCACTTGAAGGAGATGGTGGTAAAGCCCATCCTAAAAAAAACGGGCATGGCATCGGACCAACTGGCGAACTATCGTCCAATTGCCAACGTCCCCTTCATGGGCAAGGTAATCGAGAGGGTGGCTGCAATTCGGATTCAGTCTTTTTTGGAGGAACAGCGGTGCCTTGATCCATGCCAGTCTGGGTTCAGGCCTGGCCGGGGGACCGAGACAGCTCTGGTCGTGCTGCAAGATGACCTAATCCGGGGGGCTGAAAGGGGTTGATCTATCCTGTTGGTTCTCCTGGATTTGTCAGTGGCCTTAGATACCATTGACCACGGTATCCTACTGCAGCGTTTTTCAACCACTGTTCCCTGGTGTTGCCTGGTGTGCCGTGGGAAAAATTAAAAAATTCTAAAGAAATTCAACCCAGGGCCGGCGGGCGGCCCACAGCTGGGAGGCGCTATAAATAGCATCCAAGGGCCAGCTTGGCTCCTCCCCCCGAGGCCCGCGGCGCTGGCGTCACTTCCTGGCCCCGCTCATTCTCTTTAGTGTTTGCCCTGTGCCTGCCGCCGCTGCCGCGACTCACTCGCTTCCCTCTACCCCCCTCCTTTTTTTACCCTGGACCACCACCACCCCTTTCCTGGGAGCTACCAATGGACTGAGCCACCCGACAGCCCGCCCGCCGACACGAGCCGGCCCGGGAGCCCCAGCCCAGAACAAACCACCAGGTGAGGGGAAGGGGAGGAGGGGCGCCCAGCTGCCCCACAAGCACAGCGGCAGGGCTGCAAGGAGGAGGGGATGGAGGAGGCCTCCGCCGGGTCTGGGCTGAGGAGGCGGGTGGGCGGGGGAGCTACTGGCACGGCTGGACGGCCGGATGGCCGGCCTTTAGGGTCCGGGAGGGGAAGAGCCGTCTCTGAGTGGCCCCGCGATGGGTTCCTCATCGGTGTGGGGCCGGCGCTGACAAGCTCTCCTCTTCCTCCTCATAGATTGGGGGGGGGGACGGTTGCTTGGGGTCCTACTTGAAGTCTTGCCCCTTTCTTTCTGTCTTGGGTCGCCCTCTTCTCTCCGTCTGTCTTTTCTTTCTTTTTTCCCCCACCTCTCTCTTTCCATTCGTACCCTTTCCCCTCTTCATAGAAACGTGCTCATTTCTAGCCTGCATATGTGTATCTGTAATTAAAACTGTAAACCGCCCAGAGACTCCTTGAAGTGGTATGGGGCGGTATACAAGCAGAACACTTTCTGCCTTCTTTCCTTCCTGCCTTCCTTCATCCTCCTCCCCTCCTGTCGCTGGACTTTCTGAAGGCATCTGCACTTTCGTAAAGTGGCAATACAGCAATTTAACCTGAATACAGGTGGCTGTGAAGGGATGATGTCGGGTGCCCACAGAAAGGGCTCCGAGTGCCACCTTTGGCACCCATGCTATAGGTTCGCCTACAGTGCCCTACTGTTAATGTTTTGCAGCCAGTTAATGTTGCTAGTGCTATCCAGTGTACACTGACGGACGGAGACATTTTCTAATGGTGGTGTGCCTCGTGATTTTTTTCATGAAACAAGTGTGCCTTTGCCCCAAAAAGGTTGAAAAACACTGTCCTACTGAACCGACTCTCCAAGGTGGGTACCGGAAGCACTGTTTGCAGTTGGCTCCGGTCCTTCTTGGAGGGCCGGTCTCAGTATGTGCAGCGTGGGGGAGAGTTGTCAGCCCCGTGGACACTCCCTTGTGGAGTTCCGCAGGGGTCGTCTCTCTCCCCCATGCTGTTCAACATCTATGTGAGGCCAGTGGCTGGGGTCATTAGGAGATTTGGAGTCTGCTGTCACCAGTACGCTGATGACACGCAGCTCTATCTCTCCTTTTCTACTTCTGCAGTGGAAGCTGTCTGGACCCTCGACCAGTGCCTGGACGCGGTCATGGCATGAACCAGGGCCAACAGGCTCAAACTCAACCCCAAGAAGATCGAGGTGATGTTCTTCGGGAGTTCCCAGTCTGGAGGGTGTTTCCCTTCGGCTGGCGGACAGGGTTTGGAATCTGGGTGTGGTTCTGGATCCGGCCCTCTTCATGGAAGCCCAAGTGGCTGCCGTGACCAGAACCGCTTTTTACCACCTTCGTCAAATTGCCCAGATTTGTCCATATCTGGACGGCGACTCCCTGAGGACCGTAGTGCAAGCGTTGGTGATTTCGAGGCTAGACTATTGCAACACACTCTACATGGGGTTGCCCTTGACTCTCCTCCGGCATATAAATTTCATGATAAATAAATAAATATAATATAATATATTCGTGTCCCTGGGTGGGCTCAAAGGGGATACCCTTCTGAGCTCCATGGGATTTTGCTTGAAATTTTTAATTAACCCTTTTCGGGGTTCCCTTTCAGACTTGATTCTGGAGGATAACAGGGGTTGGTTCTCAAGGTCCTCAGTGCACACTGATACCCTTTTATCAGTAGGGCAGCTTGAACTAACCCTCAGCAAACTCCTTGGTACTGTGAATGAATGGCCAACAGAGATCCTTAAGGAATTCCTGTGATGACATCATAGAAGACAATAGATACATTTTTGGTGAGTATAGAAAAGCAAGCATTTAGGTAATGGTGAAATGTTATTGTCACTCCCCGAGAGAAAGGCTCCACATGAATGATTGAGTGAGGATTGGTAGGCTGGACTCAATGGATTAGCTTGCAGTTTGGTTTTTTCCATGAGGAGGGTGGCTAGGTTTGCCCGTTTCCGTGTCCGTGTGTATGTGTGTGTGTGTGTGAATGCACATGTGTATGGACATGATAGGGAGCATAATTGAACCTGTACCAATAAGGTAGGGGAAGCATGGCCATCGCCGATGTGCGATTCCTGGTTGCTAGGACACAGGCCACACTGAAAAAAGGAGTTTTGAGCCGTGCAGCCATTAAAACAAACAAAATTAGAACTAGACTATGAGTGATACCTTCATAGGCTGCTGGTAGAAAAATAAAAAAAGTTTGCTGAGCTTTCGAGAACGCAAGTCCTCTTCTTCAAAGCAGCTATAAAAGTCCAAACATGGCAAAGGATGTAATTTGCCAGGAGAGAGATCTTAAAAGTTCATCTGGCCAGATGGAGGCCAGGTTTTCTTCATGGTAGGCAGAGCAGCATGGTCCGGGCTGATTCAAACAAAGAGCTGCACGGTGTGGGCACCTCCCCCCTGCTTACAACCATCATCTCTATTGGCTCTTTCGAAGCACAAGGCTCCTTGTTGGCCAGAAACGAATTAGAAGCAGGAGATTGGTGGAAAAGCACAAAAAACAAGCTTGGGGGAAGGTTCTTCGGGGGGAAAAGAATTTAAAAATGTCCCACTAGGTAGATCCAATTAATTAATCATAGTCTAGGCCACACTGAGAAACGTGCCAGGTCAGGCTGTGTTAATATCTGCACCAACAGCCAGTATTCTTTTCTTGCTGCACGTGCACACAGGTTTGTGTAAAGCTCAAGATTACTGCAGATTGGATGGTAAACCCCTTAAGATGATCCCTATGCTTGATAAGTTAATGTCTGCTTAGCACCCAAACAGCTGTTAAAGTTGAAGGGTTAATGTCCTGGTCCCATCTTTCTCATGTGAAGCCAACCCAGCTTCCCATGGATAAGTGTGTTTGCAAGCAACTGGAATCTTTAAAGATAAATATCTGTCACCACCTTAATGAACTCAGAGACATTCCTGAGCCAACTGAGCCAGCCCTAGAGACATTCTTTTCTGAACCTGGATACAAGTATCTGACATCGTTTTTTCCAGCCTGCTACTGAATCGTGCCTGAAGTTATTCATGGACACTCTACTTAGTGGCTATTGCAATAATAATAATAATTTTAACTGTTTTTGTGTTCTCCTTTTTCTTCTCTTATTTATAGATAGAATACGGTATTGTTCCCTCTCTCCTGCTCCTGAGTTATCACCATGCGATTCAGCATTTGGCTTAAAGAATGTCTAATGTTTTCTGGATTTGGACTTGCGGGATGATTTAAAAAATACATTTTGCTCTATGGTACAATCACCCAAGTTGCCAGCATAGCAGATTGCTGGGTCTGCTCACATGGCCCCTCTCATTATGCTCAAGGGTGGTCAGTTATGTCTGTGACTAGCCTTATTGTCACAGAATAAAACATCACTCAGATTTACTTAGCATCTAATACCAGCACTATCCTAGATGCCCCACAGGGACATTGTGTCCTCTTTGATCTAGACCAGTTTATTCTTGCCAAACAGTCTTTATGTGCTATGGCATCTATTTGTGTTCATGGCATGACCAAGTTTTATCACATGCCCTTTGCATATCTAAAGCACACATGTGAGCTTGTAGCTCAAGTTGGGGATTATTCATATTGCAATTGTACTATGAATGTCAAAACACATCCCTGAAATCTTTCATGCCTTCCTAGGTTTCTGAGAGCCAACTGGGGAGTCAAAGCTCCTCTCTTTTCTCTGTATGCACTCCACAAATATAATGTCAGAGCTGTTGTCTATTATCTACCCCCTGGATATTTTTGGATCTGTGGCAACTGGGTTGGTCAGATTCTTCCAGCTGTGTGGAATGGTACCTGTACCATTGGTGGGTTAGCCCCAGTTTTACCCATCATAACAGCCAGCCAGTGCCTGGGATCCTCATTTTTGATGGTCCTGAGCACACAGAGTGTACAATGAATGCCAAGGGTATGACACAGATAACACTGATCTTTCTGAAGAGGAAAGGTTTGGAGCCATCCCCCTGCAACATGTTGGGGTTAGTTTAAATATCCACCAACTCTGTAGACTTTGTTACTAATTTGTTTTGCCCTACAAACAGAGATTGATTTCATCGCTGCTACTTTGTTACGATACAAATTGAGCCTTGATTTCCTCCTGAGTCAGAAAGGGGGACTCTGCTTTTGGTTTAATACAAAGTGTTGCCACTGCATAAACCAAAGTGGATACATAAAGGTAGATGTAGAAAACTTTCCCCACAAAGCTTTTGGTGTTTTATTCTCTTTTTTTTTATTAAGAAATTTTTTAATATACAAAAAAAAAGTTATAATCAAAACATTGACAATCAAAATCAGTCCATCACTATGGTTAGGCTTCCCTCTGTTCTTCACGTGGTTTTAGCATTATTTATCTCCTAGCCTTCCTTTCTAACAAACCCCTTTTATATACTTATAAAAAAGATTCTCAAAACAGAAATAATCCTTCGAGTTCTACCCTAATCCGGTAAGAGTCCTTAATTCCTTGCAATAAGTCTCCATGTGGTTCTTGAATTTTTGCCAGTCTTTTTGGAACCTCTGGTTATCTTGATCCCTCAGTCTGCAAGTCAGTCTGGCCATCTCAGCAAAGTCCAATATCTTCGCCCTCCATTCATCCACGGTCGGTATATATGTTGTCTTCCAGTTCTGAGCAAGGAGCATTCGTGCTGCTGCAGTTGCATATAAAAATAAAGTCCTATCTGCCCCTTTAATTTTATTGTCCACCAACCCTAACAAAAAAAATTCGGGTCGTTTTGGGAATGTATACTTTAACATCTTTTTGAGTTCATCATATATCAATGCCCAATACTCTCTCACTTTCTCACAAGTCCACCACATATGATAGAAGTCACCTTGTTTCTCTTTACATTTCCAACAGTGATCGTCTTTCATCCTATACATCTTTACTAATTTCGTTGGAGTAATATACCACCTGTACATCATTTTCAACAAATTTTCCTTTATCAAAGTACATGCGGTAAATTTCATATTCTTTTTCCACAATCTCTCCCACAAGTCTAACTCAATATTGTGACCCAAATCCATAGCCCATTTTGTCATACATTCTTTGACTTGTTCATCTTTTAGGTTCCACTCCAACAGAAAACTATATAATCTAGTCAACAATTTCTTTTTTGGGCCCATGATTATGGTTTGAAACTTAGACTCCTTCTCTCCAAACCCGGACATCCTTCTATCTTTCTGAAAGATATCGTGTAGCTGATGGTACTGGAACCAACCTGTTAACTTCTCTTTTAACATTTCGTAAGATTTCAGTCTAGGACCTTTTTCTGAGAAAATTAACACATCCCCATATGTGATCCCCACTCCTTCTATATCTTTCATCTTGATCGCCGATGCTTCAATCGGGGATAACCACCTCGGGGTGTGTCTTTCTAATAATGGTTTCAAGCGTTCCCAGACCTGAAGTAATGACTTTCTAATTACATGATTCATAAAACTTTTATGTACTTTCACTTTATCATACCAAAGATAAGCATGCCAACCAAATCTATTATCATGACCTTCTAAATTCAAAAGATCCTCATCAACTAAAGTAATCCAGTCTTTTATCCAGCAGAGACAGGCCGCTTCATAATACATTCTCAAGTCTGGCATGGCAAATCCACCCCTTTCCTTAGCGTCTGTTAATAATTTGAACCTTATTCTGTGTCTTTTACCTTGCCAGACAAATTTAGACAATATCTTCTGCCATTCCTTAAAATGGCCTGTCCCTCTGATTATTGGGATCATTTGAAATAAAAATAGCAACCTTGGTAACACGTTCATCTTTATCACGGAAATTCTTCCCATCAACGACAAATTCAATCTATTCCATGTTTCCAGATCTCTCTTAATCGAGTTCCATACCATATTATAATTATCCTCAAAGAGATTTAAATTCGTAAGAGATAAATTAATTCCCAAATATTTGACTTTTTTCACAACTGAGAGAGCGGACAGTTTTTCAAATTCTTCACAATCTTTCTTTGTTGCATTTTTCATTAAGACCTTCGTCTTGTTCTTATTCAATTTAAAACCGGCTAGATTACCAAATTCTTCAATTACCTTCATCACCTCAATAATACTTTCTTTTGGATTCTCTAATGTCAAAACCAAGTCATCAGCAAACGCTTTTAATTTATGTTCCTTATCCCCCACTCTTATACCTTTAATTATCATCATGTCTCTAAGTTTAACCAACAATACTTCCAATACACTTATAAATAACAATGGAGACAATGGGCACCCTTGTCTTGTACCTTTCCCAATCGGGAAACTTTCTGTTATCACATTATTAATCAACAAACTTGCTTTCTGATCCTCATATATTGCATTAACACCATTCCAAAACTTTATTCCCACTCCCATATATTCCAAATTTTTCTTCATGAATTGCCAAGAAACATTGTCAAAAGCTTTTTCAGCATCAATAAATATCAAGGCAGCTTGTTTCTCCTTCCTGACTTCTAGATATTCTATCATATCAATTATATTTCTCATATTATCTTTCATCTGTCGGCCAGGAAGAAAACCTGCTTGGTCTTTGTGTAGCAATTCATTTAAAATCCTTTTTAATCTATTCGCCAAAACATTGGCAAATAATTTATAATCTCTGTTCAAAAGGGAAATAGGTCTATAGTTTTTAACATCTGTCACGTCTGGATTCTCCTTTGGGATCAATGTTATATACGCCTCCTTCCAAGTATTAGGTATAACTCCTTTTTCTAAAACTTCATTCATCACCTCCACCATTATTGGTAACATTTCTTCTGATAGTTTTTTATAGTATTTTGCAGTTAAACCATCCGGACCTGGTGATTTTCCAGTTTTCGCCCTTTCTATTGCACTTTGTACTTCATGTGGGGTAATTTTCTCACTCAATATCGACAATTGGTCTGCTGAGATTTTTTTCAATCCATTCTCTCTTAAGTATCTATCAATCTGTTCCGGGTCCTCTTTTTTCTTCATGTATAGATCTCTATAAAATTTCTGAAACACTTTTACAATTTCTCTTGGGTCTTCCACTAATTTCTTATCCACCACTAATTTGTTCACAAACTTTTGTTTTTGCTTCCATTTAAGTTGCCAAACCAACAATTTCCCTACTTTATTTGCCGATTCAAAATTTCTTTGTCTCATCATCTTAACCTTCCACTCAATTTCTTGGTTAATAACCATTGACAGCTGAGTTTGAAGTATCTTTAGTTTTTGAATCCATTTCTGTTCCTTTGGCTTTCCCACCAGTTTCTTCTCTGTTTCCACCATTTCTTTTAAGATCTCATATTTCTTTTTTTCTTTTTGTTTCTTCTGGTACGAGTTTCTCTGAATAAAGAGACCTCGCATGACTGCTTTGCTCGCATCCCATACAAAATTTATTGGTGTTTCTCTTCTCCAATTATTTTTCAAATAGTCTCTAAAAGTCTTTTCCGCTATTTGCAAAGTCTCTGTCTCATCTAATAAACTTTCATTCAATCTCCAGCGGTATAATCCTTGCAACTTTGTTTTAACTTCCATCACAATTGCATTATGGTCTGAGATCGTTTTAGGTAGAATTTCCACTTTCGTCACTCTATGTGAGATGTCATTAGGAACAAATACATAATCAATTCTTCCCCAACTCTGGTTCGGTTCAGAAAAAAAGGTGAACTGTTTCTCTGTTGGGTGTCTCAATCTCCAAATATCGGTCCATCCAAAATTTTCAACTAAATCAAAAAAGGATTTTGGTAGCTTCCCTTCTAGGCCTTTCTTCTTCTGGGATCTATCCAGATCCGGCATCATTACTCCGTTGCAATCTCCCATCAAAAAGAGTTTTTCATCCATATAGTCTAACAATCTTTGTTCTAGGTCTCTATAAAATTCTAGCTTCCTTTCATTTGGCGCATAAATTCCTACGACGAAGAACTTCTCAGATTGCCAAGTAATCTGCACCATCAAGAATCTTCCCTCTTCATCTTTCATTATCAACTTAGGTTCTAATTTATCTTTTGCATATATCACCACTCCTCTTTTCTTCAATTTATCTGACGATACAAATTCTTTTCCCAAAGTTTTGTTTTTTAGAATCTTCGTATGCTTCAATGCAATATGTGTTTCTTGCAAACAAATCAGGTCTAAGTTTTCTTTCTTCAATATATGCGTAATTCTGTTTCTTTTGGTCTTTTCATTCAGACCATTTACATTCCATGTTAATACTCTCAACGCCATTGCGAATTTCGAATTAAATATATTTTCATCAATCTCTTCTTAAATATTAGCCATGGCTAAATCAGCTTTGCCTTCTTCCTCTTCAGAAAATTCTACTTCCTCTTCTTCTTCCTCTTCCTCTTCTTCACCTTCACCTCGTCCTGAACTTTTATCCTCCTTCTCTTCAGGTAATCTGTCACCCTCTTTCGATGGTATCCTGTACCAAGCTCTTCTCCATATTTTCTCAGAAATTTTCCTATCTCCAGCTCTGATGTTATTTTAAATCTCTTCATTTTATAAATAAAAGATAGGCCTTCCGGGAACTCCCAACGAAATCTCAGTCCATTCCTTCTCAGCGTTTCTGCCAGAGGTTTATAACTTCCTCTTCTTCTCAGGAAATAAAGAGGGATCTCTTTATATATCAAAATCTGCTGTCCTTCAATCACAAGTCTATTGTCATAACTGAACTTCAAAATTCTGTCTCTCACGGCCACAGATGTCAATGACACAATAACATCACCTGGTGTCTTCGCTCTCAGTTTCTTTGATCTGACTGCTATCCTAAACACTTGGGATATTGCACCAACTACTTCTTCTTGCCACCCAAGCCACTTCACAAGTTCAATTATTACTTTGGCCTTAATATCTTCTCCTTCCACCCATGGTATCAAGCGAAAACGAAGATTCTGTTGCCTTTGCCTCATTTCAAGAAAAGCAAACTCCTCAGCCAATTTCCTTTGTGTAGTCTCTACTTCTGCCACTCCTATTCTATTCCTCTCTGTTTCTTCTCTACATTGCTTAACCTCTGTCTGTACTTTCTTCACTTTGGTTTCTATACTCTTAGTTTTCGCCGATAAGTCCTTCACTTGGGCTGACAATTCCCCAACTGCCTCTCTGATTTGTTTCTGCATATCTTCCTTTAATTCTGATAGCTTCTTGTCCATACTTTGTTCACTTTTTTCAAATTCTCTCCTTATATGTACCATTAGTCCTTCCCATTCTTTGCCATCCTCTTGTCTGGAATCTCTTCTCTGCGTTAGGGGTGTCATCTTTTTCTTCTTCTTCTCTCCTGCCATCTCAATTCTAATTGACTTCTTTTCCAATGGAGCACAATTTAATCACAAACTCAAATTAGTTCAATTACTGTAATCAATAGGTAATAATAAACTTCAACCAATCCAATTAATCAGTTAATACTCCATTGATTAATAATCACCTAATTAATAATATTCAATTTACATATTTTATCTTCATTTTATCCTTTCTAGCTTTAGATTATCCAAATTACAAATTAATAGCAATTTATCAAATTTTATCAATTTTTCTGTATGATCAAACACTCTCCCACCCCAAACAGAGTTCAAATTAAATTTTAAATGCAATGATTTTCCAAATCCACTAGATGGCGCTCCAACATAAGAAATAAAATTCCAAATAGTTTTAGAATGTAATAATTTTTAAAATCCACCAGATGGCACTCCAATCTAAGAAATAAGCTTTTCAGTCAGATTCACTATCAAGTTGCAGCTGCAGCCACTTTACTAACTGTTATCTCATGTTTTGGCTACAATGTAAGCTATCCCAGCTCCGGAGAGCCTCAGAAAAACACATAGTAACTTAGTTTCACTTTCGCAGCCAAGAAAACAAAGAAAGACACACAAAACCTCTTAAAAGTTAGAGGAAATCTCTTTCTTCAGCCTCTTCAACGGCCCAATCCATACAGCTCTCAAATAGGAAAAAATAGAATAAAAATGAAAAAACTGTGATTTATGTTATAGAATCTGATACAATGTAAGCTTTCCCAGCTCCAGAGAGCCTCAGAAGAACACACAGTAACTTAGTTTCACTTCCACTGCGGCCAAGAGAACAAAAAAAGGCACTCAAAGACTCCCAAAAGTTAAAGGAGATCCCTTTCTTCAGCCTCTTCAATGGCCCAATCCAAGTGGGAAAAAGGTAAAATAAAAATAAAAATACCTCTTCTTCCCTCTGCTCCCGTTAACACCACGCTCCAAGGTTGCTCACAAAGTCAGCTCCGAAAATAAGAAAAAAAACAAAGCATTGAAAGATCCAAAGAAAGGAACGATTCCCCCCCTTGGGGGTGGGGGTGACTCCAAACGCCAGTTCTGACGAGGTCTTTTAAGATGTAAAATCAACTAAAGCGGGCTCTCTCCCTTGGGGGGGGTGACTTCGAACGCCAGTTCTGACGAAATCTTTTAAGATGTAAAATCAAGTAAAGCAGGCTCCCCCCTTATCCACCTACAGCGTTCTTCTTACACACTAAGCCCTTTCACGGAGGGGGGGGTGACTCCAAACGCCAGTCTGACAAAGTCTTTTAAAATGTAAGATCAAGTAAGGTGGGCTGCCCCCCTTATCCACCTCCCGCGTCTTCTTACTCACTCAGCCCTTTCACGACTCCAAGCACCAAGCACCAGTTCTGAGTCGCAGACTTCACGATCCAGCTTTCCTGAGTCCCAAATTTCTCTCCCCTTCAATAAAGATAATAACTTGAACTCACTTCACAAATGAAGGGGTAGCTACTCCACCCTCACCGCACGACTTCAGTTTGTATCACGAAGGAGAGTTATGGCTTACTTCCCACCACGTTCCGAACAGATCCCGGTATTACAAACCAACTCAAGTTTCTTCGGGTTTAGTCCTTTTATCTCCAGCTTGACAGCCTCTACAGATTCTTTCCTCCGATAGAAACAATTGTCAGAGTTCTCGGAGGCTAATGGCTTTCTGCTAAGACAACGAGACTTCGCAACACGGGGGTAGCGATGACAAGAGCGCCCGCGGCTCAATCCTTCTCCCCGATCCCTCCGGTTCGGGGCGAGAGGAGAGTCGTAAAGGGCGCCGCCGATACCCAGCCCCCTCAGGGCACCCCCCTGAGGTTTTTAGAGTCCGCGGAGCCTTCGCGAGACTCTTTAAACCCCCCGTGCGCTCTGGGGATCCCTCGGAGGGATTCTCCTAGCGTCTTAAGCAGTCGGTCATGGGAATGGCTTACGGGCTGGCTTCCAAGGGTTGGGTGGTTAAAGCAGTTTTTTATAGCTGTTCTTGTCTTTGTTTTCCTCATTATCTTCATTTTTTGCCTAAAACAATGTGCTGTGCAGCTCACTGCCTGAAAATACTCCCTCTAGAATGGCCTAGTGCAGGGGTGCCCAAACTTTTTGTAAGGAGGGCCAGATTTGGTGGCTGAGAACGTGTCAGGGGCCGGTTGCTCCCCAACCCTGCCACCCCACTGCAAGCCCCACCCACTTTCTTTAAAAAAAACAATGGGACGAAGGAGGGGGAGGGAGGGGCAGGCCAGCCAGCCGCGGGCCACTCAGAATGGCCTGACGGGCCGGATTTGGGGCCCCCGGGCCGGACTTTGGGCAGGCCTGGCCTAGTGTCTATCATCTAGGGATACCCACTAGGGCTACTTAAGTAAGGTAGGGTTAAGGGGATGACCCATGACTTCATCAGGGTCCCCAATGAAAAGGGGGGATGTTTAGGGCAGGGGTTAATAAAAACAACAGAATCAAGCAAAGGAAAGTAACACCATTTATATATTTATTTATATATAGCTTATATGCTACCCACTACCCAAAGGTCTCTATATGCTTCCTAGTGCTCCATGAACTTTATTGGAATGTCAATGCCTCTACAAAAGAGAAAGAAAATTCTGTGAAAACAGTGTTGCTACTCAAGGACATCAATAAGACATATGAGAAAGGTTTGTGTGGGGAGGATGGTACAGGGATAGCTCTAATAATGTTACATGTTTTCTAAAGAATGTTCACTGACCAATGAAGGACACAAATTTGTTTCATGCTATTTTCTACATAAATGTTAGTTAGTTTGCCTTTGTTTGTTGTGATTCTTTCATTCTGCTAGTGGGGAAGGTTGCCCCTTCCTTTATCCAGCTTAAGAAACACATTGGATCTCGGCTTGTCTCAGAAAAATTTTGGCTATTTTTTTCTGAAACAAGGAAATTTGGAATTAGCCATTTTGCACAGATGGCAAAGATCTTGATGGAGTGGGGGAGGGAAAGCCTTGTTTTATTCTGTTGCTGGAGACTAAAGAGTTTTACAAGGCTTGAGAATTCCTCCTTATGCATGTCAAGAAGACAATCCAAATTTAAGATAATGTAGTCTTTACACAATGATTCTTTACACTCCTGACATGTCAGGCAAAACCAAACAATAAAAAAACAAAAATACCATAGCACCTTCAAAACATACTGGCATATTTTAATGTAAGCTTGTGTGGACAAGTCCACTTCTTCAGATAGTAACTTGTTACAGTGCAGCACAAAGTAGCCAGTAGACAAGAATTCATGGTCTCCCAACCTTTTGCCCTCCTATTCATACCTGAAATCATAAAAATAGAATGTTTATGAGGTTCAGTAAGAACCTTTGCCATTTTACCGGATAATTGGGTACACCTCATAGAAAGTAATTCTTTGGTTCAGTGTTTACTGATCTGCCCAGGGTATATGAAATCTTGCCAATTTATAAGTAGATGGCTGTGTCTATATAAAGAGTGGTCAGTGGTTAAGTGGAATAAAATTCTTCAAGAAATGATGAATCTATACTTCCAAACATTAGCTTACATTTGAGGTGATAGGTATGCCTTTTTTTTCTAGTTGCTGCATTCATGTTTGCTTTTGCTGTTTTATGAATTTGAAAACATGTTATACCATCCAGGATCTTATTGCCTGGATGCAGAGTGGAAGGACAATTCCATAAGCATCCCTTGCCCCCCAGGTTCCCACACACTTGTCTCTTTTCATATTTGTTGGAAGATGGTCACAGAAACCTGCCAGAGCCAGGGAGATGATCACATGATATGCCCTTCCACTTCATGACTGGGGAATATCTATAAGATGATTTTTAGTTATCATCAAGAGATCATTGGCCAAAAAATTAGTAACCACTGCCCTGTGGTGCAGTGGTTAAATGCCTGTACTGCAGGTAAAACTGTGCTTATGACCTGGGTTTCAGTCCTAGGTAGCAGGCTCATGGTTGACTCAGCTTTCCATCCTTCTGATGTTGGTAAATGAGGACCCAGCTTGTGGGGGGGGGGCAATGTGTAGCCTGCATACTCTAATTAAACTGTGAACTGCCCAGAGACTACTTGAAGTGGGATGGGGCAGTATATAAGCAGAACAATTTAATGTGCTGTCTACCTTTAATCCGGATGCACCTCTATTAATATTTTTATTATCTTTCAGTCTTCTTTAAATGACTTCTCTTTTTCATTTTTCTTAAGAACAAACTATCATTACTTCATTTTAATTTTACTTCATTCTGTTCTTCATTATCTCTGTTAATATACAGCAAATGTGACTTGCTGGGCTTATGGTTAAATGTTGTTCACTTTTATAATTGCTTTCCAGGAGATAGCTCTACTGACAATTTTGATATAGTATCATTTTGCCAACTTGTGTTAATATATTTTAAAGCTCTTCAACTTACTTTGTGTTGTAAGATGAATATTATGTATTTTATTTGTTTTCCTTCCATCTCTTCTCATGTACCACAAAAATCCAGTTTAAGAATCCACTTTCTCTAACCCTGATCCACTTTCTTCTTCTTCTGTTCCATCTGAAACTTCTTTTTTTCTTAATGTATAATTTACTAACAACATTTCCCATCTTTCTGCAATGGTTTGGGTAGTAGCCCTTATTGGTCTCCAATAGCTGAAGTTCCTGTATAATCTGCCTACTATTCTTGTATTTTTGAATTTTTTTTATTATAGATGAAAATGGAAGGGTAAAGTATAGATACAAAGCTACATAAAGAGAGGGGGCATCATAGTCTTACAAAGAGTTTAGTCTTACAAAAAAAGGCTGAGAGGGGATATGATAGCCATGTATAAATATCTGAAAAGATGTCACATCGAAGAGGGGATGGCTTATTTCCCATGGCTTCATGGACTAGGACTTGGAGCAATGGTTTCAAATTGCAGGAAAAGAGATAATATTTGGACATTAGGAAAAACTTCATGATGGTTAGAGCTGTTCAGCAGCGGAATATGCTGCCACGGAGGGTGGTGGCATCTCCTTCTTTGGAGGTTTTTAAGCAGAGGCTGGATGGCCATTGGTCCGGGGTGCTTTGATAGGGGTTCCTGCATGGCAGGGGTTGGACTAGATGGCCCTTGAGGTCTTTTCAAACTATATGATTCTATTATTCTAGTGAATGAATGAATACTTTATTGCAGTCAATGACCAAATCCAAAGTACATATATATAAAAATAGCACCAGTTGCAGCAAAACAAGGAAGAACAAGGGAGGGGAAATATCATACAAATTGAGCCAGCTTAAATTGTGAGTGCTTGAGCAATTGTTGAAACCTCCTGAGCACGAATTATAATTGCTGCCGCACAAAACTTAGCTACATTAGACAGCATGCTTGAATTAGGACATTCTGCAGTGTATATATTTTGCCCTGACAACATGAGGCGGATATAAAATGCTTCTGGCCGTCCAGGGAATTGCTTTAAATAAGGAGCAATAAGTTTTCCCCTATTTTCATCATATAAGGGGCAGTGCAGGAGTACATGTGCCAATGTTTCAATTCTATCTGTCCTGCAAAGGCACTTACGATGAGAACAGGGAATCTTTTGGAATTTTCCCTCTTGTATTGCAGATGGCAGAGCATTCATCCGAGCAAGTGTAAAAGCTCTGTCTTGATTCTTTGTTAAATGAGCAAAGAAATAGCTGGTTTGAAGGGGATCAATGCTGGATCAATTGATATGTTATTAGAGATAGCCCCCAAATCATGATGTCTCTCTACCTCCAAGATGCGTTGCTTGAGGATTTGCTTAGCCATCTCATAGCCTACTTGTATAAGGCACTCCATTGAGAGACCATAAGTTTTAAGGTTAAGGGATAGGGCTCTCTTCCATGTTGAGTGGTAATTCTCTACAAATAGTAAAGAGGTTAGGGTTCTTGGGAGAAAAATTAATTTCAGCCAAAAATTGAAGATGGCTAGCCAAGCCCTAACTTCCACTTTCATGAATCCCACTTCTAACCTCAGGGCTGCATTAGGCACCCAACGGGGTACTTGTAGGATAGCTCTCAAAAATTTTGATTGAACTACTTCCAAGGATGTGAAAGAAGGATAAGGGCCCAATTGTGCTCCATAAAGAAGTTGGCTGAGCGGTTTAGCTTGAAATAGTTTCAAAGCTGCTGGCATATTTTGCCCCCCTCTGGTATAGAAAAAATTTATTATCGCAGAGGAAGCTCGCTGAGCTGATTGCGTGACATGTGCTGCATGCTCCTTATGTGATCCATTGCATTGAAGGACCACTCCCAGATATTTAAAGGCCCTTGTCTGTTCAATGTTATGGTTATCTAGCAACCATTTATAGGCCTTTGGTCTTTTAGCAAAAACCATAACTTTTGTTTTTTTCATAATTTATCAGGAGATTTTCTTCATGGCAATAACGTGCAAGGGCCCCTAATGCTCTCTTTAAGCCGATAGGAGTCTGAGAGAGTATAACAGCATCATTGGCATACAGTAGCACTGAAATATGTCTGCCTCCTAGCAGACATATTTCAGTGCTACTAGTGCAATCTAGTTGAGAAAGTGTTGAGACCATGGAGTTAATATAAAAATTAAATAACAATGGGGCAAGTATGCAGCCTTGCTTAACACCCTTGAATGTATGTACTAACTTATTCTAGTTATTACTTTTTCTTACATCTTTCAAACATTCTATACACTAATATCTGATTTTCTATATAACGTGCTCCCATACTTTCATTATATTACATTCTTGGGTCTTAGTATTTAATTAACAAGCTATTATGTTCCTTAATTTCTGTCATAAATCTATCTGTATACTGGTTTCCAGCGTTCTTTTGCATTTAAAATTGTCCTTTCTTTCAGGAGTGCAGTCAGAATGTCCATTTCTGCTACTTCTAATATATTCTCAATCAGTTCTAATATAGGTATTTCTTCATTCTAGTACAGTATTTAGCCCATAAAATCCTAGCTGCTGTTACTATATGGGTCACAACATTTCTGATTTGTATATCTAAACTTTCTGGCATAATATTCAATAAAAACTATTTGTGCATTATATTTTCAACACTTATTCAAAATATTTTTGTATATTTTAGAGAGTTTTTCATGAGATAAATATAATCTGTAAAACATCTTGTATATATTTTCTTTATATTTTCTTATATACATATTCTTTAAAGTTTACAGATTTAATTCTTTTTATATTATTTCTCCAAATTTGTGCCCCATGATCAATGTTGTGACCTACATTCTGTGCCCACTTTGTCATAGAATCTTTCACCACCTCATCTACCATTTCACTTTCCAATAAGTATTCATACATTTTAATCAATCATTTGAATCAAGCAACAGTTTATCAAATATAATTTTCTCATCATAAAATCCCTCACTTTTATTGTTAGAAAATCTTGAAAGTAACTGTGTTTTGTCCACTAGTGTAAGTGACTGAATTAAGAGACTAGATCTTCCATACTTCCTCCTTTATAACTCCTCGTAGTTTGGACATATAGATGGTGCTAATAAATTCAGATGTGTGAATGCCTCTACTAGGGATACCTGTTTGGAATCTTATGTTATATTTGTGGGTGTATTTTGTCCAAAACTAAGAACAGAGCTTTTCTTATCAAATGATTTTTGAAATCTTTATAGTCCTGTCCTTTCTATACCATAAATAGGCATGCCAACCCAATGTTAAATCATGGCCTTCCAGTTTCAACAGTCTTTTGTTGCATAAAGCCATCCATTATTATTTTAGCCAGGCCAAGGCACACACATTATAGTATAAATTCCAATCAGGAAGTCAGAATACAGCTCTCTGTGTCAAATCTTACTCACTTACCGTATTTTTTGGACCATAAGACGCACCAGACCATAAGACGCACCTGGTTTTTGGAGGTGGACTGGACCCCCCAAAAGCAGTCCCGCAGGGGGAGGCACGAGAGCGGCGGCGGCGGCAGCACTCACCGGCTTGGGGCGTCGGGGGTGCCACTCCCCCCCACACACGGGGGGGACCCGGGACTCCTGGGCAGGCGGGCCCCGCCTCCTCCTCCGGCGCCGGGAGCCGCGCGCGGGTCTCGCTGCTGGCGCCCCGCTTGCTCCTGCTGCCGCCGCCGCCGTGCGCCTCCTCCTCCGCTGGGGAAAGCGAGCGGGGCGCCAGCAGCGTTTTCCCCGGCGGAGGAGGAGGCCCACGGCGGCGGGCGCTTTCCCCGGCGGAGGAGGAGGCCTACGGCGGCGGGCGCTTTCCCCGGTGGAGGAGGAGGCCCACGGCGGCGGGCGCTTTCCCCGGCGGGGGAGGAGGCCCACGGCGGCGGGCGCTTCCCCCGGCGGGGGAGGAGGCCCACGGCGGCGGGCGCTTTCCGTGGCGGAGGAGGAGGCCCACGGCGGCGGGCGCTTCCCCCGGTGGGGGAGGAGGCCCACAGCGGCGGGCGCTTTCCCCGGCGGAGGAGGAGGCCCACGGCGGCGGGCGCTTTCCCCGGCAGAGGAGGAGGCCGGCTGCTGCTGCAATCGCCCCCGTCCCGCCGCCGCCGCCGCCACCCCTCCGCAATGGCCTTCGCTGCTGCTGCTGCTGCTCCTTCGGCGGCGGCGGCGGGAGGAGGAGGACGCCTTGCTGCCGCCGCCGTGGCTGCTCCTGCTGCTGCTGCTGCAGCTGGTGGAGGGCGAGGAGGAGGAGGATGCGCCGCCGCCGGACCGGGGGTTGGGGACCACTGCTGTAGTGGACCCGCTGCCACTCTGCCACTCGGACCATAAGACGCATTCGGACCATAAGACGCAGGCACTTTTCCTCCCACTTTTTGGTGAAGAAAAAGTGCGTCTTATGGTCCGAAAAATACGGTACTTACTTACTTACTTACTTACTTACTTACTTACTTACTTACTTAC
>JAHTLZ010000274.1:12542251-12575060 GCA_023846285.1 Phrynocephalus versicolor | reverse complement strand
TACTTACTTACTTACTTACTTACTTACTTACTTACTTACTTACTTACTTACTTACTTACTTACTTACTTACTTACTTACATAACTTTCTGGCCACCCAGCTAACAAATGGTCTCTAGGCAGCATAGAACAATATATTAAAAATATAAAACAACATGTTAAAAACCATCAAAACAACACTATAATACAATCAATATACAGATAATAAAATCCTGCTGCTTATGAGCCCAGCTAAAAAGATTGCTATGTATTTTAAAATACAGGCTGAACAAGAAGGTCAAGCTTGTCCGTACCCTCAGATCCAGGAAACAAAGAGTAGGTGTCAATGGGAAATTTTCACAATGGAGAGAGGTGAAAAGCGGTGTGCCCCAGGGATCTGTCCTAGGACCGGTGCTTTTCAATCTGTTCATAAATGACCTAGAGACAGGGATAAGGAGTAGAGATGGGCACGACTTAGCGGAATTCCCGTTTCCGTTTCCATTACTCGTTTCCGTTACGGAACGGTAACGGTAACGGGAATTACTCCGCCAGAACTCGAACTCGAACTGACTAAAGAATAATTGGGTCTGATTTGTCGTGGTCGTTCCTGGCATCGTGGCGATCCCGCGATGCCAAGCGGCACAGAAAAAAAGTTTTTAAAAGTTAAAAAAAAACCCGATTCCCGGCCAAAAAGCAGGCGTAAATATGCCTGCCTGAGTGAGGGCTCAGGGCACCTACCAGAGGTGTGGTTTCTGGAGGGGGGTCCCCGGCCTCCCCCGCCCTCTCCTCCTGTCCTGTCCTGGGCTGCTCTGGTGGTGGTGGGACGCCGCAGGCTCGCAGCAACAAGCCGGACGAGTCTCGCCGCCGGCCGCCACAATCCAAGCTGAAGCGGCACGGCACAGAAAAAAAGTTTTAAACTCCCCCCCATTCCCGGGCCAAAAAGTAGGCAAAAATATGCCTGCCGTGCCTGAGTAAGGGCTCAGGGCACCTACCAGAGGGGTGGTTTCTGGAGGGGGGTCCCCGGCCTCCCCCCCTCTCCTCCGTCCTGTCCTGTCCTGGGCTGCTCTGGTGGGACTCGCCACAGGCTCGCAGCAGCAAGCTGGACGAGTCTCGCCGCCAGCCGCCGCAATTCAAGCGGAAGCGGCACGGCACAGAAAAAAGTTTTAAACTCCCCCCCCATTCCCGGGCCAAAAAGCAGGCGAAAATATGCCTGCCTGAGTAAGGGCTCAGGGCACCTAACAGAGGGGTAGTTTCTGGGGGGGGGTCCTGGCCTCCCCCCCTCTCCTGTCCTGGGCAGCCGGACTCGAGTCGCCATGCCATGCGGTGCGGGCAGGGGATCCAAAATGGGGTGGCGACCAGAATATTTTTTTTTGAAATCGTGGTCCAAAAACACACAAGCACCACAGAAACATGCGAAAATTGCTAATGCTATTGCTAAAACTGCCAGTAGCAGTGGGTTTTTCTTGCCACAAAATGTCTCCTCCCCTGTCCTCTCTCCATTGATTTTATTTTATTTTATTTTATTTACACCTGCGCAATGATGGGCTGGCCGAATGGCCATGTGGGAGTGGACCATGCAAGTTTTTGGAGCCATCCCACCAATCGCATGGCCACTTGGCCACTGAGACTTCTGGGATGTGCCAAAAAGCCCACTAAACCCTGCCCTAGCCCCCTAGCCCTAACTCTAATCCTTGATTCCTTACCCATACGCCAGAGTACACTGTCCTCTTAGTGGGTCAGAGAGGCACCCAGAGGTGCACCCCACTACCCCACCCTAACCTCACCTGTAACTAGCCTAACCCTAGCCCTTGCGCTAACCCGTCTTAACCCTAAGCCAGATCTACTTGCATTGCACTACACACAAGTACTATTCCCTTCTTTGTGAGACACAGCGGGTGCGAGAGCCTTAGGCATCACCCTATGGCTCTGGGTTCTGCCAGTCCACTGGTCTCATAGTCTGCAACTGGTATGCATATCCATATGGCTATGCATGCCCTTTTGCAGCAGCAGGTGAGGAGAGGAGACCCCCATGTTGAGGGGTCTCCAGGAGCCTGCTTTCCCTTCCTAGCGGGTGAGGATAGGAGGCACCCACGGGTGCCTCCAGGAGCCCGCTTTCCCTTCATAGCGGGCTAGAGGAGGCACCCACCCCACAGAGGTGCCTCCAGGAGCCCGCTACCCCCCCAAACCAGTACTAACGAAAACGAAAAAACGTACTAACGAAAACGAAAAACCTGGGTACTTCAAGGACCAGATGCAGGGGAGTGGTATCAGGAGTGGTATCAGGAGACAAAGATCTAGTCTCGTGTGGTCCCAGACGCATCTGAGAGATGGCCATCCAGCCTCTGCTTAAAAAACCTCCAAAGAAGGAGAACTCCAACACCCTCCATGGCACCATATGCCACTACAATAAGCCTTCAACATTTTGAACACAGTTTGTTGAGTTTTTTTTTTAATTACACCATGACTTTGCGGATGATACCTTTGTTGTACACCTGCTAACTCACAAAGTTTGATCATCAATTCACTGGTGAAACTTGAACCATGATCACACCGCAGTATGTTAGGCAGTCCTAAGCAACTAAAAACCTCTAGAAAAGCTTTAGCCACTTGCTTCGTCTTGGGCTGCCAGTTGATTGAGCGGTTTCCCCTGAACCCAGCAATGTGGGCAAGCTTTTCCCCTGCTTTGCTGGTTTCAGTTTTTGACAGCTGCATTGGAGCAGCCTTTCAATATGAAGCACCACCCCATGCATGCTATGCTTAGTGTTTCCGCAACTCAGGCATTGGTTTCCAATTCAAAAGGAAATAAAAAATAAAATTGTGTTCGCTAGATTCAGCATTAAAATCAGTGACTGAAATAGAGAACTTCCCTGCAAATTTAAAAGGTTTTATAAAATTATAAAATTATTTAGGGAAAACAAGTGGTTAGGTTGAAGGACTGGATGGGTAAAATGAAATTGAAGGAACAAATGAAAGATGTTTTCCATGGTAGGGATATATCATAGTTCAATTATGTACAATTAGAAAAATGTGCTCATGATTGGAATAAGAAACATTATAAATGTAGAGAATATACAAAATATGGACAGTTTTTAGTGTTGTATGAAGATATTCAGAAGGAAGATTCAGTGAAAGATAGTGTGAGTAAAATAAATAAGATACTTTTAAATTTAGAGGAAGATGAACATGAGGGAAGAGGATTGAAGGTAGTCTGGGAGCAAGAAATAAAAGAGGAAGATTGGGCTAAGATATGGAGAATGAGATCTATGTCTGTGAGAATAAAATAATTTTTTAAAAAATAAGTTTCAGGTGGTATTTGACACCAGTGAAATTGAATTAAATAAATGGTAATTATTTTAAGATTTGTTGGAAATGTGGTAAGGAAGTTGGTACATATTTTCATATGTGGTGGGAATGTGAAAAGGTACAATAATTTTGGAGATATATTTTAAAGAATTAAGTGATATATTTGAAAGGCATATATAGCTCAAAGAAAATGCCTTACTGTCAATATTTGCTAAGAAGGAATATGATTTCAAAACTAGAGAATTTATTACCAATCTCTTGATAGTAGCTAGACTAATTATAGCTAGGAATTGGAAAAGGAATTATGTATCATGCATGGATGAATAGTATAATGAAGTTTGGGATATTGCCTTAAATGATAAATTGCCTTAAATGATAAATGTGTAATTTAAAGATTAAGAAGAGAGTTAAAATAAATATTTTAAAATAATATATGGGGTAGAGTTATTGAATATGTGCTTGTAAGAAATAATGGTAAAGATCCAATTCCATAATCAGTTCAGTTCTGGAAGTTAGGATAATAAGAGACAATATTGTTTAAGAGGTCTTGTTGGTCGAGTGGATCACTGTTGTCTATTTTATTTTATTTTTGTATTTTGTATTTTGTATTGTTTAATAAAATAATTATTTAAAAACAGAAAAGGAAAACAGAATTATTACTATTTTTGGTTGAATTATGCAGTTATGGAAATGTGGTAGACCTTAAGTGAGTTGGCTATCTAGTAGCTTTCTTCCACCTCTCTGCTTCTTGCCCACCAACTCCCCTTCCTTGACTCCGCTTTGCATCAGCTAGTAGAAATGGGGGAAAGTCAAAAATCAGAAGAAACAAGATGGGGAGAAAGTTCTTAACACTTCATTCAAACAGAAACTCAAACCTAGGTGTAATGAAGACTTAATGTGGCTACTAGGGATGGGCATTTCATTTTGGAACCAGTAAGTTCCAAAACAACCCATGTGAGCCCAGGTGATGCCCCAAACCCCCTTATACACACCCAGCCAATATCTTACCATTCTCTGGGCTGTGTGGGGTTAAACTCCAATGAGGACTCAGGTAGTGACATCATCTTTGCTTGCTCTGTGGTGTTGCCCAATCTGGAGCTGTGCAGGGGCAGGCATCATCCTGCCTCCCCATCTGATTGGCCCACACCAGAGCAAGAAAAGATGACATTGCAGCCTGAGTCCTGGTTGGAGTTTAACTCCGTGTGAGCCCAGAGAAAGGGCAATTAAAGCTCAAGCAAGCGGCATGGACGGCACAGGAAAAAACTTTTAAACTCTCCCCCCACCCATTCTCCCATTTCTGGAGGGGGGGTTCCGCCTCCTGGGCAGCCGGACTCGAGTCGCCATGCCATGCAGTGCGGGCGGGGGATCCAAAATGGGGCGGCGAACGCAATATTGTTTTTGAAATCGTGGTCCAAAAACACACAAGCACAACAGAAACACGCGGAAATTTATAAACTGCCCGATTTTTCACAGTAGCAGTGGGTTTTTTCTTGCAACAAAACGTCTCTCCTCTCCTCCTCTGTCCTCCATTGATTTTATTTATTTTTATTTTTTTTACACCTGCGCAATGATGGGCTGGCCGAGTGGCCATGGCCAGCCATGTGGGAGTGGACGACCATGCAGATTTTTGGAGCCATCCCACCAATCGCATGGCCACTTGGCCATGGAGACTTCTGGGATGTGCCAAAAAGCCCCCTAAAACCTGCCCTAGCCCCCTAACCCTAACCCTAATCCTTGACTCCTTACCCATACGTCACAGACTGTCTTCTTAGTGGGTCACAGAGGCACCCAGAGGTGCAACCCACTAGCCCACCGTAACCTTACCCGTCACTAGCCTAACCCTAGCCCTTGCACTAACCCACCTTAACCCTAAGCCAGATCTACTTGCATTGCACTACACGCAAGTACGATTCCCTTCTTTGTGGGACATGGCAGGTGCGACCCAGTCCTTGACGGAGGGTCATACCAGTGGACTGGTCTCACTGTCTGCAATGGTATGCATATCCATATGGCTATGCATGCCATTTTGCAGCAGCAGGTGAGGAGGGGAGACCCCCATGTTGAGGGGTCTCTTGGAGCCTGCTGCTTCCCCTTCCTAGTGGGTGAGGATAGGAGGCACCCACGGGTGCCTCCAGGAGCCCGCTTTCCCTTTATAGCGGGCCAGAGGAGGCACCCACCCCACAGAGGTGCCTCCAGGACCCCGCTACCCCCCCAAAAAAACCAGTACTAACGAAAATGAAAAAACAAAAAAACGAACTGACTAATTTTTGCGATTTTTCACGAAAAACGGAAACGAGCCGAAACGGAACCGGCTTGACTAACGACAACTCGAAAAAAATTTTTTTGAAGTCGTGCCCATCTCTAATGGCCAGTAAATGCAATGCCTTCTATTTACTCTCTCTCATGAATATATACATTCCAGTGATGTTGGCTAAAACATCAAGGTGCAGTGACAAGGAAATTCTGGCTCTCATTTGGGTCTTGAGCTGTCAGTTTCCTCTACTTTGCCACACACCCACCCACCCCTATAGCTATGGGTATATTTTTCTTTCTCAGAAATGTCAGTATTTTTGCATTTCTAATTCGAATTGCAGTGGTCTTTAAGAATGCACAAAATGACGCATTAGCTACTGCTATCTTTTTAAAGCATCTTGCATCTGGATCTGGAAAGATGGAGACATCTCTTTTTCACAATTTTAAACACCTTTCTGAGAAGTCAGTGTACATTCCTAGTACATCCTTAGTTTGCAACCTGTCAAACATTGTTTTCTTTCAGATTTACTGACATTGTCTTGTTAGGATTCCTGCTCTGTAGCTTGAAAAACCTCTTTTGAAATCACATCTATTCTTGGTGATTTAATTCTTCACATTGCTTTGATGACAGATTTCAATTAATTTTCTAGAATTGCAGGTTCTTCATTAAACATTTTTGTGATGCAATGTCCTTCTTGATTATCTTTTGTATGGTTCTTGAGTGCATTGTTGCCATCCTCTCTTTATTTTATCCTAATAAGGTTTCCAATATGAATCTTTCAGCATTCTCATCTTAGTTTACATTTCTCTTTCTTGGATCTTATGAAAGAAATACCATGGTTTGTTTTTGTTGTCCTCTGCTTTTTTTGCATTGGTTATTATAATAGTTCTTTCTGTTCTAGTTATGCAAGTTTCATTCAGGATTTTGCTGCATTTCCACCACTTTTTACTTTTGCTTTTCTATGCAATTAACTAAGAATTTTCTATCAAGGTTTTTCTTGTGGTTACAGGAATTATCATTTTGCATTCTTCCTACTAATATCTCTGGTTTCATGTTAGAGGTATTCTGATTCATGGCCAATTGGGTCTAGTAATCCCAATCTTTTCTTGCAGTATACTATAAAGTCAGAATAACTAATTAAATTGTATTTGGGCATGGCACTCTTTTCAGTATTGGTTTTCACTATACTCTATTCTTTATTAACATATTTTATATTAATCATGGCCTATACCACAGGCATTCCATTGTCTCAAAATACGTATAAAATATTCAGAAGCAGCATATAATTTTCATCTATGCAGTATGAACCAGAGTTACCATGAGTGTCACAGTTTTGTCTTTGAAGGATCCTCTGTCTGTGTCATTTTTCTCTACCACTGCTGCCCACTAGATGCCCTTCTGCAGTTTCTCCACCTCCATCACCACTGATGCCATCAATTCTCTTTGTCTTATACAACCATTAATTCTTGAAGAGAATGTGTACATCTTAGGCACTCACCTTTTACCATTCTGCTTTGGATGATCTTGCCAGAACCCTAAACTTGTAATGGAATATAATTCTTCAAGACATTAAAGTGTGTATCCAAGAGGATGCATTTTAAAGTTATTTTTATATCTTACTTTTCCTCCAATGAAATTGAGGTGACAGGTATAACCTTCTTTCTCCCCCCCCCTTTGTCCCTAGAACAACTGGATGAACAACTGCATCAACAATGCCCAGTGAACTTCGTGCATCAATGGTGGTTCGAATGGATCTCCCACTTTTAAGTCAATTTTTTTACCTAACCTCTGTTAGAAGTTATGTAATTTGAGTTCCTCTATCCAGTCACTGAACTGCAGCAGTGAAAGTATAAAAACATTGATTTGTCTTGTACGTTAGAATTTCATGATAATTTATCTAGACATGGTTGCTAAGAACCACATTTTGTTTTCGAAGGAAGACTTGAATGAGCCGTGCTACATGATCAGCATGGTTAATTTCTACATATAATATGGTTATACATATTTTGAAATGTATATTCTTTTTATAACCAAAAGTGTACACATCTGCTTGTGCTTACAAGAAAACCTACTAAGCTTTAATATTATCTTCTTATAAATCACCAGAATCAAATGTTCTTATTGTAGAAATTTAGAATTGATTCATATGGATTCTGAACTTTGCTATCTATATGAGAAGAATGTGATGTTCAAATAAGGGTCAATTTCCCCTCCCTCAAATAATCTAGTAGAATTTATTGCTTGCTCCATGACAGTAAAGCTGAGGTAATGCTGGGAACAAAATTCTTAGAATCAGAATCATGGAAGTATGCTTTACAAATATTTGTTGGCATAGATCACAGTTTAATTGTTCTGATTTTTTTAATTATTATTTAAAAAAACATATACAAATTACATTAAAATGACAAACATCAACAACAGTGCACCATCACTCTTCATATTTACATTCGTCATCCTCCCCTCCAGAACAAAATCGATTGTTGCGCGGAAACCTTACCCTTATCCCGTACAAGCACGTATTCAATAAATCTACCCCATATATCATAGAAAATATCTCTTTTAAACTCTCCTTTTTTAACCTTGAGAGAACAAGTCAATTTATCATTTAAAGCAATATTCCATACTTCATTATACCATTCTTCTAAACATAGTTCATATTTAGATTTCCAATTTCTAGCAATTATTAATCTAGCTGCTGTCAACAAATTTGTAATCAACTCTTTAGTTTTAACATCATAACTATGATCCACAAATATTGATAACAAAGCAATATCAGATTTGGGCTCTATAGTCATTTCTAGTATGTCACTTAGTTCTTTAAAAATACTTTCCCACAATTTCTGTATCTTTTTATATTCCCACCACAAATGATAAAAGGTACCGATGTCATTATCACATTTCCAACAAAGCTTAGAAAAAATTGCATTCATTTTATTCAATTTCACTGGCGTCAAATACCATCTTAAACTTATTTTAAAGAAATTTTCCTTTATTCTAACAATCATAGATCTAAGTATTCTCATTCTCCATATTTTAGCCCAGTCTTCTTCTCTTATTTCTTTTTTAAAATCTTGTTCCCACAATAATTTCAATCCAGATCCTCCCCTATTTTCATCTAAATCTGAAATAATTTTATATAGTTTACTAACAATACCTTTTACTACTATTTCCTTCTGAGTATCCTCATACAACAATAAGAGTTGTTCATATTTTGTGTACTCTCTGCATTTATTATTTTTCTTTATCCAAGTATCAGTCCATTTCTTTAATTGTATAAAATTAAACCAAGATATATCCCTACCTTGGAGAATTTCCTTCATTTGTACTTTCCCTCTCATCCTGCCTATCCAGTCTTTCAATCTAATCACTTGTTTATCCCTAAATACTTTTTTGAAAACTTTCAAATTTGTAGGAAAATTCTCCATTTCAGTTACAGATCTCAATGGAGAGTCTGAGGGACATAATTTTTTTTATGTAAATACCATGCATTTAACATAGATCTAAGAAAGGGGTTATTAATCTCATTTAACTTTGTTTTCTTAATAGTGCCGAATAAGTAATTTTCAATATCCTCCTTTATTTCCGATGATTCCATTTTCCACCATATTAATCTTTCTGGACTAAACACAATATCCCCAATAAACCTTATTTGATTTGCTAAATAATATTTTTTTAACATTCGGTAAACCTATAACACCTTTATTTTGGGCCATATACCAATATTTTTTGTTTATTCTAGCTTTTTTACCACTGTTACAATAGTTATTAATTAAATCTTGCCAAAATTTAAAGTCATCCTTACTTAACTGTATTGGAAGCATCATAAAGAAAAAATGCAATCTTCCCAAACCAAGAAAGTTTTAGACTTGAATATTCTAACATTTTATTCTTAATTTCTTTCTTCAGTTTACTATAATTAAATTCCTTTAGTTTTTGTGTGTCCTTTACTAATTCTACACCTAAATACTTAATTGAGTTACTTATCTTACATCCGTAGTTATGGGTAAACACTTCTTGTTCTTCCTTGTTATGATTAAACAACATCACCTGAGATTTCTGCCAGTTAACCCTCAATCCATATTGACCCAAATTTCTCCAAATGATATTTAACCCTATCCATACTCTCTAGTGGATTTTTAATTGTCAATAAGGAATCATCTGCAAATAAATTAATCTTTACTTTATTATCAGTACCTAATCCGCTAATTAACTCATCATTCCTTATTTTATCCGCAGACATTTCAATCATTAAACAAAATAGAACTGGGGAGAGGGGGCAACCTTTTCTAGTACCTCGGCCTAGAGATATCCGATCTGAAATCCCATCATTAATTATTATCTCAGATGTATTTTCAGAATATAATTGATCTATCACCCCTCTAAATTTCATTCCAAACCCCCAATTTTCAATCACTATTTTTAGTGTTGGCCATTCCACACAATCAAAAGCCTTAAATATATCCAATGATAGAATACCAGCCTTCTGTTTATTCATTTCTGTATCATATATAATATTCAGCACTCTTCTAGTTAAATTAGGCATTTGTCTTCCCTTTAGAAACCCATTTTGATCTTCCTTAATATATTTTGTAATAAACCCATTCATTCTATTCGCTAAAATTGCGGTAAAAATCTTAGCATCTTGATTTATTAATGAGATAGGTCTATATGAACTAGGGTCCATCACATCCTTGTTAGGTTTTGGTATGAGAATTGCTAATGAATGTTTCCAAGATAATGGTATTTTATCTCCTTGTAAGATTCTATTGAAGAGTATTTTTAATCTTGGAACTAAAACTGATTTAAACAATTTATAAAAATCTGAATCTAGTCCATCACAACCCGGGGTTTTACCATTTTTTAGCTTATCATAATTGCTCCAATCTCTTTCTCTTGAATTGGTTTTTCTAGTTCCCTCATGTCTGTCTCTAGTATCTTTAACAATTTCTTTAACATAGTCTTCTATGTCTGCTTTTGGGACATTACTTCCCTTATATAAATCTTCATAAAATTCTTGAAATATTTGCAATTTTTCTTTCATCAGGCTACATTTCTTTCCTGATTTATCTCTAATCACACCTATTGCGGTTTTTGCTCTTCTAGCTTGACATAACTGTGCCAAAAATCTAGTGTTTTTATTACTAAATTCAAAATAATTTCTCTTCATATACATTAAATCTCTCTGAACTTTGTCTAATTCTATGCTATCTAATTCTTTTCTTTTAGCTTGAAGTTCTAAAATCATTCTATTATCTCTATTTACAAGATACTTATGCTCCAGGTTTTTAATTACATCTTCTAATTTCTTAATATTCTCCTCTTTCGATCTTTTAAATTTACACATTTCCTTTATAATTCCCTCATAACTGACTTCATAGTGTCCCATATCAATCCCATTTCACTTCCAGCTGCTTCATTTATAGACCATATTTCTAGCCATTCATTTTTTACCCTTTCAATTGCATCTACATTTCAGTAATTGATTCCATTCCCTTTTAAAATATATTTTAAAATTAAAACAACATTAACCAAACAAAAATGTATTTACATAGCTTTCTTTTAATTTATTTTTCTTGTACATATTACTTCACCCATGCCACCTTCACCTTCCGGGTAGGTTCTGCTTTTAGTATTCTTATATTTGCTTCTGCCCACTTTGTCTCCAGAAACACATTGATTCTTCTCCAAATTCTTCTAATTTCACAGGTCAGTTTGTCATTAGTTGTCACATCTCACATTTCTCTGTCCCATTCCTCAATATTAATCTGCTTATCATTTTTCCAAATCTTTTTAAATAACAACCTTGCCTCTGTAACCATTACAGTATTTAAATCCTTTTCTTTTCTCTTCAGCTGACTATCATTAATTACATTCAGTAAAGGAGTCAGTGGGGAACATCTGGAAGTCAATTCTACTTATTTCTCTAATTTCATTAAAAACTTGTAACCATCCTTTCCACATTATTTCACATAATCACAACATATACAAATATGTTGCATTTTCTTTTTAACACCTCCAACACAGAGATGGCTATTTCTTTCTAAATATATTATTTATTTATTTATTTATTTGTAGTATTTATAGACCACCCATCTTCCAGTTGGAACTCTGAGCAGTTTACAATTAGAATAAAACAACAGTATAAAACAGCAAGAGAACAAAAAGAGAACAAGAAAAACTATTAAGCTAATGTGCAGAGAACCTCCACAAAAGACGGCATGGGCGGCAAGGAAAAAAAATTAAAAAAATAAAGTAATAAGGTCACCAAATGCCTCTTTAAAAAGGAGGGGTTTCAGAGTCTTTTTAAAGGCAGGCAGGGACTGTGCAAGGTGCAACTCACTAGGGAGATGATTCTACAGGGTGGGGCCCACCACAGAGAAGGCGCGGTCATGCGTACACGATTTTCGTGCCTCCCTGGGTGTGGCCACACTCAGTGAGCACGCCTGCGCCAATCTTGTGGGTCTGGCCCCAGTTGATCTCTGAGAGATACGCTCCGACAGATACTCTGGTCCCAGGCCATGGAGGGCTTTGAAAGTCAAAACCAGGACCTTGAACCTAATCCGGACGACAACGGGTAACCATTGCAAGCGAGCCAGGACTGGGGTGATGTGCTTGAATCTACAAGCACCCACCACCAGCCTGGCCGCCGCATTCTGCACCCGCTGTAACCTCTGGACCAGGGTCAAGGGCAACCCCATGTAGAGTGCATTGCAATAGTCGATCCTCGAGATCACTAGGGCCTGCACGACTGTCCTCAGGGAGGACTCATCAAGGTACTGGTGGATCTGGGCGATCCTGCGGAGATGGATAAAAGCGGCCCTGGAAGCAGCCATCACCTGGGCTTCCAGGGAGAGGGCTGAGTCCAGGACCATGCCCACATTCCTGGCCCTGTCCGTAGGCTGGAGGGAAACATCCCCCAGTTTAGGGAGGGGGCCATTGTACCCGGACAAGGGTGCCCCAAAGAACAGAACTTCAGTCTTCTGCGGGTTCAGCTTGAGCCGGTTAATCCTGGTCCATTCCAAGACCGCCTCCAGGCACAGGTCGAGGGAGCATACTGCCTCTTCTGCAGAAGAAGAAAAGGAGAGATAGAGTTCAGTGTCATCAGCGTACTGATGGCAGCAAACTCCAAATCTCCTGATGACCTCCGCCAGTGGCCTCATATAAACATTGAACAGCATGGGTGAGATTGCCGACCCCTGGGGCACCCCACAAGGGAGTGTCCAAGGAGCTGACAAATCATCCCTCAGCTGAACTCGCTGAGACCAGCCACCAAGGAAGGAACTGAGCCAGGAAAGAGCCGAGCCCTGAATTCCGGCCTCTGCAAGCTGGTCCAGCTGGTTACCGTGGTCGACGGTATCAAAGGCAGCTGACAAATCAAGGAGGACCAGCAGAGAGGAACACCCCCTGTCAGCCTCCCTGAGGAGGTCATCCTGCAGAGTGTCTCGGTCCCCCGAAGCAGCCTGAACCTGGATTGGAAGGAATCCAGGATAGGATTATCCTCCAGGTACAACTGAAGCCCAGGAAGGGAACAATGGCAATTGGATGATAGCTGGACAGATCGTCCACCGCCAAGCTGGGCCTTTTCAAAGTGGGCTTCACCACGATCTCCTTCAGGCTAGAAGGAAAAATTCCTTCCCTGAAGGAGGCCGTGGCAATAGTAGACGCCCACTCCGGCATGTTCCCTCCGGCGGATTTAGTAAGCCAAGCTGGGCAAGGGTCAAAAGGGCAAGCCACTGGCTGGCAATAAGCCATAACCCTGGAGGCCTCCACTGGGAACACAGGCCCAAACTCAACCAGGCAGGAAGACGGAGGAGGTGAGGCCCCAGGGATGTCGGGGAATGAACTAGCGCAAGCGGGGGGCAGACCAGAGTGGATGGCCTCAATTTTAGATCTAAAATAGGCTGCAAATTGCTCACTAGTGAACTCACTAGGAGGAGGCCCCAGCTGACCAGGATTGGAGAGGTCTCGAACCACCCGGAACAACTCCGCCTGGAGGTTCGAGGCCTCAACAATTCTCAGGGAGACATTAGTAGATCTAGCATCCCTGATCATGCATACATAGCAGCTGGCCAATTGCTTAAGTGCAGCCCTACTCATAGCCGTCTGATCCTTCCTCCAAATGACCTCAAGCTTCCTACGTTCTTGTTTCATCGCCCGCAACTCTGTTGTGAACTACTGCGAGGAGCGGGCTCCACAGCGGAGGAAGCGCTTGGGGGCGATCCGGTCAACAGCCCCAGTGGCACCCTCATACCACCTGTCCACCAGGGCTTCAACTGGATCGTCTGCCAGACTGCCAGAAAGCACCCTGAAGGCATCCATGAACCGTGCAGGGTCCAGAAGCCTACGGGGGAAGGCTCAAATGAAGGGCCGATGCTCTCCGCGGGGCGGGGTGGTGAATGAGAAGGAGAATTTTAGCAGATGATGATCTGACCATGACACAGGTAGGGGTAAAATACCCCCAACCCTCAGAGAAAAATCTGACCACATGGAGGAAAAAAAACAGGTCAAGGGTATGGCCTGCTCTATGGGTGGGGCAAACAACATGCTGAGATAGATTCATGTAAGTAATGGATTCCATGAATTCCAGAGCAGCTCCAGAGAGTTCCTCCTCGGCATGCACGTTGAAGTCGCCAACCACCAAAAGGCAGGGGGACCTCAACAGGGCTGCCGAGATGAACTCCGTGTTCTCTGGAAAGGATTGTGCTGGGTTGCGGGGAGCACGGTACACCAGCACAATACCAAACTTATCTCGATGACCCACTGATAGATGAAGGCATTCAACCCCGGGACGCACCAATGCCGCAGATCTGCTAATATGAATAGATTCCCTGTAAATGATGGCCACCTCACGACCCTCTGACCTGCCAGCCCACTGGACCTGAAACCTGGAAGGGCACAGCAGGGAGAGGGAAGCCCCTCCCTCTGCGCCCACCCAGGTCTCGGTAATACAAGCCAGGTTGGCTCGCTCATCCACGATAGCATTGTGGATGATGGAAATCTTATTTTGAACCAACTTGGAGACAGGACAGGCCAGAGGCACTGGTGGAATGGCACCCAGGTACGTGGTGGTGAGCAGGGGAATCAGAATAGTGGACAGGCATCAATTGCCTGACCCGAGTTTTTCTAACCCGACTAATCCCCCCATCTCCCAGGGTCAGACACCACTGGAATTAGAGTCCCTGCCAGCAAGAATAACAAATTAGAATGCAAAGCAAATAACAATAAGGCAAATAACAAAAAAGCAAATACAATCAAATACAATCAATACACTACAATCAAACAACTTCACAATAAAAATAGAATAATAAAGATAATAAAAAACAAGGAATTGATGCAGACTAAGGCCAAGAGCCAGTGTTCCCAGATGGAAAAGAGGGAAGGGAAAAAGAAAAAGAGAAGAAAAGAAGAGCGTGGGGGGGACTCAGGAGAAATGGGGGGAAAGGGGAGATGATGCGACCTCCACAGAGAGAGAGACATGCACATATATGAATATAGGGGGTGCCCCAGCAAGATAGTACAGGCACAACTCAGCCTGACAGGAATGAATTGAAGTCAAGGCATGGGCCAGGTCTGGCCAGTCCCAGTCCCAGATGGTAGTATGTCCGGAGCTCCACTACGATGCCCCTAGCTGCCAAAGGCTCAGATGCTTCACGCCTAGAAGTTATAGATGGAAGTCCAGTGCTGTGGGGGAAACTCGTGGAAGGGACAGGACCAATAAATGGACATTGCCGTTTTCAGAATGTCCAGGTGAGGTGGCATCCAAAGTTGGAGAGGCGGTGGTGGAGAGTTGGTTGCCAATCCGGAGCTGCACCAAAGCCGGGGTTCCCGAGGGCATGCCATCTCCCAGAAGTCCAAAGGGACCAGCAAAGTTGCAACAGTTGTAACAGTTGGAGACAGATGTAACAGGACCAGACCAAGGGGCCGTCTCCTGTACCATCTCCACCTCCGTCCGAGGGTGGGCTCTCTGGACCAGGGCAGCTCAGTTGAAGACCACCATTTGGCTGGAGAGGGGGCAGCAGCACCGCCAATAATCCCAGCAGCACCCCACCCCCAGGTAGAAACCGGTTGCCTCAGAATGATCCCCACAGATGGAATGGGCTTGGAGAGAGGGCAAGTACAGCCGGGAGGCAGACCAGCCGCCACTCGGGTCGAGCCCCTGCCATCGAAAGGGCAGGGAGGCAGGCTCTCCAGGCCCAGACAAATGAAGCCATAAGGAGTTAACTGCCACAGCCAGTCTGGGTTGCCCCAAAGCGACCCACAGGAGAGGGCCACCACCAACGGACGAAGGTACTGCCCACTGCCCCCCTCGGGCAGTCCAGAACAGCGGGCATGGCCAGAAAGTGTCCACGGCCGCCACCACAACCAAGATGGAAAGCTGCTGGGACCAGGATGGAAAAGGTCCCGCCGGGTCCTCCATGAGGGGGGCCTCCGAAACCATGGCCACTCCTAACATCCCCCATGGGGCACAGGTGCTCGTCTAACGTACCGCCCCAGTCACCGCTGGGAAGGCCTCCGCCAGCAAAGAGGGGCTAACAAGCCAGGCAGGCGCATCCATCGGGCCAGTCCAGTCGAGTTCAAGAACGGCTGTAGGTGGTCAGGTGCAGTCAGCACACAGCACACAAGAGGTGGAATCGCCACTGTAAGATCCAGGCCTGGCGAGCAGACAAGGTGACTAGGCGGGTCACAGGGAAAGAAAGAAATGGGGAGCGAGCCAGGACACTGGGCAAAACGAGCTCTGAGGCCTCGAAAGAGCTCAGGAGTTCCAACCTGGGACGGCAGAAAGCAGGGTGGGGTAAGGGGGGGAAGGATGGTCTACACCCCCCAAGGGAACCGGCAAGGCCCCGAGGCTGCATCAAAAGTTAAAACAACAATGAAAAGAAAATAAAAATAAAAAGAGCAAGCAGCACTGTCGCGAGAGGAGGCTGCTGCCACCCGCCATCTTGCCTCTGCCCATTCCTTGCAGATGAAGTGTGGGGCATTGGCTGGCTGGTGCAAACACAGCAAGGGCTGGTAGGTGGCTTAAAAAGCCCCAGGATGAATGTTCCTGAGCCCAGCTCCTCCCCACAGCAGCAGGTGGCCAACTGCTCTGGAGATTCTCTTGCAGATGAAGTGTGGGGCTTTGGCTGGCTGATATCCATTTTCACTCATGTTACCATCTTCACATTACTTTAAAACAGTTTTCTGTAGCTCTTAAAGATATTCTCTATAATTCTTTTGCTCTACATTCTACTCAAAGTCACCCCCAATTATTTTGTTGGCCAAATAGTCTTCTTGCTATAGATCTTTTAGCCAGTGTATGTCCAGGTCAACTTGTATTAGTAATTTATATATTTCTCTTACATTTTCTTTTATTTTTTATTGTTTCTGATTTCAATCTTTTTTCAATGATCTCTTTGAACATTATTTTCTACCTTTTTCCTCGCTCCTCTATTCCACAGTCCACCTTTCTATTTGAAGGAAATTTAACTAAGAGATTACCTCTCTAATTACCTCTTTTATGCTTTTTCTTTCATCTTTTACTTCTAGTCTTTATTCTGTTTAATCCCCTCATCCTTAAATATTCAATTAAAAAGAAAGATTATCTGAAAAAAATGTAACTCCACCACTTGAATAAGGAGGGAAATCAGTGGACTCAATATTCACTTATACATTTTACAACTTCCTAATATATTTTCCAGAAGGGGCTATTTATCATTTTGATATCTTCTCCAATCTCACAAATAAAATACCTTTCTATTTCTTATTTATTTATTTATTATTGAATTTATACCCTGCCCATCTTCCTGAGGGAACTCTGGGCGGCTTACAGAGGCTAATCAAATCAGCAGATATCCATAACAAATGAACAAACAAACAATTAAAACAACATTAAAATAAAAACACCTTGCCCTAACATAAATAGCTCAAGAGAAAAGCATCATAGCAATTGAGCTGGCTAGCAGCAGATGGCGGGAAGGAGAGAAGAAGAAAAAACTTTTTGCTGGAGCTTGTCTCATGCCAAGGCATCAGGCAAAGAAGCAGAAGCATATTGTGTGGGTGGTTCTGAGGAAAGACCCTCAGACCTCAGCTTTACAGAACTTCAAAGGGTAGAATCTGTGTGAGAGGAGGAAAACAATATAAATTCAGAGGCAACAAAGCTACCGACCTCAGAAGACCAGAGGTTTTTGGCTGATGAGAATCTGCAGGAATTTGCATGTCAATGAAAGCAGAAAGATGCCCTGACTGTGGAAGTGCTTAGAATGCTAGGAGCAAGAAAGAAATGAAGCACAAGAGAGGAATTGTCTGGCCCAAGCTAAAATCCAAAAAGAAGGCAGAAGTTGCAAAAACTCAGCTATTGTCTGATGGGCATAAATTCATTTTCACCTATTCATTCTGAGAACTGGAAGTCCCCTTCCACTTTAAAAATATCTATCAATAGTATTCCTCCTTCAGAAATAGGTTTTGTTTTTGTTTTCGTTTTGCTAACTACATTAAATTGAATACCATTCACTTTCAATCTCATTTTGGTCTACTTTGTACAAATCTATTATAAACTTTCTCTATCTATTTATCATTACAATTATTTAATCTCTTTGCCAAGATTGACATAAAGATCTTGGCATCCTGATTTATCAGTGAAATAGGTGCATGATTCCAATTTAATTGGGTTTATCCCAGTTTTAAGAATTAACTAGAGGTGGGCACGAACCAGAAAACCCATGGTTAAGGTTCGTCTGGTTCGGGCCCACCCTTGGTTCGGTTCAGATTCACACGAATTTTTTTTTAAAAATCGTATGAAACCGAACTGGTTCGGGGTTTGGGTTCTTAAGGGCGCCGGCACCGGCGGCTCCTCAGTGGTGGTGGCGGTGGATCCTGGCTCCTGTGGCAGAGGCTTTTTGAGGCACTGGCATGGGGCCAGTGCCTCTCAGTCCCAAGCCAGCACCTCTCTTTTTCCCTTTCAGCGCTGACCGCACGGCCCACCCGAAGCACGCACCGCATGTCCCCTGGGGCTGGGCACTTAAAAAAAATCTTAAAAGATTTTTGTGGGCCAACGGGGCCACCCCTGGTGCCTGGTCGGCGCTCCTTTTTATTTTTATTTTTATTTTTATTGTTGTTCTTTTACTGCCGACCACTTGGCCATGCTACAGCTGTAGCGGGGCCGTCGGCTTTTGTTTCCTGGTCGCCAGGAAGTCAGGAAGACCGGACCTCTGGACCAGCACCAGGTAGGAGACATCTTCGCCCCCCCCCCTTTAACAAACCGAACCGAACTGAACCGAACCAATTTTTTCAGTTCGGTTAGTTTCATTTTAAATTTACCCCTAGGCTCATTATTCGTTTTGTTACGTAACAAAATGAATAATGAATAACATGGCTTCCATGAATGTGGAATTTCTCCCCTCCCCATTTGTATCTTATTATATAATCATTTTAGCGTTGTTATAAGAAATTTTTTAAATATTTTTGTAACCAAGGCTGTTCTTATGTTCTTATGTTCTTATGTTCTTATGTTAACATTAATTCTTACGGTTAATACTACTGATTATGCTTATTCTCTAGTCTAGAATTTTCCTCCAGTCCATCATCTTTTGACTTCTAGTCATTATTCAAGACATCTAAATTCTTCATTTGGTCTTCCAATTCTTCCTTTGTAATAAACCTTTAACAAATTCAGGGCCTATACAGTGGGTATAAATGTATAATATTTCTCATTAAAATGTAGTTTTAAAACACTGGGTAGCCCCAGATATATTTAATATTCTTTGTGATTAAGATGGTTGTAATGACTATCATTTGTCTTCTAAACAGCATTGGCTCATAGTAATAAATGTTAAATAATTGAATTTGATATTCATCAAAATTCAGGCTTTCTGGGTTTTTCCTTAGGGCATTCATGAGTTCATCCTTTTTCTAATACTTGACAGTCTCACCAGAACATGTTGAGGCTGCCCTCTAGGTTTTGGTTCAACTCTATGGATTTTATCAATTTCAAATTCAGATCATTCAGATTTTAGGACTGCTTGTTTTAATAAGGCCAAAGTCAATTTCAAAAGGTCCTCTCTCCTTATCCTCTTTCTAGAATTTCTTTCAGTCTTACATTATTTCTTCTAGAATTGCAGACAAAAATCAAAGAAAAACAAAACAAAACAAAAGACACAAAACATGTGCCACCTTAAAGACTAAATTTCATATTTTAATATAATGTTTTGTGGACACATCCACTTCTTCAGACATATAGCAGCAGAATGAGGTGTATAACCCAGCCCAATCCCTCCCAGAGCTCTCGGAGTTCATCGCCGCTGCGCTATTGAAGTCCCTGCGCCTGTTGGTTGTGGGTGACTTCAATGTGCATGCTGGCGGTGGACTTTCCGGTGCAGCTCTGGATTTCATGGAATCCATGACTTCCATGGGTCTGTCCCAGCATATTTTATGGGGCATATGCTGTGGGGCACTCACAGGTCAGGCCATACCCTTGACTTGGTTTTTTCTCATGTCGGGGGATTCGAGTCTGGAGGTACGGGATATCGTCTCGTTACCTGTGTCATGGTCAGACCACCACCTGCTCTCGTTTTCCCTGTCAATCGCAGCCCCCCCCACGGGGACCTTCGACCTCCTGTTCTGGCCCGCCCCCGTAGGCTAATGGACCCGGCTCAGTTCCGGGAGGCCTTCGGGGAGCTTCCTGGTGGACTGGCTGGCGCTCTGGCCGAGGTTGTGGCCAACCATTGGTTTGATACAGCTGCCCGTACCATCAACCGGATAGCACCCAAGCGCCTTCTCCACTGCTGAGCTCAACCTTCCCCGTGGTTCACGGCGGAGTTACGAGCAATGAAGCAGACGAGGAGAAGGCTAGAGCGCAGCTGGAGAAGAACCCAGACGGTTATTAATAAGGCTGCAGTTGTTTCCCAGAATAGTCGCTATTCTAGAGCGATCAGGGTAGCTAAGTCATCGTTTTGCACCCTGAGAATTGGTGAGGCCTCCAACCGCCAGGCGTTGATCTTCCGGGTGGTTCGAGACCTCACCAATCCTAGTCTGGTTAGGCCTCCTCCTACTGTTTTCAGTAGTGAGAATTTTGCAGCCGGCTTCGACTCCGGTTGCAGTAGCCCTGCTCCGCCATCCCCTGTTGCTGGGCCGCCTTCGTCGCCTTGGATGGATGTGTTTGGGCCTGTTTCTTCTGTCGAGGCCTCTAGGGCTTTGGCGCACTGCCGGCCTGCGTCCACCCCTTTCGACCCTTGCCCTGCTTGGTTGATAAAAGCTGCTGGCGGGAGTATGGCCGAATGGGCTTTGGTCATCGCCACCGCCTCCTTCAGCGAGGGCGTTTTTCCCTCCCGTCTGAAGGAGACAGTGGTAAAGCCCATTCTTAAAAAACCCGGCCTCGCACCGGACGATTTGGCGAACTACCATCCGATTGCAAACGTCCCATTTATGGGCAAGGTCATCGAGAGGGTGGCTGCGGTCCGGCTGCAGTCATACCTGGAGGATCGGCAGTGCCTCGATCCATGCCAGTCCGGGTTCAGGCCTCGTCGGGGGACCGAAACAGCTCTGGTCGCGCTGCAAGATGACCTAGTCCAGGCAGCTGACAGGGGTTGCTCTACCCTGTTGGTTCTCCTGGACTTGTCAGCGGCCTTCGATACCGTCAACCACGGTATCCTACTGGATTGGCTCGCCGAGGTGGGAATCGGAGGCACTGCTCCGATCCTTCCTGGAGGGCCGTCCCCAGTATGTTCAGCATGGGGGGAGTTATCGGCCCCGTGGATTCTCCCTTGTGGAGTTCCACAGGGGTCGTCTCTGTCCCCCATGCTGTTCAACATCTATGTAAGGCCGCTGGCTGGGGTCATTAGGAGATTTGGAGTCTGCTGTCATCAGTATGCTGATGACACGCAGCTCTATCTCTCCTTTTCCACCTCTGCAGTGGAAGCTGTGAGGATCCTTGATGGGTGCCTGTACGCCATACTGACTTGGACCGGGGCGAACAGGCTTAAGCTCAACCTCGAGAAGACGGAGGTTATGTTCTTTGGGAGCTTGCCATCTGGGTACGGAGGCCCTCCAACTCGCGGAGAGGGTGCGGAATCTAGGCGTGGTCCTGGATCCGGCGCTTACCATGGAGGCCCAGGTGGCATCCGTGACCAGGGCCGCTTATTACCACCTGTGTCAGATAGCCCAGATCCGCCTGTACCTGGATGCTGACTCTCTGAGAACAGTGGTCCAAGCACTGGTGATCTCGAGGCTGGACTACTGCAACGCCCTCTACATGGGGTTGCCCTTGACTCTTCTCCGGCGCCTGCAGCGGGTACAGAATGCGGCGGCCAGGCTGGTGGCTGACATGCGTCGCTATGATCACATCTCCCCAGTCCTGGCTCGCCTGCATTGGTTGCCCCATTGCAGCCCGGATTAGATTCAAGGTCTTGGTTTTAGTTTATAAAACCCTCCATGGCCTGGGCCCCGGACTACCTGTCGGAGCGTATCGTCCAGCGATACACCTCGGCCCGACCTGTTCGGCAGCCGCGAGTGCACTCGCTTCGGGTTGCCACCCCCCGAGAAGCCCGTAAGACGCTTATGCGGAATAGGCTTTCTCTGTGGCAGCCCCTTCTTTGTGGAATTCCATCCCTAGCGAAGTGCGCTCTGCAGAGTCCCTGCCGGCCTTCCGCAAAGCTTTAAAAACACTCCTCTTTCGCGAGGCCTACAGCGATCTTTAATAATTCCCCCCCGCCATCCAGAAACTTTTACTGTTTCTCGCTTTACGCTACCGGCGACTCTGGGGCGCGAGTTTGTCATAACTGTTTTTAAACTGTTTTACCTATATTGAATTTATTGCTTGTTTGTATTTGCTCTAATTGATTACTGTTTGTTTTGTATTGTCGCATATGCTCGACACATTGTGAGCCACCTAGAGTTCAAATTTGAAGATAGGCGGGACATAAATACAACAATAAATAAATAAATAAATATGTGATGAGATACAGTATATATTTCATACCAGATGTTCATTGGTGGGTAGGGGAGGGGGAAAGGAGGGAGAGATGATTAGTTGTAGAAGTGGTGGAAGGATTGGGCAGGGGTCATAGATATGTTAAGCCAGGCCTGCCCAAAGTCTGGCCCGGGGGCCAAATCCGGCCTGTCAGGCCATTCTGAGTGACCCGCGGCTCACTGGCCTGCCCCTCCCCCCCTCCTTTGCCCCATTTTTTTTAAAAAAAATCTTCCATCAACACTGATACCACCGGGAAGCTTGAGGGGCTGGGCTGGCCAGCCGGCCGGTGAGCAGAAGCTTGTGGGGCTGGGGCAGGCGGGCGGGCCACCACCACCAGCACCACCGGGACCCTTGTGGGGTTGGCCGGGCTGGCCAGCCGGCCAACCATCGCACAGGCTGTTGCCACCGGCACCACTGGCAACCATGTGAGACTGGGTGCACGCGGGGGGGTGGCTTGCGGGCGGGCTGCCACCACTGGCATCACCAGGAACCTTGTGAAGCTAGGCACGCACACGGAGCGGTGCATGGGTGGGCCACCACCACTGGCATCACCGGGAACCTTGTGAAGCTAGGTGCACGCGCAGGGCAGCATGCAGGCGGGCCACCGCCACCAGCATAGCCGGGAACATTGTTAGGTTGGGCACACACGCGGGGCAGTGATCAGGCAGGCCGTGCCAACAGCACCACTGGGAATCTTGGGCGGCTGGGCAGACGGGCGGTCTGCCACTACCAGCACCACAGGGGAATGTGTGGGAGTGGGCAGGCCAGCGGGCCTCTGCCTCCGCCAAGGAACTTTGGGGTGGGCTGGTGGGCGAGCCATTGCCACAGCTGGGGAGCTGGGGGGGGAGCAAGGTTGCATAGATCGCCTCTTCCAAGGGGCGACCTGTGGCCACGGCTCCATGTGCTTCCTTTGTTCCCCACCTTCCTTCCTTCCTCCCTCCCTCCCTTGGTCCCCACCTCACTCACTCACTCCTGTCCTTGTTCCCCACCTTCCTTCCTTCCTCTCTTGGTTTCCACCTTCCTCCCTCCCTCCCTTGGTCCCCGCCTTCTTTCCTGCGGTTGGGGTTGCAAAGGGTCAGTGGGTGGGGCTTATGTGTCAGTGGGTGGGGCTTGCGGTGGGGTGGCAGGGTCGGGGAGCAACCAGCCCCTGACACATTCTCAGCCACCAAATCTGGCCCTCCTTACAAAACGTTTGGGCACCCCTGTGTTAAGCATTGTTAATGGGTCTGTGGAGATGGGAGAGATGATTAATTGTACAAATGGTGGGAAGGAAGATTTGGCTAGGGGTCATAGATATGTAAAGTATTTCTAATGGCTCTGTGGGCAGGGTCTATAGAAATGTTAAGTGTGGTATTAAGAGTCAGAAAACATAACCAGATAGACTGGGGTGAGGGGGTGGTGGAAGAGAGGAGTGAGAGAGTGGGAGCTTTTACCATGGCATCCAGGTGGGAAATAAACTTCCATGAAAAAAGTGGCAATATAGTAATATTATATTTGATAATTACTCATGAAACCCAGACTTATGTTTGTAGTAGATTTCCCATTTTCTTATATTCCTTTTCCTTTAGTGAAGTGAGGTGTGCTTCATAAATCTTCTTCTAGTATAACTCTGCTGTTGTATCATCTGGGTCTTTAAGTCAGTGATGACAATTTCTCGACCGATTAATCTAGTAGAATTATGCTTAACTTGGGGTTGCTAAGCCTCAATGGTGTTATCCATCATTTTAAACTGTCTTAGCTTTTTATAATTCATTTAAACTGTTTTGACTTCTTTGCTTAGATTCTGACCCATTTATGCCCTTGACTCTTTTAACTCTTTTATATTTTGTTCTGAAGCCAGAACATTTGCATTAACTTTTGCTGTAGCATCCAACAACTTTTTCCCATGTAGATAGGTTTAGATGTTTCACCTCCTTGACCTAAGTCACTTAGAACCTTTTCACATGATCCCTAAGATCCGCTGGCCACTTAAATTCGGACCAGAGATCTTGGGGGTTTGTTGCTCTTCCTGTGTTCCCACCCCCTCCGCACTTCCTTGCTCCTGTCTGCGTGAGGGGAGGGAGGAAAAAAAGAGAGGAAAAAATGCAGGCTGACCTCCGCTGGTCGAAGCCGCCCCGAGCCCCGTCATCGTCCTGATTCCTGTCTCTTAAAGGGGCGGGGGGCAAAACAACAACAACAAACAGAAGCTCCTTTACATCCACATCAGGGATTTTCACCCCCGGAGAGCAGGTACCTGAAAAGTGCACTGGGATGCGTTTAGGTGGGCGTGGTCGCACTTAATTTTCTGTAAACTCTGGAGCTAGTGGGGAAACAATTTTAAGCTCCGGAGCTGGGAGCCATTTGCCGCAGAGTTTAGGGGTTGTGTGAAAAGGCCCTTACACAGCTTGAGTCCCTGGAATTTCCCCTTTTGATATTCTCAAGGCAAGAGCCACCAGGAAAATAAACTCTCTGTCATGATAATTCAGGCCATGTCCCAGTTAATCCTATTGATAGTGGTAGACTGAAGAAAGCAGAGAAACATGACCTGGTTGAAAACCCATATTAGTTTCTAGTAGTATATATTAGAATTGGGCACGAACTGAAAAATGGTGATTTCTTTTAGTTCAGTTTGTTATAATGTTTGTTTTGCTTTGTTTTGTTTTAAGTGATTTTTTAAAAAATCATTTCATTGATTCATTAATTTGTTATTTGTTTTTCCCACTGTGTGTGATTTAATCCATTTGACAGCACGCGGTCGTGGAAAAACATTAAAAAAAAACAAACCCCACAGACCTTGACAACAACTGCACAAACTGGACTGGCAGCATCCTTATCCTCATCTACTTCATCAACTTCTTCAATCATCCTTACCAGGCAGAGGCAGCAGCAGCAGCGGGGCGATCCTGGCCTCTGTGGCCAGGGCTTTTTGTGGCGATGGCTTGCCAGCACTTCTTTTTTTTAAAGTGCTGACCACGCAGCCCCTGGGTCGGCGCTTCTTTTATTTTTTTATATTTTTTCTTTATTTTAGGGCACCAACCTGGCCACCCCTGGGCCTGGGTTGGCGCTCCTTTTTATTTTTTATTTTTTTCCAAGCGCTGACCATGCGGCCCCCGGAACCAGGTTGATGCTGGTTTTATTTTTTTATAATGTTTTCTTTATTTTAGGGTGCCAACCCGGCCACCCCTGGGGCTGGGTTGGTGCTTCTTTTTTTAAATTTTTTTTAGGGTTTTTTTGCTGCCAACCATGTGGCCCGCACTACAGCTGTAGCATGGACTGGTTGGCTTTTTTCCCCTGGTCACTCCTCCCTGCAGCCAGGAAGACGAGACCTCCAGGACCAGCACCAGGTAGGAGACATCTCCAGCACCACCATTAATGAAACAAACTGAACTGAACCAATTTTTTTCAGTTCAGTTCGGTTCGTTCTAAATCCACTCTGGGGTTCATTATTCATTTTGTTACATAATAACAAAATGAACTAAAAGTTCATTTTGTGCCCATCTCTAGTATAAATAAGTTGCTTGCAATTTGGTTTTAAGAATGAGAATATAAATCTACATTTAAGAAGGTTTGATTAAGAAAAACTGAATAACCTTTGGCTGCATCTTGCCTTCTTAGTTTTCTCTTAGCACCTTCCCTTCTTTGTTTTTCAGTCCCAGCTTTTTCCGGAGATATAAACAATCCTCCCACAAAAGAATTTCATCATCATCATCATCATCATCATCATCATCATCATCATAGAATTGCATAACCGGAAGAACCATATGGATCATTTTGCCCAGCTCCTGTCAAGGGTAGACACAAAGGAGAATTGAACACCAACCTCTGGTTCTGCAGCCAGATGCTTAAGCCACTGAGCTGTTGGATTTCTTTCAAGGTGAATTATAAGTTGCAGAGGAAAACAACTCTGTTTCCTTTGTGATCTACATATGATACCAGGTCAGGATATATCTTGCTTTAATTGATCCATCTGTGAAAATTTCCAAATGTTTCATTATTTGGGGCATGTGATTCCTGATGCCTTTGGCAAACACCTAAGAACAGCAATGCCTGCCATTTAAATAATTTTGTTTTCTTGTGATCTTGATTCATATTCCATTTTATATTGTTTCCCTTTGTATCTATTTTGAACAAGTGATGTATCACTGATTACACAAAAGACCTTCAAGTTGGGAATGACAACAAAGTCCTAGAGGATGGACAAAAGTTGTTTAATGTAGACATCTGAAGTAAATTTCCTATTGCCTGAGTCTGCTTGCTTGGTGAACCATTCACAGTTGGTTCAGGATGATGAAAACCTTAAACCTCAAACATGCAACTGAGAGATGAACTTCACTGTCACAGTCAGTTATCTTTTAAATTGACATAGCATAACGTTTGATAATTTGACAGACTGCAATGGGGGAAAAGGTTTCTAATAACTAGGGTTAAAGTAGTAAAATGACATTTATGGAAGGAAATGTGAAGACAGCCATAGAAAGAGAACTAAATTCAAAGGTAATCCAAACTAGATTAAACCCATTAAAACTGGATTAAATTAAATTTGTTAGTAATTGGTATCATAAATCTTATTTAAATAAAAAGTTCATTTTATTGGGCGGTTCGAATCCTGGGTGCCACACAGTGACGCGAGCTCCCACTGATAACCCCAGCTCCTGCCAACCTACCAGTTCGAAAGCATGTAAATGCAAGTAGATAAATAGGTACTGTTGTAAAAAGCGGTGAAGGTAAAACAGTGTTTCCTTGCAGACATGCCGGCCACGTGGCCATGGACTTGCACAACACTGGCTCTTTTGGCTTGAATACGGAGATGAGCACTGCCCCTAGAGTTGGACATGACTAGCACGCATCTGCAGGGGGAACCTTACCTTTACCTAACATTGGAATTAGCTGAGAATAGAAAAGAAGAAAACCCAAACTCAAATGTGTAGGATGGATTGTTGAGTGGATTAGCTTTGATGTGCCATGAAGGATTTAGAAAATATTTCATGGGTAAAAAAAGGAATCACTCTCAAATATATTCCTCATATTTAGCTATAACAATAAATAATGAACAGCTTGAGTAGATGTGACAAAACCCTGGAAACAGGAGTAATGAATATACAAATCATCAGCCAATCCCAGCAGGAGGGCGGGGAATGGTATGATATAAAAAGGGTGGAGCCTAGTCAGTTGAGGCAGTTCAGTTGAGCAGAGTTCAGTTAAGTTGAGAGCTAAGAGTGCTGGGAGAGAGCACTGCTCTGTGAGAGTTCTGTCAGGCAGTGAGGGCTATACTGTTTACTAGTTATTGAAGACAGGGAGGCTGGAAGAGTTGATGAAATCTATTATATGTTAAAGGCAACACATACCATCCTCAGATATTGTTATATTTATTATCTTCTCAATAAACTTTATTATTATTTTTATATTAATCATCTGAGTCTGTCCCAATTCATGAGGCGACGAGTTTAAAAGGTGGCAGCATTATTAAGTGAATAAAAGGTGGTAGCAGTACCATTTCCATCACAGAATTCAGTGTGTAAAAGGGAGGTGTTATCACAATTTAGTGGCACAGCAGTGGGATGTCGAAATAAACCCGGTTGTGCCTCAGAAAACTCAGTCTGTGAAGGGGGTGACATCACAATTTGGTGGCCAGCGGTCGGATTGCGAATATATCCAGTTTGCCTGAGGGAAAAAGTCACCAGCTCAAAATATTTAGCCTCTACCCTGTGAAGAAATTGAAACTGGAAGTTTAAAAAGAAGTCTTTAGTAAAAGTTAGCCCTCAAGTGTTGTTGGTAGTCTGTGGAAGTTCCTCTGAAAAGGGGTTAGGACTGAGAATTAGGTGAAGCTAATTTCAGTTCTTGGGAAGCCCTGTGTGTGAGAGAGGAATTCAGACTTAAAACCCTGTAGTGCTATCTGGATTTTCTTTGGTTGGCCTGTCTGGAGGCCAGGACTCCAAAAGGAAAAGGAGTCTGGCTTGACAAATTATAGGACACCTGGAAGAGAAAATCTGAAAGGATAGACTGAAATCTACAGTGGTTTGTTTGGGGAAACTGCCTGAGAGTCAAGGAACTCTGTGCTGTCCAGCAGCCTCAAAATTAAAAGGTGCTGAGGCAAATTTCCTTTGAGGGTGAAAAACCCAAAGCGTTTACCCTGGAATTTAGGGTGGCTTTGGTGAAGGTCTCAAAATATCATCCTGGGTGTTAACAGAAAGAAATCTCCAAAGTAACAGGTCTGTGGGGGCAGAAAATTTACCTCAGAAATTGAAGAGACCTGAGGAGATTTAAAACTGACAAAAGTTCTGTAAAGCAGGAGTGCCTGACTGGAATCCCTTATATGAGATTGGGGTGGGGGGAGCCAGAGAAAAGTTATAGTGTAAAAGCAGAAGAAACATCTCTAAATCTGTGTGCTTTAAACACTGAAATAATATTTTAAATAAAGAAAGAGTTTGAAGTCTGGGCACTGTGCCAAGCTTGAGAAGTTACAGTAACATAAGCAGAGGCTGGGAGCTGAGGTAAATTTTTTACAGTTGCCATTAAAACAGCTGTGACCCATTCTTAATCTTCCTTTTCTTAAGAAATAAATAAAAAGATTTTGATTTCAAGTCAGTTCCAAAAGTGAATACTAAGAACGGGAAAAGAGTTAGTGTTTACTAGAATTGGTATTTCAGCAGAACAACTGAGGAAAAGATTTAGGTCAATCACTAAAGTGCCAGAGAGATACAAAGAAAACCTTTTTTTAAAATGGCCCATACTGAGGTGTCTGAACTTAAGCCGCTGTTGGGGACACCTTTGCGGCCAGGGGAGTTTTGGTATTTGATTAATAACCGGTGGTTCAAGCAGTGGAAGAAATATGTGGGCTTTGACAGCTGGGACCGGTATAATGTGGGAGAGCCCAAACTCTTCCCAGGGCCAATTGACAACTCAGGACTTTTTGCAGATTCAGAAACTCAGATATTGAAAGAGTACCTTATTGATAAAGTGGATTATGTTTTAGTTCCCACTGAAGCCTGGAATAAATTAGTAAATTGGTATGGGTGCGTAGAGGGGCAGAAGCCAATTGTGAGGAAAGTTGTAGAATATGGTTTATTCCTGAAATATTGTAAAGTGGAAATATATCTTTTGGAACTGGAGCTCTGTCAAAACAGTGATCCTAACAATCTTGTAAGCTGTTATTTCAGCAAAGCGGATACCATTGATACTATTGGAAAAGAGATGCGGAGGCTGTTTAATATTCCTGATGGGAAGGAAATTAGGCTGTGGCTAAGATATATGAGTAATACCAGTATTTACGAGCAGTTAAGCAAACTTGACAGCACTATACAAGATGAAGGGCTCTACCAGAGACAGGTGGTGGTAATAGAGGTAAAGAATGAAGATGGTAATTGGCCCAGACAGTCTCCTGTGACAAAACTGGGCAGTGCAATCAACAGAAGTCTAGCTACCTCCTCAAAATTGACAGCAAGCCCTTGCTCCACAACAGTTGTCTCTTCAGACATTACAAATGATGACTGCAATAACTCATATGGTTTGAACTCCAGTCATAGAACAGGAGTTTCAGATCAAATCCCAAGAGCAGGTTTAATTGGAATAGATGTCTTAGAGCATGTGCAGAACGCTTTTGTAGTAACACGAGCTCAGACACACCAAGCTGAACAAAATTGTGAAAACAACACAGTTACAAAGCAAATGTCCATAGGAGAATTTGAGAGGGAAACTCAGCAGTCTGAAATGATAGATGATTTAGCCAACATTATAAAAGGGCCAGCAGCAGACTTTAGTCTAGAACAAAGGCAAGACAACAGTATGAAGGGATGTTTTGACTTAATGGAAACAAATACACAACCCTTAAGTCCCGAACACCCTGAAAATTTCATACTAGAGGAGAAAATGATACAAGCTTGTGAAGAACTTCGTGTACCAGCAGAGAACTCCAGACTGGAAAAATATTTTAAATTAAAAGAAGAAGAAAAATTAGCACAACTTGAAAAGGAAATATGTAATTTGGAAATGCAATTGTCTGGTGCATCAGAAAGTAAAGAAGATTGCTTACAGCAACTTACATCAATGAAAGCAGAGCTTGAAAAAGAAATATTAAATAATGAGCAACTTTGCCTGGATGGGAACAAAGTGTCACTGGGCAAGGAACAACTGATACAAGAAGGGAATAAGATCGCTGATGAATTTAGAAAGCTGCAGGAAGCTGAAAAGCAAATAGTAAACCGTGTAAAGAAGCAACCCTACTTGGAAGTGAAGGATACTAATGACAGACCTGATTTGGTGGTTGCAAAAGACACCTGGGAAAAACAACTACAGCCTGTGAACATCATGCTTCAGCGGATCCAAGAGGACGAGAGGACGAAAAGAGCATCCAGAGTGCAACTAGGAAATCCAGAAGTCAACTACCTGAGACACATCATGGGACGAGGCATGATCGACCCCATGCAGAGGAAGATTGATGCGATCTACTTTGGTCTTGTGGTATATCACAGGTTTAGTCCACATTTGAGCACCATTGCAACACCACTGACTGAACTGACAAAAACAAAGCACCAGTATGTCATACAGTGGTCACTTGAATATCAAGCTGCATTTGAGGGGACTCTAATGAACTGTACGAGGAGTTGTGTCAGAGAGTTGAATCCCACATTCCAAGAACCCAAGGGAAAATGGCATCAAATTACTGTGAGCTGGACTTTGAATTTATGTGCCAGAGGAAGTGATCACCCCTGGCGTATCATCATCCAGCCGTTGCAGCAAGAGGCGGAAGACATTGATTACATGAACCATGGTTAAATAATAATAATGTAATATTGTTATTTTATTACTGATGTAAGAGGAAGGTGTTGTTTTAAAAAAAAGTATGGAAATGTAATGTCATAAAATGTGAAAACCATAACTTAATGTAAGTTAACTGTAAATGAAAAATGCAAGGTAATGTATAATTAGAGCTTACTATAAATCAAAATGTTTATGTGATATTTAGAAAATAAGTTAAGAAAAAAAGTATGTATGTTGGTAAGTAAAATAGCTTAATGTGTAAACCAAATATATGTATTTATGCATCTTAACATAGATTGATTCTAGGATGATCGATAAGGTATTTACAGGTATTTTAATTTATGATGTTAACCAATGTTATAAGAGTATAGTCTATTTAAAATATAATGATGTAGAAAGAATTATTGCATTTAATGATATTATATGGTAATAAGGTTGAACATGTTATAAAACAGTTTATAAATATGCATAATTGAAGCTGATAAACAGAAGGATGTATGAATTAGTTAAATAGGCTCCAGAAGAGAATTTTAAGTGAGCAAACCGAGGTAAGTTTACTCCCTTAAAATTTCTTTATAAGGGGGGAGGTATTGTGACAAAACCCTGGAAACAGGAGTAATGAATATACAAATCATCAGCCAATCCCAGCAGGAGGGCGGGGAATGGTATGATATAAAAAGGGTGGAGCCTAGTCAATTGAGGCAGTTCAGTTGAGCAGAGTTCAGTTAAGTTGAGAGCTAAGAGTGCTGGGAGAGAGCACTGCTCTGTGAGAGTTCTGTCAGGCAGTGAGGGCTATACTGTTTACTAGTTATTGAAGACAGGGGGGCTGGAAGAGTTGATGAAATCTATTATATGTTAAAGGCAACACATACCATCCTCAGATATTGTTATATTTATTATCTTCTCAATAAACTTTGTTATTATTTTTATATTATTCATCTGAGTCTGTCCCAATTCATGAGGCGACGAGTTTAAAAGGTGGCAGCATTATTAAGTGAATAAAAGGTGGCAGCAGTACCATTTCCATCACAGAATTCAGTGTGTAAAAGGGAGGTGTCATCACAATTTAGTGGCACAGCAGTGGGATGTCGAAATAAACCCGGTTGTGCCTCAGAAAACTCAGTCTGTGAAGGGGGTGACATCACAGTAGAATAAATGCCAGTCACATTCTTGAATTATAATTGATTTCATATCACCACATTACATAATGCTTTGAAATTTGTTCAGAAAGACAGTTTGATTTTTGTTTTATTGTTTTATGGTAACTTTGCTAAAGATAGGGAATAGAGATGGGCACGACCAGAAAAAATGATGTTTCGAGTTGTCGTTTGTCAGAACGGGTCCATTTCGGGTCGTTTCCATTTGTCGTGCATTTTTTCAAAAAATTGTCGTTTCCGTTTGTCATTTGTCATTTGTCTTTTCCAACACGATTTAGCGCGAAGAGCATAGGGGTGTCCCGCAATCAGGGCCGGCGCTAGGTGTTTTTGCGCCCTGGGTGGGGCGGGGGGGCGGGCAGCGGGGGGGAGGTGCAGGCGGGCAGCGGTGGCAGGGGGCCGCAGGCGGGTGGTGGCGTGGGCGGGCGGGCGAGTGGGCAGTT
>JAHTLZ010000274.1:12527709-12541251 GCA_023846285.1 Phrynocephalus versicolor | reverse complement strand
CCAGGTAAAATTGTCCTCGGAACTGGAAACCCAGGAGGTCAAAATCCGCCGGGTGTACCGGCAGGAGCCGAAATGCGGACTGGATATCACACTTCGCCATCTCCGCCCCCGCCCCACAGGTCCTCACCATTGCTATAGCTGTGTCAAACAACGTATACTTCATGGAGCATAACTCGTGCGGTATGCCATCGTTGACAGATTCCCCCGCCGGGTGAGACAGATGATGAATGAGCCTATACTCACCCGGCGCCTTCTTCGGCACCAGCCCCAGGGGGATACCCGAAAATTCGGCAGCGGGGGAGCCTCAAATGGTCCCAGGACCCTGCCCAGCTCGACCTCCTTGCGAATCTTGTCACCTGCTACCTGCTCCATTCCCTGCAAAGAGCGCATATTGGGCGCCCAATAGGGCTTCCGCGCTCCCTCAAACCGAATCCGAAAACCAACTTCAAAGTCAGTGGCCAAAAACTGCGCCCCTTCCCTATCAGGGTAAAGAGCCAACCATTTCCCCAAAACTTCACGGTTGATTGGGCTGGGCCCCTTTTGCAGGACTTGGTCCTCCCCCAGGAGGAGGCCTCCTTTGCTGCCCACCGTTCCCGGGCCTCCCAAATGACCCCTTGGCCCTGGCACAGTTGACAGCGGCGTGCTGAGCGCCGCAGACTGAACACTCATGTCGGAAACGACATTGTGCCCGGCCACAGGAACCCTGCCCGTTAAAGTCCCAACAGACCAACCGGGGTTGAACCTGCTGGCCCGCCCCGGGGCGGGCCCCTGCGACCGGTGCCGAGCGCCTAATAATGTGACCACTATCAAATCGTTCCCCGGAAATTGGACGAACCGGGGTCATGTACTGCAGCCACAGCGGTGGGTAGGGCTCATCCCATCGCAGGTGTGGCTGCGTTGCCGCCTTCATGCGGAAGCGTTCATCATAGGTAAGCCATGCGTGCCCGGAAAAATCCACAAAGGCCCTATAAATCATGTCCCGGTATTTAATAAGGGATTGAGCCCTCCACGGGTGTGCATGTAGCACCATGGACATATAGATGTCGAATGCAGGGGACCAATTGGCCCAGGAGCGCTCCGGCTTGCGCCTCAGCCGGCATTCCTTGTCCTTAGCATCCTCCTTCTCCAACTCCTTAGCCTCCAGCTCCCGGTTCAGGAGGCTAAACAGATCAATATAATCCCCCCGCCAAATCCTCTCCTTCGTAGCCTGGGCCAAGTGGTCTCCCAGGGGGGACGCGTAGTCCGCGTGTGGCAGGGCAGCATAAGGCACCCCTGCGTACATGGGGGGAACCGCCCCGGCGCCCGGCGGAACTTGGGCGCCGTTGGCCGCCCAACCGCCCGCATACTGCTGTGGCATCTGCCAGGGGCCCCCACCCCCCATACTTACCGGCTGCTGTGGAGGCAGCTGCCATTGCCCCGGCACGCCCGCTGCGTGGTGAGCTGGCGGGCCGAAACCTCCGCTTCCCGGGAGGGGCAGCGTACCCACCTGCTGTCCGCCGGTCCCATAACCTCCGCCTGGTACGTACGATGTCGGCGCCACCGGGACTATGCCTCCCGAGCCGCCCGCACCTCCCAGCAGCTGTGGCCCTGCTACCTGACTTGTGGGGCCCGCCCCTAAAACCTGTTGGCCCGCCCCCAACAGCCCCCACGGCCACGCCTCTTGTGTGTTGGTTTCCGGGGCGCAGGCCAACTCACGAGGGACAGTGTGTTGCACCGGCGCTTGCAGCCCAGGGTGGTGGTCTGGTCCCTCTGCCGCCGCCTGCGCCACTGCTCCCTGCGCTTCCCATGCAGCTCCTTCACGACCACCCTCCGGTGTCGCTTCCACGGTTACTGCCTGGACCTCCTCTGTTGCAGAAGTTCCAGCTGTGGATGCTCCAGCCGTAGGTCCTGGGCGTCGAGCTAGTGAATCCAAATGAGAGGTTAGGCGCCGCACCAGGTCCCTCCTTCTCGCCTTCCTGCATGCCTTAGAGCTACCAGCCGGGGGCCTCCCCGATGACGTGCCTTCTTCCGGGTCTTGGGCGCTACCAGACCCCCTCTCCCTGGCTGCTACCTGTGCCTCCAGCACAGCCCATGCGGCCCGGTCCTCCTCCATGGAGGAGGAATCCGAGTCTGAAGGCACAGGTGCAGGCCTCTTGGCCGGGTGCTTCCCTTTGGACCCCTTGTGCCTTCTAGGCGCCATTGCTCAGCCCCCTCCGAGCACTCCCTGGCCCACAAGTGGGAGGTATAGCCCAAGCACCCCCACTCCCAAGCGCACCTTCCCCAGCAGGCCCTTAGGGCCTGTGGCGTAGCAGCCGGTAGGCACCCCCCCCGGACCACCAGACCCGGCCCTGAGGTCAGGCCAGCAGTTGCTCACCAAGGCCGGAGGCCGGTGCTCTTCCCCAGTGGCTATGGCCTTAGCCGGGCGCGCCAGCCCCGCGCCACGCGGCCAGGCCTCGACGGACTTAACCACCTCCCGCACCCCGAAGGAGCTACCGCCTCGGGCGCGCCAAGCCTCCTCGGGCACCACCTCCCCACCGAACAAACTCGGCCCTAGGCCCCAACTGAGCCGCCCCGGCTCCCCACGCCCCGGGCGCCGCTCCCTCTAGGCCGAGCGAGCGCGCCGCCGCTCGCCCTACCACCCCCGGGAAGCTGACCCCCACGCCGGGCTGCTACCTCGGTCCCCGCTCCCCCGGAGGCCCGCCGCCCGCTCACCTCGTCCCTGGGCTTCCCGCCCCGAGCACCCCTGAGGGCCCTCTCCCCGGGGCCGGCAGGCCGCGGTAGGCCGCCGGCGAACGCCGAGGGCCGCCCACGCCGCGGCCTGTCGGTCCCCCAAACCTTGAGGGAAGGCGCCGCCGCGCCTCCCCGCCTCGTCCTGCAGCGCGCTCTCTGCGCCGCAGCCGACGTCCGCCGTTCCTCCTCCCCGCCTGGCCTCGGAATGTCGAGCTCCGCTGTAGCCACGCGGCCAAAATGGCGGCCGCGGCTCCCGGAGCTCCAACGTCCTCCTTCGCTGAAAGCTAACTGGAGAAAGAGGCCGGGAAACCACGTGACCCGGCCTTATAAGGGCCCGGGTTCCCGGCCTCTGGCGAGATCTCGCCGAGTCTCGCGAGGCTTCCGGCGGGGAGGGGGCAAAGGTGCTCCGCTTGGCGCAGCCACGCCGCGGAGCCAGGCGTTGTCACTGCCAGGCAGAGCTGGGAGAGTGGCATGAACTCCCTTCATCCAAATGACAACTGACCATGGACAATAGAGCCCTCCCTTGGACATCGTCCTGGATAGGCAAAGACCAGGGGGATGGGAAGGTGTACCAGAGCCTCCATCAAGGACAAAACGAACCCTTCTTGAGCCAGGTGAAGTCTTGCTTTACATAAGAACATAAGAAAATAAGAAGAGCCATTCTGGATCAGGCAAAAGGCCCATCTAGTCCAGCTTCCTGTATCTCAAAGTGGTCCCACCAAATGTGTCCTGGAGCACACAAGATTAGATATCTGGCTCTTGATACCACTCCCCTGCATCTGGTCCTTGAAGTACCCTGGTTTTAAGCCTGGAGATTACACATCTCCATCATGGTTTGTAACCTGTGATGGAATTTTCCTCCAGGCTAGATCCCATCACTGCATCTTGTGGCAGGGAGTTCCACAGACTAACAACATGCTGGGTAAGAAATATTTCTTTTGTCTGTTCTCACTCTCCCAACCCTCAATTTAAGTGGATGTCCCCTAGTTGTGGTATTTTGTGAGAAGGAGAAGAGTGTCTCTCTATCCGCTTTACTCTAACCCTGCATTACTTTGTATGTCTCAATCAAATTTCCCCTCAGGAGCCCTTTTTCTAGACTAAAGAGCACCAAATCGTTTAGCCTTTCCTCATATGGGAGGTGCCCCAGCCCAGTAATCATTTTAGTTGCTCTCTCTTGCCCCCTTTTCTGTTCCACTATGTGTTTATTTGAGATGTGGTGACCAGAATTGTACACAATACTCCAGGTGTGGCTTTACTATCATTTTGTACAATGGCATTATAACGTTGGCTGTATTATTTTCAATCCCCTTTTTGATAATCCCTAGCATGGAATTGGCCTTCTTCATTGCTGCCACATGTTGGGTAGACACCTTCATTGAGCTGTCCACCAACACACCAAGATCTCTTTCCTGATCCATCATGGATAGCTCAGAGCCCATGAGTTGATAGATAAAGTTTTGATTTTTTTGCCCCAATATGCATTACTTTACATTTTCCTACATTGAAATGCATTTGCCATTTCGCAGCCCATTCCCCCAGTTTGGAGAGGTCCTTTGGAGTGTCATCCACAAACTTCGCCACCTCACTGCTTATCCCTGTCTCCAGGTCATTTATGAATAGATTAAAAAGCAAAGGGCCCAGGACAGATCCCTGGGGCACACCGCTTTTCACTTCTCTCCATTGTGAAAATTTCCCATTGACACCTACTCTTTGTTTCCTGGATCTCAACCAGTTCTCAGTCCATAAGAGGACCTGCTCTCTTATTCCCTGACTATGCAATTTTCTCAGCAGCCTTTGGTGAGGGACTGTGTCAAAAGCCTTCTGAAAATCCAGATAGACAATATCTACTGGTTCACCCAAATCCACATGCCTATTGACATTTTCAAAGAATTCTAAATGGTTTGTCAGGCAAGACTTACCCTTACAGAAGACATGCTGATTTTCCCTCAACACAGTTTGTTCTTCTATGTGTTTTAAGATTTTCTCTTGAAGGAGGTTTTCCCCCACTTTCCTCGGGGCAGAAGTAAGGTTAACCAGCCTATTGTTTCCTGCCCCCCCCTTTCTTTTTTAAAAATTGGTTTGACATCCACTGTCCTCAAGTCCTCTGGTACTGTGGCCATTTTAACAGACAAGTTGCATATTACCATTAAGAGATCTGCAATTTCATTTCTCATCTCCTTAATAAAGCAAAGCAAAGCAAAGTGTTCTGCTTTTATACCGCCCCATACCACTTCAAGTAGTCTCTGGGCAGTTTACAGATTAATTGCAGTATGCACAGTACACATTGCCTCCCCACACAAGCTGGGTGCTCATTTTACTGACCTTGGAAGGATGGAAGACTGAGTCAACCATGAGCCTGCTACCTATGACTGAACCCCAGGTTGTGAGCACAGTTTCCCTGCAGTACAGGCATTTAAACCCTTGGTTGCATGTCATCTGGGCCCAGTGACTTGTTGATCTCCAATCTATCAATTAAACCTAAAACATCCTCTCTTTTAACCTCTGTTTGATTTAATTCTTTAGACAAGAGGAGCTGTTTGGACAGCAGAATCTACCCAAGGTCTTCTGTCGTGACAACAGATGCAAAGAACTCATTTATTTTATCTGTAATTTCCAAGTCCTCCTTTAATTCCCTTTTCTCCCCTCACCATCCAGAGGGCCAACTGGTTCTCTGGCAGGATTTCTACTTCTAACATATTTAAAGAATCCTTTATTATTTCCCTTTATATTGCTAGCCATATGTTCCTCAGAGTCTTTCTTTGCCTCTCTTATTATCTTTTTTTAATATTATTGAATAATTTTATTGGGTTTTTGAGGGGGGAACAGAAAGGGGAAGATGTGGAGGAGGGGGGGGATACAGTATAAAATTTCATTGAGTATATCAAGCCAAAAATAACGATTTGACATATTTAGAAATCACCAAATAATATCACAATACTAATAGGTTTGTTACTTCTTGCCATCTTTTCCGGGAAATCTCATCGTAGTCTCCCTTTAGAAAGCCAGAGAGTCTGTCGATTTCAATGCATTCTCTTATCTTTTCGTGGAAACTTCTCTCTGTTGGCACTTCTGGTTGTTTCCAAGATTTCGTATACAGTATCCTTGCAGCAACTATTACATGATGAAGTACATATTTCTAATCATATGAGATATTAATATCTACTATATTTAATAGAAAAGATTCTGGTCTAAGCTCTAACTTAATCTTCAGGAATCTTTCTAAAAATAATTTTACCATTGTCCAGTATGCCTTTGCCTCTTTACATGTCCACCACATATGGTAAAAGGTGCCACTATCATGTTTACATTTCCAACATTTGGGTGAACAGTTATACATCTTAGATAAACGGTGGGGGGGGAATGCCATCTATAAAACATCTTATAACAATTTTCCTTAAAGGCTATAGATTTAAAGAGTTTGACTGTATTCCACAAAGAGTCCCATTTGTTTAGATGAATAGAATAACCAAAATTTTCTGCCCATCTTATCATAGTATCTTTGACCAGTGTGTCAACCATTTTTTCATTTAACAAAATACTATAAAATTTACTGAGAAGCTTTGAATCACCAGAGGATAGTATTTTGTCAAGTGGAGTATCATTAGTCATAAATCCCCCCTCTTTAATGAGATTTTTAAAGTGTGAATATATTTGTTGGTACTTCCACCAGTCTAACTTATAACCTTCTGATACTAATTTTTCTAGTGACTTCAGGGAGAGGTCAGCATTCAGAAGTTGTCTGTAAGTTGGAAATTTAGGGCTTGCACTTGTATGGCGGCTGGTAACCGCTCCCAACGAGGATAACCACATTGGTGCTTTAGGGTAAAAATATTTTTTTATCATTAACCATATTTTAACTAAGGCATTCCTTATCCAGTGCTTTTTGAAAAGGGTAGGTATATTACCCTTATGCCATACATAATGATGCCAGCCCCTATCCAAATCGTGACTCTCAAGCTGCAGTGTTCTATTATTCGTCATCAGAATCCAGTCTTTGATCCAAGTCATGGCTGCAGCCTTGTAGTATAGCACCAAGTTGGGCAGGGCAAAGCCACCAGTTTTTGTTCTGTCCTGTAGATAAACATTTCTAATCCTTGCTTTTTTCTTTTGCCATATAAATACACGTATACTTTTTTCCAGGTCTGAAATAATCTTAAAGTTAGGTAGTATAGGTAAACATTGAAATAAAAAGAGCAATTTAGGTAGGACATTCATTTTAACTGCAGCTATTCTGCCCATTAAGGATAGCTGAAGTCTTGACCAGGTTTCCAGGTCAGCTTTGATTGCTTTTATACTATTAACATAGTTATCTTTAAGTAAAGTGTTGCAGCGGTTAGACACAGTTATACCCAGATATTTTGCCTTACTAGCATGTTGGAAGCCCAACTGGTTAACCAATTTTTCAATCACAGGTGGGGCCATATTTTTAGTGAGCAACAGTGTTTTTTCTCTGTTTACCTTTAGTCCTGAAATTTTGGAGTAGGCCTCCAAGATATTTAGTAGTTCTGGAATGGAGGTCTGTGGGTCCTCCATAATAACCAACAGATCGTCTGTGAAGGCTTGCACCTTATAAACTTCTCCTTTGCTTTGTAGACCTTGAATACCTGGGGTGTTTCTTATAACATGGAGTAGTACCTCTAACGTTAAAATAAACAGCAGAGGAGAGAGAGGGCATCCTTGCCTAGTGCCTTTGTGTATCTTGACTTTGTCTGTAAGGTAACCATTGACTACAATCCTAGTGTTTTGGGCGGAGTAACTTTGTTCTATAGCTCTTAGCATTCTGTGACCACACTGTAAATAATCTAACTGAGTTTTGAGTAAGGACCAAGATACATTGTCGAATGCTTTCTCATCGTTGATGAATGCGAAGGCTACTTGCTTCTCAGGGTGACATTCATAATACTCCAACGCATCAAGGAAAGTTCTAATATTGGATTGGAGGCGTCTTTTTGGAAGAAAACCGGTTTGATCATGGGATATCAGAGACGGTAGAATCTTCCACCATCTGTTTGCCAAGATGGTTGCAAATATTTTATAATCCACATTTAAGAGAGCAATTGGCCTGTAATTCTGTATCAGGTCTTTGGGTTTCCCTTCTTTAGGAATCAGTGTTGTATGGGATGATTTCCATGAGTCTGGTATATCTTCGCCCTCTAGAATAGATGTAAAAAGATTTTTCATATTTCCAGAAACTATCTCAGAAAATTTTGTAAAATTGTACTGATTTCGAATCGGGTCCGGGGGCTTTGTTCATTTTTTGGTGACTAATGGCCTCTGTTATTTCCATCATTGTGATAGGGGCATTCGTCAAAGCTCTCTGTTCTTCAGTAAGTTTTGGAAAATTGGCTTGTTCAAGGTATTGAAAAATGGCATCTTTATTTATTGTCTCCGGCTTGAACAGATTCTGATAATATGCCTCTATGATTTTTTGAATTTGAGATTGGTCTGTCTGGTTTTCCCCAGTTTTATCTTTAAGTGCTAGAATGAGTTTTTGAGATTGTACCTTTTTTAACTTGTAGGCCAACCATCTACCTGGTTTGTTTGCATTTTCAACAAAATTCAGTTTAATCTTATGGGCTATGTCTGCTGTTAAGATCAAATTAAGTTCATGCCTACAAGAGGCTAAGTCTTTGTTCAGCTGCTCATTGCGCGGGTAGTGAATTAAGTCCTTTTCTAGCTTTTTCATCGTACTGAGGATAGATTCAGATTTCTTTTTTCTCTCTTTGTTCCGTCTTGCCATATATTGGATGACAAACCCCCTAAAGTAAGGTTTTGAGGCATCCCACACCGTTTTCAATGGGGTGCCCTTATTCAGGTTCAATTCGAAGTATAAGTTCAAGTCTTTGGCTGCCTCTAGGATAAATTCTTTGTCAGTCCACAAAGCTGAGTTAACTTTCCAGTGTCTGGGCTTACCCGAAGACTTCAATGTCCACAGGATAGCATTATGATTGGATATTGTTCTCGGAAGAACTTCTATGTCCCTTGTATTTAGTAAAAGGTCAGATGAGGCCCAGCACATATCAATACGGGAGAAAGAGGCATGTTGTCTTGAATAAAAGGTGAAGCCACCTTTTAATGGATTTTTCCTTCTCCAGATGTATTGGAGTTCTAGGATGTCTGACATGTCAAGAAAAGATTTTGGCAGTATGGAGGACGAGGCCCTGGGTTTTTTCCCTTTTGGTATTTTCCTGTCCACGGATGGAATGTGTACAGCATTGAAGTCCCCCAGTATCATTAGCTGATGATTTTCATATTGCAAGAGCTTCTGAGCCAGTTCTTCAAAGAAAGCTTGTCTTCCATGGTTGTTGTTTGGGGCGTATATTCCAACAATGATTGTTTTTTTGGATTGGATATTTGCCTGGACGAGGATCCATCTGCCTAACTGATCTTTTTCCAGAAGGGTTGGGGAGAGTTCTGGTTTGATATATAGTGCCACCCCGTTTTGCTTCTTTTCTTTGTTTGAGGTGGAAAACAGGTTCCCCAATCTGTTTTGAATTAGGAATTGTTCGTGCTTTCCGGTACGTGGGTTTCCTGTAGACAGATAATCGCACATTGTTGTTTTTGAAGAAGATTAAATGTCTTGCGACGCTTTTGCGGGGAGTTCAATCCATTAATATTCCATGTCAGAATTTTCTGAGCCATCTTGTTTTACTTATAGTGGTGTTTCCTCTCTGGTTTAGGCCTGATATGTCTTTTCGGCCTGGCGCCTCCCACTACACCAGTATCTTGATCTTGCTTGAAGGTCCCTTGTTTGGGAGTCTGGTTGGTTCGGCTGTCATCTTTGGTAGCTGTTTGATTGTCGGTTGAATCGTCACCTTCAGAGAGGGATGATGAAGAGGAGGAGGGTGAAAATCCCAACTTTTCTGCATTTTTCTCAGCGAAGATTCTGGCTTTCTTGTGGGAATCAATTTTCTGTGTTTTCCCTTCCCATTGAAAGATCAAGCCTTGGGGGTAGATCCACTTATATCTTATATCGTGCTTGAGTAGAAGTTTGGTAAGGAACGTATATTCTTTCCACAGTTGGTGGACCTCCCATGGGATGTCTTTCAATATTGTCACTTTGGATTCGTTGATTTTCACCTCTTTATCTTGAATAACTTGGAGGATGCAGTCTCGGGTGTATCTTCTGACAAGTTTGACTATTATCTCTGGGGGGAGTTTGTTTTTTCTAGTATAGGCTGTAGGTTGATGGTAGATCACATCAACTTTGCGGAGAAATTCTTCTACGGGTGCCTCAAGCAGAGTGGCCAGACCCTCCCCAACTGAATCTGGGAGTTGAGTCATGGCTACTGGACTTCTTTTTTGAGAGATAGAAACGTTTCGCTGTTCATCCAAACAGCTTCATCGGTCTGAGTATAGCTAGTGCAAGAGACCCTTCTTATAGTCAGCTTGACCTCTTGTCCCCTGGTCTGATTGGCTCATAAGATGAACAAAGCCTTAATAGGCTCGTTAGGGAGACATTAGTGTCCATGGCCTTAAGGTAAACAATGGCCTAAGGTGCTGAAACCCATCAAGAATGGGTCGTTAGCTGTGACCTGGTGGTGAAGGCTCCTTGATTTGCCTGGGTACTGTGGAAAGTACAGCCTGATAAGTGGCAGACAGACTATGCCGGAGCCCCCCACCTCTGTTGAGGGAGGGGTTTTCAATGCTAACATGAATGGCTTCCCTTACTCCTCTCTCAAACCACCTCTCTTCTTTGTCTAGTATGTGTACATCCTCATCTTTGAAAGAGTGGCCTTTTTCCTTCAAATGGAGGTGTACTGCTGATTCTGGTCCTGAGCTGTTACCATTCATGTTAGCATTGAAAACCGGGTGGTGGGGGGGAGGGAATTCCCTGCGCCGGGTGGTGGTGGGGAGGGAATTCCCTGTGCGGGGTGGTGGTGGGGAGGGAATTCCCTGCGCCGGGTGGTGGTGGGGAGGGAATTCCCTGCGCCAGGTGGTCTGGGGGAGGGAATTCCCTGCGCCGGGTGGTCGGGGGGGAGGGAATTCCCTGCGCCGGGTGGTCGGGGGGAGGGAATTCCCTGTGCGGGGTGGTGGGGGGGAGGGAATTCCCTGTGCGGGGTGGTCGGGGGAGGGAATTCCCTGTGCAGGGTGGTGGTGGGGAGGGAATTCCCTGCGCCATTGGAATGCATTGGAATGGATTAAATCCAGTTTCAATGCATTCCTATGGGAAATGGCAATTTGTATAACGTAAAACTTGTATAACGTAATTTAATTTGGAACAAATTAATTACGTTATACAAGGTACCACTGTATAGAGATTTTTGTCTTTGTTGAAAGTGAGACCTTGAATCCTTAAAATTTTGGATGAGGATTCTATTTCTTGCATAAGAACCGATCTATTGGTGCATTCCATTGTAGCTTCTATCTCCTCCAGGCGCAAGTCAGTAATGCCCATGTTATCTTCCAACGCCTGTAGACGCCCACCAAAGGAATCCATTTTCGCATGTACATTGGCAAAACCTTCTTTCATTTCAGATCTTAACTCAGAAAAGGCTGTAGTCTGATCTGAGATAAGTTTGATCTGAGTCAAGTTCAACTGATTGAGCATATCTAAGACTTGGCTGGACTGGCTTGGTTGTTGAGACATGGCTGGAAGGGAGGGGTGAACCAGAGGGGTAAAGACAGTCTTTTTTGGAGCTGATGGGGTTTTGCTCATTTTCAAAAATTGCAGTACAGAGGTACTATAAACAGAGAAAGTTCAAGTAAGAGCGTGTTGTGGTTATAATAAAGCCAATTTAGTTGATCCCAGAAATAATACAGAGATCAGGAGGTTCCAGCAGATATCATGCTGTATTCACAGTAAATTTGACTTGCTCCTTTTCAAGACAGCAATATAATGTAGAGGCAGCTGCCTACACAGAAAAGTCCAGCAGATGGCGTGTTATATCCACACTTGAGCCAACAGGAGACAACAGGAGCCAGAAAATCAAAAGTGAAACTGATTTTCAGGGATTTGTCTGCCTTTAACGGAGAAATAAAAGGAGCCCTTTCCGAAAGCAAATAACAAAGGGGCAGGCAAAGAGGTATTTAGAAGAAAGCGGATTTTCTTTAGGTGAGTTTTGCTTGATTTTATATCTTTAAAGGGCTATCTGATGGAGAGAAAGCCACTCACTTGCATAGGAGGGGGGGACAGCTTCTTCACCGTCCAGTTCTCCCACGTTCTCAGACGCACAAGTGATTTATTCCCCAGGGGTATCTACCCTCACAGAAGAGGGGAACCGCACCTGAGATGCCTCGGAGCGAATCTGGGATGTCTTCTGCTCCCAGTGGGTGAGGGTGGAATGGATATCACCCTCTTGAGACCTGGAATGCATTGACGCTGGCCAGGGCTGCTTCAGCTATGTCTGTGCTGCTCGCCTCCATCTTGCCCCTCGCCTCTCTTATTATCTTCTTACATTTCTTTTGCCAAAATTTGTGTTCCTCCCACCCCACCCCCCACATTTCATACCTGAATTAACATTTCTACTGCAAGGGAAAACATGATTTTAATATCACAGCTTGAGAAATGACTCTATGGCCTATCATCCTTAATTTCCTTACATATATCTCCTTTCTCATCTATCAATATATTGATTAGTTTATTTTCCTTTTCATTTTTCAGTCTATACAGCAACCATCTTCCAGGCTTGTGAGTGTTCCCAAAATATTTTATTTTGTTATTTTGATTTGTTGGGCTAATTATTTTGATTCTATCAAGTTTAATTTTATGTTAAGTAGTCTCCATTTGGTTTTTAAGTCTCTTCTTCTGTGGGGTTTTTTTAATTTGGTAGTTCTAGTTCCAGTCTCTTTAATTCTTCATTTAAATTTATAAGTTGTTTTTCTTTTCATTTTTCTTAGCTGTATATGATATAGCTAATCCTTTGAAGAAAGCTTTAGCTGCACCCCAGATGATTTGAAAAGTTTTCTCTTTTGTATTATCTGTAGAATAAAATCCCCTTTTCTTTTTGGCTCTCTCCAAAGGCTCAGCTCCACTTGAGGAGGGAGGGTCTGTTTTTTTCCCTCTGGGCAAACTAACATGAAAATGGGTCACGTCTCTCCAAGAGGCTACTTATGATCACCCTTTGGGTGTGATCAGTCAACCAATTACAAATCCATCTAGCAGTAGCACTATCTATCCCAGTTTCTATTAACTTTTTAGCAAGAATACCATGGGGAGCCTTACTGAAGGCCTTACTAAAGTCCAGATGAGCAATATCCACAACATTCCCCTCATCCACCAGGCCTGTAATTCTATCAAAGAAAGAGATCAAATTAGTCTGGCATGACTTGTTTTTAAGAAACCCGTGCTGACTTCTTGTAATGACAGAATTGTTTGTTAAATAATTACTGACTGACTGTTTAATAATCTGCTCTAGGATCTTTCCAAGAATTGAAGTCAAGCTGACTGGGTGGTAATTATTTGGGTCATCTCCCCCCCCTTTTGAAGATGGGGACAACATTAGCCCTCCTCCAATCGATGGGGACTTCCCCTGTTCTCCAGGACTTCTCAAAGATTATTGCCTATTGACAAATAAATTTATTGATTAGTCCTATGACCATATCAACCAATAACAACACAGAATATAAAATACATTGAAGTACATAGAATCATAGAATCATAGAGTTGGAAGAGACCTCAAGGGCCATCTAGTCCAACCCCCTGCCATGCAAGAACCCCTTCACAATATTTCCGACAGATGGCCATCCAGCCTCTGCTTAAAAACCACCAAAGAAGGAGACTCCACCACCCTCTGTGGCAGCATATTCCACTGCCGAACAGCTCTAACTGTCATGAAGTTCTTCCGAATGTTCAAATGGAATCTCTTTTCCTGTAGTTTGAAACCATTGCCC
>JAHTLZ010000274.1:12508871-12527699 GCA_023846285.1 Phrynocephalus versicolor | reverse complement strand
GAATGTTCAAATGGAATCTCTTTTCCTGTAGTTTGAAACCATTGCCCCGAGTCCTAGTCTCTGAAGCCATGGAAAACAAACCTGTTCCCTCTTCAATATGACATCCTTTCAAATATTTAAACATAGCTATCATATCCCCTCTCAGTCTTCTTTTTGAAAGGCTAAACATGCAACACCATCCAATAGGGTACCCTACAATACAGATTCAGAATAAACAGAAGTCATATATGTAAATCTCCTTTGCAGGATACTCCAATTTGTTCGACGTATTGCGTTCTTAAAGCTGCAGCTTTAATTACAAACTTGGCAACTTTGCGAACAATGTACACATTAGAGCCCAAAAGAAGATAAGACAATCTGTGAATTGGGTCCCTATGGACTGTTCTTTCTAAAAAGGAGGATAGATATTCAAGCATGATGGATGCATATAATTGGCAGTCAAAGAGAATATGAGAAATGTTTTCAACAGAAGGGGATCCACAAATACAGGTTCTCTCCTGATAGGGGAGGTGGTGAAAACACCCATATTTGACCATGGAATCCAGCAATTCAAATATGGCTCTAGGAAAGGCCCTTCCTAATACTTGTGGTAAGGGCATTGAAATGTATTTTTCAGGTAAAAAGGTAATTTTATTCTTAGCCAACCAGCTTAGTGATCTATTTTTAGATAATAATTCTAGGTCTGATTGTGCACTAATATCTAGGACTCGCTGTTTGAAGATATCTCTTGCCATGGAGCTATTGAAAGCAAATACTGAATAGAAAATCCATGGTGTGTAATAGTTTCATGAAGGCAGCTAATCCAAGAATTAGTTTGTGCCATGTTTGTTTGTTCCATTAAACATATTTTGGGTAAACTATTAGTATCCATAAAAAGGATTTTCAGCCAGTAATTAAAAACTTTGATGATTAGGTTACTTTGTAGGGAATGCATGCCTAGCTCTGCTCTAACAGCAGGAGCTGATGTGTTCTTATCAGTTCCCAACATACTTCTTAGAAAACTGGTCTGATTTTGTTCAAGAATGGAGCTGAACTGTGGAGCTTTGTTTAAACCCCACAGTTCAGCTCCATACGTCAACATTGGGACTATTTTAGCCTTAAACACCTTCAGTATGGGAATCAAAGAACCTGGGTGGTTGTAACTTAATAACTTGTACAATCATTTAGTACCTAACCTAGCCTTTTTCGAACTTCTTTGATAATGGTTAGACCATGTGCCTGTGTTGGTAAAAACCACTCCAAGGTAGTAAAAGGAAGGTACTTGTTCAATGGGTTCCCCATTTATCCACCAATTATATTTCGCACTCCTCTTGCAAAACACCATCACTTTAGACTTGCTTTTGTCAATGGGTAAGGAATTTTGGACACAGTAGGTATACAATCTTTGGAGGAGTCTTCTTAGGCCTATTTGGGTAAGGGCCATTAGAACCATATCATCTGCATGCAATAAAATATTAATACATTTATCGAGTATCTTTGGCATATGGGAATCAGCATCATGCAGAAAACCAGGTAGGTCAATTACATATAGGTTGAAGAGCATTTGGGCCAGTATACAGCCCTGTCTAACTCCAGTGAATGTTGGTATACTCTTTGTTAAGGAGCCATTTATTCCTGTGCGGACTTTCAACTGCGTATTTGAGTAAAGGATCTTAAGCAGACTTAAAAGTCTAGAGTCCATATTCAAACTGGCCAATTTCCTCCACAGAATATTTCTATTTATTGAGTCAAAGGCTGCACCAAGGTCTATAAATGCTGTATACAATTTCTTGCTTTTTGATAGCTGCTTTGTAAGAATGTGATGTAAAATAAAACAGTTATCAATTGTGGAGTGGTTGGGTCTAAAACCAGCCTGCTCTTCTACTAGAAGATTATTTTCCATGACCCAGTCTTCTATTTTATCCAATAAATGTTTTGCATACATTTTAGCTACTACTCCAATAAGACTTATTGGTCGGTAGTTTTTAGTATCCTCTTTGTTTCCTTTTTTATATAAGGAAACTATGATGGCAACTTCCCATCCAACTGGGATATGACCTGTATTATTTATATGGGTGAACAGCCCCGCTAGTAAAGGGGCCCACTAGTCAATTTGAGTTTTAAAAAGCTCTGGTGGTAAAAAATCCTCCCCGGGTGCCTTATTATCTTTTAGTGAGCAGATGATAGTTCTAATTTCTGAGACAGATACTGGAGGCCAGGCTGGGAGTGCTTCCAAAGATGGAAGTTTTATGCTTTGTTTCTGTGTAAGATCCTGGGTGGGACTGGAAAATATATTTGCATAATACTCTTCCCAAATTGAAGCTGGAATAGGAATGTTGGAATAAAATTTACGTTCCTTTAATACACCAGAAACAGCATTCCAAAAGAAAACTGTATTAGTCCCTTTTGCCCAGATTTCTAGATCAGACCAAAGTTTGGTATTATGGGAAACTCTTTTAGCAGTTAACAATTTCTTATAACTGCGTCTGATTTCTAACATTTTCACCTGATTTTTAGCAGAGGGGTTTACTTGGGCCTGACACATTGCTGCCCTCAAACGTTTTCTGGTGTATACACAATCAGTATCAAACCAATTTGGACTGCTTTGTTGTTGCTTTCTGATAGGAAGGTTATCTACTAGAATTTTTTTAACAAAAAGCATAGATCTTTATATTGGGTCAAAATATTAATTGAGTCTGAGTTAAATGAGGAAATTGATTTTCTCCAAGCCATGGCCTGTTCAGAATTCAAGAAAAGTGATAAGGCTTTTGTATTGACCTTGGCCCATTTGAGTTTCTTTTCTTGCCTCACTTCAAAGTTTGCTAGTAACTTATTATCATGTAACAGTAATGGCCTTATATCCGAATTACCTTTGAAAGAAACTGTAATTGGTTGATGGTCACTATCTTCCCTCACCAGGACTTGAATATCTGAAAACAATTCAAAATCAGCCCGAGATACACGTATGTAATCTAAAACACTACTAAGTTTTCCTGAGTGATACGTAAAAGGATATCTAAAACCAGGTAATTTACCTCCTAAAATAACAAGGTTACATTTATAAATCAAGGAAACCAACTGGAGACCTGCCTTATTTCTTTTGAGGTCACTAGAGAACCAAGAGTTCTCAGTAAGTAAATGATGTTCTGGTATCACCCCTAGTTGAACAAAGTTTTGTAAGGAGGCCCCTATTCTAGCATTGAAGTCACCTGCTAAGACAACTATAGCTTTAGGGTGTTTCATATTCATTTTTAGAACTGTCTCCTCTAAAATAATCCAGGTATTAGGTGGGAGATAAGCGGAAGAGTATGGTGGAATATAAATATTAACTAAGACTAAGTCAGAGGTTTTATAAGAAAACTTAACAGCTAGATACAGATGGGATTCATCAACAAAGAACATTTTCTGGCTACACCAGCCCAGCTCTGCCTTAATTAACACTGTCAAGCCTCCTGATGCTTTTCCTTTATTCTTCCATTTTTTGTAGGGATAGACCAAGAGATGAAACCTGGTAGTAGAATCTCTTCATCATCTTCAGTAAGCCAGGTCTCTTGGAGAGCTATGATATCAAAATTAGAAAGGAACTCCACCAGGTCACCTTCTGATGCTCTGTGCTTCCAGCCGGCAATGTTCCAGGATAGTAGCTGTATAGAGTTCTTATACTGAGGAGCATGATGTCAATTTGAGCTGGCTAAGGGATTGTTCTGATTTTCTTGGTTTCCAGTCTCGGACTCCTCCAATATCAGTATCTCATCTATGCGTGAGGAGATCGTACTAACATTTGATGTTACAGGATGTGAATCAGTTCTTAGATGGATTGTATTATTTCCTCTGGAGTTTTCCTCTGGAGCCATATCTGTATCATCCAAATGCCTCATTTCAGTCCATGTTTTAATGTTTGAAGATGAAGAGACAGGAGTTAGAGGTGCTGCTCCGTTTGCAATACTTTTTTGACCTGGATGTATCTCTGCAAAGACCATGGGACTTTGTTTATTTCCCTTCAATTGGTAGGACATTTCAGCCTCCCCTTTCCTTGGCATTGATCTATTTTCTTGTATATCCAATATCTCCAGTTGCTCTAGTGGCGGGGCATCTTTTAAGGACGTATCTTTAGGTAAAGAGGATTGTAACACTGAAGCATCAGCTAGTGATTGGAGAGTTACAGACTTTGGCACTATCTGTGTTATTGATGGATGGCTGCAAGATTGGTTACCCTCACTGTTGTCAAAGTCTATAGAAATTAACTTTGCTTTGTGGCTGTTTCTCTGCTGATTGGTCAATAAGCTGCTATGGTCATTTAGAGAAGGGGCTTGTGTATAGAGGGTATCATTACACTGAGTAGAAGAAGCTGAAGAAGTGTGTTCAGCAGAATAGTCTCTCAGTAGTTCAGCAGCATCACATAAAGTACAAACACTATCTTTAGCCTCATCCCATTTAGTATTGAATTCAGTCAAGTTTGCTGAGGCCTCCATGGAATAAATATGCCTCTCCCTTTGAACAGTTGGTCTCTGGCTTGATGAACTCTTTGGTTGTGTTGTAGATGACATTGAGCCTACTGGTGATCTAATTAGTGATATAGGTTTTCCTGATTTAGGTTGTGGACAGGTTTCACAATCTTGCAGTGGTGTGCTTCTCTGAAGTAAGGGACGCAAGGGCATTTCAGAGAAAACCCTGGTGGGAAAGATCTGAAAGCATGCCAAATAAGTTTTCATTTTGAGGAGCATGAGAGGGATCACAGCATGCTCAAAGATTAGCAATAGTCTCTTTTGACCCCTTTTATAAGGAAGTCACTTAATAGCCTTTAAGTCTATGCTCCTTGGCTGACTATTTAGCAACTGACTTAAAGAGTTTACCACGGATCTATATCTGTCCCATCTCCTTCTATTGACACCAGTTTGTTCACCTTGGAGCAGAACCTGGGTTGGCATAAAAATCCGTGTCCCTTTTAAAACTGTTTGGGTGTGAATTACTCTTATCTAGAGAAAGTGTTGTTGTAAGCTTTTCTAAGACGTTCTCCACAGCGTTCATTTTATCACAAACTATCTATAAACTTTTAAATATTGAATTCACTGTCTGAGCAGTTAGAAAACACTGGTCTGCCACAAGCTCAGGGAGGATATCTTTTGAAGAATTTGAAACTTCGTTTGAGGAAGAAACTGTGGAGATAACAGCAGGGCCTGCAACCTCCTAAATTGGGGAGGCTATCTCCTCCTCTAACACAGCAAATCTGTTGTTTAACTTTATTATTGGAGGTAAAGTAGACAAATTACTCACGGAGGGACTTTCTGCAAGCAGTTCATCAATTTTCATTTGTTTGCCTGCTTTAGCAAGATGAAGACCAGGGCTGGATCTCTGGCGTTTGTTTCCCATGTTCTCTCCCACTCAGCTGTGTCCACCAGGAGTTCAATAACAATAAAAACTTTGTAGCAGTTGAGCTTCTTGGTGGCAATTAATAGAGATAAAAACTCGTTGTAGCAGATAAAATTTAGGATTAAAACTCTGTTTAAAACTCTATTGTAGCAATTAACATTTAAAAGATTAAAAGGGAGTGGAGCAGAGCTTGACACAGACACTGTTCCTCCCTCGGCAGGAACTAGAACTCTCAAAGATTATTGTCAATGGTTCTGAAATTACTTCTGCCAGTTCTTTTAATATCCTTGGGTGTAATTCATCTGGCCCAGGAGACTTAAATTCATTTAATGTTTCCAGTACTAGTTCTAGTTCCTGTACTAGCTCTCTACCTATTCTATGTTGCAATTCCATCCTACCTCATCTACTTTTTGTCCCAGCTGATCTCTTTCTTCCTTTTTGGAGAAAACGGCGGCAAAGAAGATGTTGAGCAGTTCTGCCTTTTCCTTGTCTCCTGTTAGTAACTGGTTATCATTGCCAAGCAGAGACTACAACAGCAGGCTTACCGTATGGAAATTTTGTATCATCATTAGAGGAACATCTCGCACAGACAATGAGGGAACATATATGGAGGAGGAAATATATATTTTCATCTTTTTAAATAGGGAGATGCACAACAAGGAGTTGGAGAAAGAGGATTCTAAGGCCAAGAAGTGCAGGATTTGCAAGAATTCTGAACACTCATGGGCTAATTGCCTTCCAGCATACACCATATACATGTTGGTGGTGTTATGGGCACAGCCATGAAGAGCCCAGTCACTGATCAAGTACCAGGACTGCACTGAAACCTATTTTGCTCCCATAGGTCATAGCAGGTAATTTAGACTCCAATCGGGGAAGTTTCTTTCTCTCTTAGGCAAACATCCCCCCCCAAAAAAAAAAATCCAAAAAAGGCAGTAATAGGTTCCGTTGGGTTCTTTAAAATGATCCATGCTAGGCAAGATATATTTATATGGAGCTTTATGTCTACACTAAGTTACAAAACAAATGTAATACTGGGAAGAGATTCAGAAAAATGTTAAAAAACCTATCACACTAAAGATATGAATTTATGTCCCTAAAAAACAATAAAAGAACTAAGTTATTCTCTCTAACTGGTTACATTTAGCCATTCTGCTTAAGCTAGATAGACTTAAATACTAAGTAACTGAGTTAAATCCCTAAGCAGTGCCAAGTGGATATAGTATTGGCTACTCTTTAGGTGCCCCAACCTGAATGCAACTACCCACCCTGGTGCAGGCCAGCCAGTTCAACCCCTGTTGGTCTGCTGGGATTTTAACAGCCTGGGATATTGCAATAGGAGATTGTGCCATTTCAAACATGATTGCTGTATCTGCGGGGCTCAGCATGCGGCAGCCAATTGTGCCAGGGCCAAAGCGCATCAAGGTAGGGCAAGAGATGTGGGCCTACCAAGGAAGCCCCAAAATGGGGGAGGTCCCCCTCCAAAAGTGCTCCAGCCCACTTAGGGTGCAGGTTTTGAGTCAGTTACAGAACTACACATATAGGGAGGTGGCAGAATTCTTGTTGAGCAGTTTTCAGTTAGGGTTTTTTATTCTGGTGCAGGATGATAGACCGGCGGCTATGGTTAGAAATCTTCAGTCTCTTAGGGCATGGAACATGTGGTTAAAGAAAAGATACACAAAGAAGTGGCAGAGAGGTGAGTGGCAGGACCTTTCAGGAACCCACTGCTCCCCAACTTTATGGTCTTCCCATGGTGGCACCAGGGCAGAGATGGAAAAGTGTAATATCAAGTCAGCATTTTGCTTTCTTCCCATGCATCCGGTTGATTTTGAGCTATTTGGGATTTCAGTTTTAGCAGGAATTTTGCATGGATAAGGCCCTACCTTTCGGGTGCTCTATGTCCTGTGCTACTATTGAGAAGTTCAGCACCTTTCTTGAAAGGAAGTTGAAGCAAGGGATGAATTTGTCCAGCACTGCCCATTATTTAGATGATTATATTTTTGCCGGTAGCAAGGGCATGGGCAAGTGCAAGTTCTTGCTTTAGGAGTTTCAAGGCATAGTGAGGGAGCTTGGCATTCTATTGGCCAATGGAAAAATGGAGGGCCCAGTACCAACCATTACATTTTTAAGCAAGCCTGCCGACTACTGGCAGATAAATTGCAGGTTGGGAGGCTTGAAACCATGCTCCAAGGTCACATTGTGGGAACTTCAGGAGCTGGTCGAGTATCTTAACGTTGCCTACAAGGTGGTGGCACCAGGTCGAGTGTTCCTCAGCAGGATTTGCACAGCAATGCATGGGCTGAGTAAGCCCATGCATAGAGCTATGGTAACTAGGGGGATGAAGGAAGACCTTATGGTATGGAGTGCCTATTTGGAGAGTTCCAACAGGGTCTCTTTTTGGATGACAGAATTAAGCTTAGTTGTGGATCTTCAGGTGCATACTGACACAGCTGGATCATGGGGCTATGGAATTTTCTGGAGGGGGAAATGGTGTTATGGTCTCTGGCCTAGGGAGTGAGAAGTGGCAGGAGGGACAAGGGACCTGACATTCCTGGAGTTCTTTCCCATATTGAGAGCGCTTTGGTTGTGGTCAGAAGAATGGGCAAATTCAATGGTCTGTTTTTTGTGTGACAACATGGAGGTTGTGGACATTATTAACAGTCTTTCATCAAAATCTGACAGGGTTATACACTAGTCATGGTGTTTGCCCTGTGTACCATTCAGTACAACATTGTAGTGCATGCATGGAATGTGCTGGGGCTAGACAACAGTATTGATGATGCTTTCTCCCGCCAACAGGTTGAGTGTTTCAGGCCCCTGGCCCCTGGAGTGTCTGATCTTCCAGAGGAGCTGCCAGAGGAGGTATGGCAGATTGCAAGAATGAGCTGGACAGGGCCTTGGATCTGGCCCTGGCACCAAAGACCAGGTGGGGCTAAGAATCAGTAGTGAACGAATTTTGGAGATTCTGGGAGAGTTTAGAGCTGCGGCAGATCTAGCTGATCCTGAGAGACCATTTGCAGCAATATCTGGTGCACGTACATAGGAAGGGCCTTGCCTCTAGCGCAATGCATTTTATGCAATGCATTTTATGCAAAGGCGCAGAGCTGCTGGGATGCAACTAGTGATTTTCATGTCTGTAAGAAGATTGAGGGGTGGGGTAGACAGCGTGGATAGACACTAGATACTCATTTCCCCTGACCCCTGAGCTATCGGCCAGGATGGGGCAGGAATGGCAGCAAGTGTGTAGCAATGCCATTGAGGTTAAGCTTTTCAGGGCAGTGACCCTGCTGGCATTCTTTGGAACATTTAGGGTCAGCAAACTGGGGGCCATGGGCAGAGAGGATCAGACCAGGGATGTGCGGCAGAGGGCGGATGCAGGGATCCAACAGGGCACAGTGGTTATATACCTGCACAGATCTAAGAGAGTTCAAAGGTTAGAGGAGCCCGTATTTTGCTGGGGCAGTGCTCCCTCATGGAGATTTGGCCAGTTAGAGTGTCGGCCGCATACCTGGCCGATAGGGGCGAAGGTGATGACTACTTGTTTAGCCACAGTGATTGCACTCTGTTGATAAAATTCCAGTTCTGGAAGCTCACGGATAAAGTGCTCAAGAGGATAGGTATGGACAGCTTGAGATTTGACACACATTCCTTCAGAATAGGGGTGGCTTCTACAGTGGCAGCCCTAGGTTATGGGGAAGATGCGATCCAGTAACTGGGAAGGTGGTCAACTCAATGTTATATGGTTTGTGTGTGGGATCTACCTAAGTTCTAAACTCTTTTGTTGTCTTTTGCAGGGCTTAGGTCAAAGTCAAAGTCACCTTTATTGGCCTAAAGTAGTTGTTAAAATAGTTACAATAGGCAAACCTCTCAGTGCCTGAATAGCGACCATATTAATCTGGGGTTACAATAAGCCAAACTTAAAAAGAATCAGGGCTATTCTTTTGAGAAACTAGTAATAAATATTTGGCTACTAGATCTGTCATGCTTTTACCTTTGTCTGACAAGAGAGTATCTGGGGTTGATGAAAATTTGGAGATAATAGAGCCAATTAATTGTTGTTGATTAATATGATGAAAGGGACATCGAATCAGAATATGTGTAACAGAATCAGGTTCCAACCTGCAGAATTTACAGAGTCTGGTCTTGTAAGGCATTTTAGAGTATCTTCCTAGAGTTATGATAGAAGGAAAGATGTTCAGTCTTGCCAACGTAAATGCCCGTCTCTCTTGAGGATTCAAGAGATTCCTGAAATAATTTAAACCAAATTCTGGGTTGAGGGCTAGGCCATAATATAAAGGAGAGCAAATTGGATTAAAAGCAGCCTCTAGTGAAAGGGGTGGGCGGAAAAAAGGTGGCATGGCTATTCTTGTGTCAACAGGACTTAAAGCATCTGTTCAAAAACTACAGCCTTCTTGTAATCTAGCCCTTGCAACTGTTTTGACATTCACCTCCCATCTTTTATTAATCATTGATGTATACCTACCTATTCTTGTACAGAATGTAAAGACCAATGAGCAAAACTAGCTGCTTATATAGATAACTTGTTATCATTATTCCCAAGTGCTTCTTTAATGATAGCAGGCGATTTCAATGCAAGAACTGGAGAAAATGATGAGGTATTATTTACACAGTTTAATATGTTGCCGCCGGACCCTGCCCCCCACTGGTGTTCCCATAGACAATCAAAGGACCAAGGGTGTAATTATGCTGGTTTTTGTCTTATGGAAATGGTCAATAATTTGGACTTGGTACTACTAAATGGGAACATGGAAGGTGATAGGCCTGGAGAATTCACATTTACCTCATTGGCAGGTGCGCCCACCATTGATTACATCATAGTCTCAAAGGACCTGATGAACTTAATTACTAATTTTGGGGTTGAATGTCGGTCCGAAAGCGACCACTTTCCTTTGTCTACCACACTTAATTTTGGAGCCATCATGGTGATTGCAGACAAAGAAATGACATTCCCACCTTCATCTGAAATTAGAGCTGCTCAGGTCAAGTGGACTACCAAACTAGATGCTTCCATGAGACAACTACTTTTCACAGACCCATTTTCACATCTTGGAATACTGATCACAACCACAGATTCCATCTCAATTGCCCTAGACACTTATAAGGACTTAGTCCAGCACCTCCAGCCCTATCTAAAATATAACACAAAACCCCGCTTTTCCCCCAGTTGGGGGAAAACGTGGTTCGATTCTGAATGAAAAATGGCAAAAAATGAGCTAATGGCCAGACACAGATTATACCATGAACATAACTTAGCCAGGATCCCTCCTGATTGGTTCATGCTTAAGAGAAATTACAAAGCTCTTATTAAAAAGAAGAAGTTTCAAGCCCAGAGAGAGACCTGGCAACCTTTGATAACAGCAACCATCCTTAATGACTCAGCCACTTTCTGGAGAATAGTGGCAGGGGAAATGCGGGAACATTCCCTCTGGATTGTTTCTCACATTTTGCCTAATGCTTGGGAGGAACATTTTCAGAATATTTATTCTATACACCCTGATAGCACCCAAAATTCCCTGGCAGGTGATGGAAATTTACCAGACTGGCCTCCAGTCTCCCCTGTGGAAATCTCTGCCCTGATTTTCAAATTGAAAGCTGGCAAAGCCCCCGGGGTGGACTACATTTCAGCAGATTTTTTAAAATCCAACTCTGATTGGTGGGCCCCAGTACTGGCATCTCTGTTCTCTTGGATCAATTATACAGCCCATTTTCCAGAGGACTGGAGTCTCACCATTATTGTTCCATTATTTTAAAAGGGCAACAGGGGGGGACCCTGCTAACTACCGGCCAATAAGCCTACTTAGCATTGTTAGCAAGTTATATGCCAGCCACTTATTGAATAAACTAACTGATTGGCTGCAAGCAGAGAATCTGTTGACCGAGGAGCAAGCCGGCTTTAGGTCGGGAAGATCTACCTTGGACCAGTGCCTTATTCTTCAACATCTTGCTCATAAATACTCCTATCCTAAAGGTGGTGCCTTGTACGCAGCTTTTATCGACTTCAAACAGGCCTTCGATCGCATCCCAAGGCACAAACTTTGGGCAAAGTTTGAAGAGACAAACATAGACAGGAGACTTCTCCTGTTAATGCAATGTCTCTATGAAAACTCTAGTTCACGAGTTCTCTGTAATCCAGCAGGAGTATTGTCCAATCCAATCCCATCTCACAATGGGGTAAAACAGGGTTGTGTTCTGGCTCCAACCTTGTTTAATTTTTACATAAATGGTATCGTGAGAAGTCTATCAAAATCTGAATTTCATCCCCCAAGTTATCTTCACGCCCCCTCTCCATGTTATTGTTCGCTGATGATATAGTTTTGTTGTTTTTAACTTGTGTTGGCCTGAGAAGGTTCTTGAGGGCCTTCTCCATCTATTGCAACCATGGGGCAACTAGTAATAAACTACACAAAAACCAAAGTACTTATAACCAGTAGAAGAAGAATAAAACATAAATGGCTTATAAACAACCACCCCATAGAGCAGGTTTCATACTTGAAATACCTGGGCATAGTTTTTAGCTCTGCAGGCTCTTGGGTCTCCCATCTAAAACATGCATAATTGAATGCCCAGAAAAGTGCTGCAGCACTAACTAGATTCTTCTATTCCATGGGAGGGTGACAAGCATCTCCAGCAATCCAGGTTTTCAAAGGTAAAGTTATTTCTCAAATGTTGTATGGTTCCCAAATTTTCACATGTTCAAATGTTCATTCTTTGGAGATAGTACAGACGAAATTTTTGAGATCAGTCCTGGCTGTGCCCCCTTGTACGTCAAATGTAGCTCTTCACTTGGAGGCTGGTTTAGTATCTATAAGAGCACAGGTCAAAGTCCTTATGATCAATTATTGGTTAAAACTTATATTCTCCACAGAAGGGCTGGCCCCACTGGTACTAACTGACTCTTTCCAGTCAGAATGGAAACAGCTTGTAGTAAAAGAAATACAGCAAATTGGCTTCTCCAACAGTATCCTAAAAGAAATGGGCTACATTAAAGCTGCAGTTAAACGTAGGATCTGGGATATAGAACTCCAAGAACATGTGAGCCTTTTGGGTAATCACAGTGGAATTACTTATAATGAATTTACTATACCCCAATACCTGACTGGTTCAATGCCCCCAAAGATTATAAGAGCTTTCACTTTAGCCAGATTGAATGTGCTCCCTTCCAAGCTTTTGGATGGGAAATTTCAAAATATTCCCCTCCTAAATTGCTTGTGTCCATGTGAAATGAATCAGGTAGAAACGGTCACTCATGTCCTTCTCTATTGTTCTTTTTATCGTGACCTACGTAAGGAACGTATTCAACCTGTTATTAATAAATTTCCTGGGAGACCTGCCAAATTCTATGTGAAGTTACTTCTTTCTGACAGGTCCCAGCAGATCTCAAATTGTGTCGCCAGATTTTGTACTTCTGCAGTAGTTGTATGCAGGCTCATGATTGCCAGTACAGTGGAACCTTGACTTACATACTGCTTGACTTACATCATATTTGACTTGCAGCAAGAAGGGGCCTGTTTGACTTGAGTCGCAGGCTTTGACTTACATCTCGGAGCCCCGATGCAAGGCACCAGAATTGGGTGGCAGCCACAACCCAGCATCACGGCTGCCGCCTCCAAACTGCTCCTGCCTTCTCCCCCTCCTCCGGCAGCGGCGGCTTCGGCGAGGCAAGCTCAGAGCACCTGGAGCTGGTCCTCGGCCTCACCGAAGCCGCCGCTGCTGCCGGAGGAGAAGAAGGGCCGGGAGCTTGGGGCTGGCCTCGCTGGTTAGACAGTCGGCTCAGTCTTGTAAAAAATCTGGCTGCAGAAGTCTGGTCCACAATGCAAGCATTTTAGTTGGGGAGTTGTACAGTTCTGAGACTCTAATGGTAAGCATAGAGTTGTTCAGAACTTGGAACGTCAGGTTAAAAATCAGTTAAACTTAAATGTTAGACATTGTTGCTATGAACATTAAAAAGTGGAGGCATATAACTTGTGGACTATAATTCCACTACCTCCTCCTCTCTTTGAAGAGACATTTCATTTACATCCCCAGAAGGAATCTCCTATCCCAGTCAAATTTGTGTTAAATTGCTGTTTTCGGGGGTCTTTTTCATCATCTAGAACGGATTAATCCGCTTTCCCATTACTTTCTATGGGAAATGTTCGTTTAAGTCTAGACCACTGGAACGGATTAATGACGTAAGTCAAGGTTCCACTGTAATCCTAGCTCCTGATGATCATATAGTGTGGTCTCCACTCTATATGTAGTCCGGCGATTGCAACTGGTTCAGAATCGTGCAGCGCGGCTGGTAAGTGGTGGAGCCACCAGGGATCACATCACGCCGATTCTGCGTAACCTTCATTGGTTACCAGTTGCTGTCCGAGACGAATTCAAAGTGTTTGTTCTGAAATATAAAGCCCTAAACGACTTAGGACCTGGATACCTGAAGGACTGCCTCCTTCCATATGAACCTACCCAGCAATTAAGATCGAGCCAGGGGGGCCTTTTGAAAGAGCCATCCCTCAAGGAGGTGAGAGGGATGGCTTGTAGACATAGGGCCTTCTCGGCAGCTGCTCCCAAGCTATGGAATGCCCTCCCGATCAAGATCCGCCTGGCGCCAACACTGATTACATTCCGGTGCCAGGTAAAAACCTTCCTGTTCCAGAAGGTTTTTAATTGAAATAATATAGACTGTGGGTCCGCTGATGACAATTTTAGGATAATGATTTTAGTGTAAGGTTTTTATTGATGATTTATTGATATTTTACTTTTAACTATTTTAAATTGTTTTATTCCTTGGATTGTAAGCCGCCCAGAGACCTTTGGGTAGTGGGCGGCATATAAGTTAAATAAATAAATAAATAAATAAATAAATAAATAAATAAATAAATAAATAAATAAATAAATAAATATTATTTTATCTATCTTTTCGATATTGACTAATTATATAACAGTCCTGTTTGTACTTTGCAGCTTTTATCAAAAGTTTTATAATGTTTTTAAAATGTTTTATCCTGGCAAATTGGTATTCCTTGATTTGGTTAAAAACCGTAAATAAAGATTCATTCATTCATTCATTCATTCATTCATTCATTCATTCATTCATTATGGAGATTAGCCAGGATTCTGGCAGTATCCCAAACTGGTCAATCAGTGTAAATAATTGGGCCAGGGATACCGCCCACCAGTGGATATAGTTTTTGATCAAATCAGCTGGGATGCCATCAAGACCGGGTGCTTTCCCGGATTTCAAGGTATTAGTTCAGTTATTTCTTCCTTGGAGACAGGAGACCACAATGGAGTTTCCAAAAGAATTTGGATTTGGTTAGGAAGATCAGATGGTGTTGGTGTTGAGAATATGTTGGAAAAATAAGCAGTCCATTCTTCTGAAGAGATTAGTACAGTATCTATAGAGCTAATAAGCTCATAGGCTTTGGAGACGATCATCCAAAATTCTCTAGCATTATTAGAGTGGAATGCGTGTATGAGCTGAGTCCAATTCTTCATCGCATAAGAGTGTCTTTTTTCCTTCAAAAGGAGGTCATTTTCTCTCATTGCAAGAGTGAAAAATCTAAATGACTCGGGGGAAGGAAGGGCTCACACCAATTGAAAGGTTTGTCGGAGTTTTATCTTGGAGATCAAACTTGAGCACCTAATAGGGGGGTTTGATGTGCCAGATGGCACTAAAGAATCTAAGAGGGTTTTAGGTAGGCTGTTATGGCATCAATCAAAGCTGTGGATTGAGACATAATTTGTCATAATTGAAGAACTTTAGTGGAGGCAGACCATTCTTCAAATTTCCCTTTGGATTTGATGAGCCACCTAACTCTTTTGTGAATTTGGAAAGGAGGGTTACTACCAACTGCCAGTCCATAAGAATTGGTAAGTGGTCGCTTTCTGTACGGGCATCGATCTTAAAATGATTTACTTTACTAAAAAGATCTGGTGAAACTAGTGTATAGTCCACGATACTGCATCCATTATTTGAAAAAAAGGTAAGGTCTCCAGATGTTCTGCTCAAGGAAGAGCCATTAAGAATTCTAATGTTGAAGGAGGTCCAAAGATCAATCATAAGTGATGTGGTTTGGTTAAAAATAGGATCCTTGGAATTTCTGGAATCCTGGAACGTAGGTGGTATCAGATCCTCATTATCCCAATCCATAAATTCTATTAGCTTATCATTATTGGGTCAGAGTCTAGTGTTGAAGTCTCCAACTATAATTAAGAACATAAGAACATAAGAAGAACCATGCTGGATCAGGCCAAAGGCCCATCTAGTCCAGCTTCCTGTATCTCACAGCGGCCCCACCAGATGCATCTGGGAGCGCATGAGACTAGATATCTGTCTCCTGATATCACTCTCCTGCATCTGGCCCTTGAAGTACCCTGGTTTAAAGCCTGGAGACTACACATCTCCATCATGGTTTGTAACCTGTGATGGACTTTTCCTCCAGGAATCTGTCCAATCCCCTTTTGAAGGCATCCAGGTCAGATGCCATCACCACATTGTGTGGCAGGGAATTCCATAGACTTACAACGCGCTGGGTGAAAAAATATTTTCTTTTGTCAGTTTTTACTCTCCCAGCCCTCAATTTGAGTGCATGTCCCCTAGTTCTGGTATTTTGTGAGAGGGAGAAGAGCTTCCCTCTATCCACTTTACTCATACCCTGCATTATTTTGTATGTCTCAATCATATCCCCCCTCAGGCGCCTTTTTTCCAGACTAAAGAGGCCCAAATGTTTTAGCCTTTCTTCATAAGGGAGGTGCCCCATTCCAGTAATCATTTTAGTCGCCCTCTTCTGCACCTTTTCCAGTTCCACTATGTCTTTCTTGAGATGCGGTGACCAGAATTGTACACAATACTCCAGGTGGGGCCTTACTATTGTTTTGTATAATGGCATTATAATGTTGGCTGTTTTATTTTCAGTCCCCTTTTTGATAATCCCTAGCATGGAATTGGCCTTCTTCACTGCTTCCGCACATTGGGGAGACACCTTCATGGAGCTGTCCACCAACACACCAAGATCTCTTTCCTGATCCGTCCCGGATAACTCAGAGCCCATGAGTTGATAGATGAAGTTTGGATTTTTTGCCCCAATATGCATTACTTTACATTTGGTTACATTAAAACGCATTTGCCATTTCTCAGCCCACTCCCCCAGTTTGGAGAGATCCTTCTGGAGCTCTTCACAATCTTCTCTGGTTTTTACCACACGGAAAAGTTTTGTGTCATCTGCAAACTTGGCCACCTCACTGTTTATCCCTGTCTCCAGGTCATTTATGAACAGATTGAAAAGCACCGGTCCCAGGACAGAGCCCTGGGGCACACCGCTTTTCACTTCTCTCCATTGTGAAAATTTCCCATTGACACCTACTCTTTGTTTCCTGGATCTCAACCAGTTCTCAATCCATAAGAGGACCTGCCCTCTTATCCCCTGACTGTGCAATTTTCTCAGCAGCCTTTGGTGAGGGACTGTGTCAAAAGCCTTTTGAAAATCCAGATAGACTATATCAACCGGTTCACCCAAATCCATGTGCCTGTTGACCTTTTCAAAAAATTCTAAGAGGTTTGTCAGACAAGATTTACCCTTACAGAAGCCATGCTTATTTTCTCTCAGCAAGGTTTGTTCTTTTATGTGTTTTAAGATTTTCTCTTGGATGAGGCTTTCCACCATCTTCCCTGGGACAGATGTAAGGCTAACCGGCCTGTAGTTTCCTGGGTCCCCCCTCCTTCCTTTTTTAAAAATTGGTGTAACATCTGCTATCCTCCAGTCCTCCGGCACTGTGGCCGTTTTAAGAGACAAGTTGCATATAACCGTTAAGAGATCTGCAATTTCATTTCTCAGTTCCCTAATAACCCTTGGGTGGATGCCATCTGGGCCCGGTGACTTGTTAATCCTCAATTTATCAATTAGTCCTAAAACCTCCTCTCTTTTAACCTGTATTTGATTTAATTCTTTAGTCACGAGGGGCGGCTGAGGCAGCGGAATCCGCTCAAGGTCCTCTGTCGTGAAGACAGACGCAAAGAACTCATTTAATTTCTCTGCAATGTCCAAGTCTTCCTTAACCTCCCCTTTTCCTCCCTCACCATCCAGAGGGCCAACTGGTTCTCTGGCAGGTTTTCTACTTCTAACATATTTAAAGAAGCTTTTATTATTACCCTTTATATTGCTAGCCATTCGTTCCTCAAAGTCTTTCTTTGCCTCCCTTATCATCTTCTTACATTTCTTTTGCCAGAGTTTGTGTTCCTTTTTATTTTCCTCATTTGGGGAGGATTTCCATTTACAGAAGGACCTCTCCTTGTGCTTTAGAGCCTCCCTAACTCCACTCGTTAACCATGCCGGTGTCCTCTTGGATTTAAATGAGCTCTTCTTTCTTTGTGGTATGCACTTGTGCTGGGCCTCTATTATTGTTGTTTTAAACAGGCTCCATGCACTCTGAAGAGATTGGATTCTTCTAACCTTCCCCTTCAGTTTCTCTCTAACTAGTTTCCTCATCTGAGGGAAGTTTGCCCTTCGAAAATCAAGGGTTTTTATGTCTGATTTGGTTGACACTCTTCCTCCGACATTCATGGCAAAGGTAATTGCAGCATGGTCACTGTTCCCCAGAGGCTCAGTGACATTCACACCCCTGACCAGGTCCTGAGTATCACACAATATTAGATCCAGAGTTGCCTGTTCTCGGGTGGGCTCCGTGACAAGTTGCTCTAAGGCACAGTCATTCAGCAAGTCGAGAAACCCAGTTTCGCTTTCTTGCCCAGAGCTCGCATTGGCCCAGTCAATGTGGGGATAATTGAAGTCCCCCATGATTACTATCCTATCCCTCTTAGCCACCTCCATGATTTCTCTCCTCATATCAAGGTCCCCCTCAAGGTTTTGATCTGGTGGACGATAGAATACTCCAACGATCACATCACTCCTTGGACCTGGTAGTTTAACCCACAGTGATTCTATGGTGGAGTCAGACCCTCTGTCCATCTCCATTATGCTGGATTTTACCCCTTCTTTTGAAAGGGATCCCCCCCCCCCGGGTTACCAACCGCTTATCGCCTGAGCTGAGAGTTGAAATAATCACACCAGAGTTCGTGCAATGGAGGAAATGCTTTATCTTTGCAAAGAGGCGCTCAGTCGAATCGCTTCGAGAACTGAGGCAATGAACATACAATAGTGTACAGGTTTTATAGACAAATTTCCCCTGAGCACCCTGCCCCAATCACGATCAAAATCGGAAACATCTGGACCGAGAAAACGGACAAAATAGATCAAAAGCAAAAAGAGTTACATTGTTAACACATCGTTTACAAATCATCCCTGACAGTTCTTTGAAACGGGAAGGCATTAATCTTTGCAGGGGCAGGGACATCTGGCTTTGCAGTTCCCCTCTGCACTGTCAGATAAGGTTGCAAGCGGGGAACGGCAAAACGCTGTGTTGACAGATTGGAGGAGCCATTTTCCGTTCTCCCATGAGTCGTGACGGATGGGGGTC
>JAHTLZ010000274.1:12462877-12504825 GCA_023846285.1 Phrynocephalus versicolor | reverse complement strand
TGTGTGTGTGTGTGTGTGTGTGTGTGTGTGTGTGTGTGTGTGTGTGACTCTGGAAATTTTCAGGAAAAGGGAAAGAGTCACGTACCTGAAAAAATAATAAATAAGGTATCTATATGTAAGAACAGAGAGCAAAGGAAAATGCAATCCAGCAGTTGCTGTGCCAGCTGGTGAAAGATTCCCCAGATGAAAGAGACCTGCCAAGATAGTTCCTAGATAGAAGAAGGTGCAAGACCAGATCCAAAGCCAAGACTCTTTAAACATTTGCTGGAGGGAAGTTGGCAGCCAAGCAGGAATCTGAAGGCAATCCATTCCTTCTGTAATTGGTGTAAGCAATTTGATGTTTGTTATTATGCTTGGGAAACACACCCAGCCACACAACCATATGGAAAACGCACACTCACAGAGAGATTCTTAAATATGAGGGATGTGTTTTACAAATATCTATGAAACTTAAATCCATAATAAAGTATGCCACAGAAAATACCCAATAACTCAAGGCAGTGAACAAAAGATATAATAAAAACATAGAAACAACAAAGAATAATCAATTAAAATAAACACATTAAAGATACAGGCATCTGACAAACCAATACAAAGACAAAACAATACTAATCACCCAAAGACCTCTTGGAAGAACCAGGTATTCAAAGCTCTCCTAAAGGCAGGCAGGGACTTCAGGTGGCCACTCCCAGGCAAACCTTGCTGTGAATGGAATTCCAGAGCAATGGGGCAACCACAGAGAAAGCCCAGTTCCATAGAGAGGCTTTGCAGGCCTCCCTGGCAGTGGCCACCTGAAGCACAACTGCCTGGGAAGCTCTAGCGGGATGGGCATTTACTGATCTGAGGGAAATAGATAATCAAGACCCAAGCCATGGAGGGTTTTGTAAACCAAAACCAAAACCTTAAACATGAATTCTGGCAACAAGCAGCCAATCATATTTAGGACTTTGCCATTTGTTTTGCTAGCAGAAGCAAATACATGTTGAACAATTACACAGCTAGAAGCAGAATCAGACAAAATCAGAGATTACTTAAAAACAGACAGCTATATTACATATATACACAGATAAGTTACATGGAGAAAAACAACAGCATAACATCATTTCATCATACATAGCAAACATAATTCTATGTACTATAATTCTGAAGAAGCCACAGCTGGCAATGGATTAAAATGGAAATTTCAGTACAGCCCCATTGCCAATTTACCATTCATTAGCAAGGTTGTAGAGAGAGTGGTGGCTGACCAACTTCAGTTGCTCCTGGATGAAACTGACACTCTTGATCCATTCCAATCATGGTTCAGACCACGTAATGGAATGGAATAGGCATTAGTTGCCCTGCATGAAAATCTTCTGAGGAAGGCTGACAAGGGCAAATTGTCCTTGCTGGTCCTCCAGAGCTTGAGCTCTTCTTGGAGAAAGTGGAGCAGACTATCCCTGACAAAGAAGTGACAGGGCACACTTCTGAAGAAGAAGTCACTTCCCCAACTCAGGAGGTAGATGTGTGGAGGAATGTGACTCAAAGGAGTAGGAGGCCAAGGGATCGCTCTGAGAGTCTCAAATTACAGAATCAATGTGAGGTTCTTTACCTCAGCACACCTCAGGATGAATGCACAGAGGAACAACTGGTTCCACCTGAGGATGTCTCCCTCATCATAATTGATGAGATACAGGATCAGGTGCATGTAGATGAACAGACTGCAGGAGAGAAGCTCCTTCTGCTAGGGGATTCTATAATTAGAAATACAGAGGGATGGATTTGTGATGAGCATGATAACCGTATAGTCACTTGCCTGCCAGGTGCAAAGGTTGCAGACACCACGAGAAATCTAGATAGCTTGTTAGACAGAACCAGGAAGGAGCCAGTGGTACCAATGATGTCCGGAAGGCCAAGTGATCAGTCCTGGAAGCCAAATTCAGGTTGTTAGGATGGAGATTGAAGTTCCAGACTTCAAAGGTAGCATTTTCAGAAGTGCTGCCTGTTCCTTGTGCAGAACCCACCAGGCATGCAGAGCTCAGAAGCCTCAATGCATGGATGAGGCGATGGTGTCAAGAGGAGGGCTTCACATTTGTCAGGAACTGGAGAACATTTTGGGACAAGCCAAACCTGTTCAGCAGGGATGGGTTGCATTTGAATCATGATGGCACCAGATTGCTGGCACTCAACATCAAAAAGCCTGCAGAGCAGCTTTTAAACTGATAACTGGGGGAAAGCCGACAGGAGCTGACTGGCATCTGGTTCAGAACACCACATCCCCGTGGAATGAGGTTGGAGAGGGTAGAGAACCACCAAGTGATGACATAGTAGGTATTAGCACTGGGAGAATAATAGGATGTGGTAGTTTGTCTGCTACAAATAAAAGCTGCAGGGAGGGGAGAAGCAGCCCTCCTACAGGTGCTTCTATGCCAATGCTCGAAGCCTCTGAGCAAAGATGGGAGAACTTGAAAATTTGGCAGCTAGGGATAACAATGACATAATAGCCATAACAGAAACCTGGTGGAATGCGGAGAACCAGTGGGATACAGCAATCCCAGGCTATAAACTCTACAGAAAGGATAGAGAGGGGCGGGTTGGAGGGGGAGTGGCCATCTATTTCAAAGAAGGGGTAAAATCCAACAGAATGGAGATTGATGGAGGGCCTGACTCCACCATAGAATCACTGTGGGTTAAACTACCAGGTCCAAGGAGTGATGTGATTGTTGGGGTATGCTATTGTCCACCAGATCAAAAACTTGAAGGGGACCTTGAAATGAGGAGACAAATCATGGAGGTGTATCAAAGGGATAGGATAGTAATCATGGGGGGCTTCAATTATCCCCACATTGACTGGGCCAATGCGAGCTCGGGGCAAGAAAGAGCAACCGGGTTTCTCAACATGCTGAATGATTGTGCCTTAGAGCAACATGTCATGGAGCCCACCCGAGAACAGGCAACTCTGGATCTAATACTGTGTGATACTCAGGACCTGGTCAGGGATGTGAATGTCACTGAGCCTCTGGGGAACAGTGACCATGCTGCAATCTCCTTTGCCATGCATGTCGGGGAAAGAGTGTCAAGCAAATCAGACATAAAAACCCTTGATTTTCGAAGGGCAAATTTCCCTCAGATGAAAAAACTAGTTAGAAAGAAATTGAAGGGGAATTTTAGAAGAATCCAATCTCTTCAGAGTGCATGGAGCCTGTTTAAAACAACAGTAATAGAGGCCCAGCACAAGTGCATACCACAAAGAAAGAAGAGCTCATCTAAGTCCAAGAGGGTGCCAGCATGGTTAATGAGTGGAGTTAAAGAGGCTCTAAAGCACAAGGAGAGGTCTTTCTGTAAATGGAAATCCTCCCCAAATGAGGAAAATAAAAAGGAACACAAACTCTGGCAAAAGAAATGTAAGAAAATAAGAGAGGCAAAGAAGGACTTTGAGGAATGCATGGCTAGCAATATAAAGGGTAATAATAAAAGCTTCTTTAAATATGTTAGAAGTAGAAAACCTGACAGAGAACCAGTTGGCCCTCTGGATGGTGAGGGAGGAAAAGGGGAGATTAAGGAGGACTTGGAAATTGCAGAGAAATTAAATGAGTTCTTTACATCTGTCTTCACGACAGAAGACCTTGGGCAGATTCCGCTGCCTGAACAGCTCCTCTTGACTAAAGAATTAAATCAAATACAGGTTAAAAGAGAGGATGTTTTAGGACTAATTGACAAATTAAATAAATAAATAAATAAATAAATAAATAAATAAATAAATAAACAACTCACCAGGCCCAGATGGCATCCGTCCAAGGGTTATTAGGGAACTGAGAAATGAAATTGTGGATCTTTTAACAGTAATATGCAGCTTGTCTCTTAAAACGGCCACAGTGCTGGAGGACTGGAGGATAGCGGATGTCACACCAATTTTTAAAAAAGGAAAGACAGGGGACTTGGGAATTACAGGCCTCTTAGCCTTACGCCTGTCCCAGGGAAATTGGTGGAAAGCCTCATCCAAGAGAAAATCTTAAAACACATACTGTAGAAGAACAAACCTTGCTGAGAGAAAATCAGCATGGCTTCTGTAAGGGTAAGTCTTGCCTGACAAACCTTTTAGAATTCTTTGAAAAGGTCAACAGGAATGTGGCTTTGGGTGAACCGGTGGATATCGTCTATCTGGATCTTCAGAAGGCTTTTGACACAGTCCCTCACCAAAGGCTGCTGAGAAAATTGCACAGTCAGGGGATAAGAGGGCAGGTCCTCTTATGGACTGAGAACTGGTTGAGATCCATGAAACAAAGAATAAGTGTCAATGGGAAATTTTCACAATGGAGTGAGGTGAAAAGCGGTGTGCCCCAGGGATCTGTCCTAGAACAGTTGCTTTTTAATGTATTCATAAATGACCTGGAGACAGGGTAAGCAGTGAGGTGGCGATGTTTGCAAATGACACGAAACTTTTCCATGCGGTAAAAACCAGAGAGGATGGTGAAGAGCTCCAGAAGGATCTCTCCAAAGTGGGGAAATGGGCTGCCAAATGGCAAATGCATTTCAATATAGCCAAATGTAAAGTAATGCATATTGGGGCAAAAAATCCAAACGTTATCTATCAGCTCATGGGCTCTGAGCTATCCGTGACGGATCAGGAAAGAGATTTTGGTGTGCTGGTGGACAGCTCCATGAAGGTGTCTACCCAATGTGTGGCAGCGGTGAAGAAGGCTGATTCCATGCTAGGGATTATCAAAAAGGGGATTGAAGATAAAACAGCCAACATTATAATGCCATTATACAAAATGATAGTAAGGCTCCACTGGAGTATTGTGTACAATTCTGGTCATTGCATCTCAAAAAAGACATAATGGAACAGGAAAAGGTGCAGAAGAGAGTGACTAAAATGATTACTGGGCTGGGGGAACGTACAAAATAATGCAGCGCATGAGTCAAGTGGACAGAAGGACACTCTTCTCCCTCTCACAAAATACCAGAACTAGGGGACATCCACACAAATTGAGGGCTGGGAGAGTAAGAACAGACAAAAGAAAATATTTTTCACCCAGCGCGTTGTTAGTCTGTGGAACTCCCTGCCACAGGATGTGGTGATGGCATCTGGCCTGGATGTCTTCAAAAGGGGATTGGACAGATTCCTGGAAGAAAAGTCCATCACAGGTCACAGACCATGTTGGAGCTGTGCAATCTCCAGGCTTAAAAACAGGGTACTTCAAGGGCCAGATTCAGGGGAGTGGTATCAGGGGACAGATATCTAGTTTCATGCACTCCCAGATGCATCTGGTGGGGCCACTGTGAGATACAGGAAGCTGGACTAGATGGGCCTTTGGTTTGATCCATCATGGCTCTTCTTGTGTTCTTATGTTCTTATGTTCCTTGATATCTCAGCAACATTTGATACTATCAACCATGGTATCCTCCTGAGGAGGCTCTCTGAGTTAGGATTTGGAGGCACTGCTTCTGTTCTTTCTTGAAGGACCGCCCTCAGAGAGTGCAGCTGGAGGAGGTTGTCTCTACCCCTTGGTCCCTTAATTGTGGGGTGCCACAGGGTTGAAAATCTCCCCCATGTTTTTTTAACATGTACATGAGACCGCTGGGGAAGGTTGTCAGGAGGAAAGGAGTTTCGTGTCATCAATATGCTGATGACACCCAGCTCTATATATCTTTTTTTCCATGTGTAGTGGATGCCGTTTTGTCTCTTGATGCTTGTTTGGATGCTGTACTGGGATGGATGAGGGTAGATAGACAGGCTGAACCCAGGCAAGACGGAGGTCCACAAAATGGTGTTTCATTTTGTTCTTCATTTCTCTCCTTCTTGTTTTGTTTCATTTATTATGAAACATTTTTTTAAAAAAGACATTTTGTATTTCCTTTTCTTTTGCTTTGCTTTTTTTTCTTGCACCGATCAGCTGGTCCGTGGGCTAGGTCAGCAGTTTTTTTTTATTTTTTATTTTTTATTTTTCTTATATTGTGATGATCAGCTGGCTTGTGGGCCGGGTCAGCATATTTTTAATTTTTTAAAAAAAATTAATTTACAAAAAATATTTATTTTTTCTTGCACTGACCAGCTGATCCACAGGCTGGGTCAGTGCTTTTTAATTTTTTTAAAATTTTTCTTATCTCCCACCGACCAGCTGGCCCGCGGGCTGTCAGTACCCAGAATAGCCATGCAGCTAGATGGAGCAGTATATAAATTTAATAAATATATAAACAAATAAATTATTAGCACATGGCATAGAGAGGCAATGAATGGTGACACCTTACTTACAAAGGCCCTTTGAACACTGCTGATTAACAGAGCACTTATATACATTTGTCTGTCCAATCAGGTAACACATTGCATCATGGCTATTGCAGCACCTTGCATCAAACCCATTTAAGCCCATTCTTTTCACCTGCAGTCTAATAGAAAAAAACTTTAGACTTAATAATTGTGACTTTGCACATTTGCAGATGCCATCTTAGAAATCAATTAAATACATATAGACCATTTATTTATACACCTATCTAATACATAGTTTCACTAACTAATATCTGACAAATGCAGATGGGCCAGAATAGGAGTGATGCATGTGAATCTGCCAGCACCAACTACTAACCTGGCTGCTGCATTCTGCACCCACTGCAGTCTCCAAACCAGGCCCAAGCAATCAAACCAACCAATATATACTTGCGGGAGTGGTTAAAGCAAATGCAGAGTAGACAAAGCATAAAGGAGACATTGGGAGGAAATATTTCCTGGTTGAACATTATACAATTGGAAAAATGGACTAAAGAATGGATAACTAAAGTAGGAGAGTGTAGAAAATTGACCAGATTTGAAGAAATTATAGATAGAAGAAATGAGATTGAGAATAAAGAACAGAGGAAAGGAATTGTAAGTGATATATTTAAAATATGAATTCAGGAGGATAATGTAAAAATATGTTAACAGAGATTTGGCAAGACGATATTAATAAAGAGATAAAAAAGGGAAGAATGGGGGGAAATGTGGAATAAAAAATAGTGAAAATATGTCAGTGAGAGTTAAAGAAAACTGTTATAAAGTATATTGGAAATGGTATATAACACCTGCAAAGTTAAATATAATAAATAAAGAAATATCTCATAAGAACATAACATAAGAACATAAGAAGAGCCATGCTGGATCAGGCCAACGGCCCATCTAGTCCAGCTTCCTGTATCTCACAGTGGCCCCACCAGATGCGTCTGGGAGTGCACGAGACTAGGTATCTGTTTCGTGATATCACTCCCCAGCATCTGGCCCTTGAAGTACCCCGGTTTTAAGACTGTAAAAAAAAGGGGGACATATTTACATATGTGGTGGGCATGTGAGAATAGGAAATCTGAATGGAATTTGGCTTTTAATGAAATGCAAGAAATATTAGGGGAAAAGATTCCAATGTCCCCCCCCCCCGCCAAGCTGGCACTGTTAAACATAGTTGCAGATACACAACTGAAGAAAGAGGAGGGGGGAATTGGTAATTGTAATGGTTACGACCACAAGGCTGATTTTTGCCAAATATTGGAAATCTAATAATTAATTAGTAATGGAAGAATGGTATAAGAAGTTATGGAATTTAGCTATTAATGATAAATTGACTTGTGAAATTAAAATTAGGAAAGGGTTGAGCAAGTCCAATGACTTTAATGGAATATGGGATAAATTATTGGTATATGTATTCCAAAAAGGTAAAGGATACACACCTGGAGAAGACTCAATGTACTTCTTGAGAGAAACAGGCTGGTCAATACCATGAAAGTTGTAATCTTGTTCAAGTCCCAAGGGGGGGGGGATTGCACTAGGTTTATGTCTGTTATACTTGTTATATTTTTGATATATTGTTATTTTGTTATATTCTATCCTTATGTTATTTTGCTGTTTTATCTGTTTTTTATAAATAAAAATTAAAAAAAAAAGAAAAAAACAAACCAACCACCTGGGTGACCTCCTCATGCCACCTCTCAACCTAGCCTTTGACAGGATCGCCAGTCAGACCAACTGGAAAACCATCAAAGGCCCCCCCAAAACCACTCAGGGTCAAGAAGCCTCCGACGGTGGGCTCAAATAGAAGCCCCCAGCTCCCCACAGGGAGGGGAAGCAATTGACAGGTAAGGGAAGCCATTCATGTGTGTGTTAAAAATCCCTCTCTCAATAGGGCTGGGGGAATTAGGCACAATCTGTCTAACACAGTAACCCTGCCCTTTCATCTATCCCCAGATGCAATTCACACAGCTAATGACCCATTCATAATTAGTGTTGGGAAGGGTTGTGTAGGTGGGACTTTTTATGATAATTAGGAATCGATTAGGATAGTAGATATGACAGACTAGGATGAATAATAACATAGGCCAAAAGTGATTGATGAGGGCTGCCATGACCGTTTAACTCTAAGTTCAAGTGTAAGTTCAAGTTCAAGCAGGAGGAGCCGCCAGGGCCCTCCCAACAATAACTAGGTGAAAATCATGTAGTCACTTGCACTTTCAGGCCCCCTTGCAGAAGAAAAGAACAACAGTGACAGATTGAATTTAAGATAATAAATTGTGGCCCAATTTAATCCCACAAACGTGTCTTGATTCTTTATTTCCAGGATAGGTGGACAAAGCTTCTGGATAATTTCACTTGGACGACTGAGAATCATCACATCCAATAAAGTACAGTAGACCCTTGTATAACAAACATATTGTATAACAAAATCTGTACAACATAAAAAAATCCGGAGATAGGGGAACTTTCCTTAACATAATCGCCTATGGGGAGAATCCGTACAACATAAAAATGGGATTGCTCCATTTTCAATGCATTCCTATGGGAATTTGTATAAAGGAAAATTGCTTAACATAATTTCATTTGGAACGAATTAATTCCTTTATACAAGGTACCACTGTACATAAAATGGATGGGGTTTTGGGGGTGGGGACTCAAATGTTTAAAATGCAGACATAGAAAAATGAATTAGGTGAGATAATAATAATTGTGCTGTCAAGTAAATTCTGATGTTTGACTCTACTCACAGGGGGCAGAGTGGGAAACTGAAATTCCTATCTCTGGCTCTGCAGCTATCAAGATAAACTGATTATTTCCTGAACAGTTGTGATCTACTTAACTTTTGGTCCACTTACCTCCAAACTACAGCTATTAAAGATCACACAACATGGGTATTGCCTGGTATATTATTTTGTGCATAAATGTGCTTTGGACAAAGTCCTCAAATTGACAGTAATGGAACAGATGAACAGAGTGTCTTTGACAGAAGCTATCATACAAAAAAAGATACAGCTGTATAGTTGAATTGACTGGAGTTCGACTGCTCTTTTTATATAATATACAGACAGTGTGTACATAGTATGCCTTCTATCGATTCCTAGAAAGTCATTAAAAATGCAGTCAAGCCAATTGACAACTGTACTCCATTTTACTCCATCAAGATCTATGGAAAAAAATATAGAAGTAAAATGTTAAATCACTCATTAAGTTTAAACCTCACTAAAAAGCATTTCATCAATGCTTGTATCTCAAATTCTGCATGGAGCATTCTTTGCTTGGCTTTACTTGAATGAAACAAAGTTGATTTTTCTTTTTCTTTTTGTTAAACTATAGAAATACAAATCTGAATTAAATCTCACTCCTCCTAACAATCAGACAGAACTGCTCTATATAAAAAAATCTGTTCTTCATAATTTTTATACTCTATTTCATTCCAACAGGCAAATATTCCACCACCCCTAGAATAGTCAAAAAGAACAGGATTCAAAATACAAGCTTATCTCTCTCCATTTGCCAGTTCAACATCAGTCTTGCATACATAGTGCAATAATAAAAGGGCCATGTCTTGCACCAATAAAGGCTTTGAATCTTGATTTTTCATATTTGTCAATCGAGATGGGCACGAAATGAACTTTTATATAACAAAATGAATAATGAACCCTAGAGTGTATTTAGAACGACATGAACCAAACAAAAATTGGTTCAGTTTGGTTTGTTTCGTTAATGGCAGTGATGTCTTCTACCTGGTGCTGCTCTTTGGTCTTCCTGGCTGCAGGGAAACACTGACCGCCCTGCGCTACAGCTGTAGGGCCACGTGGTCAGAAATAAAATAAAATAAAATAAAATAAAATAAAGGAAAATAAAATAAAGGAACACCGGCCCACCCCCAGGAGTTGCTGGGTCAGCACCCTAAAATAAAGAAAAATATATTAAAAATAAAACCAGTGCCAAACTGGCCCCATGGTGGGTGCTGGGGGGGGGGGGAATCATTTTTTTTTAAAAAGGAGCGCTGCCCTGGCCCCAGCACCCTAAAATGCAAAAAATAAAAATCAAAAAATAAAAATAAAACCAGCACCGACCCGGCCCCAGGGCCCACATGGTTGGTGCTTCAAAAAAATAAAATTAAAAAGGAGCACCAACCCAGCCCCAGGGGTGGCCCGGTTGGCACCCTAAAATAAAGAAAAATATTAAAAATAAAAGCCAGAGCTGACCCAGCCCCAGGGGCATGCAGTCTGCTCTTGGGGGGGGGGGGCAGAAGACAACCGGCCCGCGCTACAGCAGTATTGCAGGCCAGGAACCTGGAAGTAAAAATTAAAATTAAAATAAAATAAAATAAAAGGATCGCCCCACCGCCACTGCCAACACCCGGTAAGATGATGAGGAGGATGAGGATGTGGATGATGAGGATGAGGATGCTGCCAGTCCAGTTTGTGCAGTTGCAACGTTTGTGGGTTTTTTATTTTTATTTTTTTGAATGTTTTTTCCTGCCTGCACGCTGTTAAATTGATTAAATCGTGCAAAGTGGGAAAAAATGAATAACAAATCAATGAACCAATGAAATGAATGTTTTCTTTAAAAAATCATTAAAAACAAAATGAAACGAACCAAACCCTAAAACGAAACAAGCCAAAACGAATCGCCATATATAAGTAAGTTAAGTTTCTCTCTCTGGGTATCTTCTCAGTTGCTGAGGCTTGCTTCCAGCATGGAATGCTTTCACTCATCTGTCAGTACATGAATTAGTTATTCTCTATTAAGGCTCAGCCTGTTTCTGATGTTATCTGTTGCAGAAATAGCCCTTTTGCCTCTTCCATGTTTACCCTTAATCTTTTCTTCAATGATGTATTGATGCAGGATATCTGTCACAAAGAATTATGTGTCCAAGATAGGAGAGCTTGTATTTTTTTAATGAATTGAGTCTAATTCTTTCCCCTCCCTGTCTGATAAAGTACCTTAAAGTAGTCTATCAGTCCTCAGAATGCAGAGGATTCTTTTATATACCCCTATTTCATTTAGTCATTTTATTTCACATTGTTCACATTTCCAAACAACATTAAACAATAATTAAGAAAAAATATAAAAATAAAATAACAAACATAAATAAAGGTGGAGGAAAGAAACAAAGTGCTAAATATAAAATATACTCCTATCTAATGGTTGTGTCACCGTACTAATGATAATGAGTGATAGGATCTCTATTTATAATAATTTCTGAGCCCAAGCATAGAACATTCTACAGCTCTCTTTAATATACAGTGGTACCTTGTGTAAAGGAATTAATTAGTTCCAAATGAAATTACGTTAAGCAAATTTTCCTTTATACAAATTTCCCAGAGTAATCCCATTTTTATGTTGTACAGATTCACCCCATAGGCGATTATGTTAAGCAAATTTCCCCTATCTCCAGAATTTTTTTTGTTGTACAAATTTTATGTTATACAAACTGTTTGTTATGCAAGGGTCCACTGTACTATCTTGGCTTCTTATGTAACAACTCTGTGGAATGTCTTCGAAACATTTACTAACTTATTCTGTTTGTAGTTGTTTTCCACATATATGTACAATTATCTGTATCAATATTGTATCCAAAATTTGTGCCAATTTAACCATAACAGCTTTGACTCTTCCATCAACTACATAAGTATAAAATTTCTTAATAATTCTATCACTAGTATATACTGTTCCTATCACTTATCAACCTGAACCTTCCCCGTATAAAAGCCCATACTTTTATCTTTCTTGTGCCTAGTTTCCAATGTCAACATTGACCACCAATCAGGTTTTAGACCCATTTCCTTTAATTCCTGTATATTTTAAGCTCTTGCTCACCTTTCAAAAGCTCATTATAAGTACACCTCATTTCTTCCAAATTTAGGTATGGTTGGATAAATGCTTCTATAGGTGCTACCCAGATTGGAATTTTTTATATGTCTGCCCCTGGAAGTTTTGCCATACCTGGCACAAGGATTTCCTTATGATATGTTCAGAGAAGTGAGATTGTTCCTTAGCCTTGCCATACCATACATGAGCATGCACCCTAAAGTTAGATCATGCTCTTCAAGTTTCAAAAGCCTTGAATCCCATAAAGTGATCAATTACTTTATCCAGCTCATTGCATAGGCCTTGTAGTATAGTAAGCAATTTGGTAAACCTATTCCTCCTCTTTCTTTTAACTCCTGTTATGCTTTAAGTATGATTCTTTTTTTTTGCATGACATATAAATTTAGAGGAAAAGACCTCTACATCACTAAAGAACTTATAGTTCAGTAGTATTGGCAGACTTTGTAACAAGATCAGGAGCTTTGGTAGCCTATTCAACTTTATAATTGCAATTTTGCCCATCAAGGAGAGTTGCAGTTCATCTGAGTCTTCCACATTTTTCTGTATATTTTAAGTGATGGGAGATAATTATCTTTCATCAAATTACACTGGCCAACAAATTTTATGAATGATTTTGTTTCCTCTATAATTTTGGGTGAACTGATAGATTTTTCTTTGCTGAACACAAATATATAATTGTAATTTCTTTCATAATGCAGAAATAGCAATCTGTGACAAGATCTTTCTGCTCCCTCCAAATCATTGGTATAGCAAAAGGCATGGATGGACACATACCTTTAAACCAAGCTTGCAGACTGGTATCACAAGATGCACAACATATATGAGGTGACCATACTTTGTCCTGGTCACCAACTTTGCACCCAAAGAACAACACATATGCTTTCTTTATCACTGCTGTAATTCTCCGTTTCTGTGCTTTCAACATAAACTCGCCACATATATAATAAAGTTTCACTGCTATTGCGACATTGACACAACATTTCTGAAATTAAAATTATACCTTAAATAATTAATTAGTTATAATATGCAAGTCACCTCCTTGAACAAAACAGTTGCCTTTCCTCAATTCAAAAGACTGCAGCTGCTACTTATTGCTGCTTGGTATATATAAGATTGTGTACCCATAGCAGCAATTCATACTCTGCATGTAGGTTTGAAAGCAGGCTTGGGCAAGTCTGGTAATCTCTGGGCATGCTTAATCATACTAATTTTTAAAATCTGTGTAGTTCAGTGAGCCTGCAGTACAAATAGCATCTGTTATTAGTGTAACATAAGATTCTTGCCTAAGAAGATCATAACCTAATGCCAGGCAGCTAACCTGAATACCCATAACTGTTGAAAACACTCGCTTTGAAAAAACCTTATGTGATAGCACAATTCTGAAATTATTCCTGTGATCAGCATGACAAATCCTATCTGTTACACTAGAAATTGTAAAGGAAATAAAAAAAATTGTTGGCCAGTGTTAAATATTCCTAAATATTTAATTTTTACCACATGTTCAAAACCAGATTCTATTTGTAATTGTCTCACTTCTTCTTTAGTCATGTTTTTCATCAAAAATTTAGTTTTGTTGTAGTTCACTCTGAGACCTGATACTGCACCAAATTCTGCTATTGTTGAGATTAGCTGTCTAACAGATTCCTCAGGGTTTTCTAGAAGCATTACTAGAACATAAGAACATAATATAAGAGCCATGAGGGATCAGGCCAAAAGCCAATCTTGTCCAGCTTCCTGTATTTCACAATGACCACACCAAATGCATCTGGGGGCGCATAAGACTAGAAATCTGTCTTCCCTGCATCTGGCCAGTGAAGTCCACAGTTCGGAAATCATGGGTTTCTGTGTCAGATTTGCTTGACACTCTTCCTTTTTTATTTTTTTTTATTTTATATTAAAACTAACAAACAAACAATACAAACAATAAAAGTGCACCCTCACTCCCCTGGAACCATCCAGTTGTTCCTTTGGTTTCTTTTCCTTCTTCATCTTCTCTTTTCTAGCTGGCTTCTTAGAGTCCTTTTCTCCATAACTACGTTGGATTGTAGGTCGGTTGTTTCCCTTTCCCTTTTAGTAGTACATAGTCTATAAATTTCCCCCAAATATCATTTATTTCTTTATTTATTTGTTAGACTTATATCCCGCCCATCTTCCAGGGAGGAACTCTGGGCGGCTTACAATAAAACCAAGTAAATACAGGACAGATCACCAATAACAGTAAAAGAAAAAAGAAAAATAAGAGGCATAACCCCAGCAACGGGGGATGACGCGGGCAAAAAAAAAAAAAAACCCTAAATAGAAAGGTCGCCAAATGCCTCCCTAAAAAGGTGAGTTTTTAGAGCCTTTTTGAAGGCGGGCAGGGACTCTGCCAGGCGCAGCTCACTGGGGAGATGGTTCCATAGCGTGGTGCACACCACAGAGAAGACGCGGTCACGCGTGCACGATCTCCACGCCTCTTTGGGTGTGGCCACCCTCAGTGAGCGCGCCTCCGCCAATCTCGTGGGTCTGGACCCAGTTGATCTCTGGGAGATATGCTCCGACAGGTACTCTGGTCCCAAGCCATGGAGGGCTTTGAAAATCAAATTGAGGACTTTGAACCTTATCCGGAGGACAACGGGTAACCAGTGCAGGCAAGCCAGAGCTGGGGTGATGTGCTCAAATCGACGAGTGCCCACCACCAGCCTGGCCGCCGCATTCTTCACCCGCTGTAACCTCCGGAAAAGGGTCAAGGGCAACCCCACGTAGAGGGCATTTTAGTAGTCAATCCTCGAGATCACTAGGGCCTGCACAACTGTTCTCAGGGAGGACTCATCGAGGTACTGGCGGATCTGGGCGATCCTGCAGAGATGGATGAAAGCGGCCCTAGAAGCAGCCATCACCTGGGCTTCCAGGGAGAGGGCTGAGTCCAGGACCACACCCAGATTCCTGGCCCTGTCTGTAGGCTGGAGGGAAACAGCCTCCAGTCTAGGGAGGGGGCCATTGTACCCGGACGAGGGCGCCCAAAAGAACAGAACCTCTTGTCAAGTTTTTTAAAGATATTTAAAAAACATAAATGAAATATTAAACCTTCTTCACAGAGTTTGTGTAGAGCACACACAGGTGTAAAAGTTTTTAGGTGAAAACTTTGAGGCTGTAGCAACAACGGGCAGCTGCAGGTAATTAGTGCTTAAAGCTTGTATAAATGTGGAAAGCAGGAATCACTGTTTGCTGGCTTTTCTTCAAAGCCAGCCAATGCTGCTGTACAACTTCAGTCACTGTATTTTTTCCTAATGTGTTACTATGTGTTTTTTATGCTGAGAAAAAGCTTTCTAAGTTGAATATATAAATTATTTTTCTAAAGATATTGTCTGCTGAAGTTTTTTTTTCCTGAGCATTGAGTTTTTCTGCCGGGTCTCAGAGCTTTCCAGTGCACAATATTTTGTGGAACTGAGCTGTGTTCTGTCAGGGTTTGGGGAATGCTGCACAATATACATATTATCATTTTCCAACACCTCTGTCTTCTCCGGATTCAGCTTGAGCTGGTTACTCCTGGTCCATTCCAAGACCGCCTCCAGGCACAGATCAAGGGAGCGTACTGCCTCCACTGCAGAAGACGAAAAGGAGAGTTAGAGCTGCATGTCATCAGCTTACTGGTGACAGCAGACTCCAAATCTCCTGATGACCTCCGCCAGCGGCCTCATGTAAACATTGAACAGCATGGGTGAGATTGCCGACCCCTGGGGCACCCCACAAGGGAGAGTCATAAAAAATATCCCTCCTCATTTCCCCTCACTGGACTTTAAAACTGCAGGACAATTTATCATTTAAAGCTATATCCCACACTTCATTATACCAGTCTACAATTTTAAAGTCTAGCTTCAATTTCCCGTTTTTAGCTATAATCAGTCTTGCTGCAATGGAACTGACTGCAATGGGAGTTTAATGGGATAAAGGTTTTATTTTTTCAATTTTTTTTTGGCCTTATTATTGAGAGAGAATGTATAGTGGTGGGTTGGCTTGTGTGGGAAGCTGACTAAAGTCTAAGGCAGAGAATTATATTGGAGTAGGTGGAATCCAGAGCCCAATGAAATTGAAGGGTAAATTTCACTCCACCCTGGTGAGGGATTGGTTGGGCAAGGGGTTGGAGGGAGGGGGAGGGGGAACTAAGAAGAACAAGGAAATTAATGACTAGGAATTCTAAAAGTAATGATGGCGGGGAAAATTAAGGTAATGTCATTAAATGTAAATGGGTTGGCTTCCAATATTAAAAGATTTAGACTCCAGAAACTATTGCAGGATATGAAAATATAGCATGTTTACAGGAGACCCATAAGAGAAAGGATGATTCCAAGCTTTAGAATGTAAAGGAATGGAGTAGACTGGTCAAGTCAAGGGGTACAAATAAGGCAAGGGGGTAGCAATATTAACCCACTCAAGGTTAAAAGTAGAAACCCTGAGGGTGTTCTCAGATAAGGAAGGGCGATATGTATTCTGGAAACTATATGTGGATAGCAAATTATATATGTTGGCTAATATATATGCACCTTACAAAGGATAGAAAGGGTTCTTAAAAGGAATTTTACGGAAATTAAAGAATTTTTATGAGGGTGAGATTATACTGGTGGGTGACTTTAACTATGATATGAGAGACAAAGAAAAAGGAGAACTGAAGGAGTTGAACTTAAAAGATGTGCATGAGATGGTATGCCAAAGGAATGAACCTACTTACTTTTCTAAAAGGCACAAAAAGTTCTCTTTCCTAGATTTCATTTTAATTAAGGGGAATTCTCAACTAGAAGTTTCAAGAGTAATAACGGAAACGATTTGGTTGTCAGACCATGCACCATTAGTGATGGAATTTAAGACATATCAAGAACAGAAACTTAAGAGATGGCAGTTTAATCCTAGATATTTCTGGAAAGAAAAAGATAGAGAGGATTTGAATAAATAATAGAGTTATTTTTCGGGAGTATAGTAACTCAGCTGATATGGAAGTGGTCTAGGATGCAGGGAAGTGGTAATAGCAAAGGAAATCAAATTCAGGAAAAAGATGAGTGAGGGAAGACAACTGAAACTTCAGGAAATTGGAGAATTGCAGAAAAAATTACAAAGAAACTATAGTAAACAAGTCAGTGGTCAGTTAGAGAGGGATAAGAAGGAACTATATGAGTTGGATTGGACATGGGTTTGGAAACGAGACTTACTGGTTAAAAATGACTTCCAACGCATTAATATAAATACTGTAAGTAGGTTATCCAATTATTTGAAAAAGAAAAAAGATAAACAATCTATAGGTGTAATTAAAGGAGGTGGCGGCGTAGGATTATATGGGGATAAACAAATAAATGAGGAATTAATTTTAGGAAGTATCTTCATTTTTACCAATGCAATTCTGCCAAACCATGATAGATTTAGTTTGGAGTAATTTTGTCAGTTGTTTCTCATCTCTTCCTTTAATTTGATATAGTTCCATTCCTTAGTCTTAAGAATGTCTTTATCTAAATCTATCCCTAATTATATTTACGGCTTTTCAATCCGTGATTGGAAATTTTCTCAATTTCTTGTTTATCATGATTAAACAACATAATTTCTGATTTTTGCCAATTTACACATAATCCAGTTTTTTCACCAAATTCCTCTAAATGTGATTTTATTCTTGGTATAATTTCTAATGGGTTTTTTATTGTCAGTAAGGTATCATCTGCAAATAAACTGATTTTAATCTTCCCCTACTTCCCCATACCTTTGATTAGTTCATCATCTCTTATTGCATTTGCAAATAACTCTATGACTATACAAAACAGATCCGGCGATAAAGGACAACCCTGTCTCATTCCTCGGCCTAAAGTAACCTGTTCTGTCATCCCATCATTAACTATAATTGAAGAAGTACTGTCTGAGTAAAGTTGATTTATTACACCTAATTTTTTTTCCAAATCCCCATTTCTCTAACACAAGTTTTAAAGCAGACGATTGAACACAATCAAAAGCTTTAAATAAATCTAAGGATAGAATACATGCTTTATCTTCCAATCTTCCCATCTCATAAAGAACATTCAAAGTTCTTCTTATAGAGTTCGACATTTGTCTACCCTTAATAAAACCAGTTTGGTCTTCTTTAATATATTTAGCTATAAAGGTATTCATTCTTTTAGCTAGAATTGCTGTGAAAATCTTAGAATCTTGATTTATAAGATATATTGGTCTGTAAGATCCAATATCTGTTGGATCCTTATTAGGCTTAGAAATTAAAATAGTTCACAACTGTTTCCAGGAGTTTGGGGCTTGCTCTCCTTCCATTATCTCATTATAAAGCTTCTTTAACTTGGGTACTAACATTAATTTAAATAGCTTATAAAATTCAGGTTCCAATCCATCAGCTCCTGGATTTTTGGCTTTCTTTAAATTGTTTATCATATCCTCTATCTCCTCATCTTTAATAGGTTTCTCCATTTTTTACATATCTCCCTCTGCTAAACTTAACTTTAGGTTTTTAGAAATATATTGTTTTATATCTTCTTTCCTATTATTCTTGGCTGTATATAAAGTTTGATAGAATTCTTGTGTAGCTTTTAATTTTTCTTTCATTTGTATACATTTATTACCTCTTAGGTCTTTTATCCTTCCTATCTTACTTTTTTCTTTTCTTTTCTGTGCTATCCTAGCTAACATCTTTGAATTTTTATTACTATATTAAAAAAAATTCTTTTCAAATATAGTAAATTTCTTTGAGCTTGTTGTGGTTCTAAATCTTCTAATTCTCTTTTTCTAGCCTCAATCTGAATTAGAATGTTTAATCTTTATTTTTAAAAAATTGAGTTTCAAGGTCTGCTATTGATATTTCCAAATTTCTTCTGTTTGTCTCATCTAGTTTTTTTATTATACAGTTTTCTCTTATCATGTAGCCTCTGGCCACAGCTTTCAAAGTCTCCCATATAACTCCTGTTTGTCCTCCACCTTCTTCATTAATATTCCAAGTTTCTACCCAATCTTTCTACTGCATCTGGGAATTGGAAAATGCTGGAGTTCATTCTCCACCTTCTAGCTTCTCTATAGTTCTTTGTTTCTATTTCAACTGTCATTAAAGCATGGTCAGTAATTTTATCACCTCAATGTTAGTGTTTGTAACTTTAGATAGTAAACTTTGTAAGACAAATATAAAGTCTGTCCTAGAATAAGTTTTATGAACTGCAGAGTAAAATGTATATTTTCTTTCATCTCCCTTCAATTCTCTCCAAACATCCTTTAAACCTGTATTTTCAATAAATTTTGTTAAAGTTGTGTATCTAACCCTCCAGTCCTCATTCTGATTGATTGTTTTGTTTTTAATTTTATCCATGGCCATATTAAAATCTCCAGCCATAATTACATGTCCCTTCTTTACCATTTCTGTCTGCTCCCAGACTTCTTTATAAAACAAGTTTGGTTAACATTTGGTGCATAAACATTTATCAGTGTATATTCATCTGTACGCATTGTAACCTGCAGAATTGTATATCTGCCTTCCTTATCTTTCACAGTTGTTTCAACAATACAATCACAATGTTTTGAAATTAAAATGGCCACCCCCTTGCTTTAGATTATCCAAAGCTTTTCACATATATATCAATATTCGGTATTTTCAGTTCATTAAGTCCTTCTTTTATTTGATGTGTTTCTTGAAGGAACACGATGTCCAGTTTATTCCTTTTGATTAATAATTCTGTTCTCTTTCTCTTCAGAACAGAACCTAGGCCTTTCACATTTAAAGTCACTAATTTTATAAATTTTCCCATAAATTCTTTCTTTTGTCCATCTGGCACGGTCCCACAGTGAAACTAATAAAACAAACACCACCTATAATAAAAACTAAAATAACCCAGTCCCTACAACCTACAATTATTTTCTGTTATCCCACCCTTCTGGCCCTCATACACATTTTATATGTGCCCTTGCAGGGTGGGGGGGAAAGCACTCATCCACATGTGATGACTGATAAAAGATCCAGAAGCTCTGTATTAAATCTTAACACTGTCTATCCTTTTGCTTTTAAAAAAAGTTCACTCCCTTCTCTCTCCCTCCCTCCCAAAACCCAAAGGGGAAGGGAGAAGAAAAAACCCACAAGGGAAGAAAAAAAGAAAGGGGGGAGAGAAAAGGACAGGGAAAAGGAATCGGATAGGGAGTAGGACAAACATAAGGGAGGGGGGAAAGAGAGAGAGAGAGAGAGAGAGAAATGTCTCCGGAGCTCCGGATTCTTCTGAATTTAATTTTCGGAGTTAGTTGTCAGATACTGATAAGGATCTCACAGCTGATCCTGGAGGGGTTGGGTTTTCAACTTGAATATTCCATGCCTTCAGAAGTTGTTCGCCTTCTTCCAATGAGTAGATTCTGTGCAGGTTTGGGTCCTTCCATACTTTAAGAAAAACAGCGCTGCCCCAGTCGTGTTTCAGGTTGTTTTTTATCAATGCAGTTGTCACAGGCCTCATTGATTTCCTCCATTCAAAACTCTCTCTGGAGATATCCTGATAGACTTGCACTGTTTTGTCTCCTCGCTTCAGAAGCTCAGGTTTTGCTCTGATGGTAGACATGAAATGTTCTTTATTCACATATGAGGCAAATCTGACCAAAATTGGCCTTAAGAGTCCACTTTTAATGTTGCCTATATGGTGCACCCTTTTAATATCTCGTTCCACAATATGTTGGGGAAGAACAGAATTAAACAATGATAAAATTTCTTTTTTCAATTCGCCTCTTCTTTGAACCTCAAGATTAATTAATTTGAGGTTGGATATTCTTGAATAAACTTCCATATAAATTAATTTTCTTTGCATGGAGTCAATTTGTTGTTCTTGAGTAGCAATAGCCTTCTCATATTTGGTGGCTAGTGTTTGGACATGTTTAAGCTCATCTGAAAGTTTTTTCAGCTCTGCACCATTTTTAGTGATTTCTGTCTGGATTTTCTGGATCTCATGTGATAAATCTTGCTTCATGACTTTGTTTTGAGATGATAAGGAGTTAAACCGATCCTCAGTAGTAGTGGTCATGTCCTTCAAGGCAAGTTTCATCAAGTTAGCAAATTTCATTTTCATTTCTCTCATTTCTTTCACTAGATCAGGATTTTGCTCTGGCACTTTTCCAGATCTGGATGCCATTATATCTGTTGCGAGTGTAGGGACAGCTTCTAATCATTCTACTCACTCTAAAGAGGCACACTGGAAAGTGCTATCTGAGGGTTTACGAACCCAGGATCTAAGGGAGAATGCTGGGGCTTTCTTCTTGGCTGGCATGCAGGAGAAAAAGGTATATATACTGTATCGCTTTCTCTTTCTAGCCCCAGAAGAACAACAGCTTTTCTTTGTCCACTTGGCAGTGTCGCTGTTTCGGCAGAAAGCGAAAGTAATTAATACATCATTATTTCATGCTTATATCTCCTTGGAAAAACATAGTTTTCATCCTCTCCTCCCCTATAATTTGTAGCTTCATTTACTCACGGATCCAGAGTCCTTTTTCAGACAGTAATTCAGGTCTTCTTTTCTTGTGTTTTGGAGCTACTGACTCCGAGCAGCCATCACATCGTGGGCGGAAGTGCCCCCGCCCTGCTTGACACTCTTCTACCAAAATGCATGGCAAAGGAGATTGCATCATGGTCACTGTTCCCAAGATGCTCGGTGACATTCACATCCATGGCCAGGTCCTGAATGTCACACAGTATTAGGTCCAGAGTTGCCTGTTCTCGGGTGGGCTCCATGACAAGTTCCTGTAAGGCACAGTCATTCAGCATCTTAAAAAAACCCATTTCTCTTTCTTTCCACGAGCTCACATTGGCCCAGTCAATGTGGGGAGAATTGAAGTCCCTCATGATTACTATCCTGTCCCTTTTAGACACCTCCATGATTTGTCTCCTCATTTCAATGCTCCCCTCAAGTTTTTGATCTGGTGGATGATAGTCCCCCCCATCACATTGCTCCTTGGACCTGGTAGTTTAACCCACAGTGATTCTATGGTGGAGTCAAACCCACCATCAATCTCTGTTCTGCTGGATTTTACCACTTCTTTAACATAGATGGCCACTCCACCTCCAACCTGCCCCTCTCTATCCCTTCTATAGAGTTTATAGCCTGGGACTGCAGTATCCAACTGGTTCTCTGCATTCCACCAGGTTTCTGTTATGGATATTATATCAACATTATCCCTAGCCATCAAATGTTCAAGCTGTCCCATCTTTGCTCAGAGGCTTCAAGCATTTGCATAAAAGCACCTCTATAGTGTGCTACCCAATAAGTGCTGCTTGTTTGTTCTTTGCCCCTCACAGCTTCTCATTGCAGGAGACAAATTATCACATCCTATTATTCTCCTAATATAGGGTAAGCAACATTTATACAAAAATTGTTGTTGAGGGTGGTTAAAAAATTGCCTGGGGTGATATTATTGTTGGAGGGGACACAAATTGTACTTTACGCCAAAGGTTAGACACAACATCCAAAAAAGAAAAGTTCCCAGTGATGGAATCAAAATTGGAAAATTAATTAAGAAAGCTGGTTTAATAGATGGCTGGAGGCATTTAAATCCTAAAATGAAAGAGTAAACTTTTTTCAAAAAATATTCCACATATTCAAGGATAGATCATATTTTTATTTCAGAGAGTTTGGTACCTCATGTAGAGAACATACAATTTCCCCCTATTATGACCTCTGATCATGCACCAATAAAACTCATATGTTCTAATAAGAAAGTAAGGAACAAGCCTGGATTCAGGAGCTCTTCACAATCTTCTCTGGTTTTTGCCACATGGAAAAGTTTTGTGTCATCTGCAAACTTGGCCACGATCACGTGGGCAGTAAGCAAACTAAAACTGTACCTGTGGGGGAGAAAGTTTACTCAATGTACTGTTCATTTGCCACTTCTCTGGATGAACTCTCTGAAAAGTTACAAAAGTAAATTACCCAGGGGGAGTTTATTGTTGCAGGATTTTGACTATGAAATTATAACTATAAAAGGCAGGGAAAATACCATAGCAGATACTTTATCCAGAAGACTGAAAAGGAAGTGAACCGGACTTACTGAGTCCACAACATTGTTGCTGGAACAGCATTCGGCAGAGGGCGACCAAAATGGTATCCACCACATGGAGCAGAGACCAGAAAGACCATCTCACATGCAGGGGCCTGGCCAATGGACAGGCTAGTGGGAGTCCACATGACATGGGTCACAGGGGGTGGGCCTGGACCACCCCTTAAATGGAGGAAGAAGTGGACAGCTGCAACGTTTTGCAGACAAACACCGGAGCAATCCCATCCTACCCACCATTTATAAAATGGAAGTTTTCTTGTGTATAACTGTCTTCTGTTTCATGTTACAACTTTAGCTGGTGTTTAACAGGTACTGGAATGTATCCAAGCATATTGGGTAACAGGTGGGAGCCTGTACATGGTGGAGAATAGCTGATGAAGCCACATCTTAGGAAAAGGGCCATGGGCTGCATCAGTAGGGACAGCCGAAGGCCTTATCAATGATTTATGGCAATGGAGTCTGCCCCCCAGGGGGTCCAGAAAACTTCCAAAGTAGGAGTTCCTATGGGATTGTGAGGAATGCATAAGCATCCAGGAGCAGGCAGGCTCCTGGATGCACTGGATCTGACCCAATGAATCAGCCAGAGTACTGCTTGCTGTAATCAATAACACTTGTGGCCTTATATTTCCCAACAAATAATGGTTCATTTTTCCCATTCAGGACCAAAATAAATGCTTAATGGTAAGCAGTAAGAAAAGCCTTAAATAAAGAAGGGTAACATGTACTGTATCTTTTTCAAATAAAGTTTTGCTATGTGCAGTGATAAATGGAAATATATAAGTAATGCATCTGAATTATAAGGCAAGAAGATGAAATGATATATGTTAATGTGGCATGTTTTAAGTCAAGATATGTATATCTATGTAAGGTCTTGCATAAATTAATAACTTTTATCATTTAATGCATTAGATAAGAGTGTATTGTGTGTTATTACATCTTATTGATATAATATACTCAAAGTAATAATTGGTATATGAGCTTGTGCAAAGTAATGTTTTGGTCCCTATCAACAACTATCCCACTGGGGAAGGAAACTGTGATGTGACAGGAGAGGGGCTTGTTGTTGGGTAACCACCAGGGTCAGATTGGCTAGAAATAATAAAAAAACTGATATCCAATCAGGGGAAGGCAGCTGTATGAATAAATAGAAGGAGCAGAATTATGGAGAGAAAGGCTAAGAAAAGGCTAATAAATATAAGAATGTGAAGAGAGTTAGGAAATGGAATATTTGCTTGTTAGTACTAATTAGGATTTTTAGGAATCAGTTTGTTCTCTTAGAGCAGGCCTGCCCAAAGTCCGGCCCGGGGGCCAAATCCGGCCCGTCAGGCTATTCTGAGTGGCCCGTGGCTGGCTGACCCGCCCCTCCCTCCCCCTCCTCTGCCCCATGTTTTTTTAAAAAAATATCTTCTGCCAACACTGACACCGCTGGGAAGCTTGGGCATCTGGGCGGACGGGCGGTCTGCCACCACCAGCACAGGAGGGGAAAGTGTGGGGGAGCGCAGGCCAGCGGGCCTCTACCACTGCCAAGGAACTTTGGGGTGGGCTGGTGGGCGAGCCGTCGCCACCGCTGGGGAGTTTGGGGGGTTGCAAAGTCACACAGATCACCTCTTCCAAGGGGCGACCTGTGGCCATGACTCCCTGTGCTTCCTTTGGTCCCCGCCTTCCTTCCTTTCTCCCTTCCTCCCTTGGTCCCCACCTCCCTCCCTCCCTTCCTTGGTCCCCACCTTCCTTCCTTCCTCTCTTGGTTTCCACCTCCCTCCCTCCCTCCCTTGGTCCCCACCTTCCTTCCTGCGGGTGGGGTTGCAAGGGGTCAGTGAGTGGGGCTTATGGGTCAGTGGGTGGGGCTTGCAGTGGGGTGACAGGGTCGGGGAGCAACCGGCCCCTGACACATTCTCAGCCACCAAATCTGGCCCTCCTTACAAAAAGTTTGGGCACCCCTGTCCTAGAGTAATTAAAAACATTCTAACAGAGAAAGCTGACTTATGTATAGAAACATGTACTATTTACCTCATGTTATGGTGTCGTTGAATGCTAAACTGAAGCCAACTTCTTAAGTAATTGATACATTATTTAACTAAGCTAAAGGGCCTGGGGGAAATTCAGTAATTGTACCGATTATACAGTTGTTGTAATAATAATACTAAATGATACTTTTATTAGCATTAAAGTGGTAAAAATAATAAAGCTACTTTGTTAAAGTTTGTTAAATACTTACAGAATCCCAAAGGCAAAAAGGCAGAGATGTTCAAACAAGAATAGAACTTTGGTTCCTAACAATTAAGAAAAAAAATCTACCACTCTTTTCATAATATTTACCACCTCTGCCAATAATATAAAGTGAACTTTATCCTGATCAGATTACCCTGATTACACAAATAAATTTACACATGTTATTTAAGTGTACACATAGAAAATCAGTTATTGTGGGCTTGGAAATCCTTGAGGTTGTGGGCAAGATTTCCCAGAGACCTGTGTTCCGAGTGTTTGATCACACAGGAAATGCCAATCAAAACTGGGGATGCCACAAAAGCGGGTGGAATAGCCAATACCCCAGAAGAAAGGAAAATAATCTAAAAAGATCTTGTTAGGTTTGAACACTGGCTGAAAAAAGCAAAATTAAATTCAACAGGGACAAGTGGAGAAGTTCTACAGCTGGGGGTTGGTGGGTAAACACAAAGTCAGAAGATGTGGGATACTTTGCCTGATGAGTGAGAAGTTTCTTGGAACTGTTGTAGATTAAAAACCGAACATGAGCTGACCATGTGATGGCCATTGCTATTTTAGGTCATTTTATCAGAAGTATAGTCTCTAAATCCTGTGAAGTATTATTGCTGCTCCATTAGACATTAGTTAGGTCTCATTTTGAGTACAAGATGAGGACACCATACATCGAGAGGAAAGAAGAATCCCGAGGTGTAATTTCTTAAAAGGAATTAGGAAGATTGAAACATGAAAGGTAATATCATTACATTAATTGATTGATTGATTTGACCTTTAATGGCATAATAAACAAAATCACAAATGTTTCTTAAAATGCATTGGAACCCATAAGGTGTACCTTCTAAATAAATTTAATTAATATAAATCAGAAACTCACTTCTTGACAATTGCACATAAAAAGGATACTACTCATTTCAATTGTATTATGCAAGGTGGAAGAATGCATATATCAAACTTTATTCAAATCTGATCTTCCATTTAGCTTTAATAGAACTGGTGCAAGAAATTTTCTACACAACTCCTTGTGTAAGGGGCAGTACACAAACATGTGGGTAAGAGTTTCCACACTACCCAGCTTACTCGAGCAGCACCTCTTATCATTGGGGATACCATTAAATCTGCTGTACAAAATTGCTGTACATTACATCTAGCCAATGAAAAGGCTCTGCATTTCTGATGAGATTTTAAAAATGATAAATATATGGCTTGTTAGCCGGGTATGAAAGTAATGTGAAAATGCCATGGTGAACCGACCCTGTGAGCTGTGCTCCACAGTGTCTGTTGCTCTATGTCCAGAAACCATCTCTAATAACCCCAAAACCTTGTTCCTGTCACAGTGATCCTATTGGTTCTATATTTAGTCCAAATTATTTTAGTGTTCTGGCCCAAGTAAATGATCCAAATGGTGGATAACTGTCCCTTAAAAGAACACAGTACTCCCACTGGAGTACTGTGTTCAGTTCTGTGTGCCTCAGCTTAGGAAGGATGTTGACAACCTCGAGCGGGTGCAGAGGAGGGCGACCAGGATGGTTGACGGTCTGGAGGAAATGTCTTATGAGGAACGGCTTAGGGAACTGGGAATGTTTAGCCTCTCTAAAAGAAGACTGAGAGGGGATATGACAGCTATGTTTAAATATTTGAAGGGATGTCATATTGATGAGGGAACAGTTTTGTTTTCCATGGCTTCAGAGACTAGGACTTGGGGCAATGGTTTCAAACTACAGGAAAAGAGATTCCATTTGTACATTAGGAAGAACCTCATGACAGTTAGAACTGTTCGGCAGTGGAATATGCTGCCACGGAGGGTGATGGAGTCTCCTTCTTTGGTGGTTTTTAAGCAGAGGCTGGATGGCCATCTGTCGGAAATACTGTGATGGGCTTTCTGCATGGCAGGGGGTTGGACTAGATGGCCCTTGAGGTTTCTTCCAACTCTATGATTCTATGATTCTATGATTCTATGACTTCCGACTGAAGGTTCCTGCCACAATGGTCCAAAATAATTACATCAAATATTACCTGTACATGAGGATTGTCATGATCAGATATTTAGACTCAAATCTCAGAACCCTCCTTCAAATTCTGGACAATAACTAGTCAGATAAGAGTTTGAAATTGAGAAAGCAAGGCATCAGGAGTGAACAACTTCTAATGCAGATCTGATCAACTTAGTTTCTGATACAGTACAATATGGCTTTGATCTCCTAAGGAAAAACTGGACAGTGCTTAACTGGATTTGAACAAACCACAGCAGGTACCAATATTGGAAATACAAGTTGGTGCTTACTCATAATTCTAATTGTTACTGTGGGCATGTTCTTCAAATGTTGTATCCCATTGCAATGGAATGCCCACTTAGAAGGTTTCATGGCTTCCTACAAAAATATGCTTTTTTAAAAGTTTTACATAACAGTGCTGTATTCTGTTATATGTTATGGAAAAATTAAAAAATAACAATGTTGTTATACATCAGAGCCCAGAGAAAACTCCTAGTTTCCTGAGGTCCTTACTCTCTGAATATGCTGGCCACAGAGTCTGGTGGAATGTGAGGAAGAAAAACTTCCAGAACACAGCCAAACAGCCCCCCAAATAACTCACAACAGCTATCAGATCCTGGCCATGAAAGCCTTTGAGAATACAAAAATGATGTTATTTAACAATTTTTATAAAAGAAACATAAAGGCTGTCATGTATATGATGTATATCTTCAAAGCAGAGTACACAGTGATGACCAGGTTAGAGAAAACACGACAATATATTAAATTGGTCTGCAGGGCTGTTGTCCCAGAAGGAAGCCTCTTCTAAAGATGATGCACAAGAAAGCTTGCATACTGTTCGCTGCAGACAAGCAGACTGAGAACATGTATTTCTGGAACCATGTCCTGTGGTCAGAGGAGACCAAGATCACCTTATTTGGTTCAGATGGTGTCAAGCGTGTGTGGCAGCAACCAGGTGAGGAGTACAAAGAGAAGTGTGTTATGCCGGCAGTCAAGCATGGTGGTGGGAGGGTCATGGTCTGGGGCTGCATGAGTGCTGCCAGCACTGGGGAGCTACAGTTCATTGAGGGAGTCATGAATGCCAACAGGTACTGTGACATATTGAAACAGAACATGATCCCTCCCTTCAGAGACTTGGGTGCAGGGCAGTATTCCAACATGTTAACGACCCCAAACAAAGCTCTAAAACTACCACTGCCTTGCTGAGGGTAAAGGGTTAGGGTAAGGGTTAGTATGTCTCCAGACCTAAACTCTATAGAGCATCTTGGAGCATCCTGAAATGGAAGGTTGAGGAGAGCAAGGTCTCTATCATCCACCAGCTCTGTGATGTCATCATGGAGGAGTGGAAAAGGACTCCAGTGGCAACCTGTGAAGCTCTTGAGAATTGTATGTTCAAGAGGGTTAAGACAGTGCTGGGAAATAATGGTGGCCACACAAAATATTGACACTTTGTGCCTAATTTGTACATTGTCACATAGGGGTGTACTCTTGCTGCCAGTTGTTTAGACATTAATAGCTGTGTGTTGCGTGGGGAGCACATTTACACTGTTATACAAGCTGTATACTCACTGCTTTACGTTGTAGCCAAGTGCCATTTCTTTAGTGTCACATGAAAATATATACTAAAATATTTATGAAATGTGAGGTAATGTATTCACTTCTATGATATACTATATGTGCCATTATGCTCTCTGATAGGCATAGAGTACTTTACTACAGCAGTCCAGAGGCAGGTGGATTTTTTTCTGTCACCTAAACAAGCAAAATGATGAAATAAATCTGATAAATAATATATTAGTTACATTGAAATTACTTTCTGTCATACTTTGGAAGGGCTGCTCCCAGAAGGCTGTGCTATGGTCCTATTCCCTTTTCTCTTTGTTGCAGGCATATATAATGCCATGATTGGAAGAAGTCTCATGTTTTACAATCTGATTTTAATGAAGTGCAGATTTGTGGTAAAGCAGTGAAATGATATGCAGCTAAAAGAAGTCAATACCATGTGTGCCAGCTAGTGGCTTGAATTCTTTCCTGTGTTACATAGTTTCAGATCAAGATAAGCCTCAATGTGCATTAAATTATCTACATTTTGAAATCTTAAAATAGAATACATTGGTTTGAATCCCCTTCTAGATCTTCCCACTGAAAAATGTATTTAAATATCTTTCATATTATTTGGGTGTTTTGCCAGTTTCCCACTCTTATGATATTCTAATGATGTCTTCTTTGTATGCTGTTGTGATTTAATATGGTTCTTTATTTTGAGGAACAAAATATTATTGAGTTTATAGATTTCAGAAGGAATGGGAAAGCAAAATATTATTAGGAAAAAATGTAACTACCATAGACAAGAATACTGTATTTTCTCATTATTAGAGCTGACTGAGCTGAATAGAATTATATTTTTGCATGTTTGCAACAGTACTGAAAACTGTCCCACCTCATCAAGAAGTTTTTCTGCACTTCTTGTGAACGTGTTTGCTTAGATACATAAGTTATCTTTCTTGCCCTTAGGAACCTTAATATATATTTTAATTTGTTGGCAGGGTGTTAGAATGCCTTGGAACAAAAGGCTGCTTTCTAGAGGGAAAAGCAGCCCATCTCTGCCTTCTGGGCAGAGAGCAACACCTTGTCTCTTAACAAGCAGTGTGCTGAGAGATCAAAGGTGTGCAGGAGAGATAACAGCTGAGCTCAATAATGAATGTCCACCCAGTTAGTTCTAGCCAGCAGAAGTCTGAAGACAAAAGGCCTCCAGGTATTTTTATTGAGTAACAAAGATTACACCATGCTGTTTACTAATTAATGGTTACATAGCCTTTACTATAGACTACCAGTTACATCACCTTGCCAGGATTGGTCAAGGAACCTGTTGATGCCTATATGCCATCACTATGCAGAAACAGAAGCTAGGAAAGAGTGGGGACCCTTCCCTTCATAGCTGAGGTCAGATTGGATCTTTGTCAGGAGAGCATTCTTTCACTGAAGAAAAGGTCGGCTTGACCCACTGTCTAGGAAGCAGTTTCAAACATTCTTTGACTTGGTCTTTCCTGCTCCATGAAGTACAGTAATCCCTTGGTTTACGAGTCTCTTGGTCTATGATTATTTGGCAAGACAAGCAAACCTTTCTGATAACCATTGCTTTGATCAACAAGCAATGTCTTGCAATTAGAGATGGGCACGACTTAGCGGTATTTCCGTTTCCGTTTCCGTTACTCGTTTCCGTTACTCTACGGAAACGGAAACGGGAATTACTCCGCCAGACTTCGAGCTCGAACCGACGAACGAACAATTTGGTCTGATTTGTCGTGCTCGTTACTTGCATCGCGCGATCGCGCGCGATGCCAAGCGGCACAGAAAAAAAAGTTTTTAAAAGTTAAAAAGCCCGGTTCCCGGCCAAAAAGCAGGCGGAAAAATGCCTGCCGTGCCTCAGGGCACCTACCAGAGGGGTGGTTTCTGGAGGTCCCCGTCCGGCCTCCCCCCCTCCTCCGTCCTGGGATGCTCTGGTGTGGTGGTGGGACTCGCCCGCCTCAAAAAGCCCAGTCTCGCCGCCGGCCGCCAAAGCGCAAGCAAGCGGCACGGGCGGCACAGGAAAAAACTTTTTTAAACTCTCCCCCGGGTCTCCCCCCCACCCATTCCCGGGCCAAAAAGCAGGCGGAAAATGCCTGTTTGACTAAGGGCACTCACTCAGTAGGGCACCTACCGGAGGGGGGGTTTCTGGTCTGGAGGGGGGGTGTCCCGGCTTCCCCCCCCTCCGTCCTGGGCTGCTCTGTTCTGGTGGGACTCGCCGCAGGCTCGCAAAAAGCCCACTCTCGCCGAGACGCCGCCGGCCGCCGCAAACGCAAGTGGCACGGACGGCGCAGGAAAAAACTTTTAAACTCTCCCCCCACCCATTCCCGGGCCAAAAAGCAGGCGGAAAATGCCTGTTTGACTAAGGGCACTCACTAGGGCACCTACCGGAGGGGGGGTTTCTGGTCTGGAGGGGGGGTCCCGCCCCCCCCGTCCTGGGCAGCCGGACTCGAGTCGCCTCGTCGCCATGCCATGCGGTGCGGGCAGGGGATCGAAAATGGGGCGGCGAATGCAATATTGTTTTTGAAATCGTGGTCCAAAAACACACAAGCACAACAGAAACACGCGGAAATGTATGAACTGCCAGATTTTTCACAGTAGCAGTGGGTTTTTTCTTGCAACAAAATGTCTCTCCTCTCCTCCTGTGTCCTCCATTGATTTTATTTTATTTTATTTTTTTTACACCTGCGCAGTGTGCAATGATGGGCTGGCCCAGTGGCCTGGCCAGCCATGTGGGAGGGGACGACCATGCAAATTTTTGGAGCCATCTCACCAATCGCATGGCCACTTGGCCACTGAGACTTCTGGGATGTGCCAAAAAGCCCCCTAAAACTTGCCCTAGCCCCCTAACCCGCTAACCCTAATCCTTGACTCCTTACCCATACGTCACAGACTGTCTTCTTAGTGGGTCAGAGAGGCACCCAGAGGTGCAACCCAATAGCCCACCATAACCTTACCCGTCATTAGCCTAACCCTAGCCCTAACCCTAATCCACCTTAGCCCATAGCCAGATCTACTTGCATTGCACTACACGCAAGTACGATTCCCTTCTTTGTGGGACATGGCAGGTGCGACCCGCTCGTAGGGACCAGGTACTTGAGCAGGTGCAGTGGCACTGCCTGGCCTGCAAATGGAGACACGCTCGTACCAGGGTATCAGGTACTTGAGCAGGTCTCACTGCCTGCAAATGGTATGCATAACCATATGGTTGTGCATGCCATTTTGCAGCAGCAGCAGGTGAGGATGGGAGACCCCCATGTTGAGGGGTCTCTTGGAGCCTGCTGCTGCTGTCCCTTCCTTTATAGCGGGCCGGCGGAGGCACCCACCCCACAGAGGTGCCTCCAGGAGCCCGCTACCCCCCCAAAAAAACCAGTATAACGATAACGAAAAAACGAAAAAACGAACCGACTAATTTTTGCGGTTTTTCGCGAAAAACGGAAACGAGCCGACACGGGCTGCCTCCGACACACGACAACTCGAAAACGTCATTTTCCCGAGTCGTGCCCATCTCTACTTGCAATACAAGCACTGGAGCAGGCTACATGATAACAAGTGAGCCAGTGGTGGTTCTCTCTCTTTCACTGCTGGATTACGGGTGATTATATGGAACGTTCCATCTCAGGCAAACCTTCAAAGTAGAGGAAGGAGAGAGGAGCAGAGGTCTTCCTTGCACCAGTCACCAAGGTTTTCAAGGGAGTTCTCTCTGCGCTCTGGGGTAGCTCACAACAGCTATCAAATCCTGGCAGTGAAAGCCTTCAAGAATACATATACAAAATATTTTGAAATACAGCCCTGACTATTGTTTTATGAGAAGTATTTAAATTATGAAAAATCCTCAGGTTCTCAGATTTTCCGCTGCTTGGTGTCTTTTTCTGAATGGTATATCAGGTAGTTCCACAAGTATGGACTTGACAAAAGCCATGACTGAGATGGATCCCCTGTTGGGTAGGGGTGGCAGCATTCACAGACATGCATTTAAAGGAGGAGGTGATGGCAGTTTCGAGTAGTACCGTGTTTTCCCGAAAATAAGGCACTGTCTTATATTTATTTTTTCCTCAAGAAGATACACTAGGGCTTATTTTCAGGGGATGTCTTATTTTTATTATTGTAACCTTCTCACAGTCCAACGTGGTTCTTTAGCCCAGGCTACTGGTCCCTGCTTGCCCTTGCCAGGTAAGTCCCTTGCCGGAGCCTCTGTGAAAAGTTCTGGTGTGCAAGCAATCATCTTGGTGTGTGTCAGGGTCAATGCCTATGTTTTTCTCTCTTTTTGTCTTTCCCTGACGCCCGTGTGGGAACTCAGCACAGCAGAAAGAAGAAAAGCATGAGAGAGGAAAAGTAATGCAAAACAGAAGGGTTAAAGAGTGGGGGGGGGAGGGAGAATGATCAAGGAGGGATACCGTATTTAAATATCTATTTGGCCCTTCCCAAAATGCTCTCTTTCTCTCTCCCTGGTCTCATCTCGCTGGAAAGAGAAAGCAATGTACAGTATCCCTCCTGGCTCCTTCTCCTTGCTCACTTTTGTAGAAGAATGAACAAGCAGAAAGCAAGGGCAAAGAGAAGCAGCAGGGGAAATGGGAACTGGTGGTTTACATCTTGCTATGGCAATTGGGTAATTGGGCTTGGGGAATCAACTGGCACTTCCCCCACACGGCTCGCAGGAGCCTCTGTCAACTCTGTGTGTGTGGGGGGGGGGCGATGCCTGTGTTTTCCTCTCTTTTTTTCTTTCCCTGATGCCCATGTGGGAACTCAATGCAGCAGAGAAGGGAAAGGCATGAGAGAAAAAAAAATAATAAGAAACAGAAGGGTTAAAGAGTGAGGGGGGAAGAATGATCAAGGAGGGATAATTGGGGTGGGGAAGCAACCGTCTATCTCGACTTGATTCTGTCTTGTTTGGTTGTTTTGTCTGCATTTGAACCCCGTTGCCAACCACTTTGATAGTGCTGGGTTGGCGACTTTTCACTCGGAAGAGGAACAGGGAGGGGCAATGTGTGTGTGTGTGTGTGTGTGTGTGTGTGTGTGTGTGTGTGTGTGTCCGTGCACGTGCGCGCGCGCACACACACACACACACACCTGCGTGCGTGCGTGCAGGCACAGCCACGCCAAACATTAGGTCTTATTATCGGGATAGGGCTTATATTTAAGAAATGCATAGAAATTCTGCTAGGCCTTATTTTTTGGGTAGGTCTTATTTTCAGGGAAACATGGTAGTAATTGCCATTTAGGTATTCAGAGGGTAGTAGGACTAGCCATTGAGGCTTGGGTGGTTGATGTTGGTCCTCTGTAAAATATGATGGTAAAATAGCAAAAACATAATTTGAGCTATAGAAAGTGTGACAGAGGAGAGAAGATGAGAAGATGAAATGTGCAGAGAACAGTCATTCACCACCCCATACCACTTCAAGTAGTCTCTGGGTGGTTTACAGTTTCATTACAGTATGCTGGCTACACATTGCCCCCCTCCTCCCAGCAAGCTGAGTACTCATTTTACCAACCTAGAAAGGATGGAAGGCTGAGTGAACCTTGAGCTTGCTACCTGGGATTGAACCCCAGGTCGTGAGCACAGTTTTACCTGTAGTACAGGCATTTAACCACTGTGCCACGAGGCTCATATACACGGGCCAGTGAGTTCCAGCTTATACATCATTTGTCCTACCAGGAGGGACAGTCGGTAAATGGTATGATTCCTCCTGAATTGTGTACAGTGTGCTACACTTCATTTGAAGCCACTGTGCGCATGATCCAGCATTGTGGCACTGGAGCCCTCCTAGCCAAAATTAATATTAAGTCAGCATTCCTGCTTCTGCCTGCTCACCTCATGGATTTTGAGTTGCTGGGTTTTTTTTTCTTTTGAGGGCAAGTTTTACATGGGCAGAGCTCTACCCTTTGGTTGCTCTGTTTCATGAGCTGCCTTTGGGACCTTCCGCACATTTTTGAGTGATGCGTAAAACAGAGGTCTGGATTGCACTATGTTGTGAATTACTTGGATGATTTTTTATTTTGTGGCACAGCAGGGTCTGATCAATGTCAAACACTCCTCTCAACCTTCACTTAATAATTGAGACCCTTAGGGTGCCTTTAGCATATGAAAAATCTAAGGGATTAACCACAACCTTGACCTTTTGGGATATCAAACTTGATACCATGCAGCAAACTAGCTGGTTGCCCCAAGACAAATTGGCCAACCTGGTGCACCAGCTTACAGTGCTTCTGCACAAGTGTAAGGCATCCCGTTGAAAGCTCCAGGAAATTATTGGCCACCTTAACTTTGCCTGTAGAGGTATAGCACCCGGCAGGGCTTTCTGTGATGCCTCTGCAAAGTCACTAGTGGCCTTAAAAACCTCACCACAGGATGTGGCTGTCTATAGATGTTAAGAATGACCTCCGGGTCTGGCTGGCATTCTGCAGAACTTCAATGGGGTCTCCTTTGGGAAGTCTGAGCTCAATCTAAATGCTGACTTTCAGGTTTATAGACTTTAGACCTCTTTCCTATTGTTGGTGCTCTGGATCTCGTCAGTCACATGGGGTAACTCATCTGTCCTTTTCTGGTGTGACAACCAATCTGTGGTACACACAGTCAACTCATTGACCTCCAAGTCGCTCAGTGTTATGAAATTAGTTAGAGTCTTCACACTATGCAGTTTGAGGCAGGCATGTCCAAACTTCGCCCCTACTGATGTTTTGGACCACAACTCCCAGAATTCTAAGTTTAGATTGCCAATGACAAAGGACTATGGGAGTTGCAGTCCAAAACATCTGGAGGGCCAAAGTTTGGACATGCCTAGTTTAAGGTATAACATTGTCATACTCACTAAGCACATGCCAGGGATGAGGAATGATATCACGGATGCCCTCTCCTGTCAACAGATAGTGCAGTTCTGGGATTTGGCCCCAGATGCCCAGTCACTTCCAGAAGTGCTGCCGAAGGAGGTATGGCTCATTAGCGATTGGAGGAGAACAGAGACTTGGCACTTGCCTTGGCTCCCAGAACCATGCCTTTGGTATGAAATAGGGGTTTCAAGCCTTATGGCTGTCTACAAGTGATCAATTGGCCCAGTATGCTGTACACCTGCATGACATGGACTTAGAGTCCAAGTCCACTCAAGGCAGAATGTTTGCATTATACTTCTATGCCAAAGCACATGGTTGCCCCTCCCCCAGCATGTTTTAGAATGCAAAATATGACAGAGGGGAGGTCTAGGGAAGGGGGCAACATTCCCAATTCCAAAATAAAGGTGGTATAGGTTTACCAAATGTAAAAAATTATTATTTAGCAAGTCAAATAAGGTTTATTGGGGATAGAGATGGGCACGACTCAGAAAAAAATTTTCGTTTTCGTTTTCGGCTAGGGTCCATTTCGTTTCGTTTCCGTTTTTGTGAGCTAATTTCAAAATTTTTTGTTTTCGTTTCATTATGTAACGAAAACGAAAAAACGAAAACGAAAACGAAAAATTTTTCGTTTCTCCCCATTTAGCTCCATTATGTGTTTTTCCAGTAACGAAAAACGAAAATTGGCTCAAAATTAGTCGTTTCGTTTCCGTTTTCGGTCCATTTTTGAACCATTTTTCGTTTTCGTTTCGTTACGTAACGAAAACGAAAAAACAAAACGAAAACGAAAATACCGCTAAGTCGTGCCCATCTCTAATTGGGGATGTTATGTATAATCCAGAAAGATTAATATGGTGGAAAATGGAATCATAGGAAATAAAGGAGGATATTGAAAATTACTTATTCGGCACTATTAAGAAAACAAAGTTAAATGAGATTAATAACCCCTTTCTTAGATCTATGTTAAATGCATGGTATTTACATAAAAAAAAATTATGTCCCTCAGACTCTCCATTGAGATCTGTAACTGAAATGGAGAATTTTCCTACAAATTTGAAAGTTTTCAAAAAAGTATTTAGGGATAAACAAGTGATTAGATTGAAAGACTGGATAGGCAGGATGAGAGGGAAAGTACAAATGAAGGAAATTCTCCAAGGTAGGGATATATCTTGGTTTAATTTTATACAATTAGAGAAATGGACTGATGCTTGGATAAAGAAAAATAATAAATATAGAAATTATACAAAATATAAACAATTCTTATTGTTGTATGAGAATACCCAGAGGGAGAATCTAGTAAAAGGTAATATTAGCAAATTATATAACATTATTTTGGATTTAGTTGAAAATAGGGAAGGATCTGGATCAAAATTAATTTGGGAACAAGAAGAAAAAAAGAGGAAAGATTAGGCTAAAATGTGGAGAATGAGAATACTTAGAGCTCTGTCTGTTAGAATAAAGGGAAATTTCTTTAAAATAAGTTTAAGATGGTATTTGATGCCAGTGAAATTGAATAAAATAAATGCTAATTTTTCTAAGCTTTGTTGGAAATGTGATAATGAGATTGGTACCTTTTTCCATGTGTGGTGGGAATGTAAACCGATGAAAAATTCTGGAAATATATTTTTAAAGAACTAAATGACATATTAGAAATGAACATAGAGCCCAATTCTGAAATTGCTTTGTTATCAATATTTGTAGATCATAATTATGATTTTAAAACTAAAGAATTTATTAGAAATTTGTTGACTGTGGCTAGATTAATAATTGCTAAAAACTGGAAAGCTAAATATGAACTATGCTTAGATGAATGGTACAATGAAATATGGAATATTGCTCTAAATGATAAATTGATATGTACTTTAAAGATTAAAAAAGGAGAGTTAAAAAGAGATATTTTCTATGATATATGGGGTAGATTTATTGAATATGTGCTTTACGAGATAAGGGTAAGGTTTCCGCGCAACAATCGATTTTGTTCTGGAGGGGAGGATAATGACTGTAAATAAGAACAGTGATCCTGTTGGTGAAGGGGTGCACTGGTGTTGATGTTTAGTCTTTTTTGTAATTTGTATTGTGTAATGAAATATTTTTTTAAAATAACTTCACGTTGTGCAGATCTAAAACTGACTAAAAAGGCATAGGCCAGCTCATTTTCCTCAGGCATTGTTCAGACCCCTGTTGTGCCTGGTGCATGCCACGGAGGACTACCTGGCCCACAGGGACAACACCACAGACCCCTGGTTCAGCCACCAGGATGGCTCCCCTTGACGAAGTCCCAGTTCTGAAGAGTCACCAACACTGTTCTTGCCAAGGCAGGGGAGCCTGGTTATTCATTTGGCATTCATTCCTTTAGAATTGGCACTGCCTCAATTGCAGCAGCGATGGGCTGTGGGCCAGGTGGAATTCAGACTGTGGGAAGAGGGGAATCACAGAAGTACCAGGCTTACTTGCCATTCCTGTATTGTATTGAAACCTTTTATTTGCATCCGACAGATAAACATTAATATAAATAAATAGTTGATACTGTACATATAATTAAAAATATATATGTGCCCAGTTAGCTTATACAACGCTAAAAACTGCAGAATGAAAGGTGATATAGCAAATGACAAAATTGCAAGATAAGGTGCTTTACATAGCTTTTACTCATCCTCCATAGAATCTAACCCACCTAAGGGTAAACTCCCTCATCCTTAAGTGATAGGGCCGCCAGGTGATTGGGTGAAATACCCATAGTTTGGATCCTTTGAAGGAACAATTTAAGACCAGGAGAAAGAAAGGAGCCACTGAGGATCCCTGCTATTAAAGGGTCTTTATAAGGCACAAAACAGATTCTCAACCAGTACTTAAATTTATATATTTTATTTATATACCGTATTTATATATTTTTATACCACCCGTCTTCCAAAAGGAACTCCGGGTGGTTAACAATGGCAATAATAGGAAACAAATGTAAACCACATAATACAACAAATTGCCTCAGGTATGCTTGCATGCTCAGTCTGATTAAACCAGTCTCCAGACACAATGCTGCATATGGCACACTGTGAAGAACAGCAACTGTTTTATAAAGGAAGGAAACCTGGAGTGCTTCCACCATTGAATTCAAGGTTTCCAGCCAAATTGGCATTCCATACATCAACTGGGAGATGACTTTGGCTTTAAAAACCTGTAGGGCAGTGGTAATATGTCCATTGCCCCATACATGAAAAAAGTGAAGAATGGGTTGCATGGTCAATTTTACCGAGTTGGTAATAATATGGTGATGTCTAGTCCATGAATTGTGGTAACAGAAATTTAGAACTAAATACCGAAATTCTTTAACCTGTTGGATTGATTTCCCATTAAATATCCAAGATTGGGGTTTCCAGGTCTGACTAAATACCACTATTAGAGATGGGCACGACTAGGGAAAATGACGTTTTCGAGTTGTCGTGTGTCGGAGGCGGCCCGTGTCGGCTCGTTTCCGTTTTTCGTGAAACTTCGCAAAAAATAGTCGTTTCGTTTTTCGTTTTTTGTCTGTCGTTAAACTGGTTTGGGGGGGAGCAGGCTCCTGGAGGCACCTCTCTGGGGTGGGTGCCTCCTCTGGCCCGCTGTAGGGGAAGCGGGCTCCTGGAGGCACCTCTTTTTTGGGGGGTGGGTGCCTCCTCTCCTCACCCGCTAGGAAGGGAAAGCAGGCTCCAGGAGACCCCTCATGGCATTGGGGTCTCCTCTCCTCACCTGCTGCTGCAAAAGGGCATGCATAGCCATATGGATATGCATACCAAGTTGCACGCAGAGACACAGCAGACTGGCAGAGGCACCCCTCTTTTGGGGGTGCCTTCCCTGCAATAGTCGGTGACGGTGAGACACAAGCAGCACTCGAGGGCATGGTTTGCATGGCACTGCTGCTGCAGGAGGAGTCAGCCAGAGCCACAAGTGGCGGACTGGCAGACTCTGCACCCGCTGTGTCTCACCAAGAAGGGAATTGTACTTGTGTGTAGTGCAATGCAAGTACAGATCTGGTTAGGCAACAGGGTTAGCGCAAGGGCTAGGGTTAGGCTAGTTACTGGTGAGGTTAGGGTGAGTATTGGGGTGCACCTCTGGGTGCCTCTCTGACCCACTAAGAGGACAGTGTACTGTGGCGTATGGGTAAGGAATCAAGGATTAGGGTTAGGGATAGGGGACTAGGGCAGGGTTTAATGGGCTTTTTGGCACATCCCAGAAGTCTCAGTGGCCAAGTGGCCATGCGATTGGTGGGATGGCTCCAAAAATTTGCATCTTCCACTCCCACATGGCCACTTGGCCAGCCCATCATTGCACAGGTGTAAATAAAATAAAATAAAATAAAATAAATGGACAGGGGAGCTGGAGGAGACATTTTGTTGCAAGAAAAACCACCACTGCTACTGTAAAAATTCTGGCAGCAGCATAGCAGTTTTCGCATCTTTCTGTGGTGCTTGCGTCTGTGTGTTTTTGGACCACTCCACGATTTCAAAAAAAAATATTGCGGTCGCCGCCCCATTTTGGATCCCCCGCCCGCACCGCATGGCATGGCGTGGCGACTCGAGTCCGGCTGCCCAGGACAGGAGAGGGGGGGAGGCCGGGACCCCCCCAGAAACCACCCCTCTGGTAGGTGCACTACTGCACATGCACAGGCTTTCCGCCTGCTTTTTTTTTGGCCGGGAATGGGGGGGAGTTTAAAACTTTTTTTCTGTGCCACTTCCGCTTTTGCGGCGGCCGGCGCGAGACTCCCCCCCCCGCCGTTGCTGGTGCGAGCCTGCAGCGGTGAGTCCAACAGAGCAGCACAGGACAGGACAGGAGGAGAGGGGGGGAGGCCAGGACCTGGTAGGTGCACTCTCAGAGGCAGGCATATTTCCGCCTGCTTTTTTGGCCGGAATGGCCGGGAATCGGTTTCTTTTTACTTTTAAAAATTTTTTTCTGTGCCGCTTGGCATCGCGGGATCGCCGCAATGCCAGGAACGACCATGACAAATCAGACCCAAATATTCTTTAGTCGGTTCGAGTTCGAGTTCTGGCGGAGTAATTCCCGTTACCGTTTCCGTTCCGTAACGGAAACGAGTAACGGAAACGGAAACGGGAATTCCGCTAAGTCGTGCCCATCTCTAACCACTATTTTAGATTTACTATAGTTGAGGGTCATTTTATTGATGGTTAGATAATTGACACATTTTGCAACGAGTCATCTCAGACCTATCTCGTGATTCAGAGATTACTGGGTTTCTCCAAAATCTGGAGATTATTCTTCTTCAGGAAACATGGTCTATTTCAGATATTTCTTTAGCAGGGTTTATTTCATTTTCCCTTCCTGCTATTAAGCAGAAGACAAAGGGAAGTCCTTCAAGTGGGCTTGCTACATTGGTTGCACAGAATATTCCATCTTAATTAGTATTTATGGCTGATAACTATCCAGCATGGCTCTTCTTATGTTCTTATGTTCTAAATTTAAGATTATTCGAGTACACATACAGACCCATGAATTACTGCCCCATTATTCTCCATTGTATCTGCTCACTGTATGGAAATTAGCATGATGGGACATACTGTGAATTACTAAGATGAATATTAAAAGCACATTTTTATATGTATTAGAGCTTATCTGAGGAATGTAGATGGAACAGACATAACAAGCCAGCAGCTAACATTGGTCAGTTATGTCATAGAATCATAGAGTTGGAAGAGACCTCATGGGCCATCTAGTCCAACCCCCTGCCATGCAGGAACCCCTTCACAATATTTCCGACAGATGGCCATCCAGCCTCTGCTTAAAAACCACCAAACAAGGAGACTCCACCACCCTCCGTGGCAGCATATTCCACTGCCGAACAGCTCTAACTGTCATGAGGTTCTTCCGAATGTTCAAATGGAATCTCTTTTCCTGTAGTTTGAAACCATTGCCCCGAGTCCTAGTCTCTGAAGCCATGGAAAACAAACCTCTTCAATATGACATCCTTTCAAATCTGGAAGCTGGGAGAATCTGAGATCTGGAGACAGAGAGAAGCCATTATTATTATTCTGATTTATTGTTCTTATGAATGTGCTGATGATCATAGGATCACTTTGAGCAATGGAGCTCACTGCAGTTAGGTAGAATACGAAAAGATAGCTTAGAAGAAACCTTGAATGTAATCAGTTAGTCAGGATGACTTAGATTTTTATTATTTTTAAGGGAAATAAGATTATGATTGAGATTTATTTATTTATTTATTTATTTATTTATTTATTTATTTATTTATT
>JAHTLZ010000274.1:12447961-12458320 GCA_023846285.1 Phrynocephalus versicolor | reverse complement strand
CTTATATAGGTGCATTGGCAACTCACAAAGAAAACCACCAACACCCAATTTCTTTAGCTTAAATTTATTCTTATCACATTTAAATGCATTTGCCATTTTGCAACCCATTTCCCCAGTTTGGAAAGATCCTTCTGGAACTCTTCACAATCTTCTCTGTTTTTTTTACCAAATGGAAAAGTTTTGTGTCACCGGTCCCAGGACAGATCCCTGGGGCACACCGTTTTTCACCTCTCCCCATTGACGTATTTGGTGGGGCCACTGTGAGACACAGGAAGCTGGCCTTTGGCTGATCCAGCATGGCTCTTCTTATATTCTTACTTAGTCTGTTACATCCTGAATCTTGGCTCCAGGGAAGCCAGCAGACTTCTTGGTTCATTTTGTCAGGCCTGCAGATGACTGCTTCTGTTCCTCTAAGCAAGGAATCCCCAATTAAATTTGCTAGTTCTTGCTGCTCAGCAACAAGTGTTGAGGGATAAAGACTATGAAGACATTTTCAAAGCAAGAGGTCTCAGTGCATTGTTTTTCATGGTATTAGTGACATACTCTCTGTGGTAAGCAGCAGTGACATTTATTCTTGGATGGCAGAATTTCTTCCATAAATATCAGCTGTAGGCATTTTCTGTTCATATGACTGGATATTCCAGGTCTAATTATAAATTGTAGGAATAGATGTCCTGACATGCTAGAAAGAAAAAAAAGGAGCCTATAACAAACCACAAAAATTGCCATCATAAACAACACCTTCAACTCACTTCATGGTTTTGCATGTGAAAGAAATAAATGCATAAAGAGAATAAGAACTTTCACTCTTGTATACATGAACAACTGGCTATTTTAAGGGGCACAGAACTAAACACCATTACTTGCATTGCCAAAATTTACAGCAGAATACTTGGCAAGTCACATTTTTTCTGTGTGATGCACAACTAGACATATTTTCAAACAAACATTCTGGAAACAATTAGCAATTGAACATTAAAGTAGCAATCACAATCACAAAAGTAATGAAGTTTTAGATATGTGTAGATAACCCACAATGTCTTTTTAAAAAGAAAGAGAAGTCCATTTTTATAATACAATGGCTGTTTGCCTGTCTGTCTTTCATATCATCTAATCTGTAAATGCCTGAAGGAGGAGTTTTTTCTGCTGTGCCCAGCTAGAGTTTAAATTGTTAGGGGGAACACTCATTCCTGTTTGCTTTGTGTGCACTTGAGGCTACAGTTTCAATCAGGCCTCAGCTGTAGTGTGTCAGGAAAACATCATGTGCAAAATACTGTTTTGTTGATGTAGTTCTGACAGAAGCATATGCCATACTATTAATGCCAAAACAAGTTTGCAAAATGTTGCAAATTTTGTAAAAACAAATACAATCACATTTGCAAAACAGAATTTGGGTTAATTTCAAAGCAAATATCACAGATAAACACATATGTTTTCTTTTTGTTTTTAGCACTACAGTTTCCAAACCAAGTGATAATTATGTTGGGCTTTGAAGGAGTAATGGAGATGTCTCGGTGATATGTTTTCTAGGTGATCTAATAATGTAAGCACATAACACAGGCCTTGTGGATCTGGCTAAATGCCCACTAAACCCAGGGTGATGTGAGTAACAATGGCTAGACCCTGTCCCTTAGCAGTTTGCAAGGAGGGCATATAAATAAAGCAGACTGAGGGTGGTTCTCTTATGACAGTTGGTGCTATAGTATGAAAGTTAGAGCTTCACTAAGGAGAAATATAGAGGTAGCTCAATGTTGGGACTGGGAGGGCTTGCCCTGAGTATCTTAAGGGTGAAGAACCTTGTAGAAAGAGTCTAGAAGGAAGGAGTTTAAAAAAAGACTATGTATGCATACCTGTATGGAATGTATATCCATTCCATTCATTTTGACCTCCTTTTCCTTGTCTTTTGTTTTTCTCTGGCAACCTTGGACTGGAAAGGTGTTACATTGGAGGGCTGAATCTTAAATTTTCAGCTTTGCTGCCCTTTGATACATAGCCTGCATTACAGCTGAAATTGCAATCAGTGCTCACGCAAGGGCAGCAAGATTGATTCCAGAATTCACCATTTTTACTGAATGCAATGTATTTCCCCTTCTGGCCCACAGCTAGCCTCCTTTCCTTCTTGTCCCACCTCAGGGATACTGTTATGGTTTTGCCCAAGAAAACTAGACCCTTCAACTTCCCTGGCTTAAGAAGTGGAACTATTTGGCATGAGAACTTAAAATGCACATATCCTACTCAGGGAAGGTCTTTGGAATATTGTTGATAAACAGGAATTACAGTAACCCCCCCCCATTTCACGGTTCAGGTTCTGAGGTCCCACTATATTGCGGGATAGCAGGAGCTGCCCAGGCTCCAGCTGATTAGCGCTGGGGTGGGGGAGAAAAAACTTTCCCCCCCATCCCAGTGCCAATGAGCTGGAGTCCCAGGTGTGGGGAGGGGTAGAAGGTTTAAAAGCCCAGGCTTTAAAAACCTTTTCCCCATCCCCAAGCCCCGGATCTGATCCCACATTGCTGCCAGCCTGCGCTCCTCTGAGAAGCCTTGGGGCAGTGCAGGCATGGGCGTGGGCGGGGGCAATTGCATCGCCCAATGCTACCAGCCCATGCTCCTCCGAGGCTCCTCAGGGCCACGTGGGCAGGTGGCTGCGGGCGATCGCATCACCCAATGCCACCCGCTGCGCTGCCCCAAGGTTTATCGGAGGACAGCGGGCCGGCATCTCCATTGAAATGTATTGGCACAATGCATTTCAAGGCAGAAAAATTTCCCCATTGGAATGCATTGAGCCAATGTATTCCAATGGGGAAAAAATTCTCCATTGAAATGCATTGAGCCAGTGCATTTCAATGGAGGCGCCCCGGACGCCGCTTCCCCCCTCCCGGGAAAGATCCCCCAACGCCACCGGCACACACTGGTCTGAGAAGTCTCGGGGGCCAGCAGGTGGGGGTGGGGGGCAATTGCACCGCCAACTGCCACCCGCCAGCCCGGCCCCAAGGTTTATCGGAGGAGTGCGGGACGGCAGCATTGGGCACAGCCCCACCGTCTCCATTGAAGAGGCGACGCCTCTGCTCCTTGGGCCTTCACCCTTGCTGAATAATTACCAAGGGTTCCTGGATTAGATTGTTGCTGCTTTTGTTAACCCTGTACAGGCAGCCACTGCAAAGAGGAAAAGTTGATCTTTAAAACAGGGCAAGAGTTCTGTTGCCCAGTATGCAGCAGAGTTTAGGCTTCTAGCACAAGATTTGAAATGGAACCAAGAGGCCCTCATGGATCAGTTTATGGAGGGATTATCGGCTGTAGTCCTGGATGAGCTCGCCAGAGCAGACCAACCAGATAAGTTGCAGGGGCTCATCACTCGGTGTCTGAAGTTTGACGGTCAGTTGGAGAGCCACCACCTGACTAAAGCCAGCAGCCACTCCCAGCTCCCTGTGAGACAGCCGGCTGCAAGGCCACCTGCCACAGCCCAAGAACCGGAACCCATGCAGCTGGGGGCTGCCAGACCAGGCCTCTCTCCAGAAGAAAAGGCTCAGTGGCGCTCTTTAAACCTCTGCCTATACTGTGGGGGAAGCAGTCATTTTCCTTCAGCCTGCCCCCTCAAGCGTCCCTCCCGGGTTACTGCAGTGTCTTCAGCAGTAAAAGAGCTGCTCCAAGCCTAGAGGAGGCCGCTGGCTTGGAGCTTGCTGATGGCCTCCCAAGTCATGTGGTGATTCCTGAAGGGCCTTTTCTGGTACCACTAGTGTATGCTATGGTGTATGCCTTTTCTGGAACTACTAGTGTATGCTATGGTGGATTCCGGGGCGGCCTACTGATTCATAGATGCTGGTTTTGCCAAGCGGCATCAAATCCCAGTACAGGATCGAGCCGTGCCACTCCTCGTTGAAACTATCGATCGCTGGCTTATCTGCTCGGGTCCAGTAACCCTGGAAACATGCCCTGTGACCCTTCGGGTGTTACACCATGTGGAACTGAAGGGTATGGATCAGCCATATATCTGTATTAGTAATCTCCAGGCATTGACAAGCCTCATATCAATATATATCTTAAGCTGTGCCTTGCATATTGACAGGCCTCATAGCAATATATATATATTCCAAGCTATGCCTTGCAAAAGTATAAGCCACACACATTATATATATTTAGAGGAAATAATATTAATAAGCACATATATATATATATCCTTTGTATTTCACATATGTATTCTTTTATAACAATTCCTGCAAACAGGACTTTTGTCAAGCTTTAAAGAGAAGGGCTTTTTAGCTGAAAAGGCAGCAATAAGATTCAAAAATCCAATTATTTTTCTGTGTAAGCTTTGATGCTTTTTCACAGTTAATTGCACATAAGCTCCAGCCAAGAAAGTCTTATCTCTGAGCCTGGCTGAGGCGGCCTGGCCGAGGCAGTCTGGCATTCGTCACCTATCAAACCTCCAAGGCCGTGAGGCCTTTACAGCTCAGTGTAACTCTGTGCTACCCAGTTCAAACAGACACCTCCAATTAAAGTATTTAGTTGTTGCCAAGAGAGTGCAAAATAGATGACTAAGAATGCCAATTAATGTTTGATGTGTGTAACCGATGCATGTGACGTAAAACCCAGATGGGAGGGGGAAGGAGGAGAAATGTGAAACTATAAGACTTGATGCCTTTCCTTTGTTCGGTGGAGTTCTCATTCGATCATTGTTGAGTGTGAATTCCCTTGATTGCAATCAATAAATCACTTTCCTGAAGACCAGGCTGCTTCTTTGCGTCTGCATAGCTTTCTCTTTTTGCCGGCAAAGGACCCAGAAACAGCTATTGCAAAGAGCTGTTCATCAATCATTCCTTTCAGAACAGCTAAAATTTAATGTGGCCCACATGCCTCGTTTTCCAATCATACTGGGCCTATCTTGGCTTCAAGCACATAACCCTTTGGTCGACTGGGTACAAGGGGAGTTACACTTTAAGGTGCCTTGCCCACACTCCCATTCACCCACTGTCCTTGCAGCAACTAGCACAGACCCCTCTTCTTTATTACCATCTGTATACCAGGACTTTGCAGATGTCTTTGAGGGGAAGGGGGCAGACCACCTCCCTCCTCATCGACCCTATGACTGTGCCATAAACTTGGTACCCAGACCACCTCCCCCAGTAGGGAGGGTTTACCCAATGTCGGAAACTGAACTGGAATCCCTGCGTGCATTTTTGAATAAAAACCTGAAACAGGGGTTTATCTGGCCCTCCACCTCACCATTATCTGCCCCTGTTATCTTTGTTAAGAAAAAGGGTGGAGAATGCCTCCTCAGCTTCAGGGGTCCAATGGAATACTTCTTTGGGATGGAGGAGTCTGGTTAAAGGCTTGGTGACTTCTGCAAAGGCCAGAATGTATTGCCAGTAATAGTTAGCGAATCTGAGGAACCTCTGAACATCCTCCCTGTTTCAAGGTTTCTGCCAGGAGGCATCCCAGATCAGATGGTGCTTGTTCTTCGCCTGGTTCAATTTTCACATCCAATATATACTCCAAAGTCACAATCGGAAAGTGGACACATTGTCTTAAATGCCAGAATATGCAGCACCTCCCAAGGAGGTCCCAGATGCACCCATCCTGGCACCTTCCATATTTGCAGCTGCTAACCCGTGTCCTACTCTGGCAGAAGAGATCCGGTGTAGTCAGAGCCAAGACCCATGGACCCAGCAGCGTCACCATGACCTTCAAAATGGACCAGTGGGAGAGCACGCCATCCATCAGGGTGTATTGCTGCATCGGGGATGCTTATACATCCCAGATGGTTCCCTACATGCCCAAGTTCTATGTTTAGCACATGACTCTCCCCCGGCGGGTCACTTTGGCCAGTAAAAAACCTTCCATCTGCTCACAAGGGAGTTTTGGTGGCCCAAAGTCCACGCTGATGTTGCCTGGTACATCAACTCCTGCGATACCTGTCGTCAAGCTAAGGACGTTTGGACCAAGCCAGCTGGGCTGCTTCACCCTTTACCCACACCTGCTGGTCCCTGGGATACCATTTCAATGGACTTTATCACAGATCTGCCCTGATCCCAAGGGCACACCTGCATACTGGTATTTGTGGACCTCTTTACGAAGATGGCTCACTTCGTTCCCTGCGTAAATCCCCCTACTGCACCTGAAACTGCCCAGCACTACCTTCAACACATTTTCCGGCTCCATGGTCTCCCCGCTCACCTAGTTTTGGATTGCGGACCCCAGTTCACCTCACAATTTTGGCAAGCCTTGCACTGGGCTCTCAGGACTCAGGTCCACCAATCCTCTGTGTATCACCCACAAACCAATGGACAAACAGAACATGTAAATGAGACTCTGGAGCAGCACCTGTGATGTTATACCTATTACCAACAAAACAATTGGGCTACGTTGCTGCCATTGGCAGAGTTCGCATATAACAACGCGGTGCATGCCTCGACCAGACAGACACCCTTCATGGCCAACTTTGAGTATCACCCTTGGCACTTCCCTGCTGTCCTGCCAACTACACCGGCGCCGGCTGTGGATAATTACATTCAGGAACTGCGGGAAATCCAGGAGTTGCTTCGGGAACAGCTGAAGCAGGCCAAAGCAACATACAACCGAGCTGCTGACCAGCACAGACAAGAAGGGCCACCCATCACCCCGGGTACCCATGTCTGGCTATCCACCCGGTACCTCCATCGACCTGGCCATTCTCGCAAACTAGATCCCCGCTTTATTGGTCCCTATCTAGTGTTGGAGCAAGTAAACCCAGTTCCATTCCGGTTACAGCTGCCAGCAACCCTCAAGATTCACCCCATCTTCCACCGGTCCCTCCTGGTCCCAGCCGCTGAACCTGACCCAAATCGACTTCCCAATCCTGAGCCCCCCCCCACCTATATTGGTGGATGGGGAAGAGAAATATGAAGTACAGCAGATCTTGGACTCCCGAGTGCATCGGGGTAGACTGCAGTATTTAGTAGATTGGGAGGGCTATGGACCGGAAGACCGATCGTGGGAACCGGCTTCCAATCTATATGAACCTGATTTGATCCAGCAGTTCCACCTAGAGCATCTTGGCCTTCCAGGCCCATCGGAGGAGGGGGGTTCTGAGGGGGGGATAGTGTCAGGCCCCTGCCAGAACCTATTCCAGAGGCTGAAGAGTTAATGCCTGAAGAAGCCCCAGATGGGGTTTCTGAGCAGTCAGTTCCTCCAGAAGCTGCACAGGATAGTGACTCAGCATCTTCAGGGGATTTACCACCTCCACAGAGGGCTGCTTGTCGAAGGCAGCGAAGACTTACCACTAGGAGAAGCAGAGACAAGCTTTATCTGAGCCACCGATGTCTACATTTAGGGAATCCTGAGTTTTGACAGGGTTAGTTCTTGAGGAAGTTGTGTTGCTCTCTGGAGACATAAATTAAGCATTCAGGACTGAGGCAGATTGTGGGAGCAATGCGTTGATACGACAACTTGCTGCCTGCCTGCTCAATCTTTGTCCCTGCTCAGTGTGACCCTGGACCTCATCTCCCTTGGCTCTGGACTTTCTCAGTGGACCTGGCGTAAGTTACTATTAGCATTCTGGCTTTGACCTTTGGACTGTTTATCTTGGACTCTGCTTTGCTCTCTGAATAGGTGTGACCTTGCTATAGTTTTCCTGGACTCTGATTTGCTTCTGATTTACTGTATTGGAGTTTGGCTCTGAGTTTCCAGTAAAAGCCTGAATTTACCTGTGTGTGTGAGTCTGTGGGTCGTGACAGTAAGAGGGCTAAAAAATACTGGTGTATGGTACAAAAATTTGTTTTACAAATTATCTTAATTAATCTTGAGCTAAAACCAGAGATTTTTTTATTATCTATGATACAACAAAATATTGGTGATAGCAAAAATTTTGTAATAATCCATATTATCACAGCAGCTAGAATGTTGTATGCAGAACTATGGAAGACAAACAAGATTCCAGAGAAAAAACAGTTAATTATGAAGGTGTTAAACAGTGCAGAAATGGACAAAATCTCAGCATTAATGAAACCAGATGGATACTATGAAGACTTCGAAGAAAGATGGCATGATTTCTATAGGTCTTCTTATGGTTTGAGAACTGGTTGAGATAGAGGAAACTAATAGTAGGTGTCAATGGACAATTTTCACAATGGAGGGAGGTGAAAAGCGGTGTGTCCCAGGAATCTGTCATTGGTCTGGTACTTTTCAATCTGTTCATAAATGACCTGGAGACAGGGATAAGCAGTGAGGTGGCCAGGTTTGTGGATATGAAACTTTTTCATGTGGTTAAAAACTAGAGAAGATTGTGAAGAGCTCCAGAAGGATCTCTTCAAACTGGGGGAATGGGCTGCGAAATGCCAAGTGTGTTTCAATGTAGGAAAATGCAAAGTAATGCATATTGGGGCAAAAAATCAAAACTTTATCTATCAACTCATGGGCTCTGAGTTATCCGTGACTAGAGATGGGCACGACTTAGCGGTATTCCCGTTTCCGTTTCCGTTACTCGGTTCCGTTACGCAACGGAAACGGAAACGGGAATTACTCCGCCAGACTTCGAGCTCGAACCAACGAACGAACAATTTGGTCTGATTTGTCGTGGTCGTTACTTGCATCGCGGCGATCGCGCGATGCCACGCGGCACAGAAAAAAAGTTTTTAAAAGTTAAAAAAAACCCGATTCCCGGCCCTAAAAGTAGGCGAAAACTGTCTGAGGGCACCTACCACCAGGCCAGAAGGGTTTTTTTTGGGGGGGAGGTTCCCCGCCCCCCTTTCCTTGGGCTATTGCTACTGCTGCGCTGCGCTGGTACCAGGCGGGGGGGGGCATTGCCATTCGGTGTGCGGGCGGGGGGATCCAAAATGGCGACCGCAAATTTTTCTTTGAAATCGTGGCCCAAATACCCAACAAAGCACCACAGAAACATGAGAAAAATAGCTATTTTAAACACTTTAATTTTTACTGTAGCAGCAGTGGGTTTGTCTTGCCAAAATACGTCTCCGTTGATTTTATTTTATTTTATTTTAATTTTTTTTTACACGTGCGCAACGATGGGCTGGCCATGGGACGGGACCATGCAAATTTTCGGAGCCATTCCACCAATCGCATGTCCAGGTTTTGACTGACACTTCTGGATGTGCCAGAGGGCATAAAAAGGCGAGGCAGTTCCAGTCCGTCGCAGTCTGGGCTTGGATCTTGTGGAGGGTGGTTTAGTCAGGGCTGGATTGCTGCGCTCTCAGACAGTCTAGTTTCGATTTCGCGGTCGCGCTAGGCAGGGACTCAGGGAGTGAGGGAATTGAATTGAATTCTCGCAAAACATACAAATTTCTTTTATTCCTGGCTGTGTGGGGAATAGCAACTCAGCGTTTATTCTTTTTTGTTTTCGGAAGAGTTCCGTTTTTTATTTGCTTTGCTATTTGCTTCAAGGGGGAGGGAAGGTTTGAGCGGGAGGGGAGGGGAGTGCGGATTGGAAATATATTATTTTTATTTTACACTACCATACCATTTCTTTTCTATCCCAATTTCCCACCGAGTTCATTTACTTGGCAAAGGTCCTTTTACCCTGCGCCTACCTACAGCTTTTTTGCTGCTTTTGCGATTGGGGTTTTGGAAGGGAATCCACCAACCCTATCCTACCCTTAGCAGCTTATAGTTTTATTTATACCTTACCATTCATTTTCTATTCTACCTACAGTTTAGCAAGTGGCAGTACTAGTGCTAATTTAGAAGGGGAGGTTGGAAGCTGTGGATTAAATTATTTTAGAAATAATACAGACTGAGTAGGCAGAGTCTCCCTTGCCAACCAGTGCCCTCAGAGATCTCAAACACATTTGTGTTGGCATTGGCATTGGCATTTGGCAACAAGGCTAGGGCACCTTCTATAGAACATTTTACAATTTCATTTTACTTATTTATAGATAATTAGATATTCTTTCTCTTGTCCAACACCTCATTCATTTTTTGGAATTAAGGCACTCAAACAAACATTTGTTGAAGGGCAGGCACCCAGCCACTTTATAGACCTTTTTCTTCAATTACATCTTTGAAGAAGTTACCTGTGCATTATTTGTGTGAAAGTTGGGTGCTGCCAGATTTTGCAAACCCCTTGCTTCTATTAGCTCGGTTTTTGTGCAGTAACTTGTTGTAAGTTACATCTGTGAAGAAGTTCAGTTACAGTTCTCCTAATACACTTGCCTTGTGAAACTTGTTTGCCAGGATTGGCAAACCCCTTCCTTCTACTAGCTTGGTTTTTGTGCTGTTTTTGTGAGTCAACCTCACTCATTTACTTTTGCCACCAGGCTACATAAACAATTACATTTTTGAAGAAGTTACATTTCTCTTTGTTACACTTGCCCTGTGCTGTGCATTGAGAAACTTGTTTGCCAGGATTGGCAAACCCCTTGCTCCTATTTCCTT
>JAHTLZ010000274.1:12399521-12413480 GCA_023846285.1 Phrynocephalus versicolor | reverse complement strand
ATTTAACCCTTCATATTCAGGTTCCATGACAGGCAGGGTCCTGGCACCAAACTTGATCAACCTACCAACAATATGCTGTGAACTTGGTTTTCACTTGCCCTCAACACTAGCGTGGACGGCCACTATCAAGTATTGGTTACACATCCATTTTCAAACGCACCCCAATTCCCTGCTAAACGATCTACTAAGTGACACCTATACATCCAAATGGTATCAGAACATCTGCATAAAGATAGCGTCTATTGGAATTGATCTAGACTATTTATCCAACTGCAATGAACAATTCTTATACAACTTTATTCATCAAAGACTTTGGGACATTGAGTGACAGAATATTGTTGGAAGAGTTAATCCAATTTGCTCCCCTTTATATTATGGCCTAACCCTCAGCCCAGAATTTGGTTCAAATTATTTCAAGAATCTCTTGAATCCTCAAGAGAGACGGGCATTTATGTTGGCAAGACTGAACATCTTTCCTTCCACCGTCACTCTACGAAGATACACTAAAATGCCTTACAAGAGCAGACTCTGTAAATTCTGCAGGTTGGAACCTGATTCTGTTGCACATATTCTGACTCGATGTCCCGGCCATCATATTAATCGACAACAATTAATTGGCTCCATTATTTCCAAATTTTCAACAACCCCTGAGACTATTATATATAGAGATTGATATAAAATCAGTAAGAAAAAGGAGTGATTAAAATTAATTTTAGGATAATGTGTGGAGTGCACAGCTATAGAGCAAAAAATATTCTATTCTCAGTTATATTAATATAATGTAATTGCAAGTCATTCTCTTCTCTTACAGCATAAACGGGCACACCCCTGTAAGACAACTGGAAAAACTAGCTTCCAAATGCTTTATCAAGATTTGGTAGCTAGGACTTTAAAATATCGCTTACTTGGTTTTTTAAAAAAAGTATAACTCGTAATGTGTAATTGTTTCAAGCTCTCGCCCTCTGTGCCTTCAGGACAACCTACTCCAGGTGGCTGGGAAACCCCATAGAGCCTGTTTTCCATTATTTGTAAGAACTGGACAGGACTGGAGTGGAGAAGGAACTTCCATGATGCTCCCGACACCATGTCAGCATAACATTGCATTTATATTCCATTGAAAATACATATTTCTGTTTGATGGGATGTGTTGACTTCATGAAGTTAGCATGGTAAAGGACACTTGCATGCTGAAGTTTCTTCCAGTGAAATGGAGATACAAAACTTACAGATAAGGTGGCAGATTTCTTATCCTGATGCAAAGCCATAGACTATGATAAGCATGTTTTGTTGAGTGTATGGGGCTATAGGACACAAGACACACCACAGAACAATTACTCTAAGTTAAAAGATTGGAAATAGTCAGCTTTCATTTCTAGCTTTAAAATTTTGTTTTAATCTTTTTAATTGATTGTAATGAAAGTTCGTAAGAATTGATAATTTTATTGGATTTTAAATGACAAAAACCAAACTTTGAAGCCCTCCATAGGGATATTTTTAAAATAATGGCTAGGGTGTAATTATATATGTCAGCTGTTTTCTGGTGAATTGCCTCAGGTTGAGAAGTTGGTGCAGGCATTTCCAGTAGCACACCAATCATGGGACTTGCTGTGTTGTAAGAAATGCCAATTTATTAACTTGAAGCAGTTCACCACTGAAAATTATACCATTATTGTTATCTCAGTGAAAAGACACAATAGGATTTTGGGAATTTTTTATAAGTGAAAAAAACATACACATTGTGGCATTCATATTGAAGGCCTGATTTTAAGAATGGAATATCAAGATAAACACAACATTGTATTTAGATGCAAATGTACCTAAATATTTATTAATATTTATTAATAGTCCTGTTTGATTATTCCTGTTTTTAAATTGTTTTATTTGTTGTTTGATTCTGTTTATATTTTTTGTTGTAAACCGCCCGGAGTTCCCCAGGGAAGACGGGCGGTATATAAGCTCAATAAATAAATAAATAAATAAATATTACTGCTACTCTCTTGGCAGACAAAGATAAAAGCGTGACTGAGCTAGTAGCCAAATATTTATTACTAGTTTCTCAAAAGAATAGCCCTGCTTCCTTTTAAGGTTGGTTTATGGTAACCACAGAGTAATATGGTCGCTATTCAGGCAATGAGAGGTTTGCCTATTGTAACTATTTTAATGACTATTTTATGCCAATAAAGGTGACTTTGACTTTGACTTACTAAAGAACTTTCAATTCAGCTAACTATAAAGAAAAACAAGTACAAGAAATGGAAAAATGAGGAATGCACCAAAGAGGAATATAAGCAAACAACTAATATATGCAGGGGGGTGGTTAAAAAAAAGAAGCTAAAGCACAAAATGAACTTAGATTTGCCAGAGAGATTAAAGATAGTAAAAAGGGTTTCTTTAGTTATGTCTGCAGCAAAAGGAAAAATAAGGACACGATAGGCTCTCTGTATGGTGATGATAACCAGTTACTAACAGGAGACAAGGAAAAGGGAGAGCTACTCAACACCTTCTTTGCCTCCATTTTCTCCAAAAGGAAGAAAGAGATCCACTGGGGAAACAGTAGATGAGGTAGGATGGGAATTGCAACATAGAATAGGTAGAGAGCTACTACAGAAACACCTGGAAACATTAAATAACATTAAAAACAAGTCATGCCAGACTAATTTGATCTCTTTATTTGATAGATTTACGGGCCTGGTGGATCAGGGGAATGCAGTGGATATTGCTTATCTGGACTTCAGTAAGGCCTTTGATAAGGTTCCCCATGGTATTCTTGCTAAGAAGTTAGGAGAAAGTGGGATAGATAGTGCTACTGTCAGGTGGATTTGTAATTGGTTGATTGATCACACCCAAAGGGTGATCATCAATGACCTCTCTTCAGCTTAGAGAGATGTGACCAGTGGGGTGCCCCAGGGTTCTGTTCTGGGTCCAGCGCTATTCAATATCTTTATTAATGACTTGGAGGAAGGAATACAGAGTGTGCTAATTAAATTTGCAGATGATACCAAATTGGGAGGGCTTGCTAAATCCCTAGATGATAGAATGAAAATCCAAGAGGACCTTGACAGATTAGTGTGCTGAGCCAAAGCTAACGGGATTGCTTTCAACAGAGGGAAATGTAGGGTGCTGCATCTACCATGTTTTCCCGAAAATAAGACACTGTCTTATTTTTATTTTTTCCCAAGAAGATACACTCTTTCTCTCTCCCTGGTCTCATCTCGCTGGAAAGAGAAAGCAATGTATCCCTCCTGGCTCCTTCTCCTTGCTCACTTTTGTAGAAGAATGAACAAGCAGGAAGCAAGGGCAGAGAAGCAGCAGGGGAAAGGGGAATTCCCCACATGGCTTGGAGGAGCCTCTGTGAACTTGGTGTGTGTGTGTGTGGTTGGGGGGGTCAATGCCTGTGTTTTCCTCTCTTTTTTTCTTTCCAAGATGCCAGTGTGGGAACTCAATGCAGCAGAGAGGGAAAAAGCATGAGAGATAAAAAGTAATGTGAAACAGAAGGGTTAAAGAGTGAGGGGGGAAGAATGATCAAGGAGGGATAATTGGGGGTGGGGAAGCCACCAGTGCTTTCCGTGTCTGGCTTGCCTTGATTCTGCCTTGTTTGGTTGTTTTGTCTGCGGTTGAGACGACCACTTTGATAGTGTTGAGTTGGCAACTTTTCACACGGAAGAGGAACAGGGAGGGGCAACGTGTGTGTGTGTGTGCGCGTGCGTGCACGTTGTATTGTTACAGTCGTGACCAACTCGTCGTGACTCCATGTCCATGGGGTTTTCTTGGCAGGAATACTGGAGTTGTTTGCCACTTACTACTCCAGGTGCCTACAACACCTGGTATTCCTTGGTGGTCTCCCATCCAAGTACTAACCAGGGCTGACCCTGCTTGGCTTCTGAAATCAGGCAAGATTGGGCCAGCTTGCTTTTGCACTAAAGGTACACTCCAGTTTTGCTTTGAAGGAATTTCAAATAGGCACTCAGACTAAAAAATATGACATGAAATGAAATTATTACATGAAGAAAAATTGGGCGGCAGGGTAGGGGGATCAGTGTTAACCAGGATTCCTAAAGCATTTTAATAAGATTAAAGAGATAATGGAAGAGGAAAAAGTATATTGCCACAGTACAATTCCTCTGACATGGTCCAGTTCCTGAATCATGATTCTTTGTTTCTTAATCTTGGCAGCAGAATAAAGTTGTTACAAGATGAGCATTTTTTAATCCAAAGACAGGACACTCTGGCGTTCTTACCATAACTTCTCTTTTTATGTCTACACGAATTATGGAGTTTGCAGATGGAAGTAATTTTGTTGCACAGTGATTTTTCATCTATATTTTAGTGACCCAATGTTTACTTTAAGGAATACACCAACAAGGTGTCTGATTTCCTCATGGAAAAGATAAATTTATTTAAACAAAAGGATTTTAACAGCCCCATCATGTGTATAGTATTCCTATAGCTTTACCACCTCAGTCTTTATTTTCTAAGCATGTTCACTGATCATTTTAGATTTCTCACAAAAGATGCAGTTAATGAGAAAATCATATTTGTAGTGGTGCTAGTGTAACACTAATTTGTTCCATTAAGTTAGGAAATAATAGCTGTTGTGAGTTTTGAGGGATGTTTGGCTGTGTTCTGGAAGTTTTTCTTCCTGACGTTATGCCTGGCTCTGTGGCCAGGATCTTCAGAGGGCAATGAGCTCAGGGAACTAGGCGTTCTCTCTGTATTCTGCAGTATAGTGTGACTGTATACCCCAGAGTACAGAGAGAACTCCTAGTTCTCCAAGCTCCTTGCCCTCTGAAGATATCGGCCACAGAATCTGGCATAATGTCAGGGGAAAAAACTTCCAGAATGTGGCCAAACAGCCCAAAAAACTCACAACAGCTATCAGATCCTGGCCATGACAGCCTTTGATAATACATTAGGAAATAATCACCATTAGAGATGGGTATTTTGTTTTGGAAGGGGACTGTTTCCAAAATGAAACATGCCAGCTGGTGCTCAGAGGTCCCACCCTCTGAAACAAAAATTGCAAAATGGCAAAATTCTAACCAGAAATCAGCCTGCGATGCATCATCTTTCGCTCTCCCTGGTGCTGGCCAATCAGACAGGGAGGTGGGATGATGCATGTCCTTGCACAGCTCCTGATTGGCCAGCACCAGGGAGAGGAAGATGACACATTGGAGGCTGATTCCTGGTTGGAATTTCACACATTGTGAACTACAGCAAGGTAAGCCAGTGGTTGATTTTGTTCCAGAGGGTGGGACTGAGTTCCAAGTGCCAGCTGTACTAGTATGTTTCATTTCAGAACCAGTCCCCTTCCGAAATGAAACACCCATCTCTAATCACCATAGATCAGTGATGGTGAACCTTTGGCACTCCAGGTGTTTTGGACCACAACTCCCAGAATTCCAAGCCTGTACTGCCAATCACAAAGGACTGTGGGAGTTGTGGTCCAAAACATCTGGAGTGCTGAAGGTTTGCCACCACTGCCATGGATCCTATCTGTTGCACACTGGGCTGCCTGATAAGAACCTGTCCACATGTTCTATTTGCTTTTGTTTAATATGGGATTCAGTTGCACATCAGTTTGGATCTATATGCCATTACCAGAGTCTATGGAAAATGGGCTTTAGAGTAGCAGTACAAACACCTTTAATTTCTTTTTGTTACACAACAGAAGATGCAGTAGCACTGGAGTTAAAGAATTAAACAGAAGGTTCTCAACCCTCCGCACTGTATTGACCAGCACAATTAATCAGTCAGACACTGCCTTACAGTAAAAGAAAAATATATTTTACTCATAAGCCTTCTGTGAAGAGGAGGAAAATAAAGAAAGAAAGAAAATTGAGTTTTCTCTTAACTTCTTGGACCAGAAATACATATCCTACATTTTACCCACAAGCAAGTCGAGCAAGATTCAACTGGCACTCTAAACAAAGACCAATTAACTATTCTAATTAGTCAAAACTGAGGAGGGGTCATTTTAATTGGGCAGTAAGGGACAAACATGCAAGCAAATTAGTTAGGTTAGAGGTTCCTTCCTCCCATGTGATCATGCATTTCATCTGCATGTAACATTCTAAATATTCCCAACAGAGCCTCAAATAAGTCCCTTCTACTTCCCTTCCAATTTAGGGCTATTTTGTCTTGTTTGGGAGCTGCTTTTCTTTTAATGGCAGCCTGGAGTCCTCTAGATCTGTTATAGCCATCCATCCACCCTTTCTTTGGAGTAAAAGCAAAAAGTGTTCTGCTTATATACTGCCCCATACCACTTTAAGTAGTCTCTGGGCGGTTTACAATTTTAATTACAATGTGCAGGCTACACATTGCCCCCCCCCCCAGCAAGCTGGGTACTCATTTTACCGACCTCGGAAGGATGGAAGGCTGAGTGAACCTTGAGCCTGCTACCTGGGATTGAACCCCAGGTCGTGAGCACAGTTTTACCTGCAGTGCAGGCATTTAACCACTGCGCCACGAGGCTCAGTGGTTAAATAAGCATGATGAATAAGCATTCATCATGCACAGATGTGTGCAATCAGAGCTCTCCCTAACATCAGCTATGATGTTACCTGTGAAAGTGTTCTCATCATGGAGAATGTGTGAATCCCTAACCACAGTAAAGAGGGAACACAGACAAGAAACAAAACAAAAGAGAGAGACAAAAATATAGTGGCACCTTAAAGACTCACTGCTATATTTTAGTGTGTACTTTATGGATCATGTCTGTCACCAATCAAGGGGATTCTTTGGAAACTAAACAGTAATGGGCCATTATGTACACAAGAATGCCAAGGAGATCAGTACTGGAGTAAGATTTCATTTTATTGCCTATTGAATACAATCCTAACAAACCAAAGAAATCATCATTCACTCAAGACATACATACTTACCAGGGGACACTGCTCAAAGGATGACCAGTCCTTTGCCAAAGGGGTGGAGGACTTGTCACAGCAGCCGATGGGATCCAGGCACATCCTATGTCAGTGTTGGTGAATCTATGCTACAGGTGTCAACAGTGACACTCAGAGCCCTTTCTGTGGGCACTCGACATAGACCCTTCACAGCCACCTCTATTCAGGTTAAATTGCTATATTGGCACTTTGCAAAAAATTAGTGGGTTTTGAATCACAGTTTGGGAACTTGGTCTCTAAAAGGTTCGCCATCACTGTCCTATGTCCATCTCAATCTTTTTCTGTAAGAAAATCCTGATGATAGGGCAGTACTGGGAAGGACTCCTGAACCCATGTTGGTTCTGGGCTGGATTCCCACACCCATGTGGCTGTTTCCTCTGAAACAATCTGTTAGCCCTGCTAGTCCTATACAAGATACTTCCCTTTTATTTCTGCACTTCCTCTTATCTCACAGTTACAATTTCTCAGTTCTGCAAACACCGCAGCTTCTCCAGACCCATACTGTATAAAAGTCCTTAGATAAAAATTGGATTAAACCAATCTGCCTTCATTTTGTGTTCCCTGATTCTTCAACTGTTTTATGGTCATTCATTCTCCTGACATGTCCACCGTCTTAGACTTAATGCTATGTCTATTTGACAATGATTTATACATGGACAATGACCAGGTAGAAATACAGAAGGACAAAGTGACTATAGTTGGATAGTATAGCCAGAGGCATAGCTAGGGTTTTCAGTGCCTGGAGACAAAGTCAGTTTTGCCCCCCCCCCCGGCCCCCTCGTGACAAGGTGTCATGCCCACCAAAGCCAAGCAGGGATGAGGGGTAGGGGTAGCTTAACTTAACTTGGCCACAGGATCTGCAGGACACTTGGGCTGTGTAGCCAGCTCACAGAGCTCAGTGATGGCGAACCTTTTAGCCTGGGGGAAAACCTGTTTGCACCCTACACCTGGGATTGATCCCCTACACCCTTCATCCTTTGTCTTCACCTGCAAGCTCTGGGAAACCCTGGGCTTGGTACTGCCAAGGTGGAAAGCTGAAGGTGGCAGCAATGATGATGATGATGAGGGTCACAGAAATTATTCCCCCTCCAGCAAGGGGGGAGGGCCTGGGAGGCTGCCCTGCCTCTTCCTGTGGGCTGCCTTCAGACCCTGGCTCAGAGAAAGGGCACAAGGGTTCCTGTTCAGCCATTGGCAAGCCTAGATATGGTGTAAAGGGTGCCGCCAGGGCCTGGCATCCCAACCAAGCCTCTCCAGCACCCCAGTCACCTGACCCAGGCAGAAGTGATCGACCAGATGAGGGAACCACTGGATCTAGGAGGTGGACAGGGCGTCCTGGGGAGGGTATCACAGAATCATATAACAGTTTAGTTGGAAGGGACCTTTAAGGCCACCAAGTCCATCCCCCTGTTCCATGCAGGAATAGAAATCAAAGGATATCTGCCAGGTGGTTGTCCATTTTTTCTTCTTGAATATCTCCAGTGTTAGAGCCCTCAGCACCTCTTGAGGTAATTGGTTCCATTGCAATACTGCTCAATCTGCCCCTACACAAAATATGCACTACCAGGTACCCTGGATAGAAAAGGAGTGCATTGTTCAGAAACATGTACATCCACTCAACAAATAGCTCAGTGGCTTGGGGATCTGGCTGCAGAGCTGGAGGCTGGGTGCTTGATTCCCCACTGGGCATCCTTGACAGGGGCCAGACCCAATGACCCACAGGGTCTTTCTCAGCCCTGCAATTCCGAGATCATAATCAACAGTAGCATTACCATCCCCTTCCTCTCTTCCCTTGATGGTCCTCCACCCCTCCTGCCAACCCCTGCCCTCCCAGACCCCTCCCCCCAGCTCTATCCTGTCATGAGACCACCTCTCTCTTACCCTGACATGCTCTTGGGGGGCACTTTCCTTCCACTTGCTGCCCCTCTTTCAACTACCCCACATAATTCAACTACCTGACAACATTCTCCCCTTGGCTCTTCACCTGGAGGGCATTTCCCCTCTTTCCCCACCCTCACTCTTCCTCACTAGCTGTCTGGCCCTGCCCACCAGCTGAAGCACGTTTGCATCTTTGGTGGGAATGCGAAATAGTCCAAAAGTTCTGGAAAAAAGTGAGCTAAGTAATATGATTAAGATAGACATAGATTGTAATCCAGAGCTGGCATTATTATCATTGTTAACAAGCAAATATTATGATGTTACAACAAAGGAACTAATAGAAAATCTTATGACAGCTGCTAGATTAATCATAGCAAAAAACTGGAAGTCAAAACTAGAACTTAAGATGAAAGACTGGTATAATGAACTTTGGGATATAGCTATAAACGATAAATTGTCTTGCAGTTTAAAGGTCAAATGAGGAGAAATGAAAAAAGACATTTTCTACGATATCTGGGGTAAATTTATAGATTATGTATTAGTCAAAGGAAAAGGGAAAGAGTCCATGAATATCTCACGACAATTCTGGAGAAGAGGACTTTAAGAAGATTACTAGAATAATAAGAGATGGAGCAATGAAGAAGAATGCATGGATCGTCCCGTGGGATGGGGGTACACTTATATTGTTTATTGTAGTTCTTTATTTCTTTATGTTGTTTGGATGTAGCTTAAAATTTAATAAAACATAATAAAACAATTCTGTGGAAGTGGGAGGGGGAGACATAAGAACATAAGAGCCATGCTGGATCAGGCCAAAGGCCCATCTAGTCCAGCTTCCTGTATCTCACAGTGGCCCCATCAGATGCGTTTGGGAGCACATGAGACTAGATATCTGTCTCCTGATACCACTCCCCTGCATCTGGCCCTTGAAGTACCCTGGTTTTAAACCTGGAGATTACACATCTCCATAATGGTTTGTAACCTGTGATGGACTTTTCCTCCAGGAATATGTCCAATCCCCTTTTGAAGGCATCCAAGCCAGATGCCATCACCACATCCTGTGGCAGGGAGTTCCATAGATTAACAACGCGCTGATGAAAAAAAAAAATTTCTTTTGTCTGTTCTTACTCTCCCAGCCCTCAGTTTGAGTGGATGTCCCCTAGTTCTGGTATTTTGGGAGAGGGAGAAGAGCTTCCCTCTATGCACTTTACTCATGCCTTGCATTATTTTGTACGTCTCAATCATATCCCCCCTCAGGCGCCTTTTTTCCAGACTAAAGAGGCCCAAATGTTTTAGCCTTTCCTCATAAGGGAGGTGCCCCAGCCCAGTAATCATTTTAGTCGCTCTCTTCTGCACCTTTTCCAGTTCCACTATGTCTTTCTTGAGATGCGGTGACCAGAATTGTACACAATACTTCAGGTGCGGTCTTACTATTGTTTTGTATAATGGCGTTATAATGTTGGCTGTTTTATTTTCAGTCCCCTTTTTGATAATCCCTAGCATGGAATTGGCCTTCTTCACTGCTGCCACACATTGGGGAGACACCTTCATGGAGCTGTCCACCAACACACCAAGATCTCTTTCCTGATCTGTCACGGATAACTCAGAGCCCATGAGTTGATAGATAAAGTTTGGATTTTTTGCCCCAATATGCATTACTTTACATTTGGTTACATTAAAACGCATTTGCCATTTTGTAGCCCATTCCCCCAGTTTGGAGAGATCCTTCTGGAGCTCTTCACAATCTTCTCTGGTTTTTACCACACGAAAAAGTTTTGTGTCATCTGCAAACTTGGCCACCTCACTTTTTATCCCTGTCTCCAGGTCATTTATGAACAGATTGAAAAGCACCGGTCCCAGGACAGATCCCTGGGGCACACCACTTTTCACCTCTCTCCATTGTGAAAATTTCCCATTGACACCTACTCTTTGTTTCCTGGATCTCAACCAGTTCTCAGTCCATAAGAGGACCTGCCCTCTTATCCCCTGACTGTGCAATTTTCTCAGCAGCCTCTGATGAGGGACTGTGTCAAAGGCCTTTTGAAAATCCAGATAGACTATATCCACCAGTTCACCCAAATCTACATGCCTGTTGACCTTTTCAAAAAATTCTAAAAGATTTGTCAGACAAGACTTACCCTTGCAGAAGCCATGCTTATTTTCTCTTAGCAAGGTTTGTTCTTCTATGTGTTTTAAGATTTTCTCTTGGATGAGGCTTTCCACCATCTTCCCGGGGACAGATGTAAGGCTAACTGGCCTATAGTTTCACGGGTCCCCCCTCCTTCCTTTTTAAAAAATTGGTGTGACATCTGCTATCCTCCAGTCCCCCGGCACTGTGGCCGTTTTAAGAGACAAGTTGCATATTACCGTTAAGAGATCGGCAATTTCATTTCTCAGTTCCCTAATAACCCTTGGGTGGATGCCATCTGGGCCCGGTGACTTGTTAATCTTCAATTTATCAATTAGTCCTAAAACCTCCTCTCTTTTAACCTGTATTTGATTTAATTCTTTAGTCTTCAGGCAGCGGAATCTGCTCAAGGTCTTCTGTCGTGAAGACAGATGGAAAGAACTCATTTAATTTCTCTGCAATTTCCAAGTCCTCTTTAATCTCCCCTTTTCCTCCCTCACCACCCAGAGGGCCAACTGGTTCTCTGGCAGGTTTTCTACTTCTAACATATTTAAAGAAGCTTTTATTATTTCCCTTTATATTGCTAGCCATGCATTCTTCAAAATCTTTCTTTACCTCTCTTATCATCTTCTTACATTTCTTTTGCCAGAGTTTGTGTTCCTTTTTATTTTCCTCACTTGGGGAGGATTTCCATTTAGAGAAGGACTCTAACTCAATTCGTTAACCATGCCGGTGCCCTCTTGGACTTTAATGAGCTCTTCTTTCTTTGTGGTATGCACTTGAGCTGGGCCTCTGTTACTGTTGTTTTAAACTGGTTCCATGCACTCTGAAGAGATTGGATTCTTCCAACCTTCCCCTTCAATTTCTTTCTAACTAGTTTCCTCATCTGAGGGAAGTTTGCCCTTCGAAAATCAAGGGTTTTTATGTCTGATTTGCTTGACACTCTTCCTCCAACATGCATGGCAATGACGGGGCGGGAGTGTGTGCACATGCACACTTGTGGCCCGTAGGCCTTCCTCTCTCTTCCCCTATCCTATCTCTCTCTCTCTCTCTCTCTCTCTCTCTCACACACACACACACACACACACACACACACACACACACACACACACCTGTTATTCATGCATTTTTCTTGCCTGCACACATGCACACACACTCTCCTGTCTTCCCTTCTGGCCACTGGTATGTCACCTGCTTCTCCCTGCTCCTTTTCCACCTCTTTCTCCACTGGGTGGGTGCACGAGGGGCGCCCTCTGTGAGCAGTGGGTTCCCAATGCACCTCTGTTGCTTCCACCAGCAGGCCTCCCATGGGTCTTGGTGATGCAACACCTTACTCCTGCACCTGCCCAGACCCCCTCCACATGGATGGGTGGGCAGGCGCTTGGGAGGAGACCCATCTGGGGAGCATGCAGGGGGGAGGGAAGGGTCCAACTCCAATGGCAGTGCTCCTGATTGCCTTTTCCTAGGGAGAAAGCTCATGGGTGTGTGGAACTTGGGGTGCAATTTCAACCTTACCAGCTCCTCCAGTGCCCTCAGACCTCTGCTCTCTGGGGTTTTTGCCCCCACTGTCCCTCCCCAAGTTATGCTAGTGAGTCTAGCAGGCACATGTTTCAAATTGTTTGAGTCAATGTGGCATTTCATACTTCATAATGACTTAACACCCTTGATTGATATTCAGTCCTTTTAAGTGAGTTTCTTTACCTTTGAAGTCTTTGAATAATGAATTTGGAATGGGTCTATAAGAGCATTGAGTCCAACCTTTGTTCTATGCAGAAATACAAATCAAAGCTTATCTGCCATTGGTTGTCTAAAGTTATCTTGAATGCCTCCTGCATTGGAGCATTCACAGCCTCTCAAGGTAATTGCCCATACAAATCTAAATGTTAGGAAGTTTTTCCTGATATTCATCTGAAATCTTGAATCCTGTAACTCAAGTCCATTGTAGTGTGACCAGCATTCTGGGTTCATCAAGAACAAATCCTGCTCCTCCTCTGTATGACAGCCCTTCAGATATTTGAAAAGCATTTTGCCCCTCTGCATTCTTTTCTCTAGACTAAACATGTGCAGTGTTCAGACCTGGACATAATACTCAAGGTGAGGACTAAGCAGTGCTGAATAGTGGGGGACAGGAAATTTTACTTTTGTTAAGGCAGCCTAAAATAGCATTTGCTTTTTTTGTGGCCACATGACACCTTTGGCTCATATTCAGCTTATGACCTACAAGAATTCCAAGATCCTTCCCACATGTAGTGTTGCTGAACCAGATGTTCATCTTATAACTGTGTGGTTTATTTTTCCTGGCTGCAGTACTTTGCACTTATCAGTGCTAAATCTAAATCTGTTGGTTTCAACCCAGGGCTCCAGCCTATCAAGATCATTTTGAATTTTGTTTCAGTCTTCCAGGGTATTAGCTATTCCATCCATTTTTGTGTCCTCCATGAGTCTGGCAAGTATTTCCTGCACTACCTTCTCCATGTCATTAATAAAAATGTTGAAGAACACTGGATCTAGGACTGAGCCTTGGGGTTCCCCACTTGTTACCTCCCACCCAATTAGAGAAGGAACCATTAATAATTACTCTCTGAATATACAATTGTGTATCCACCTTACACTAGCCTACACCTAGTTAGCTTGCTAATTGGGATATCATGAGGAACTTTGTCAAAATCTTTGCTGAAATCAAGATATACTATGTCTACAGCATTCTCTATGTCTATCAGGGAGGTTACCCAATCATGAAATTCGATCATATTAGTCTGCCAGGATTTGTGCAAATTTGTGTTTGCTTTAGTTATTACTGCATTGGTTTCTAGGTGCTTGCATAATAACCGTTTTAAAATTTGTTCCAGAATTTTCCTTGGGATTCTTGTCAGGCTGACTGGAATAAGTTCTCAGTTCCTTCTTTTTTGCCTTTTTTGGAAATTGGGATATTAGTCCTCCTTCAGTCAAATGGTTCCTTACAAATAATAATAATAATAATAATAATAATAATAATTATTATTATTATTATTATTATTATTATTATTATTATTATTATTATTATTATTATTATTA
>JAHTLZ010000274.1:12298697-12394885 GCA_023846285.1 Phrynocephalus versicolor | reverse complement strand
CTCTCTGCTGCTGCTCTGCAAGGAAAGAACTTGGAAGCTGCTGAGAGAGGAGGCTTGCAAACAATAGAGCAAGCACACAGTGAGCACACATCTGAGGGGGGTGGCACTTCTGATTACTTCATGTGCTTACAGTGATTGAGGGGATAGAGTGTTACCTTTAAATACCTGTTCTCACCAACATGCGCCTGATGGCTCGTGAAGACTTTAAAAGATAAAATAAAAAGGTTCTACCATACTAATTTCTTCTGGATGTTTGTGTTCCCAAGCTGAGCTACCTCTGAGGAGATCCTTTAAAAAGGAGCAAGTTAGCACTGGAAAGTTTCTGAGGTGTTTCTAGTTAGAGTAGAGCTGCTTTAGAGGCCCACACACCATTAGATTTTGAATAAACAACAACAGAAGAAAATAGGTAGTATAAGTGTACATTTTTGAGACCCAGAATATTGCACATGTTAAAATGGAGTTGGAGGGACTAGCTGTAGTTACCTGTAGCACCTGTGCCATGTTTGTCATTTTGACAAAGCATGTGCAGAACTACACTTGCAGCAAGTGCAAGCTGGTTGCACTACTAGAAGAGAAGGTCCAGTAGCTAGAGGCCCACATAGCAAACCAGCAGGAAATCAAGGAGCTTGAACTCTTATTGGACAGAGTGGAGCAGACTATCCTTGACAAAGAAGAGACAGGGCACACTTTTGAGGAAGAAGTCACTTCACTAACTCAGGAGGTAGATGCGTGGAGGATTGTGACTCAAAGAAGAAGAAGGCCAAGGGATCACTCTGAGAGTCACAAATTACAGAATCATTTTGAGGCTCTTTCCCTCATCACACCTCAGGACAAATGCACAGAGAAACAACTGGTTCCACCTGAGGATCTCTCCCTCATCACAATTGATGAGATGCAGGATCAAGTGCCAGCAGATGAACAGGCTGCAGGAGAGATGCTTCTTGTACTAGGGGATTCAATTATTAGAAATACAGAGGGATGGATTTGTGATGAGCACAATAACAGCATGGTCACCACTTGCCTGCCAGGTGCAAAGCTTGCAGACATCAAGAGATATCTAAATAGCTTGTTAGAGAGAACCGGGAAGGAGCCAGTAGATCATGGTACACATTAGTACCAATGATGTCGGGAAGGCCAAGTAGTCAGTCCTTGAAGCCAAATGCATGTTGTTAGGAAGAACATGGAAGTCCAGGCCTTCCAAGGTAGCATTTTCAGAAGTGCTGCTTGTACCTCGTGCAGGAAACACCAGGCAGGCAGAGCTCAGAAGCCTCAATGCATGGATGAAGTGATGGTGTTGAGAGGAGGGCTTCAGATTTGTCAGGAAATGGAGAACATTTTAGGACGAGCCAAACCTGTTCAGCAGGGACAGTTTTCACTTGAACCATGATGGCACCAGATTGCTGGTACTCAACATCAAAAGGGCTGCAGCTTTTAAACTGATAACTGGGGGAAAGCTGACAGGAGATGAGTGGCATCCAGTTTGGAACACCTCTTCCCCGTGGAACGAGGTTGGAGAGGATATAGAACCACCAAGTGATTACATAGTAGGTATTAGCACTGGGAGATTAATGGGATGTGGTAGTTTGTCTACTGGAATTAAAAGCTGCTGATGGAAAAGAAAAAAGAAGCAGCCACTCTTGGGTGACCAACTGTACAGGTGCTTCTATGCCAATGCTTGAAGCCTCTGAGCAAAGATGGGAGAACTTGATCATTTGGCAGCTAGGGATAACATTGATATAATAGCCATAAGAAAAACCTGGTGGAATGCAGAGAACCAGTGGGATACAGCAATCCCAGGCTATAAACTCTATAGAAGGGATAGAGAGGGGCAGGTTAGAGGTGGAGTGGCCATCTATTTCAAAGAAGGGGTAAAATCCAGCAGAATGGAGATTGATGGTGGGCCTGACTCCACCATAGAATCTCTGTGGATTAAACTACCAGTTCCAGGAGCAATGTAATAGTGGGGGTATGCTATCGTCCACCAGATCAAAATTTTGAGGGGGACCTTGAAAAAAGAGACAAATCATGGAGGTGTCTAAGATGGATAGGATAGTAATCATGGGGGACTTCAATTATCCCCACATTTATTGGGAAAATGCGAGCTTGGGGCAAGAAAGAGAAGCCGGGTTTCTCGACATGCTGAATGACTGTGCCTTAGAGCAAAATGTCATGGAGCCCACCCGAGAACAGGCAACTCTGCATCTAATACTGTGTGATACTCAGGACCAGATCAGGGATGTGAATGTCACTGAGCCTCTGGGGAACAGTGACCATGCTGCAATTTCCTTTGCCATGCATGTCGGAGGAAGAGTGTCAACCAAATCAGACATAAAAACCCTTGATTTTCAAAGGGCAAACTTCCCTCAGATGAGGGAAAACTAGTTAGAGAGAAATTGAAGGGGAAGGTTAGAAGAATCCAATCAGATGAGGAAACTAGTTAGAGAGAAATTGAAGGGGAAGGTTAGAAGAATCCAATCTCTTCAGAGTGCATGGAGCCTGTTTAAAACAACAATAATAGAGGCCCAGCACAAGTGCATACAACAAAGAAAGAAGAGCTCATTTAAGTCCAAGAGGACACCGGCATGGTTAACGAGTGGAGTTAAGAGGCTCTAAAGTGCAAGGAGAGGCCTTTCTGTAAATGGAAATCCTCCCCATATGAGGAAAATAAAAAGGAACACAAACTCTTGCAAAAGAAATGTAAGAAGATGATAAGAGAGGCAAAGAAAGACATTGAGGAACACATGGCTAGCAATATAAAGGGAAATAATAAAAGCTTCTTTAAATATTTTAGAAGTACAAAATCTGCTAGAGAACAGGTTGGCCCTCTGGATGGTGTGGGAGGTAAAGGAGGACTTGGAAATTGCAGAGAAATTTAATGAATTCTTTGCATCTGTCTTCACTACAGAAGACCTTGAGCAGATTCCGTTGCCCAAATGGCCGCTCTTGACTAAAGAATTAAATCAAATACATGTTAAAAGGGAGGATGTTTTAGGACCCATTGATAAAATGAAGATCCACAAGTCACCAGGCCCAGATAGCAACTACGCAAGGGTTATTAGGGAACTGAGAAATGAAATCGCGGCTCTGTTAATGGTAATATGCAACTTGTCTCTTAAAACGGCCACAGTGCTGGAGGACTGGGGGATAGCGGGTGTCACACCAAATTTTAAAAAAGGAAGGAGGGAGGCCCGGGAAACTACAGGCTGGTTACCTTTACTTCTGTCCCAAGGAAAATGGTGGAAAGCCTCATCTAAGAGAAAATCTTAAAACATAGGAAAAATACCTTGCTGAGGGAAAATCAGCATGGCTTCTGTAAGGGTAAGTCTTGCCTGACAAACCTTTTAGAATTCTTTGAAAAGGTCAACAGGCATGTGGATTTGGGTGAACTGGTGGATATTGTCTATCTTGATTTTCAGAAGGCTTTTGACACAGTCCCTCACCAAAGGCTGCTGAGAAAAGAGCACAGTCAGGGGATAAGAGGACAGGTCCTCTTATGTATTGAGAACTGGGTGAGATCCAGGAAACAAAGGTGTCAATGGGCAATTTTCACAATGGAGAGAGGTGAAAAGCGTTGTGCCCCAGTGATCTGTCCTGGGTCTGCTGCTTTTCAATCTATTCATAAATGACCTGGAGACAGGGATAAGCAGTGAGGTGGCCATGTTTGCGGATGACACTGCAGAAGGATCTCTCCAAACTGGGGAATGAGCTGCAAAATGGCAAATGCATTTCAATGTAGGAAAATGTAAAGTAATGCATATTGGAGTAAAAAAAAATCAAAACTTTATCTATCAACTCATAGGCTCTGAGCTATCTGTGATGGATCAGGAAAGACATCTTGGTGTGTTGGTGGACAGCTCAATGAAGGTGTCTACTCAATGTGTGGCAGCGGTGAAGAAGGCCAATTCAATGCTAGGGATTATCAAAAAAGGGATTGAAAATAAAACAGCCAACATTATAATACCATTATACAAAATGATAGTAAGGCCACACCTGGAGTATTGTGTACAATTCTGGTCACCGCATCATAAAAAAGACATAGTGGAAAAGGAAAAGGTGCAGAAGAGAGTGACTAAAACGATTACTGGACTGGGGCACCTCCCTAATGAGGAAAGGCTAAAACATTTGGGGCTCTTTAGTCTGGAATAGGGGATATGATTGAGATGTACAAATAAAGGCAGGGCATGAGTAAAGTGGATAGAGGGACGCACTTCTCTTTCTCTCAAATTGAAGGCTGTGATAGTAAGAACAGACAAAAGAAAATATTTTTTCACCCAGTGCATTGTTAATCTATGGAACTCCCTGCCACAGGATGTGATGATGACATCCGGCCTGGATTCCTTTAATAGGGGATTGGACAGTTTCCTGGAGGAAAAGTCCATCACAGGTTACAAACCATGATGGAGATATGTAATCTCCAGGCTTAAAACTGGGGTACTTCAAGGGCCAGATGCAGGGGAGTGGTATCAGGAGACAGATATCTAGTCTTGTGCACTCCCAGATACATCTGGTTGGGCCAGTGTGAGATACAGGAAGCTGGACTAGATTGGACTTTGGCTGATCCAGCATGGCTCTTCCACTGCGTGGTCAAGTATGTGGTGCGCACAGGATGTGACCGAGATTTAGGCCTTGGCTTGGGGGCAAGTTGGTGTGGAATTGATGACAGGAAATGCTATGCAGAAGCTTCATAGCCGAACTCCGCAGTCATTCCCTTGAGCATCCGCTGCCCATTATGTTAATCCACTTTGGTGGAAATGATATGACACGAATGGTAAAGCACTTGTCCTCCAGGTCATCAGTGGCGTGAGCGACTTCCATTGTTGATGCCCTTCAACTCACATCATATGGTTGAAAATAATTCTGCATTTGGCCTCCCCCCCCCCCCCCGGTATGATCCTAAAAAGATGCATAAGGCAAGGAAGAGTGGTCTCAGATTTGTGATAAAACACCCTAACATCACAGTCCACAACAAAGACCTGTTTTGCCCAGATGGCATTCATTTATCTGATATGGCCCAAAAGATACTCCTCCGCAACCTACAAGAGAGCCTGTGGGTCCAGCTGCTCGGCTTTATGGGGTAAAGAGTCATAGAGTCTAGTCTCTTTAGTGTGGCGGGTAGTGCAAGTCACACCCTCATTATGTCAAGCCCGCCCTTTAAATGGCACTGTAAGGTGCTTGGCAGCCCTCATATAAAATTACAATAATTCAATAATAGGTATAAGTGACACTATAACAACAGGTCAGGTAAATGAGGGCTGCACTTCCCGTTAAGAGATGCAGGAGGGGAGGCACACCTAATTACCTTAACACTGTCCTCCCCTATCCCTCGCAATCTTACCTAGCCTTCGAGGGGTAGTCTTTAAGAACATCTACAGATGTTAACCACTTGTGCCACGGCACAGGTCCTCCTTTATTTCCAGTTAAATGTTCATCGTTAAATATTGTTATCCTTGTTATCAATAATTTGTGGTCCATATTAACCCAAATTTTGGTGTCGCCTTACTCTTTCAGTCTGGGTCGGCAAAGTCTTTCCTTTTGGAAAAGGCTGAGCTAAAATAAAAATTGAGCAATTCTACTTTTCCTTTGTTTCTTTTTTCATTTTTCCATCTCCGCTGAGTAGCTGAGCTACTTTTTCTTTTCTTTTGTCACTTGCTACGCATATACCAGAAGAATGCTCATTTGCTGTTTTTAGCCTCTATAGCAAGGGTGCCCAAACTTTTTGTAAGGAGGGCCAGATTTGGTGGCTAAGAATGTGTCAGGGGCCGGTTGCTCCCCAACCCTGCCATCCCACTGCAAGCCCCACCCACTTTCTTTTTAAAAAATGGGGTGAAGGAGGGGGAGGGAGGGGTGGGCCAGCCAGCCCGCTGGCCACTCAGAATGGCCTGACGGGCCGGATTTGGCCCCCAGGCCGGACTTTGGGCAGGCCTGCTCTATAGCTAACCTCAGTTCATTGTGTGCTTTTGCTTATGTAATATCATCCCTGCAATTCCTTGTGACCTGTCTGAACTCTTCCTTTGTGACATGGCCTTCTTTCCACTTCCTATAAGGGTCCTTTTTGATCTTGTAAGGATATCCCAGACGTTCCTACCCTGTGTGAGTTTAGAACTTCTTCCCAGACTGCTATAAATCTTCCTCAGATATCTTACTGCAGAGGTCTGGAAGCTGCTACACTCCATGGGTTCTTTTAAAAGACTTCACGTCTTTTTAATGCGGTGATGTTCTATATAACTCACCAACACAGAATCCAAGCACCTTTTATAATTAAATTCATTTATTAAAAGTTAATGAGGATTACGCACGATATTTCTTCTATCTGGAATATAACAAAGCTTAATATCTAATACTCTATTGTTTCAGAATCAGAATCAGAATCATAATACTTTTATTGGTCAAGTGTGGTTGGACACACCCAGAATTTGTTTTGGTAAAATATGCTCTCTATATAAAAGGAAATATAAGAATCATACTGTATAGTCAACAATAAAAACACAGTACAACAGTACAATATAACATATTATTTAAAAAGGAAGAAGAAAAGTAAAAATTAATTATTCAACAGTTTGATTGCACTTGGAAAGAAACTATCTTTATATCTAGTTCTCCTAGTGTGCAATGCCCTAAAATGTCGCCCTGAGGGTAACAATTGAAACAGGTTATGTCCAGGATGTGTGGAATCTGTATATATTTTCATTGCCCTCTTTTTAGCTCGTGATGCCAGGACCCTGCCTGTCACAGAACCTGATTCTGAGGGGTTAAATGGTGAAGAGCTGCTGGAGGAGCCTTGCAGCTCAAATCAGCAGGCAACTGGGTCTGATGACTCAGCTGAAAATGTATCTTCTCCCCCTAGAAGGGCCATGAGCAGGATTCTGCAAAGACGTGCTACCAGGAGGTCTAGGGAAAGGGTCTTTGATGCTAGATGGGGAATCAGAGCAGCAAGCCCTGAGTACTAGCAGAAGCCTTTCCAGGAGTAAGGGTGTGTTCCCTGTGATAAAGTCAAAATTTAAGCTAAAAATTGGTATCGGTTGTTTTCTTTGTAAGTTGTCAATGCACCATTATAAATTGCCAATACACCATTGATGGTTCATCAAAATTGCCACACTGAGTTAGTTGTATAGCAAAAGGTTTATTAAAGACAGATAGAGATACAGCACAGGACACAGACAGTACAGAAAATGGGTTAGCTTAAGGATCCAAGGCGCAGCACGGCCAGATGGCCCTGCTGCCCTGGACCGTACAGAAAATGGGTTAGCTTGAGGATCCGAGGCACAGCATACAGGCCAGACGGCCCTGCTGTCCTGGACAAAGGAGTGATGGCTTTCTGATGGTTTTTATACTCTTTTGCATGGTGTACTGACGTATTTCGTTCGTCTCTACACGTGCCTACATGGGCTTTCATGTGCTTGTTCATCAGCTCATGTTCTTTGGCTTATGGCCATTTGGCTGTCAAAGCCTAGAATGACTTGACCCTATTTTGTTTGATTTCAAGTTGGTTCCTTGTTCCTGGATAACTGTCATATGTTGCTCTCAGCAAAACGACACTTCAGTACCATAAGATAGTGTCAACATGGGCCATCTTGGCCTTGTCTTGCTGGCATAGACTGCCGCCCACGTTGTACAGTAAGATAGCGTGCCAAGTCCCAGCTGGCAAGTTTTGCTCTTATGCTGGGTCAATTTGACCTTGTACCCTGTCAGCACATTTTGGTCTGCTTATAATATATCTTGATTTTGAGACGTGCTCATTCGTCCCTATCAGTCCTCCCTTTTCTCTTCGCGAAAGTTGAAAAAAGTTGAATAAAAACTATTTTGAAACTAATGCTAAGAAGTATAACACTCAATTTCTTAAGCCTTTTGTCTGCTGGATGATTTAAGACCTTCCAGCGGCCATTTTACTTTAACTGCGTTGCTTTATTATGTTTTATTTGTCATGGACCTGATTGATTGTATGTCTCTTGTATAGTTATAACAGTATAGGTATTGTTTACATCCATGAATGAGTAAGTGAAAGGACCTTACTATTCTGACATATATCTAGGTGTATCTATTTTCTTTGTGGGTAGGTGTAATCTAATAGCTGATTTACTAGAGGTGACATAATGCTTTTTGTTAACAGCAAGGAGGTCTTGTTTGCTTAGGACCTAAGATTCTGTGAAATTGCAATTTGTATAATCACAACTTCCCCCATTTTTTTTACAGCATACATTAAAATTCATAACACAAAATACATTTAAAGTCTCCTTAGAGGGTGGCATTTGGTTGACAGTGGGGTGCTCTGCTGTTTGAATTGTAAGGTGAAGCAGAGACCCAGGATATTTTGTATGAGGCTCAAACCAGGGGCATAAATCAAACTCTTGTGTTCAATAACTGGAGTGGCTTATTTCTGCAAACCATTTTAAACTGTATAATAGATTGGCATAAGGGAATCAGGAGGGCATGGACAATACATATATACCACAAGGCTGAATAGGAGGGCTATAGGCATCAGTTAAAATGAAGCTTTGATAAATTGAATTTGGGGACAACTATTCTGTAAAATATGTTGATTGACACCATTGATGATGTGCTGGGTTATAGGGCCCATTGGGTTTGGAAAAACAATTGGAAAAACAAGTGTTTTCTGTTCCTTTGACTGCTAAACAAAATGAATAAATATGTGGATACCCTTCTTGTGAATGACAGAAGTTCAGTTGACACATGAAAGTATCTTATACAATACAAAGGTAAGGTAAGGGATATGATAGCAAGGGTAGCACATAACAGAATACAGTAAGGCTACTAGAATCACAGAACATACAGTATGCTTCAAAAACATCATAAACAGTAATTGCTTCTAAACATCAGCTGTAGATGACTGCAAAGATGCTGGGCTATGTTGGCTGCAAAAATAAACAGGTAGATGTGCTAAAAGGACCTGTAAAGGTCATGCTGGCAGTCTGTGGTAGTGGTGGTGAAGTTTGGTGCCATTATAACAGTTCAGGATGATTCTTAAAAGGAGAAACACTGCCGTAATTGGAACAAAACAATTGCAGATTAAGACAGTCTTTTTAAAGTGCCTTGTTTGCTTCCGTGACTCTGCAACCAGTTCGTTGTTTTGCTTCAGCTGAGACAGCTAGACGGCTGCAGGTGATGATAAAGGCATACAGTACCACTCTACTTGATGATGAAGCTGGTACGGCCACCGTGACCCGAAAACAGGAACGATAAGGCTGGAACTGTCGATGCAAGGGGGGGGCACAACGAAACAGCTGTCAGACTTGATGTTCCTTGGAAGGTTGTTGATTAGGAAGCGGCACAGAGGCAGGATGGCAGGATTAACTGAATCGGCAGTTGAACTCAGGCAGGACTCATCCGAGACCCTCGGGAGTAGGCAGAGTCTTAGAATTTGGAGCAGCCAAAAGCCAAAAGGTGTTTCTGCAGGTACAGCTTTGTGGAGGGAGACAATGCACAGTGGGGGAATAGCAAAATTTACACTTTAAAATTCTCTGAAACCTAATTTCTGAAGCCTTATTTGAAACACAATGCACAGTGGGGGAATAGCAAAATTTACTCTTTAAAATCTCTGAAACCTAATTTCTGAACCCTAATTTAAAACACAAGAACAGTACAGTAACAAAGTAGACATATTTCCGTTTGTTAAGAGAAGGCTCCATATATGGCTAGGATATATTATAGCTATTCCCCACTTTTCCCCCAAGATGTCAGATTTTCATATTGTTATTAATAATAGACCACTAAGTTTCAAATCTTCAGGATGGCATCCTTTGTTCACAACTGAAGCCTTATACATTCTCTTTAGCAGTCAGAGGAAGTTTGTCTCAGAATATAACAAAGAGTGACCCTTTTAGAATACAGTGGTACCTTGCACAAAGGAATCAATTTGTTCCAAATGGAATTATGCTAAGCAAGTTTTCCCTATACAACTCTTCCTAGAGGGATGCATTGAAGATGGAGCAATCCCATCTTTATGTTGTACAGATTCTATGTTATACAAACTATTTGCTATAGAAGGGTCCACTGCATTCCAAATTTGAGTACACAAATTCACATATCAAATATATTTTTTGATAGAACAACACTAATTGATGAGCATCAGGGCAATTGATTAAAATTACAGTGAGCCAGCTAAGGCAGATTCAAAGAACAAACAAAGAAACAAACAGCAGACAAGATGAAAGAGTACTAAATTTTTAAATCTTCTAAATAGTATTTTGACTTAACACATTTTCTAAGTGAATTAGCAGTTATGATGGCTAAACATGAACACAAAACACAAAGAAACAGAATGTTTTATAGGCACTGCCTTGGCCAAATGCAGAATTTAAATAAGTTCCCATATCCAATAGAAAGCTGATTGCTTGTTGCAGTGTTTTAACAAATATTTTTTTTTTGATCACCTTAAACAAATTGAAAACTGGTTTGGACTATATATATTATTATTATTATTACTTAACAATTCATGGTATCTTGTTAACTTGTCTTCCTACTTAAAAGTTTGTCAAAACCACAACATTTCGCAACACCATCTTTTTCACTTCCACAGACCCTCTGCAACTTTACATATGCCCTATATTTTCCTTCCTATAAATCCCTCATGCCTTTTAAGTAACTGTAACAGTTATAACACTTTCCTTTATACAATCTCCTTTCATGAAATATATTTTATCCTTTCCATTTTTCCTTATTTCATAGTAACCACTTTTCTCCTTCACATAGGCTTTTCACAATCTAAATTCAAATTAGCAACATAGCATCATTGTTAAATATCAAGATCTAAGTCATTACAGTATAATAGTTATAAATCATGGATCAGTGTTCATTCAAGAATTAAATTGTCATGGGTTTAAATTTCAGTGACATCCAATTTTATTCATCCCACTCATGGCCAAATAATTAAAACAAGAGGCAACACAAAGGACTATTTTTTTTTTTTGGACAAAACATAAATGACAGCCTTAGACAACACACAACAGAGATTGAGGAAAAATATATGTGTGCATAAGGAACCAAGGAGAGAGAGAGAGTTTAGAACGAAATGCAGAAGAAAAATAGTTTTAAGTTTAAGTTGTTAGAAGGAAAGAATTCCATAGATCAAACTTTGGAGTAAAATAGTCAATTTTGGCCTGAAAAAATCACACTAAATTGATTTGATGCTGTCAAAATCAGCACAAGCAGAAATATCCAGTTTCCACAGCAGAATTATGAAACCCAATGCAGAGACAGGGGCAAAATTCCTGTCCTTAATTACCTAATAAATGTCACACAGACTTCCCCATTACAACACCTCAATTAACCACAAAACAAAGCAAATTCTCTAAAAATTCTATAAAAATGTCCCTAAACTCTTTTCCCATAAAATCTCAGAACAAAATTCTCATATTTCCCATAAAATCTCAGACAACAACTGAATTACACAAAACATTTCTTCTTATATTTAATGACACAAAATGTTTCTTCCAGGCTACACAAGCCAAACTCTTTTCCAGGCTACACAAGCCCATTTTCAGACCTTTATTTTTGCACACACATACAAGGGAGGGGGACGTGGAACGCACTCAGGGTACATACATAAGAACATAAGAACATAAGAACATAAGAACATAAGAACATAAGAAGAGCCATGCTGGATCAGGCCAAAGGCCCATCTAGTCCAGCTTCCTGTATCTCACAGCGGCTCCACCAGCTGCATTTGGGAGCGCATGAGACTAGATATCTGTCTCCTGATACCACTCCCCTGCATCTGGCGCCTGAAGTACCCTGGTATTAAGCCTGGAGATTACATATCTCCATCATGGTTTGTAACCTGTGATGGACTTTTCCTCCAGGAATCTGTCCAATCCCCTTTTGAAGGCATCCAGACCAGATGCCATTACCACATCCTGTGGCAGGGAGTTCCACAGACCTACAACGCGCTGGGTGAAAAAGTATTTCCTTTTGTCAGTTCTTACACTCCCAGCTCTCAATTTGAGTGTATGTCCCCTAGTTCTGGTATTTTGGGAGAGAGAGAAGAGCTTCCCTCTATCCACTTTACTCATACCCTGCATTATTTTGTATGTCTCAATCATATCCCCCCTCAGACTAAAGAGGCCCAAATGTTTTAGCCTTTCTTCATAGGGGAGGTGCCCTAGGCCAGTAATCATTCTAGTCACTCTCTTCTGTACCTTTTCTAGTTCCACTATGTCTCTCTTGAGATGCGGTGACCAGAATTGTACACAATACTCCAGGTGGGGCCTTACTATTGTTTTGTATAATGGCATTATAATGTTGGCTGTTTTATTTTCAATCCCCTTTTTGATAATCCCTAGCATGGAGTTGGCCTTCCTCACCGCAGCTACACATTGGGGAGACACCTTCATGGAGCTGTCCACCAACACACCAAGATCTCTTTCCTGATCCGTCAGAGCCCATGAGTTGATAGATGAAGTTTGGATTTTTTGCCCCAATATGCATTACTTTACATTTGTTTACATTAAAACGCATTTGCCATTTCTCAGCCCATTCCTCCAGTTTGGAGAGATCCTTCTGGAGCTCTTCACAATCTTCTCTGGTTTTTACCACACGGAAAAGTTTTGTATCATCTGCAAACTTGGCCACCTCACTGCTTATCCCTGTCTCCAGGTCATTTATGAACAGATTGAAAAGCACCGGTCCCAGGACCGAGCCCTGGGGCACACCGCTTTTCACTTCTCTCCATTGTGAAAATTTCCCATTGACACCTACTCTTTGTTTCCGGGATCTCAACCAGTTCTCAATCCATAAGAGGACCTGCCCTCTTATCCCCTGACTGTGCAATTTTCTCAGCAGCCTTTGGTGAGGGACTGTGTCAAAAGCCTTTTGAAAATCCAGATATACTATATCAACCGGTTCACCCAAATCCACATGCCTGTTGACCTTTTCAAAAAATTCTAAGAGATTTGTCAGACAAGATTTACCCTTACAGAAGCCATGCTGATTTTCTCTCAGCAAGGTTTGTTCTTTTATGTGTTTTAAGATTTTCTCTTGGATGAGGCTTTACACCATCTTCCCTGGGACAGATGTAAGGCTAACCGGCCTGTAGTTTCCCGGGTCCCCCCTCCTTCCTTTTTTAAAAATTGGTGTGACATCTGCTATCCTCCAGTCCTCCGCAACTGTGGCCGTTTTAAGAGACAAGTTGCATATAACCGTTAAGAGATCTGCAATTTCATTTCTCAGTTCCCTAATAACCCTTGGGTGGATGCCATCTAGGCCCGGTGACTTGTTAATCCTCAATTTATCAATTAGTCCTAAAACCTCCTCTCTTTTAACCTGTATTTGATTTAATTCTTTAGTCAAGAGGGGCGGCTCAGGCAGCGGAATCCGCTCAAGGTCCTCTGTCGTGAAGACAGATGCAAAGACCTCATTCAATTTCTCTGCAATGTCCAAGTCTTCCTTAACCTCCCCTTTTCCTCCCTCACCATCCAGAGGGCCAACTGGTTCTCTGGCAGGTTTTCTACTTCTGACATATTTAAAGAAGCTTTTCTTATTTCCCTTTATATTGCTAGCCATTCGTTCCTCAAAGTCTTTCTTTGCCTCCCTTATCATCTTCTTATATTTCTTTTGCCAGAGTTTGTGTTCCTTTTTATTTTCCTCATTTGGGGAGGATTTCCATTTACAGAAAGACCTCTCCTTGTGCTTTAGAGCCTCTCTAACTTCACTCGTTAACCATGCTGGTGTCCTCTTGGACTTAAATGAGCGCTTCTTTCTTTGTGGTATGCACTTGTGCTGGGCCTCTATTATTGTTGTTTTAAACAGGCTCCATGCACTCTGAAGAGATTGGGTTCTTCTAACCTTCCCCTTCAGTTTCTCTCTAACTAGTTTCCTCATCTGAGGGAAGTTTGCCCTTCGAAAATCAAGGGTTTTTATGTCTGATTTGGTTGACACTCTTCCTCCAACATGCATGGCAAAGGTAATTGCAGCATGGTCACTGTTCCCCAGAGGCTCAGTGACATTCACACCCCTGACCAGGTCCTGAGTATCACACAATATTAGATCCAGAGTTGCCTGTTCTCGGGTGGGCTCCGTGACAAGTTGCTCTAAGGCACAGTCATTCAGCAAGTCGAGAAACCCAGTTTCTCTTTCTTGCCCGGAGCTCGCATTGGCCCAGTCAATGTGGGGATCATCTATCACCTTTAAAAGGTCTCGGAGGGCTACAGACAGATTCTGCATGGCATCAATTAGTGTTTGATAAGGATTTTGAGCCATGTCTGACAAATCATGAACTGACAAGAATTGCTTCTGCCTTGTAAGAATCCAGCCTGTGGTTTCAGGCTTTAACTAAACAATATACAAGAGAAATGGCAAAATACAAGCTTTACTCCAATTAAAAACAATACGCCGCAATAAGTCCTTGGGGAATTGCTGGCTGATAAGGAAGGACTTTCACTGCCAAGTTTGCTTTCTTAGAGAAAAAAGTTCATGCTGTCAAGTGGCTTTCAGAGGGAAAAAAGGGTGGGGGCCGTGTTCCTTTTTAAAAATGAGCGCTTAGCAATGCAGAATAAGGCAGACACTTGATTTGTTAACTGATTCTGCCGCACAAGGCAATGCGGCTGCTACTTGGGACTTTTGAGCCAATTAATATAAAAACAGGGATACTTTAAATCATCATAGTTTATCTCTGGGCAAGAAGAAAAACAAGTCAGGGAGCCAAGTTCTGCAGCCAAAAAAACTATTTCTCCCCTATTAACCAAGCAAGAAAATTTTTTGACTTACCATAGCTGGAACCAAGACGGTCCAAGGAGAAGGGGAAGGGGGAAGGTTAGGGCAGAGGTTAGAGAAGATTGCCAATAGCTGAAAACAAGGACAGTCCAAGGAAAAAAACTCTCACGTGGGAGGCAAGCTGAGACCTGTTCACCCTCGCCGCTGGCAGAAGATTCTCCAGCGTAGCTTGGGTTCCTGGCCGACTGCGCCATCTGATAAGGTCAAAATTTAGCTTAATTATATTCTTTGATAGATATAGGAACACAGAGTTATAGGTAGTAGCAAGAATATAATATACCCTACTGTGCACTGTGAAAAAGATCCAAAGACTGTAGAAAATAGTCTAACCCAGCTTCCAATTGCTCTAATGTGCCAACAATATATTGCAATTAAAGTAATATATAAAGCAATATATATGCAATTAAAGTAAGGCAGATGAGGGTTGAGTACATCTTAATCTAACAACTTATTTTAGTAAACCTATGTGACCACTAGACAGACACCTCCGGCCGTCATATTGGGCAAATTGCCATTATATTATCATTGCTCGCCTGTTTGTCCAGGATCGCAGTTAGATATGCTCAGTTCAGACACAATAGATATTTGAAAGTTACCACAATTACCCACCGAAGCATTAGTTTCTCAGCCAGTCTGATTCTAAAACAGCTTGTATGTGTTGTGGTTAGCTAGCCCATTGAAATTGCATGTTTTGGTTATAGTTGACCTCTTTTCCGGATGGATAGAGGCATACCCTTGTGCTCGTGCAGACGCAGTCACGGTAGCAAAAAAGCTGCTTAAGGACCTTATCCCGAGGTTTGGTCTGCCCCTCATTGTGGGGTCAGATTTAGGCCGCCATTTTTGTAATCAAGTCATTGCTGAAGTATGTAGGGCCCTCATTGTGCCTATCACCCCCAGAGTTCAGGAAAATGCGAGAGATACAACTATACTTTGAAAAACAAGATTTCAAAAATTTGTGCTGAAACTGGCCTCCAATGGCCAGATGCTCTTAACATTGCTCTCATGTCCATCCACTCAACCCCACAACAGAAACATAATCTCTCACCCCATGAGATAATCACTGGAAGACCCATGAGGATGCCATCCTCACCCCCGGTCCCGATTTCCCCCTCTGATATTCATGTGTTAGATCAGTGCTCCCCAATCTTTTTATCCCCACGGACCGGTAAATGTTTGATAATTTTTCTGTGGCCCGCTTGTTTTGATTTAATAATTTTGATTTAACCTCCGTTTTCCCCCCTCCTTCGTCTCCGAAACCGCCTTCGCCTTCCGAGTCCCAACCACCCCCTCACCCCCTCCTCCTCTCGTGGGCCTGCCTCGACGGGCCCAACCGGCCCCCACCCGCCACCAGCCTCACGCGGTAGCCTCCCCACCGGCAGAGGACGAATCCTTCCCCCACCCCACCCCACCCCACCCCCACACACCCGCCAACCCCCGCTGGGAGAGGCCGTTTCCCCGCTTCTCCTCCTCTTCGAGCCTCCGCGTCCACCGGGCTCCGGGAGATTTCAGGCGCTCCCCTTGAAAAGGCACCTGATGGAGATGGAGGTGGGGGGGAAGCAGGAAAAGAGGAAGATAGGAGATGGACTGCCCCCATGAGGGCAGCCCCAGCCTGACCTCTGCAGAGCTGAGTCTCCGGTTTGAAGAGTCATAGAACAGGGAAGTTGGAAGGGATCCTTAATCATTTCCGGGAGCCGGGCCGCCGCCGCCAGTGAAATGATTTGAAGTTCCTCGGGCGGCGTCCCGGTGCGGATTGATCCACGGCCCGGCACTGGTCCGCAGCCTGGGGGTTGGGGAACACCGTGTTAGATGACACCATGCTGGAATACTGCAAAGCCCTTATTGCATGTATCTCAGGTTTTCATTCTCAGGTTGCTGGAGCCCTCCCTCAGTGTCCAGACAAGCCATGTCATCCCTTCCAAGTTGGTGACTGGGTGTACATAAAGTCTTTCCAACGCAAGAACTGCCTCCAACCCTGGTGGAAAGGCCCGTTTCAGATCCTGCTGACAACCAACACAGCTGTCCGCTGCGCTGGCTATCCTTCCTGGGTCCACGCCTCACACTGCAAAAAGGTCGCTGCGCTTGCAACTGATCCAACCAACCCTGCCATCTCGATCAGCAATCCTGCTTCTCCTGTGAGCACCAACACATTATCTCAGTTCAACAAAGATCCTACTACTGCTTCTGCGCCGCTTCCCAGATACAACCTACGACCCCATCGCAAGGAACATTGAGACTGACAGCTGATTCGTTGTGGGTCCCCCCTCGCATCAACAGTTCCAGCCTTATCGTTCCTGTTTTTGGGTTGCGTGGCCATACCAGCTTCATCATCAAGTGGAGTGGTACTGTATCATCACCTGCAGCCATCTAGTTCCGTCTCAGCTGAAGCAAATCAACGGACTGGTTGCATAAGCCATGGAAGCAACAAGGCGCCTTAAAGAGACATTTCTAACCCACAAATGTATTACTCCAATTGTGATTATCATAACAATGTTATTCATCCTGAACTCTTATGATGTTTTTAACAGGCACCAGACTTTACCATCATCACAGACTGACAGTATGCCCTTGGCAGGCCCTTCAAATGCATCTACCTTTCATCTTCGCAGCCGGCGCAGCTCAGGACTTTTACAGGATGACATGTTTAGAGACAATTACTATTTGAAATATTTTGAGGCTTACCGTATGGTCCATAATTCTAGTAACCTTACTGATTGTTGGTTATGTGCGTCCCTTGCAGAGGCTGTGGCTCATGCCATCCCTATGTATGGAGTACCTATGCATACGGATTGGTATGAGGGCATTGATGAAGCATTGTATGAAATGCTTTCATGTATCAACAAAACCTCTGTCAATCACAGAAAAGATTTTAGAGGGTACCCTGCCTCGCTTGACCCACGTATTTACTCATTTTGTTTAACAATCAGGGAAACAGAAAGCACTTGTTTTTCCAAACCCAATGGGCCCTCTAACCCAGCACATCATCAACAGTGTCAATCCACATATTCATTTGACTCACCAGTGTTTTCTCCCCCTTGCAACAGATTTCAAGGTTGGAAGCCAGACTTCTTTTCTGCTTGGCCTTTACTACAATCTGACAAGAGTATTGTCCCAGAAATTCCACCTTTGGTTGATAAAGTCAAAATTTAACTTAATAATTGGTATTGGTGGTTTTCTTTGTAAGTTGCCAATGCACCATTATAAATTGCCAATACACCATTGATGGTTCATCAAAATTGCCGCGCTGAGTTAGTTATATAGCAAAAGGTTTATTAAAGACAGATAGAGATACAGCACAGGACACAGACAGTACAGAAAATGGGTTAGCTTAAGGATCCGAGGCGCAGCACGGCCAGACAGCCCTGCTGCCCTGGACCAAGGAGTGATGGCATTTGATGGTTTTTATAGTTTTCTGTGTGATTCTATGATCTAAGGCTGACGTATTTAGTACGCATACACGTATCTTCATGTACTTGCTTATGTTCTTGGCCTATGGCCATCTGGCTGTCAAGGCTAGAATGATCTGACCCTATTCCATATTTTAAAGCTGGTTCCCTATTACTGCCATATGTTATTCTTAGCAAACTGACACTTTTGGTGCCATAAGATAATGTCAACAATCCTAGATGATGGGCCATCTTGTCTCCACAGAATATTTGTTGTCCTTCGTGGACTGGCGCCCACGCTGTACAGCAAGCTATTGTGCGAAGTTCCCAGCTGTTATGCCAAGTTTGCTGGGTTAACCTGACCCTGTACCCTGTTGGCACATTTGGGTCTGCTTATAATATATTTTGATTTTGAGACATGTTCACCCATCTCTATCACCTGTTTTGGGATAAAGCTGGTAAGCTCACCTTGAGTTCTCTGTGGGAGCAACGCGTCATTTGAACTTGCCACTACGTTCCTGTCTGTGACCTTGGCTCTGTTTCCTGATTTCGGACTGGCTTTCTGGACAATGGCTTGATCTGTTCCCTTGGGTTTGGCATCTGGTTTCGATGAGATATTCTGGTTTTGATTTGCACTGTTAATTGCTGGGAGTTGGAGTCTGTTATTGTTAGCAAAGCACTTGAATTTGCCCGGCTTTCTACTAAAGATCTTGGCAAAGAACTGAACCCTGTTTATGTGTGTGCTCTGTGTGTGGGGCATGACAGTTTGCTCCCACCCAAACTTCTTCAAGCAGAATGGAAGAGGAGGGGGCTGTTGCGATGATACCGCTGGAAGCTTTGCAAAACCAAATGCTGCTTTTGTCTCAGGCAATTGCTCAATTGCAGCAAGCTCCAGCACTGGCTGGGTTGCAGCCCTGTTGCCCTTTGCTGCCTCCTGACCAGTTTGAAGGCAAGTTAGAGGAATTCCCTGCATTCTTGGCTCAATGCAAGCTGTTTATTGAGGTGCGTGCTCAAGAATTTCCTGCTGAGAGGTCTAAGGTCTGCTTTATCATCAGTTTGTTAAAAGGACAGGCAGCTAAATGGGCTACTCCTTTACTCCTCAGTGCCTCACCTCTACTGGATAATTATCAGGCTTTCCTGAATCACATTTCTTCAGCTTTTCAGAACCCTGTACAGGCTGCTACTGCCAAGAGGAGACTCAGAGCTCTGAAACAGGGCAAAGATTCAGTGTTTGACTACACCACTGCGTTCCGTTTGATAGCACAGGATCTGCATTGGAATGAACCGGCACTGATTTCTCAGTATATGGAAGGATTGGCAGATGAAGTGCTTGATGAACTCTCTAGGGTGGAACAACCAAGCACATTACAGGAACTCATTACCCTGTGTCTCAGGATAGATGGACGCCTGGAAAGATGTCGTCTCTCCCGAGGCAAGAACTACAACCAGCAACCTCTGCCAGCTGTGCCTAATCTGCAATCCGGTGAAGCCCGCAGAATGGATCCAGAACTTATGCAACTGGGAGCTGCTCAACCACGCCTGACCCCAGAGGAAAAGGCAAGACGACGCTCTCATAATCTCTGCCTGTACTGTGGAGGAGGAGGACATTTCGCTTCCAGTTGCCCTTTGAAGCGCTCCTCAGTAAGTGCTGCTACCTCTTCATCAGTAAAAGGGCAGCTCCATCCTTGAAGGAACCCACAGGAATGGAGCATACCGAAGGGTTCCCAGACAATACCATCACACCCCAAGGACCTTTCCGGGTACCTATAACTTTAGGGCTTTCTGATGGCCAGAAAGTACCTGTGTATGCTATGGTAGACTCTGGGGCAGCTCACTGCTTTGTGGATGCTGGGTTTGTGTGGTGCCATCGGATTCCAGTACAGAACAAGGAAACTCCTTTGCTGGTAGAATCCATTGAGGGTCGGTTACTTCGTTTTGGGCCGATAGCTCAGGAAACCTGTCCACTTCAGGTAATGGACCACAATGAGCAGATTTGCTTTAATGTAACTCGGATGCCCCGGTTTCCTCTTGTCTTGGGACTTTCCTGGTTGCGAGCTCATAACCCATGGGTGGATTGGGTGCAAGGGGAATTGTACTTCAAGGTTCCTTGCTCAAAGAAAAATTCTTCTACCATCCTGGCAGATGCCCCTGTCTTGCCCCAGGTATACCAAGACTTTGCAGATGTATTTGAGGAAAAGGGGGCTGACAAGTTACCTCTGCATCGGCCCTATGACTGTGCCATTGATCTGATACCTGGGGCAACCCTCCCTGTAGGACGAGTCTATCCTATGTCCAAACCTGAATTAGAAGCTTTGAGGGCTTTCCTAGACAAGAACCTTCGACGTGGGTTTATACACCCTTCCAAATTGCCATTGTCCGCACCAGTGATCTCTGTAAAGAAGAAGGGAGGGGAGCTTCGTCCTTGTAATAATTACCAGGCATTAAACAAGATCACTATTCGGGACCGGTACCCTTTACCCCTAATCTCTGAACTTTTGGACTGGTTAAGAGGGGCAAAGTGTTATACCAAGCTGGACCTTCATGGGGCGTATAATTTGGTGCGTATCCATAAAGGAGATGAGTGGAAAACCGCGTTTCGAATCCGGTACGGTCAATATGAACATTTAGTAATGACTTTTGGACTGAGAAACGCACCCAGTGTATTGCAGCGGATGATGAATGAAATTTTCCATGATCTACTAGATCGTTGTGTGGTCATTTATTTAGATGATATCCTGATTTATTCTGCTGATCCAGCTCAGCATGTTCAAGATGTTCGTTAGGTCTTGCAGCGTCTCCGGAAAAACGGACTATACGCTAAGCTGGAAAAATGTGAGTTTGACATTAAGGAAGGCGAATTCCTGGGGCATATTACTTCTCCCCAGGGAATCCGCATGGACCCTAAGAAAGTAGAGGCTGTTTTGTCCTGGCAGTGACCACAAAACCGTAAGGATTTGCAACGGTTCCTCAGTTTCGCTAACTACTATTGCCAGTTTATTCCTCCCTACGTTGACATTGCTGCACCTTTAAACCGTCTCCTTCGGCCCAAAGAGCTTTTCCGATGGACTCCAGAAGCAGAAGATGCTTTCTCTACTTTGAAAACTCGCTTCACCTCAGAACCCTTGCTCCGTTATCCTGATCCACAATTACCCTTCATAGTGGAGGCTGACGCATCTAGCGTTGCTCTGGGAGCAGTGCTATCTCAACAGGATGATCCCTCCCAAACCCCGCGTCCCTGTGCCTATTACTCTCGGCAGTTAAAACCTGCAGATAAGAATTATACTATCTGGGAGCATGAACTGCTGGCCATCAAGATGGCTTTTGATGTATGGAGGCATTACCTGCAGGGAGCTCGACACCCTGTTCAAGTATTGACTGATCATCGAATCCTTGAACATCTACAAACAGCCCGGCAATTGACTCAGCAAAAAATCCTGTGGTCATTATTCTTTTCCTGGTTCGATTTCTGGAACAAATACATTCCTGAGGCTCAGAATAAAAAAGGTGATGCATTATCCAGAAAACCTGAGTACGCAGCACCTGTGAACGAGACATTAGTAGCACCCATCTTGCCTCCCTCTGTGTTCGCAGCCACGAATCCATGTCTCAGCTTGGCAAAGGAAATCCGTGAATCTCAAGCTCGCGATTCATGGACTCAGCAACGTCTTCAGGAACTCCAGAATGGGAATCATGGAGAGTTTTCTGCACAACAAAAGTTATTATTACATTCAGGGTGGTTATATGTTCCTGCTGGTCCTCTTCGTAACCAGGTGTTGCATCTCTCACATGATTCTTTACCTGCTGGACACTTTGGACTTTACAAAACCTTGCATCTTCTCACAAGGGAATTCTGGTGGCCACAGGTCCGTGCTGATGTTGCCTGATACGTGGGTTCCTGTGAAGTTTGTTGGAGGGCAAAGGATGTTGTGACCAAACCCTCGGGTCTGTTGCATCCTTTGCCAACACCCTCTGGTCCCTGGACTGCTGTCTCCTTAGATTTCATCACAGATCTTCCTCGCTCAAAAGGGTTTACCTGCATCCTGGTCTTCGTGGATTTATTCACCAAAATGGCCCACTTCGTTCCTCACCCTAAATCCCCTATCGCATCAGAAACAGCTCATCACTACTTGCAACACCTCTTCAGACTTCACGGTTTACCTGCACATCTCATTTTGGATCGTGGGCCACAATTCGCCTCTCGCTTCTGGGAAGCAATGCATAAGGCACTAGGAACACAAGTTCACCTGTCATCAGCGTACCACCCCCAGTCAGATAGTCAGACTGAGTGTACTAATGCCACCTTAGAACAATATTTACGCTGTTATACATGCTACCAACAAGATAACTGGGCAGATTTGTTACCTTTAGCTGAATTTGCATATAACAATGCTGTACATTCTTCCACTCACCAGACCCCATTCATGGCTAATTATGGTTATCATCCTTGGTATTTTCCAACTACCCTTCCGGATGCATACATTCAAGAACTCCATGGCATTCAGGAATTATTGCGAGAGCAACTTGACCATGCTAAGGAAGTATATAAGAAAGCAGCGGACAAGAAAAGACAGGAAGGGCCACAGCTAAATCCAGGCATGAAAGTTTGGCTCTCTACTCGATACCTGAGACATCCTGGATGATCCCGCAAACTAGATCCAGTTGCTTTTCTTCTGCAACTACCTGATTCCCTTCATATTCATCCAGTATTCCACTGATCCCTCTTGGTTCCAGCTGCAGACGCTGACCCCAACCGACAACCGACTCCTGAACCTCCTCCACCGATTTTAATAGGAGAAGTATATGAAGTCCGTCAAATCTTGGATTCTTGAATACACCTTGGAGGATTGCAGTATTTGGTAGACTGGGAAGGTTATGGACCTGAAGATCGGTCATGGAAACCTGCGTCCCAACTTGCATGCTCCTGAGTTGGTTCAACAATTCCATGACAGTTACCCTGATAGGCCTGGCCCATCGGAAGAGGGGGACCATGGGGAGGGGGATAGTGCCAGGACCCTGCCAGTCACAGAACCTGATTCTGAGGGGTTAAATGGTGAAGAGCTGCTGGAGGAGCCTTGCAGCTCAAATCAGCTGGCAGCTGGGTCTGATGACTCAGCTGAAAACATATCTTCTCCCCCTAGAAGGGCCATGAGCAGGATTCTGCAAAGGTGTGCTACCAGGAGGTCTAGGGAAAGGGTCTTTGATGCTAGACGGGGAATCAGGTCGGGAAGCCCTGAGTACTAGCAGAAGCCTTTCCAGGAGTAAGGGTGTGTTCCCTATTTTGGGATAAAGCTGGTAAGCTCACCTTGAGTTCTCTGTGGGAGCAACGCATCATTTGAACTTGCCACCACATTCCTGTCTGTGACCTTGGCTCTGTTTCCTGATTTCGGACTGGCTTTCTGGACAACGGCTTGATCTGTTCCCTTGGGTTTAGCATCTGGTGTCCGTGAGATATTCTGGTTTTGACTTGGACTGTTAATTGCTGGGAGTTGGAGTCTGATATTGTTAGCAAAGGACTTGAACTTGCCTGGATTTCTACTAAAGATCTTGGCAAAGAACTGAACCCTGTTTATGTGTGTGCTCTGTGTGCGGTCCTTGACACATGTGGTATACAATTCCACAATAGATGGCACATTAGTAGCAATATTTTTTTTCTGCAGTTCCAATTATCCTTTGAAGTCTATATCTGTCATGCTTAGTTGCAGAACTAAACCAGACAGTTATAGAGGAACAGATAATAGATTCAATAACACCTCTATAGCATGCCTGCCCAACAGGTAGACCGTGGGCTACCAGTAGCCCGTGAAGGGTTCAAAAGTAGTCCGCCAGCCACCAATTTAAAAATGAGGGGATACGTTCTCCACCCCTCCCTCCCCCATCCCAAGGACCACTACTGCCCCAGCAAAGTTCTGGGTCAGCCAGCCCACTGTCTCAGCTGAGCGGGGCAGTTCAAGGGCCATGGCGTGGTCCCCTGTTGCCCCCACTGGCCAGATGATTGAGCAGATGAAAGGGAAGTGTGTGCATGGTCAGCCTTCCCATAGGAATGCATTGAAAATCAATCCATTCCAGAGGGCACGGATTTCATAGCATTGCTATGGGAAACCGCTGCTCTACTTACAATTTTTTTTCTTACAAGCATGTGCTTGGAATGGATAAAATTCGTAAGTAGAGGTATTAGTGTAGTAGCCCTCAGGCACTTTGGGCCAGAAAAAGTAGACCTCGGCCTGTTCAAAGTTGGACAGCCCTGCTCTATAGAATTGAATCAACAGTTCTTTTGGCAGTCTGAACTTCCTAAGCTGACGCAGAAAAAACATTCTTTGTTGTGCTTTCTTAATAATACTTCCAATATTAGATGACCATTTTAAATCTTGAGATATAATAGCACCTAAAAATTTAAAGGACTACACTATTGACACTAAATTATTTGATATCATAAGAGGTGGCTGTATAGAATGAGTCCTCCTAAAATCCACCACCATTTCAACAGTTTTGCATGTGTTTAATTCAAGATTATTTTGAGTACACCATAAAACTAGTTGTTCAATCTCTTGCCTATAGGCAGATTCTTCATTGTCTCGAATGAGGCCAGTCACCGTTGTGTCATCTGCAAACTTCACTATTTTAACAGAGGAATCCTTTGAGGTACAATCATTAGTATATAAGGAAAACAGAAATGGAGAAAGCACACAGCCCTGAGGGGCTCCTATGCTAACCTTGCTAATATCTGATATAATTTTACCTAACTTCACCTGCTGCTTTCTGTCTGTTAGGAAGCTTACAATCCATTTACAAATGTGATCAGGTACAGCTGTTTTAATTTAGTCATAAGGATACCCGGAATAATAGTGTTAAATGCAGAACTAAAATCAACAAAAAGAACCCTTGCATAAGATTTTGGAGATTCAAGATGTTGCAATATATAATGTAAGGACATATTAATAGCATCATCTATTGATCTATTTGCACGATAAGCAAATTGCAATGGATCTAATGACAAATCCATGATAGATTTCAGGTGAGCCAACACTAGTCTCTCAAAAGTTTTCATGACCACAGAAGTTAAAGCAACTGGTCTATAATCATTCAATTCCTTGACAGAAGATTTTTTTGGTACTGGAATAATCAATGAATGTTTGAAGCAAGAAGGAACATAACACATCTCCAGTGATCTATTAAAGATGCGGGTAAAAATAGGAGCCAGTTGTTCAGCACAAACTCTTAAACAAGAAGAAGTGATTTTATCTGGACCTGGTGCTTTTCTTAACTTCTGATTGTAAAACAGACTTTGTACCTCCTTCTCTGAGATCACCAAAGATGGAGGATCCGATGACATGGGATAAATTTCCACAGGCTCAGTTGTTGTTGTTAAATCTGAGATGGAAATTGCAGGAATTGATGGCTGCAGTTTCCTCTCAAACCTACAGTAAAACATATTCAAGTCATTCACCAGTTGATGATTTCCTTCAACATGGAGAGGAGTTTTACTATGACCAGTAATGGTTTTAAGAGTTTTCCACATATTTGCTGATTCATTAGTTGAAAACTGGTTCTTTAACTTTTCAGTGTAGTTCCTTTTTGCTGCTCTAATTTCTCTGGTCAATATATTCCTAGCCTGATTGTACAATGTTCTATCACCATTTTTATAGGCTTCTTCTTTCAAAAAGACTACAAGGCCAAAAGCCTTCTAATACTTTCTACCCTACATCTTGTCTTCACTGTTGTCTGTCTTCAGGTGAAGAAGAAACAAAACTCATTCACTAGCCTCTGCTCACAATACATTGTCATGGGAGAAACAGTCACATGTGATATATTGTCAAATAGGATTTCACTTGGGTCTTCACTGAGCTCTTGCTGACACATTCCACAGATAACAGCAGAACCACAGAACAAAACTGTCTCTTAATATTCATGTTTACATTATGGCCTTGCTAAAGTCACTACTACAATTCCAGTTTCCTGACAGATCTCAGGTCCTCTGTGAGATTTTACTGAAGCCACACTGACCTCATTTGCTGCCTTCCTCCTTGTGTGGTTGTTTTTGGAATTGTTTGTAACTGTGCATTTAGAATTTCCATTTTTTGAAACTCCCATCATTCTTGGACTCCTTTTGTTCTTATTATCTCTTGCCATAGACCCTTACTAATTCTTGTTCTCAGTTTATTAAAATAGGCTTTAAAAAATCTGGCTTCACTCTGTTTGGTTTCCCATGAAATCAAGAATTTTAGTAGAACATGGTCATTCTTACCCATTGTTTTCCTTAATGCCATTCCCTCCACCAAGTTATCTCTATTAGTTGGAATCAAATCAAGGAGAACTTGTCCTCTAGTTCCTTTCTCCACTTTTTAAGGAGAAAATTATCATCCACACAAGCCAGAATTTGCCTTCAGTCAGATATCAGGATAATTGAAATCTTCCATCACTACTACATTGTGTCTCTTTGAAATCCTTGCAATTTGTTTTTCAAAACTTTAATCCTCATTGTCTTCTTGATTGGGTGGTCAGTAGTAGATTCCAGTTCTTTTGTATTTTAACCCCAGCTACATTAATCTAGACACTCTCAATGGGACAGTCAGTTACCTCCTTCTGTATTTCTGTGAAGAAATATGTATTTTTGACATATACTGCAACTCCTCCCTTTCTATTCACTCTCTTCTTTTTATTAATTTATATTCATTATTTATTTATTTATTTATTTATTTGATTTATATACCACACCATCCGGCACCAGTGCCACTCTGGGTGATTTACAAAAAAATAAAATAAACATAAGTAGCACCATATATAATATACAATATCTTATTTTTAGCCAGATTCCTAGGGGCTGTTTTACAGGCTTCCTTCAGTGTCAGCACCCTCAGATGACATGCTTGGGAACAGCTAGCATTGTGGGCAGTATTCTGAGGTAGAACTCAATCTGACAGACAGCAAGGTCCTAACCTTTTCGGGCTTTATATGTCAACATTAGAACCTTGAAGTCAATGTGGTAATGGATTAGCAGCCAGTGAAGTGCTGCCTCTCTTAAGAGGTCATCATGCAGAGTGACCAGTGCAGATTCCGTACCATGGTGCAGCCTGAATCCTGACTGGAATGGATCAAGGGCATCAGTTTCATTCAAAAGCCCCTGAAGCTGATCTGCCACCACCCTCTCAACTACCCTGCTAATGAATGGAACATTGGAGACAGTCCTATAGCTGTCAATTTGGCCCACTGCCAAATTGGGCCTTTTGAGTGTCTCCTTGAGGGCACTCCTTTTATTTCTGTATTCCAGTCATAAGAGTAATCCCACCAAGTTTCAGTTATTTTTATTAAGTCATATTTACCCTCTGGAACTAAGATTTACAGTTCTTATTTTTTCCCATTCTGCTGGCATTGGAATATAAACACCAGAGATTGTGTGATTTGTGGCCTGAATTTCTCTGTACAGTAACCCCCCACCTATCGCAGGTGTTAGGGACCCACTTGACCCACAATCATTGAAAATCTGCGATATGTGGATGCAGGTTGGGTGGCTGGGCACAATTCTAAAGATATTTTAAAAGGGTTCTTAGCGGTGGAGCCAGGAGCTTGGCTCAGTGGCTGAGAGCCCTTTTAACATAACACTCTGCTCGCCAGCACCCTGAGAGGGGTGCGGGAGAGCGGCGCACAATCTTTAGAAAGGGCTCCGGCTGTGGAGACAAGTGCTTGTCTCCGTCGCTGAGAGCCCTTTAAACATTGCATGCCACTCACCCGCATCCCCGAGAGGAATGCAGGCGAGCAGCACATGATCTTTAGAAAGGGCTCTCGGCCACGGACCCAAAACCTTCCCCCCTTTCCCTCAAGCCCTTTTGGGGTACTGCGGTCCTGTGAAAGGGTGGGAGACCACTGTATATTCTTATGAATATTAATATTAATATCATAGTTATTATTGACTCCTGTTCAAACTGTTTGTTCTTGTTCTCTTATTGAGTAAGGGTTCATCCATCTTTGCCTCTGTGATTGCTTCTCCCTCCCTCTTCCAATCCAGTTTAAAGCCCTCCTGATGAAGGTCATTGTGCTGTAGCCAAACACATTCTTTCCAGTCCTTGTGAGGTGCATGTCATCTCTTGCCTTCTGTCCATCTTCCAGGAAGCTTAGGTTACGATCCCAAAACCCAGTCCTTCATGTTGACACCACCTTTATAGCCAGAGTATTTCCCTTTCCCTTTATATTCCTCTTCCAAGAAGTGGTAGGATGGATGAAAAAAATAGCTGGGCAACCAAATCCTTAGGTTTCCTTCCCAAACCTTCAATGTTTGATGTGATCTCTTTGAAGTAACTCTTGGCTGTGATGTTTGAGATCCGAAGAAAGGGATATATATCTGTGGACTTTATGGGTGATTACAATCCTTCTGTCACATTGTAATCTGTGTTCCAGTGAGTCAGCATACCTGGCAGGTCCATAGATCTTCCTGGCATATGTCACTTTCAATCCCTCCTAGTATGAAGTTTCATATTACAAGTATTCTTTATCTTTTTTGTAGGGAGTGAATTCAGAGCTTCTGTTTGGCTGAGTTTCAATCCCTCTTATAGACTCCTATGAGGTTTCCTTTTTGACCTCATCTTCTTTCTGTCTCCCAAACTCCTCAAAAATCTTTAACTGGCCCTGAAAATAGTGTTCTCCTTTTGCTCTGAACAGTGATTCTTTTCCATGGTGCTTCTTTCATAATGGTTACAGTCAATCAGTCAATCAGGACCTTTATTGGCATCAAACAAAGCATACCATAAAACAGTCAATAATACTAACCCAGACCAGGAGTATGTGCCCAATTAAAATTACATGGGTGCTAAAATACAGAACAAAATATGGTATGACAAAACATAAAATAACATGATATGTCAATTTATAACGTATTTGGCCATTAACCATGACACTCTGGCCCACCTGGGGATAGTCATCCTCATCATAAAAGTGTGAAACAAAAGACCCTGTTGGGAATTGTAACCTGCGTCACTGCACCAATAGATTAATGTATATGGCAATTTGCCTAGTGTGGACGTTGTTCTTGCCTGATAGCAAATTATGCAGAATCTCCTCCTCTGATTGACCTGGAAATTTGACAAGAATCGGCTCCCGATAGGATGCATGGATATCCCTATATACAATACAGTGGAAGAGCAAATGTGCCAGGGACTCAAGGGCCCCAGAATTACAGGGGCAGAGCCGTGTTTCCAATGGTTGGGAGCTAAATCTGCCATATAGGACATTAGATGGAAGTACATTACACCTTGCTAGGATTAAGGCATGCCATTTTGGTGGGCTCTCTACAAAATGCAAGTAGCTGGCTGGTTGCAGAGGGATTTGTAGATTTAAGGGTGAGCATACTTTGCAGGCTGCTGCAAAGGGATCTTGCCTTTTGATGTCCAATAGCCTGACTTTTAACAGTCTATATGCATGCGCAAATGATAGAGAACCCAAAAGATCAGGTGAGATACCCAATAGTTTGAATATTTTGAAAGAACAATTTAACGCTGGGAGAATAAAAGGGATTGGATAGAATACCTTCTATTAGGGGGTCTTTATTAGACACAAAACATATTTTTAGCCAGTATTTGAATTGTCGCAACTGCACTTGTATACTCAATCTGGTTAATCCAGCCTCCAGACACAAAGCTGCATAAGGCATGGAATGGGGCACAGTAAAGTTTTTATAAAGGAAAGAGGCCCGGAGTGTTTCCACCAAAGTGTTGGAAGTGTCTAGACAGATTGGCATCCCATACATCAGTTGGGAGACAGCTTTGGCTTTAAAGACCTGCAGGGAGGTGGAAATGTGTGCATTTCCCCATACATGGAAAAAAAAAGAAGAATAGCTTGAATGGTCTTTACTGAATTGGTGATAATATGACAATGTCTAGCCCATGAATTACGATAATGATAATTAGTACTTGAATTCTTTAACCTGTTGCATTGCTCTCCCCTGAAATATCCAAGTTTGGGGTTTCCAAATCTTACTTGCTACCACTATTTTAAATTTGCTGTAATTAAGGGTAATTTTATTATAAGAGAGATAATTGACACATTTTGAAATTAACCATCTCAGACCTATCTTCGTGCATGAAAATAACACCATGTCATCTGCATAAAGAAGGATAAGGACTGTCAAGTGGGCCAATCTGGGGCAATGACTATTCACTTCTGATAGGAGAGGGGCAAGATCATTGATATACAGGTTAAGTAAAGTGGGAACAAAAACACAACCCTGTTTGACTCCCCTAATGGGGACATCATTGGAGAGGTTGCCATGGCAGGATTGTTGAATATGACAGGTGTTATCTGTAGAAGCAATCTCCTATCTAGGCCAGCATCCCTTAGCTTTATCCACAAAAGTTCTCAATCCACTGAGTCAAAAGTGGCTTTTAGATCTAAAAAAGCAGCATACGGGTGGATCTTAGTGTGTGCTGCCTGCTTGGCTATGAGATGTGCCGGGCAGTGGCCCATTGTAGACTTGTCCACCCAAAAGCCTGCTTGCTCAGACCCTAATATGTGGTTATCATTTATTCAGAACCCGATTCAGAAGGTGAATGTCCCTTGCTTGGTTAATAGTTTTGAAGGGGTGAAAGGCCATCCAAAGTAGACTATTGGGGTTTCAACAAAGATCTCATATCTGTTTATATATGCTTATGGCATGTCATCAACAGTGTCTGTAAATGGTCTCATTAATTGGCCACTCTGCAGGTAGTCTTCAAAAAGAGCTTTAGTAGCAGGATCCTATTTTATTTTAGCTATGGGAGTGGTGTGGAATGCAAGCTTCATGTTGTCGTAATTAGTTCAGGGAGTTTTGTTTGGATAGCAAAAGTGCAAACTAAAGGTAGGTGGTCACTGGGGGCAGGAGTCCAGACCTTAAATTCTAGCACAATCGGGAGTAGTGGAGTGGGTATTAAGATATAAAAATAAAATAGAATAGAATTTTATTGTCATTATGCATATGCAAGATATGCACAACAAAATTAGAGTGCTGTTCCACTACACACTCAGAACAAGGAACCATACAAATACATAAAACACCATGCAAGATATTAAAAACTCTTAAAACCGCTTACAAAATTTAAAACACTACTTAAAAACTGCTTAGGATGATGCTAAAACCATCACATTTAACATAGATACTGCGCTGGGATAAAAACTGTTCTTTAGTCTAGTTGTCCTTGACCTGAGAGTCCTATATTCCTCCCAAATGGCAACAGTTCAAAAAAATTGTTGGCCAGGATGTGAAGGATCTCGCAAAATTCTGGATGTCTTCTTTAAGCATCTGGAGTTGTATAATTCTTCCAAAGGAGGAAGAGCACAGCCCACTATCTTCTGGGCAGTGTTTATAACCCTTGGAGCGCCCTTCTATCTGCCACTGTGCAACTGGCAAACCAGACACAGAGGTAGTAAGTGGTATTACTTTCTATAAAGCCCCAGTAGAAGGTTACCAACAGTTTCTTAGACAACTGTTCCCTCCTGAGAAGTCTCAGAAGATATAATCTCTGTTGGGCCTTCTTAACCAGTCAAATCCTCCTGTAGAATGACTCCTAAGAACCTACAGTCCGTCACCTGCTCTACACAAACTCCATCAATAATCAAGGGCTGAGTGTCTGATTTCCTTTTTCGATAGTCCACTATAAGCTCTTGGTCTTATTAATATTTATTATCAGATTGTTAGTTCTGCACCACCGTAGCAGCTGATGCACCTCCTCTTGGTAGGTGGACTATCTCCACCAGAGATGAGTCCCACTACTGTTGTGTCTATAATCTATCACAGTCACTCCATGAGGTGAAATGGAAGAGAACTCTCCATCAAAGTTGAAATCAGCCAGACCATAGAGGCATTTTAGACCCCTTTAAATGCTAAAACTAGGAAGAAGTTGGCCTGCATGACTGATTTGTTTGTCCTTAGAAAATCTCATCCAAGAGCAATGGTCTGGCCAGAACTCTCCTTTGATTTGGGCATGTAGTGTCTTAAAGCCCTCAGCACCAGACCCCACTCTAGCATTAACATCTCTTGAGGAAACCTAATTTTGGATTTCTCCAGTGCTTGGTACAGGGTAGCACCATTGTCATTTTATGTCGGCTTTCTTCTTGGTGGTGGTGGATATACACATTTGCTATTAGTAGATCGTGAGTCCTGGTATTCACTCTGGTGATCTGAAGTTTGCAGTAGCTGTCAGCCATGAATACTAGCTCAGAGGGAATGTGCTGTGCAATCAGTGTGGCAATCCCTCCTGAACGGCGGACCTTGGTCTTCTGCTTGGTAGCGTGAAGGGGAAAAGAGTTATACCCTTCCAAAGAGATATTGGAGATCAACCAAGTTTCCTGTAGGAGAATGATCCCATGCTCCAGTAGGAGTCCTCTGATCTCTGGGTCACAAACTTTCCCAGCCCATCCTGCTACATTCCAAGGGAGAAGCCTTAGGAGATGGGAGTTAGTCCAAGAGGAGGACATTTTCAGGATGTCAGAACAATTGAACAGAGGAGTCAATAGATGGAACCATCACTTCACCGGGAGACATCTTTCCCACCACTGAGGTTGAGTCGAAGGCAACCTGTTCATTCAGTATACAGTGAAAAGGGTTCTGGCAGGGAAGGGCCATCAATTATATTAAGTATGTCCACTGGTTATTATTTGGAAAGGAATAATTGGAGGAGGGAGGAAAGAGGTGGATTGGTGGCATTTATGTAAAATTTGGATAGGCCAGGATCCGGCACTATCTATATTCTCCAAAATCTTCCGTTGTTCTCCTGAGAGTATGATCCTAAAAGCCTTAATGGCATTGTGGGTGGGGGCCTCGTAAGCTGTATCCACTTGTATAAGAGGAATATAGTCTGCCAGATCTGCAGAATGGGCTTTAGATGTAGCCCAATCCATGCTGGATGGTTCTCTTGTTGAGGTTTCCCCAGCCATGGCCTACAGTGGTGGGGGACTTTGAGTTGTGTTGATTAATTGGTTAGAAGAGACACTGAAACAAGGTGTGATTCCTGCTTCATGTTGATCAGTTGAGTGTGTTTCCGTGAGTTCCTCTCCAATCTTTTTAAAGGACAAGAGGGCTTTCCCCAGGTTTGAGGTCTGGACTGGCATTTGGGTGAATTTATCCACCTCCCAAGAGGGCTGGGTGCAAGCACCCACACCAGGCACTGGGCACTTTGTATGCCTGCGTGGGCCAGCAGTTCCAGAAACTTCCGATGCAGAGGTGTGATTGTCACTCACATTGCTGTCAGAGGATGTGAGTAGTGATGACTGATGCCCTTGTCAAGAGGGGTAGTGAGGCAAAAAACATTGGGGAGGACATAGCTCTTATGTGAAAAGTTGACAGAAAACTGGTCATCCTGGAAAGCACCATCAGAATCACTGGGCTAGCAAACTTAAGTAGAAGCCTTGTTTGAGACCAAAGATCAGGTAGCCTCTCATAGAGAATCATAGAATCATACAGTTGGAAGAGACCTCAAGGGCCATCTAAGTTCAACCCCCTGTCATGCAGGAACCCCATTACAATATTTCTGACAGATGGCCATCCAGCCTCTGCTTAAAAACCTCCAAGGAAGGAGACTCCACCACCCTTTGTGGCAGCATATTCCACTGCTGAACAGCTCTAACTGTCATGAAGTTCTTCCTAATGTTCAAATGGAATATATTTTCCTATAGTATGAAACCATTGCCCCGAGTCCTAGTCTCTGAAGTCATGGAAAACAAACCTGTTCCCTCTGCAATATGACATCCTTTCAAATATTTAAACATAGCTATCATAATCCCCCTCAGCCTTCTTTTTGAAAGGCTGAGCATTCCCAGTTCCCTAAGCCATTCTTCATAAGACATTTCCACCAGACCTTCAATCATCCGTGTCGCCCTCCTCTGCACCCGCTTGAGGTTGTCAACATCCTTTTTAAATTGAGGTGCACAGAACTGGACACAGTACTCCAGGTGGGGTCTGACCAGAGCAGAATAGAGTGGTACTATCACTTCCCTTGATCTAGACACTATGGTTCTGTTGATGCAACCAAGAATCGCATTGGCTTTCCTGGCCACTGCATCAGACTGCTGATTCATGTTCAATTTGTGGTCCACCAAGGCCGCTACCACACTTCAAACAGCAACCACTTTTTATTTTGAATCACCTTTTGCCCTCCCCCAGGTCACGTGGTCACTGAAGTGATTCAGCATTCCACACTTGGGTGTTTTCTCGAGAACTGGTTTCCCCGTCCACACTTTGCTAAACCGCTTTTTGTTCTGATTTTGTCTGATATTTTCCCATTATCTGCTTCTATTTCAGAAATTTTTTTAGGGTAACGTTATGCCGTTGTTCCATTCAAAGTAATGTAGTCAATATTCTGGTTCTCCCTTTAGATTACTTACAATGTGGTGCATTTATTCTTATAGCCTACTTCCATAGCTAACCTGTGTAATAGGAGAGCAGAAAAAGCTAAGTTTTACCCAAAAGAGGAAGTAGAAGGACCGGAGAAGTCGGCAGAAATGATTATACTTCAGGAAGATTTCTTGTTTGGCTTTTCCAATGGCAGGATAAGGCATACAGAGGGGGAAACCCAGCAAAAACCGGTGCATGGTGTCCGCAGTTAGAGCCAAAACACTTCAAAAAGAGGTCTAGAACTCAGTTTTAAAAAACACCACCCCTGGTGGCCGTCACAAGAAAAATGGACACGGCAGCCAAAAAGGGGAATGGCCAAGGGGACTCCATGGAAAAAGCAACTGGACATGCGGTAAGTGATTTTTAAGGTGATTTGAGTTTAAGCAAAAGGCAATGCAAAACCTAAGTGCAGTAGGGCTCCAACAAGTATCTCCCATCCTATATCTATGCAATTCATTCTTTTTACCTTGATGTAGCACCCTACATTTCCCTCTGTTGAAATCCATTCTGTTAACTTTGGCCCAGCACTCTAATCTGTCAAGGTCCTTTTGGATTTGCTAACATGTCATGGAGGAGAAAGCTCTGTGGAAAATGTTGGAATGACAGAGGAGCTGGAGGTGCCTCTGTTGGTTAGGTGATCATCAAAATGGAGTGCTGGCAGCTCTGGAAGTGCAAGTTGAGTGGCAAGGTGGTCTAGCTTGGAAAATATTGTCATCACTGTTTTGCTTATGAGCACAGCATAATCTCCCAGCAGATCGAGAAACTGAGTAGTAGAAAGCTGCTCCTGCTCTTGCTCTGGAGTTGGGAGTACAGTAGTATCTCAAGATGCTCCCGTACAGACTGGGGGACCCTGCAAGATAGAAGACACACTGCCGTTTGTCACTTGTGAAGACGAGTTTAAGGGCAGTATTGACATCACCCCTGTATTAGTGCTTCTGGAAGGACCATCATGTAGGTTGTTTGCTGTAGCACACCTTTCAGGGCACACCCATGGGACAGGAAGAGCTGTAACTGCCTGAGAATGTGACAAGGCAGGAGTCCCTAGTAGAGATGGGCACGAAACGAAAAAAGTATTGTTCCATTATTCGTTATTCATTTTGTTATGTAACTAAACAAATAACGAAAATTGTGATAAAATTGGAACTAACAGAACAGAACCACGAAAATTGGGTTTGTTACGTTTCATTTTTCGTTAATGGCGACGCGCAATGAAATGAGCTGTTTTTAAATGTTAAAAAATGTCCTGAATATCCGTAAAAACCCAGCTATAATTATTTATTCTGCCTGATAATACCTACCAGGGGGGGTTGGGGCCCTTAAAACGGGCATTTATGTCTTTTCTCAGATCACTGTATTTTTTTTCCTTTAAGGGGAGTTAGGGGACATCAACCCAAAATGGCTCCCAGATGCCTAATATTGATTTCTTGGGTATTAAAATGCGCTGGACATCCATAAAAATGCAGCGATAATTATTTGAAATTATTACCTACCAGGGGGTTGCGGTCCTTAAAACGTTTGTTTATTTTTATCTTTCTCCCATCGGGATGTATTTTTTATTTTCCCTTTAAGGATGACACAAAATCCAGCCACAAGATGGATGCAAGCCACGTGATGGGATCATGTAAATTCTTGGACAATTTCAACCAATAGCATGCCCAGGTTGCAGACTGGGCAGGTGTGGCAGCCACAGAGCGCATAAAAAGCTCTGGCAGCCCCCGTCCTCCCTGCAGTCTGCGGTGGGAGTTAGGGTGGGATTGCTGTCTCTGCGACTCGTTACTTTAGACCAGCCAGGCAGGTGTGTGTCTCTGTGTTCCTGCTGGCTGCAGCCTGGCTATTAGGGGAGAGAAAGAAGAGATTTCTCTTGCAGCCTCCCTGTGTGCGTGCGTACCTCTCGGTGAGTACCCTCCCCTGCCCCGCAGTGCAGTCACTCTGTGGCTGCCTTACACCCTGGGCAATGCTCACCGCTGCCTTTGCAGCCTCCCTGCGTACCTAGTCTATATTGTGTCTCTGCCAGCATCATTTTTTTAGTGTTTTCCCTCTGGTCTGGGGTGTTGGGTGAAGTCCGTGCGCCGAAATGCTTTAAATCGCGCAAAAAGCAGGTAAAAATGAAAAAACAAAAAAACGAAATGAATTTTTTTCAAAAACATACACAAAAAACAAAAATAAACCAAAATGGACCTGCAACGAAAAATGAAAAACCAAAATGTCATTTTTTCGATTCGTGCCCATCTCTAGTCCCTAGGATATGAGGTCTGTCCAAACACTGTTTCGTACCAGGTGCCACAGATGGGTCTGGCAGGTTGGAGTCTTTGGTCAGAGAGTAGGGCTGTTACGCCACTGCAATTTTCATAACGGGAGGAAGTTCCTTCCATCTTGATTGCGGCTGCGATTACGTGGTCCTCTTGCGAATCTGTCCCTGTTCCTGTGTACTCACGGTCGTGATGCATGGGACCGACATGAACCTAACTGCACGTCCTTGTTCCGCGACGAGCGTTCACTTTTTGAGCCGCATTACTACTATATTTTCTGATCCCGGTCTGTCGGTCTTTCGATGTTTCGATATTTCGGTATCTCCCTGTCTCCTTGCGTGTGCCATCGCATTTCTGCGCCTTTTATTTTCACTTCCAGCCATTATACTGAATACTCCATAGGGTATTTTCCAGCGTGGGTACTGCCCTATCGCTGCCGCTAGATGGTATCTGCTTCCATTGTTGGTACTGCCTCTGTTGGGTCCTCCAAGCTACAGAAACGGTTTCTAGGGACTGTCGCCCTATGGAAATTTCACTTCCGCCTTCTTCTATACAGGTTTGGAACATGGCTCCTCTGTGCCGCCCGTGCACCCGTAGACACTCCTGCCAGCTGATCCCTTTATTGAATGCTGTCCTGACTAACATGCAAAGCATGTTTAACAGTGAGAAGTTGGGCACAGGACTCCGATGAGGAATACGGGGGCTTCATTGATGCTGCGGAGAAACTTGCCGAAACTATTTTCTGGACTGTTGCAGAGTGGAGTGTCACTTCGCCTAGACAAAAAATATGTTGGAGCTACCCTGGGCATTCTTCCTGGTTCCATGACACAGTTCTGCAGTACTGGGATGACCATCAATGGATCGAGAACTTCCATATGACTAGACAAACTTTATTTGAAATTTCAGAAGTGCTAAGGCCGTTCCTAATGAGAAAAGACACGGTTATGTGCTCTGCTCTTCCAGTGGAGGAGAGAGTTGCTATCGGGGTTTATTTCCTAGCGAGCTGGTCCTGCTACCGTACAATTGCTCTGGTTTTCCGGAAGGGAACTTCGACGGTGGCTAGCATTGTTGTGGAGGTCTGCTTGGCAATGGAGCACACTCTCCTGAGGAAGGAGGTTCGCATATCTGACACTCACGAAGGTATGTTTTTTCCCCTATCTGTTTTTCTTACTTTGAATAACACCCTTACTTTGGTTGTACACCAAGAGCTAGCGCTGTTTTCAGTGGTGAAGGGGGCTGGTGGTACTTATTATTGTACATTAAACTGAACAAAGATATAAGTGCATGTAACGTACCATGGACTTCAACTCCCAGGGTGCAGTTGTGTTTTAGAGTACGTCACACCCTCCACATCTTAAATGTTTCATCTGAACCTAGGAGCTCTGACGATCACTAACAGTACCTCCCGCCTTTTTTTGCAAATATGTCCTTATGGCTGCACCTTTCAGGGCTGTGGGGACTGCAAAAGACACCAGTTGGCGATTGCTTAGCAGTCCTGGTTGTTAGATTTTTGGATCACAAGCAAGACCCAATATCCGTGATGACTACCCAATTGTCCAGGAGTGGAGGGTTGCCCTACCACCCCAAGGTTAATGGGTTTTACATTGCTGAATATGTGTTCCCCATATTTCCAAGTGCAGTATATTTTTGCTGTATTTTGCTGTTTTTACGGAACCAGTGTATATCTTACTTTAATCGACATCAGTGGATCAGGTAACCACGGATACTAAAAACCATTCAGCTCTGCTTTACCCAAGGATTTCGTTTTCGATGGATTTGTTATATCCACGATTTATACTATCAGCTTATTTTTTTCTTTTTCATTACAGATGACTGCATCTACATCAAAGTTGGGGTTCCCCCATTGTTTGGGGGCTGTGGACGGGACACATCTGGCCATTACCCTGCCAAAATTGCAGGGTGCTGCTTACTTCAACAGAAAATCCTTCCACTTTGTTCTGCTTCAGGCAGCGTGTGATGGGGATGGTGTATTCTTCTCCGTTCTAACTGGTCATTCCGGTGTAAATCATGATGCCCATGTGTCTTCAAAATTGTACATGAAAATGGAAGAGGGTACTCTAGTTCCTGGCAACCCTATGTTCCACTACGTGGGAGTGTCCATCCCGCCACTAATACTTGGTGATGGTGCATATCTGCTTTGTAGGTGGTTGATGAAGCCCTATGCTGTGCCTCGAAATGAAATCGAGAAACACTACAACAAGGTTTTCAATCGCACAAGAAACATTGTGGAGAGGGCCTTTGGGCGGCTTAAGGCTAGGTTCCGCAGACTCTCTGTTAGAATAGAGGCACACATACAGAATGTCAACTCGATTGTAGCCTCCGCTGTTATTCTGCATAACATTTGTGAGTGTAAGAAACATGCTATTCCTGAGGAATATGATGATATTGCTAATGCTGCTGAAAATCACTCCAATGATGTGCAGGAGGACGACGGAATGCGTGGTCAAAGAGAACGTGTTGAGGCCAAAGCTGTCAGGACTGCTGTCGCTATCTGTGCACACACATTAAGTGAGCTCATATCAAGGCACTCATGCTTCAGTTGCAGAGATTAGCATTCGTCACTGTATTCTCGTGTGACACCAAAGCCTTTAACAATTATAAATAACCGTTATATATCCTCATGTGCTGATGTTACCTTGTAACTTTTAACATGTTTGTTCAAATTCAATAAACTGAAAGGGGATAATAGACATTCAACATTCTGTCTGCTCCTGCTTAGTTACAACAGTACTTCAGTATTATGCATAAAGTGCAGTTCACTTTATGGTCTGTAAATAATAATGAAGCATTTCCTAACAATTTTTCCTCTGTCCCACATATAGCATCCACTCCCATTGTCCCTAAATGGATCATATCATCAAAATCATTTTGGTATTATATAATGGGAAATTGCTTTTTTACAAGCAAATGAAAACAGGTAATGAGGTATGATGCATTCAGTCTATTAAGACAAAGGTGAGCATGTAACGGCATTACATTAATGTTAACTCGAAACACTTCTTCACGTGCACCCCTTTAGCTTGCATAAAACCAGCTATTGATAAGTCCATTGTGAGAGGTGGAGTATAACGAGCACATGGAGAACACATAGGCCAACTTGTACATGATGATAGCAGACCTATCCCTCCGGCCTCTCCTCTTCCGAATGACCTGTTCAGGGCAGGAAAGGAGGGGCCACCAGGGCCAGGGGAATAGAAGGGCTTTTGTTTGTATTTGCACTTCTCACACATGAAAAGGGGGTTGCCATGGTGCCCAGTCCCTGCCTCCCTCCCTCCCACCTTGTCTTAAGCCAGCAACCCTCCAGGAAGGGTAGGGGGGGAAGTTCCCTCAGATCCCCCGTTGTACCTGTGAGAGAACGGGCATGAACTACAGCTGCAAACCTTTGCTTACTGCATTATTACTTATTATTTATTACAAACAGATGAAAGGAACATTACCACAGTGCTTACATTTGACATTACGGAAATGGTACTTATAAATTGGCTAAATGAACTGATAATGAATTCCAATACCTTCAGGACTACCCTCCCCCTTTTTCCTATGCACCTTCGGCATTAACAACTGTTTGTATTGATCCATTTGCATTTAAATAACTAAACCAGCAAGGCAGGTTTCCAGAGTAAATGCAGCAGCCAACAGAAGTGGCTCATTGCTGACGTACACAGAATGGGTTACCTGGTACAGGGGGCTGAATTTAAGTAACTTGTACTTGGTAAAATTGCGGTCTTCCAGTATGCAGACATCAATCAATGGTCCAAAAACTCTGAAAAACCAGGAGATGGCTACAGTAAATATAAAGCAAATGTCTACCTGCTGCCACCCCGGTAACATTCAGTTGGGGGTGTTCTCTTGGTGGAGACAGTTCCCGTCTTAAGATCTGTAAACCAGTCTGATAGGTGCTTCTGACTAGCGGCTTCTGTTCATCAACCCCCCGACACCAAAATTGTGGTAATGAGTCCCTAAAATAGTTTGTATTTCAACCTTTAATTGAGATTAAATATTGGTTGTGAATGAAAATACAGGCCTGGTACTAGAAAAAATAAACCCATGCAGCCCAACAGTGCTTTCATCTGAAAGTACACTGTGTTTCAAAGAGATTTCTAATGTACAGTCCTCCTTGGTAAAATAAGTGAGCACTTATTCATACCCAAACGCTACAGGTAAGCTTGAAAAGAATCATGTTATAAAAAGTCCTGCGAATTTACTTCATTTGGAAACTCAATGACTACCCAAAATTCCAGAGATTTACATATAACTGCAGGACGTGGCCAAAAAGCGGGTCTGCTGATTATTTTGAACACAACTCCCTCAGTCCTTTTCGATTTGGAATAAAGACTTTGCATTCTGGGAGTTGTGGTCCAAGACATCATTAGGGCCGAACCATGGGTATTCATGCTACATCTGTTCTTTAAGTATTCAGCAGAAGGATTGGTTTGCACGATACAAGTTTTAGTGGCACAAATTTCAAGTAATTCAATATAAATGATTAATAATTGTGCGATACAGAATATAACTGTTAGCTTAGGATGTAAGCCCATGCTTCTACCATATGTCCTGTTTTTGCCACCTCTATTTACCGCACCTATTTACCCTCTTTATTATGCTAATCAGGCATCACCAATCTTGGAGGAAAACAGGAAACAAGTTGATTTTCGGTTACTTTCTGTTTGCACCTCTTACAAAGCACTCCTGAGGTTTGTTTTTTGTCTTCCCCAAAAAATCCATCTTGAGAATGGAAGAAGAGGATTTTGAATCCACCCAGGGAAGCATCCCTTCAAGAAAAGGAAAAAGAGGAGTAATATGGGGAAATGCAGAAACCTCTGCTTTAATTAAGGTGTGGGGTGAGGCAGAAATTAAGTATGCTTTATCCTCTCTAAAAAGGAATTATGAAATATTTGAGGTTATCTCGAGGGAAATGAACAAAATTGGTTTTTCGCGCCCGGCTGAGGAATGCCGGTCTAAGACCAAGTGATTAAGAAAACTTTATAAGCAAGCTGTGATTCAGAACAATACCTCTGGTGCTGGCAGATCAAAGTCCCTGTGGTACGAAGAAATGGCTCAGATTTTCAGAACAGATGCATCCATTCACCTGCTTCTCCTTACCGAGAGTGAATCTCAACCAGAAACAGGTAAGTACATATTTATAGTTTTGCTTACTAACCTATCGTAGTTATAAACGGTACAAACAACCTGCCTCTGTTTAAAAAAACATGAGTTTCGATCTATCAAAATTCCTTGCCCATGAGGTTTCTTGACAAAGGAACCATTTGAGTTTTGTATATGTAAAACTTGATAAACATTAGTATCGTGTCCGGTAAGGAACAACGATGGGTTTGCTGATAATAAGCAGCTGATTACTTAACTTGCAGTTGGCAGCTAAGTGCATCAGCCGTTTTTTTTTTTTAAGATCATAAAATCCCATATTGTTCTGTATGAAAACCTATTGTTCTAAACCTAGTTGAAACCACTTATATGACTACTGAAGTAAAACTTTACATGGGAATGCGTCGTTAAGATTTTTTTCTTCCCTTCTACACGTGTAGGGGACGTGTAGAAAGGAAGACTGACAACGAGCCTATAGTGACGCTAGACCTAATTGAGAATACGGACATTTTTCTTAACAGTCAAGGTGCATCTGATTTATCCGTTACAGGTAGGCGGCCATCAAATATCCATGTTTCGAAATGTATTCTTTGCATCATAAAAACCAGGACTGTGGTGCATAATACTCATTCATTTTTACAGGTTGCTGGAAAAGTAAATAGGCCATAAACGTGTGCATACCTTACAACCATCCTAAAAGTGTTGCCTCTGATTTTCTATTTGAAATTTCAGTTGCGCCCTTTGAACCATATTCTTGAAGCTTTAAAAAAGGCTTTTTCCCTTTCTTGGCCAGAAACACAGAGCACGGATGGGGCTGATGCTTCAACCTCTGTCAGTTCCCCAGCCTTGAGTTCAGCAGGATGCAGATTGGACAACAGCATTACCAGTGGTGAGTTTATATCACTATATGTGAGATCTGAATGTGAAATTAAGACCTCCAATGTGAACTTGCTCCCTTCCATCTTAACTCCCCCCCAAAATTATGGGAGTCAGTGTTGGTTGGATGAGTGATTGTGGAAAAGTTTTTGTGTGGTTTGTTATGTTGTTGGGGGTGGGTAGGGGAGTTAGTGGGGGTGAATGGAGAGCAATGAATATGTTTAGGGTGTGTCATGTGCGTGTGGGTATGGATGGTCTGCAAGTAGTGTGAAGGCAGAGGAGAGGTGCGGTTGGAGGAATAAGAGTGAGAATGTATGGAAGCATATTGGGTTGTGCTCCAGGTGCAGGAGGTTTGCCCAGCATTGTTGCATACACTTATTCTCTCTTTTTTTTTCTGGATTTCAGTGTTGGGATGGTGGCATAGGGTTCACAGTAGACTTGATTTGTGAAGGTGGTTGGGGTTGGATTTATCTCCAGGCTGGTATGGTTCAAATGGAGGGAAACAGAGAAGTGAGATGGCTGGAAAAGATATAATGAAGAATGTGTGTTTATATCACTGTAATTACACAAATGCTTACTATATGTGAGATCTGATTGTGAAATTATGACACCCAATGTTAACTTCTCGTTTGATTTACAGGAATTTCATAACGTTTGCATCTGCTTTTATATACTAAGTAACAGCTTCGCAACCGACCATGGGAACAGTTGCATTGCATCATAACTGTATTAACATTGTCTTTTTTTTCAGACCCGCAAGAAACTTGTGACTACGAGGCAACCTTAGACCCGGCCAGTAGACTTGCATTAATTAGGAAGAGAAAACAACATGCAGTCGCTGCTGAAAAATTGGATAACACACTGTGCGGATTTGTAGCATGGGTAAAGGAGAACACGAGCAGAAAGGAGGAGAAAATGGCAGCAAGAGATGAGGAACAAAAAAGGTTCCTTGATGAGGTCATAAGCAATATGCGTTTAGCATCAACATCGCTTGCAAGGCTAACAGACTACATTACTTCTTAATAGTGGAGCTTGTAATAACAGTGCTGCCAACCTTTCTGGACTCTCGGGGCAGGTTTCAGATAGCACTGGGGGGGTTACACAAAATTCGCCTTCAGATTCCAGTACCTCTGCAGTTGTGTCATGTAATGGACATTTCTGATTCCCCAAATCAATCTGACTCTGATAATGAAACTGACTGCAAGCTGGAGAACCTTGGTTCTGACTCTCTACTGGGGGACAGCAACAGGGAGACAACTGATGAGCAACTCAAAAAGATCCCCCAAAGCACCCTATTAGCCTCAAAAAGTAGAGTTACATCCCAAAGCCTTAGAAAGCGGCAGCGGAACAGTAACAGTAAATGTAATGCTACAAGGTTCCCATACCTCATAGTTAAGGATGAGAAAGAGAATTCCACGCCAGTGAAGCGCATACGGAGGAAGAAAAAGGTATACTCTCCGTGCTAACAGAAATATTGTGTTTACTATTGGGTTATATTACCAGGTATAGTAGAAGCAAGAAGAACTCAGTTACTATACTACAAATAGTGTTTTTCCCTGAGGAAAATGTTTAAACTACAATCATGTTGAGAACCTAACCAGTTGTCTGATAATCTGTGTTCTCCATTGCTGCAGTCTCAGTGTATTTTAAATACGGCTGCACTACTCTGTCATAGGTACTGTTATGCGGTTTATTTCCAAGCATGCGTAGCAGACAGATTTAGAACTCTGGGGCTAGCCAGCCAAAGAACAGGATTTGTGCAGAAATCATATTCCTCCAATAAAACCACCACTGGTTTGCCATTACTCTTTCCTTTGTGACCTAAGTGTTGTGTTAAGTACTTTTCTTGTCCAATGCAAATAAATACCTGAACTGCACAGATTCATGTGTCTACCTATACGCTGGTATTCTTCACAACCTCATGTTGCCATAAAAACTCACCACACCATTGTTTAAATCCAGCAGAGTTCATGCTGGATCATAGGGAAGCACACCCAAGTTGGGTTGCATTTGCTGTTTGTTTAAAAAGAGCATCAGCTGTGAGGTTTTTGGTTTACAGGCATTATGTACTTATCGTACCTTTTCACCCCGACAAAAATATGGTAAGTTGGGATCAAACCTATCAGTCAATTTCCTTTTTAACCCAAAATAAATAAATCAACATTTCAGATGGTGGAGGAAGGCTTGTTAGCACCAATGTAAAGCAGTGGTTGTGGTGCACCTTAAACCCCCCTTTCAACCAATGAGTAGTTTACAGTGCATTCAAAGTTTAACAGCAGACGGAGAAATATTACAAAGGTAATCCTGACGCTGCCATGAAGGTGATGACCTATAATATCATTGTCTCCAGCAGTAACACATGTGAGTAGAGGTTTTAGACAATGTTACTGCAGATTAAAAAGCAATATGTTTGTTATTGATTAAACACAAAGTCCTTCGAGGTAGAACTGTTTGTCACTTCAAAATTAAGCTACTGCCTTTGGCCCAACCGTTGAGACTCAACTCAAGAGTGCCTAATGTGTTCCACTGTTTTTTACATTGTTTAAAGTTACAACCGGAGGGTTGCATCAGCTGGAATGTACTGCCTGGGTAGACCAAAATAAAAAGCATTTTTATAAGGAAGCCGTATGTAAATCTTCTCTTCTCCACCGAGGTCACCACTCATGAGCTTTAGTATAATACAGAATTGCAAGTCCCCACTGATCAATACAGAAAATTTGAGTTCCTCTCAAATTTTTCCCAATAGGACATAAGCTCAGGGAGTGAACTTCTAACCCTTAATGTAACACTGAGGTAGGAGTTAAGGAGGGAACTTTATATGGCTGATGAGCCATCTGCCTAGGTAGTTATCATCTAATTGCTAAGGGTACGAGTCATTCATCACCCTCTCAAAAGGAATGCCTATCTCCTAATATACATATCACAGCGCAGAGGGTAAACAAAAGAAGTTCTACCTGTAAGAATTTTTTCCAGCATTCAGCCAGGGAAGTGGAATCCCTAGTCTGAGACAGCAGCACCAGCATGGGTGATGTGCCGTCCCTTTGAAAGAAAATAAATTTGCCTAATTTAGAATGCGAGATATTGTAAATTTCTACAATTGATACACATTTCTTATGGTTCAATTGTCCCCCCTAGGGTTGCTGTGACAGCAGCTGCACAACAAATACATAACAGCAAGACACAATACTGAAAGAAACACATTTATAAAATTATTCCTTTTTAATTTCAAAAACATTGGCTCATCATATAACATAACAGTATATCACATTGATACGGACTACTTTTCACTTGTTTTACGAATGAACACTCAGCAACAGTAACAAAAAGAAAACAGTGTTATCCACCTGCAGTTAAACAAAAGTGCATAGATAGATTAATGAGGTAGGCATTAAATCAGAACTGTTGATGTCAAGAGCTTGCAGTGCTTAGTTTCTTCTCCCATGCCTTCGCTGATGAGGTCGGGCACGCCTGGCTTCCTGCTCCTCTAGCCATGCCACTGCAAAGAGAATTACGGACATATTAGCAGTGATAATGATGTTTCGGCGATTTTTCCGATAGAAGGGAAAGCAAATGCAGGTTAAGGTTCTTTGTAGGGCAGGTGAAATGTGCACTGCTGCCTTAAACACCTCCTAAATATAACACCATTGGTAAGTTAAATATACGACAGCCAGTGGTGTATTTTACAGTTAATGTTGAGAGTTCTGAAACAGAGTTTTAGAGCACAACTCCAACTGCACTACTCATGCAGTCACATCGCCAGCAGTGATTTTCATGTAAGGCAACTAAAGGAACCAGAGTTATCTGTACTGGAAACCATAACACACTCATAATTTCCCTGCAATAAACTCACATTAAGTAATATTCCACCACACAGATCCAAGTAAAGTAATGTTTAGTCCTTTCTAAATGTACCTCTTTCAGTCAGCTCCTGAAAAATGCCAACAAACTGTTCGATTTCATTCCTCCTTACAAACTGCTGCATAACATCAAACCACCCAGGCAGCTCTGCAGGATCATATTAGAAATATAAATCATGAATAACTTCCCTTACAATAGTCAACAGGTTGTATTCTGAGCACCCAGTGAAAGGGTGCCTGCACATATTGGTAAATAACATTCCTCAACCTGACCACAGAGATTGTGTGATGCACTCAGAGGACTGTAGCACTGTACATGTGCCCATTGGAACACATCTTTTCATGCTTGGGTATTGGTGTTGGTCTTGCCTAGCTGTGCAATTTGGGAGAACAGCATTTGCTCATAGTACCAGGTGTGTACTACACATACCTTCACCCTCATGCCCCTCCGGTAACCCCTGTACAGCATCACCAGGTTGGTCGTCATGCTCCCCTTCTTCATTTTGAGGATTGTCCGCGACGGCCTGTTCTTCCCGGCATGCTCTCCTTCTTCATGTTGAGGGTCGTCCGTGACAGCCGGTTCCTGCTCATCATGGCCTTCTCCTTCCCTGCCATTCCCTGGTGGTCCTGGGTGTGCAAATCTAATAGTGGCCCGAGCCCTGGTCCAGCAGTTGTTGGGAAAGATGGGGGGGGTATAATGAAGACTGGTACCCCCTCATTCCACTATAGGCATATCCACATCAACACTTGGTTTACAAGGGAAGCCTTACCAGTGGTAAGGTTGTATGTCTTAAAAGTAGCTGCTGAGAGTGGCAATGCTTCAGGAATCCATGTCTTATGTTTCCTCATCACATATTGGCTTTCAAGCCCACAAAAATTCAGTGTTGTGGTTTTCGAAATGAATTTACTGTGTGTGTTATCCTGGTAATTTGGAGAATTTATTACATGACACTTCAATAAATTATTGGGAACTAATGCACAACATAATACAGTGCTTAAGCTGTAATATGAGCAAATCAGTCAAAGGATCAAGTTCTGAAACAATAGTGAGCAGGATTCCTTGATTAGTAAAATTGGACTTCTTTTCCTGCTTGTAAATAAAAATGTACAAATTGTATAGGTACCTTGGGGTTTAATTAAGAACCTCACATAGCCAATCATGTGCTGGGTAATACTAGGAATTTTTCATTGAGAAAGTATTGGAAGTCCTGTGGTGGTCCAGAAATCTATTCAACCTCAATAGAATTTTAAAATGATTGAAATCGTTTTATGAATACCCTATAAAAAATACCGTTTTTTGGGCTTATGAACATGGCAGCCATGTTAGGGTGTACCGAGGCATAAGGGCCACTGTTTTGCTGATGTATGAAATGTTTGAACCCGACAATGAAAAATGAGCAGAGGTAAACATAATTTTACCATTTCTGCTGAAAACAAAAGCAGAGTTATTTTCCTTTTTAAACATAACAATTTATTTTTAGAGGAAAAATCTAGGTTTAGCAAAAAGGTATACAAGAATTGTAATGTGCCCTTGGAAACCTCAATGGTGTACCAATCATAAATATTTGCAGTTTTTGGCAGAAGTAATGAAGTTTATGAAGGACAAACTACACTACCATGTTCCTGACTTGAAGTTTTTTTGTTTTGGAAATTGACACTTCCCAGACAGCATGGGTGAGGCCTGTTTTAGCTCATTAGGCCTCATAAATTGGTTTTTTTTTTCAAAAAATACTGTACTTTTTCATCCAAAAAAGTGCTCCTCAGGATTAGAAGGAATTAATCAGAATGGAAGTGTAAACGGGAAAACTGTAGTGGGGAATAGTGAGTTCTTTTCATGTATTTAAACACAAATAAATCAGTGGAAGAACTTTGCCTTGGGTTGGTGGGTAAGGTCCTTTTTTTCTTATCAGGTGCAAGGGAGCATAGCCTTTCTGGACACCTGATAAGCAGAGAACTGTGTAGCTATTTTGCCATCAAATCAGAGGAATATACGTTAAGAACTATTGTAATTTTGGGGGTCAAAAGTAATTCCCTGTAACCGGGGTGTTGTTTAATAAGAAGAGGAAGAAATGTTTTTTAATGATTTCCTTCTGGTATAAGTATGGATGTAATATGCAGCTTAACCCATAGAACCTTGTACAAGAACATAGATTGCATGTATTAAAAGAACCGGTTACTTACCTGTAAAGGTGGTTCTTCGAGTGGACCTTCGTGAAGCCACACAAATGGGTTTCCCAGGCGCCCCTGCGCCGGAGGTCGGCCTTCCCTAGCATAGGAAAGTTCGTTAGTCTCCGCCCCCGCCCAGCGCGCCTGCGCGAGGGCTCCTTCCCGCCCAAACCTCAGTTCCTCTTGACCGCCACTAGACTGGTGAGCCGCAGTACAGGCGTGACGGTCTGAGGGGAGGCGGGCGGGTGCTGTGTGGCTTCACGAAGGTCCACTCAAAGAACCACCTTTACAGGTAAGTAACCGGTTCTTCTCTCTCGTGGCCTTCGTGAAGCCACACAAATGGGTGATTGCAAGCAGTACTCACAGGCTGGTGGGGAGTCACGCCGTCACATAGGAAAGCACGGCTCTCCCGAAGGCTGAGGATGATCTCATTCTGGCGTCCAGCCTGTAGTGGTTCACGAAGGTCTCTGGTGTAGCCCTAGTAGCCGCTTGGCAGATGCGTTCCAGGGAGACGCCCTTAAGGAATGCTGCCGAAGAGGCCATGGCTCTGGTCGAGTGGGCTCTAATGGGGCCTGGGAGTGGCTTGCTGGCGAGCTGGTAGGCTAAGGTGATGGTCTGGACAATCCAGCGCGCAAAGCGCTGTCTGGAGACCGGGCGCCCCGCAGCCGCGGGGTCGTGGCAGATGAAGAGCCTAGGAGATTATCTCAGAGGCCTCGTCCTGGAGACGTAGAAGGCAAGAGCTCTTCGGATGTCAAGGGAGTGCATATCTCTCTCCTCCTTGGTCGACGGATTGGGGAAGAAGGCCGGGAGGATGAGAGGTTGAGAGATGTGGAAGGAAGACACCACCTTCGGGAGGAAGGAGATGTCGGGGTAGGCGACTACCCTATCCGGGAAGAACTGAAGATAGGGAGGGTCGCAGCGAAGAGCGCAAAGCTCACTGGCTCTACGGGCGGAAGCGATGGCTACCAGAAAGGCCGTCTTCAAGGAGAGGAGCCTAATGTCGGCGGTTGCTAAGGGCTCAAAGGGGGGCCTCTGCAGAGCCCGGAGGACAAGGGAGAGTGACCACTGGGGAGGGATGGGTCGCCTGTCTGGAAATGTGTTGTTGAGCCCCCTTAGGAAGAGCTTCAGCCTTGGGTGCTTGAAGAAATTCACCGCTGGAGACAAAGGGGGCTGGTGGGCCGCAATGGCCGACAGATGCACTCTTAGAGAAGACATGGTGAGTCCCGATTTCTTGAGGTGAAGCAAGTATCGGAGGACCCAGGTAAGATGAGGGTTTACTGGAGTGAACCCCTTTTGGTCTGCAAAGGAGGTGAATCTGCGCCACTTGTAGGCATACTGGGAGACTGTGGAAGGTTTACGGCAGGCTCTGAGTATGGTTTCTATCAATTCAGAATCCTCCATGCCGCGAGCTGAAGGCGAGGGAGATCGGGGTGAAGCACCTGTCCGTCTTGTTGGGACAGGAGGTCCGGCATCTGAGGCAGGCGAAAGTGGGACGTGGCCATCCGAAGTAGAGGGGCAAACCACGGTTGCCTGGGCCACCAAGGAGCCACCAGGATGAGGTCGGGGGCTTCTTGGGAGGCTTTGACGATGACCTTGTGGAGCAGAGGGATCGGTGGAAAGGCATAGAGCAGATCGCGCGTCCACGGGAGGAGGAGAGCGTCCCCCAGCTATCCCCGGCCTAGGCCCGCTCTGGAGCAGAAGCGATGGCATTTCTTGTTGGTGGGCGAGGCAAAGAGGTCGATCTGTGGTGTGCCCCATGTTCTGCAGAGGTGGGAGAAGACTTCGGGGTGGAGTTCCCACTCGTGGTTGGACTGCTGCAGTCTGCTGAGGCCGTCGGCATCTATGTTGTCCTGTCCTGGCAGGTGCATCGCGACCGGGTGGATCTTGTGCTGGATGCACCAGTTCCAGAAGCGGGTGGATAGATCGAGAAGAGTTTGGGAGTGAGTTCCGCCCTGTTTGTTGATGTAGTACATGGCAGTCGTGTTGTCTGTGACTGTCAGTACTACATTGCCGGAGAGGTGACGGAGGAAAGCCCGACAGGCCTTGAAGATCGCCAGGAGCTCCAGTTCGTTGATGTGAAGAAGACATTCCTGGGGGGTCCAGGAGTCGTAAATCTGGTAAGAGAGGCACACCGCTCCCCAGCCGGTGTTGCTGGCGTCCGTGGTGAGTTGGATCGTGGGGAGAGGGTCTCTGAAAGGCCTGCCCGCGAGGATGTTTTGGTGATTGGTCCACCAGGCTAGGTGCTCCGGGAGGTCCCGCGGGACTGTAAGCGCTGCAGTTGGTGGGTCTTGGGTGGGGTTGAACCGGGAGAGAAACCAGGACTGCAGGGGTCTGAGTCGCAACCTCGCGAGTGGGAGGACCGATGTCATGGAGGCCATGTAACCCAGTAGCTTCTGGACCTGAACGGCCTGGATTGACTCTCCCGGGAGGAATTCCCGCACCAAGGCCATGGTTTCGCGGACTCTGTCTCAAGGAGGGAAAGCCATGGCACGCGTGGAATCCAGGATCACGCCAATGAACTGCGCAACCTGGCAAGGTTCCAGCCGACTCTTCTCGAAGTTGACCTGCAGCCCTAGAGAGTTCAGTGTTGAGAGGACCGTGGCGATGTCGGCCTTGGCCTGAGTCTGGGTGTCGGCGACGACTAGCCAGTCGTCTAAGTATGGGAAGATTACTATACCTAGAGTCCTGAGGTAGGCTGCGACTGGAGCCATGCACTTTGTGAACACTCTGGGTGCCGTGGCGAGGCCGAAGGGCAAGGCCGAGTATTCGTAGACTTGGTCGGCGATGGCGAAGCGCAGAAGGTGACGGTGGGCAGGATGGATTGAGATGTGGAAGTAAGCATCTTTTAGGTCCACTACCGCAAACCAATCTCCCTTGCGGAGTAAGGGGATGATCTTTTCCAGAGTCACCATGTGGAATTTCTTGTAGATGAGAAACTTGTTGAGCACCCGTAGATCTAGAATGGGACGGAGGCCTCCGTCCTTTTTTGGCACTGTGAAGTAGCGGGAGAAGAGGCCCGCTGCAGGGTTGTGTAGAACTGGGCGGATAGCTTGTTTTTGAAGAAGCGTGGCCACCTCGTCGAGCAGGCATGGAGAGGGTGGGGTGCGAAGAACGTTGCCCAGTGGGGGCATGGAGGAAAGTTCGAGGGAGTACCCGTTCCTCACCACCGATAGGACCCAGCGGTCTGAGGTGATGTTTTCCCAGGCGGTGATGAAGGGTCGGAGGCGGACGGAGTCTGAGTCAATAGTCCTCCCGGTGCCTCCTCTCTCTGGGTTTAGAGGGAGGGGCGGAGGACTTAGGCTTCCTGGACTTCTGGCCGAGGGAGGCGAATGGGGACGGCTTGGACGGCTTGTCCCTGTGTCCTCTGGAGGTGGAAGGGGTTGGGGGTGGCCAATACCGTCGCCTGTGCTGGTTCCGAAAGGAATGGGTAGATCTAGAGGGGATGACGTTGAGCTTTTTTGCCGTGTCATGCCTCTTGTGCTTCTCTTCCATGAGGTCATCCGTGGTGGTATGGAAGAGGGCAGAACCATCAAATGGCAAGGCTTCGATCTGGGCCTTGTGGTTGTCGGTGAGGCCAGTCGTGCGAAGCCAGGCGTGCCTCCGAAGGGTGATGGCGGTGTTAATCACCTTGGAGGCACAGTCGAAGGTGTGTTTGGCCGCTCTCATCTGTTGACTGGCGAGGGCCATAGATTCATCGTAGAGGGCAAGAGCCTCTGCTCTGTGCTCCTCAGGGATCTTCTCCAAGAACGGGTGGAGGTGAGTGAGGAGATCTCGCTGGTAGGCTCCCATCGCACCTTGGTAATTACATGCCTTGTGGATAAGGGTAGAGCATGAGTACAGGTGCCTGCCGATGGTGTCTAATTTGCGGCCCTCTTTCGAAGGTGGGACGGGTGTTTGACTGGTCCTGGATTGGACCTGCGAGTCGGCCACGACTAAGGAACCCGGTGGAGGGTGCTTGTCGAGGTACGGGGCGCTCTCGTCATGCACTCTGTAAAGAGCTTCGAGCCTTCTAGAGACCCGAGTGGCAGCCGGGGTCTGGAAGGCATCCTCAGCCATCGTGAGAAACGATGGGATCATGGTGAGGAACAGGTGATGTCTCATCGGAGGAGAGGCGGCCAAAGATGTGGCAAGGTCTCTTGGGCTTTGGCTGGTGTACCGGCAGGTCAATGGTGTTTGCCATCCTCATGATAAAGGTGGTGTAATTACGCATGGTTTCCGAGGAGGATGGGGGCAGTTTCTCTTCCAGGTCAGATGAGGGCGATGTCACGAACTGGATCGAATCCGAGGCCTCGGATTCGACGTCGGATTCGCCGGATTCGTCAGAGGTCGGCTGGGGGGAGCGTTCTTTTGGCTCTTGCCGGCCCTCTGGTTCGGAAGTCTGCACCAACCATTGACGACCATCAAACCGGAGAGAGAATGTTGGGAAGGGAGGCACGGGCATTGCTGGTGCCAGAGTAGCGTCGGATTCGGCGCGGCGTTTCTTCGCCCGTTGCTCCGGCGGGGTCAAAGCCTCAGCCACCGAGGCCGCAACCAGGGCGGTCGAAACCGAGGATGGACCCGGTATCGGGGTGGCGACCTCCGGAATGGAGGGCAGCTCGGCCTTCGAGGTGGTATGGCGCGAGCCCGATGGGGAGCGGTGGCGCTTCCGGTGCTTCTCGGTCTTCTTCTTTTTCTTCTCCGGCTGGGGTTCTTTGTCCTCGGCCTTCCGTACCGACGGGTTCGGAGGGGTAGTGGCCGGGACCGAAACCGACTGCGGCGGCTTCGGTTTCGACTTCTTGTCGGGTTCGACGACCAGAGAAGAAAGTCTCGGAGGAAGCGAGGATGGAGACGAGCTTCCCTTACGGTCTGGGGAGCGACGGCTCCCGGGTTCGGACGCGGCTCGACAGGGTTCCGAGTCTTTACGGTCCCTGATTTCTCTTCTGAAGAGAGCTGCTCTGGTGCCGGAGTCGTAGTCATCGTCCGATGACTGGTCCGAGTCGTCGGAATGGAGCAGGGGGTCGAATTCGGGTCGGGACGAGAGTCGGAATCCCGAACCCGAGAACTCCGTTTCCACCGTGAGAGAACCAGGAGTGGCGGAACCCTGTGAGGCCGATGGTTTGGACGGCTTTTCCAGCTTGGTGGGCTTGGGCAAGGCGGTTTTCGAAGATTTGTGCTTCGAAACCGCTTGGAGAACCGGGATTTTCTTAGGCTTCTCCTCCCGCCCGGGGGCCTCGGACTTACGGGGCTGGTCGGCGGCCGCTTTCTCCATGGGTTGCGGTCGAAGAGACTTCTCCAGGAGAAAGGAGGCAAGCCGGTTACGACGGTTCTTAAGAGCTTGCGAGCTGAAGCCGCGGCAAATGGCGCAGGCCTCAGGGCGGTGTTCTTCGCCGAGGCAGAGCAAGCACTTTTCGTGGCCGTCGGAGTGCGGAACCTTGGCTCCGCAGTCGATACAATTTTTAAAGGGCTGGGCAAAAGGCATTAGTCGAGCAGTCCGGGTCAGAAGAGTGGAGAAAAGTAGGCAAAGTCGAAGAAAAATCACAAATCGCAGGAGACTAACGACGGCGAACCTCTAGCCGAAGGCGGTAAAGAGGAACTGAGGTTTGGGCGGGAAGGAGCCCTCGCGCAGGCGCGCTGGGCGGGAGCGGAGACTAACGAACTTTCCTATGCTAGGGAAGGCCGACCTCCGGCGCAGGGGCGCCTGGGAAACCCATTTGTGTGGCTTCACGAAGGCCACGAGGGAGAATCATCATACCACAGTGGCAAGGAAAACCTGCTTATCATATGAATAGTTGTAAGGAGTAAATATCTGCATGTGAACAGTAATAGAGGCATTGGTGAAATCTTTGTACTTAATCCTATTGATTAAATGTTAATAATGATACCAACCTCCAGGATACTGATGCTGGGGGGGGGCGCCCAGCCTGACGCCACAGAACGAGCATCTGGTCCCAGTATGGAGATTGTTGTTCTGGACCCGCCCCCTCTCCAAAATGCAGTAAACTCCAGTTAAATTTTTGTCTAAGAGTCTTAAATTTGGATCTGCATTGCAAAGAATTTCTGGGATAATTTCTTCGCGTTAGCTCCCTCGCTGCTACCTGAAAAGCACCTTCATTCCTAATAGGTGCTGATATCATTAATCGGACCCCAAATCTATGATCGATTAAAACCTGTAGAAAAGTGTCCACCTCATTAGGGGTCCAGTACACAGGAGCAGCCCTGTTTGGCATTTTAAGGTAACTTTTAAAGTTAAAGGAAGGAAGGAAGGAAGAAGTCCCAAAAACCTGTGCTGAAAGCAGAGATTAGAAGGCTGTCCTCTGGGCTCCAGCAAGGCAATCTAGAGGAGGCCTCGTGCAGCGCAGGGGCCTGCATGTCAATCAAAAAGTGGCTGATGGGAACTGACCAATGGTAGGCAGCACCTAATTAGTGACTGAGCTGTTTTTCTCTGCAGAGGGCTCGGTCAAAGTTAGTTTCTATTCCCCGTTAAGTGGCTTTTCTCCCCCTGAAATATCCGTAAAATAATTGTGCAGAGCCGCAGAACATATCTACAGGTTCCTTAAACTTTTTTAAGTACTGGGGGAGGACACAGAGGGCAGGGTTAAAATGTCTTCCTGATAATGTTTGATGATAAAAAGGTTGGAAAGTTTTGTGCGGCTGCAACAAGGGGGGGTATGGACCAAGATACTTAGGAATTGATTTTATGACACTGTTGGTGGTCCCCCCCTCTTTTTTTAAAAAAAAGGTATCACGTCGAAGGGAAATAAATACGAGTGGGCTTTACAGCAAAGTTTATTTGTGTCGGCAACCTGGAGTGTTTTGCTGATAAGTACCTTAGGAACCACCTCTGGGGCAATAAGTGGGAAACTGCTATGGGAAATGTTTATTTGTTTGCAGGCATTGGAGCACTGCTGGGTTGTCTGGGTAAATATCCACGGATGTTTGAAATGTGCTCAGGGTTGACATTACAGCCCTAAAAACCCATTGTTCTGTGTAACAGACCAGGATGTAAGCGATTCAAAGGATCGAGACCTTCCTTTCACGAAAGAGGAGCAGACGTTGTCGCCACGAGCGGGAGAACCCGTATTATGCACCAGAAGGGGGGGAGACAATAGCAGGGATCCAGAGTTAGCGTTTTCATTACCTCATTGGGGGGGGGGGAATCATGTAGATAGGTGGATTGGGGGGGCGGAGTCGGCAAGCAGCATAGAATGGTCTGCACTCTGCACGTTCCCAGGAGCAAAGGGGGGGAATCATGTAGATAGGCGAGTTGGGGGGCGGAGTCGGCAAGCAGCATAGAATGGTTTGCACTCTGCACGTTCCCAGGAGCAAGGGACGATACAGATGGGTCCAGTCGTGCTGGTCCGTGCGTGTCCGGCCGGAGCGTGCATTGCTCTTCCAAACCAAGTGCACAGCATGGTAACAGTGGGAGGGGATGTATTGTTTGACCTTGCACACGTAAATCTGCACCCCATGGGGGGGGTGAGGGACAATAGCATGGATGCAGAATAGCGTTTACATCTCGTTGTGGGGGGGAAATCATGTAGATAGGTGGATTGGAGCGTGCAGTGGTCTTCCAAAACAAGGGCACAGCATGGGAACAGCGGGAGGGGATGAGGTGGAAGTGACACACGTAAATTTGCTCCCACCAATGGGGGGGGTCGACGATAGCATGGATGCAAAAGGAGCGTGGTCATGACCTATGAGGGGAAATGCATGTAAAGAGGAGGATTGCATGCCAGAGGTAGGTGTGATGGATCGCACCACAGTGGTTCGGGCAACCAAACTGCACGCTGACAAAACCACTACAATGGTGCCACGTTTCTGAGTGAGTCACAATGGAGATGGAGTGAATGGGGGGGACACATGTTTCCCAGACCTTGGAAGCATGCAAAAAAAAAAAAAACCTGGAGTGGAGTTGCTTTGGAGGGAGAACGGGGAAATACGGAAGAAACATCATGGGGAGGGTTAAAAAACAAATACACCAAGGACACTAACAGCAGCGCCATCGCATGGATAAATGATGAACAACAGGCCTGGAGGGGGTTTCTTTGGGCTTGTGGTGTGCCATCTGGTGGCTAGAAAGCTCCAGGAACCGTGACGACCATGCCTTTGCAAGTTTAGAAGGCCAAAGGACCGGGAGGAAGGCTGCAAAACCTAACAATTGCTTCTGTCTTTCAATATATTGAAAGACAGATGTCAAGAGTTAAAATAAAATAAAAAGGAGTGATTTAAATGGGGGAAACGGTTCTCGTTTTGGTACTGTACTAACCGCACGGGGTCTCGTTTCGAAAAGAAAAGCAAGGCGATGAGATTCCCGACCCAAGGCACGGGAATCTCTTGTCACGCTTGGGGCGCAGTTCCGGGGGCGTGGTCGCGACCAGCTCGGAACGACATTACTGGCACGTGAGGTTACGTTTCTTCGTACCGGTCTGCAGCGGGACCGCGAAGAGGGACGAAAGGTACGTGAAGTTACTGCCTAGGGCTTCACACCTCTGATAGTCTCTTCATTACAAAGCTGTTTGGGGGGCTTAAAAGAAGGAGTGTGACCTGAGGAAACTCTTTTTGTCTTCCCCATTAGAAGTGTAACAGAAGGCAAGGGAGCTGACAAAATTAGTTTGGAGCAGGGGAGTAACTATGTGATTTGGGTTGGCTAGCAGCCAACAGTCAGCATATCTCTTTGATTTATTTCCTCTTGTGGTTCCTTTAAGAGATGCAAATGGTGCTGATTGTATTAACAATGTCGCTGTTAGAGGCCAAAGATCAGAGCAGGTTCTTCTTTTATTTTAATATTAAGACAGAGAACACTCTCTTCCATTGTTCAAGTTGTAAATAAGGAAGCACAGCATTCAAATACGTTGTCACATTTCTTATAAGGTGTGTCTTATCTTGCAGCTGTTCCCTTAATAAAACAAACAAAGACGCATCTAAGACTCAAACAAGCTTTTTTCCAGCTTTTTTGGGCTGGAACTCAGGCTTCTATCTAACAGACACCAACTGGCTACATTCGACAGAAGTCTATGGTGCAAAATAGTGTTTTAAAATCAATCAAATCTTAACATCCAGCAGAGACCTACTCCCTAACCAGAATCAGAAGCTTTTTCCCCATAATGGTTACTCTCTGCCCAATATTTTCCTTTTCTGCGTTTCCTTGTTGCTCTTCCACCGCGAGAACCTCCCTTTTCTCCTGCTTCTTCTCAAGAGTTCTCTCAAGGTATACTTCATCTTTCCTCAGAGCCTAAAAGGTGGCTACTTGCTGCTCCAGTTCTCTCACCTTTTCTTCTAACAGTGCCATCAGTTTTCACTTGCTGCATGTGTACACTGTGTTACACTCAGGCACAAAGACAAACATTACACAAACTTGCAGGTCACTACTACTGATTTGTCTATTCCCTCATAATTCTAGTTAGATTTTTGCTTTACTTTGTCTTCCGTGATGATCTTTAACACCTGGGCAGTCTCATAAAGTTGAATGAGTAGCTTAAGAAAGCTGTTCAGTATAGGTCAAAACCTATGTTTTCAATTGTGTCTATAAACAGATTAGCAGCCCCTGCAGCTGTTACAATGGGGGGGGGGCTTTCATGATCCCTGTAAAACTGCATTTTCAAAATGCCCAATCCTGAATTGTGTGTGTGGGGGGGGTTTCCCATAACAATTCCCAAAAAATCTTGAATCTTGCAGCACTAGTGAAATCATTTTGATATGTTTTGTTGTCACCTGTGGGAACAAAATTAATGAAGATTTAATTGGTACTTGATACAAAGAAGTGTAAGGAATGTAAGATGGATGCATGCTGGTATGTACGGTATATGCATGTTTGACCTAGAATAACATGAAGAACCAGAGAGAGAGAGAGAGAGAGAGAGAGAGAGAGAGAGAGAGAGAGAGAGACCTGAAGATGAACCTCAGAACAAAGGCATGATGGGACTTTGGGAACCTGACTATGAGACTCAAAACTCTTCACTGAAATGAGCTCAAGTGAAGATGAACTATGATTTTAGCATCCAGGTAGGTGTGATGTATTGTTGGCAGTTTAAGGGACTTCAGAGAATGAAGATCCTGGTACAGGAGTCTTCCTAACAGGATTGTATACTTGTCTGTGATAAGGACATGTAAGAGCATTCCATGGGTGATGGGGCCCATCAATCCAGTAAGGGACAAAGAAATGCCCAGTTGTCAGCTCAGCTGACAAGCTGCCCAGAAAGGATACAAATAGAGAACTCAGGAGTTTTGTAACAGTGGTACCTCTACTTACAAATTTAATCCCTTCTGAATGCATGCGCTTAAGTAGAATAACTCTTAAGAAGAGGTACTATATCTAAAAAATTGATTTTTTTTTAAAAAAAAGAATTTTAAGTATAGTAGACCTCATCTAAATTATGTAAGGTGGCAGTTAAAACACCAGTGGTTTTCCGTTCTTAAGTTGAATTGCTCTTAAGTAGAGCCGCTCTTAAGCAGAGGTACCACTGTACTCTGAGACCAAAGTTTTGCCCTCTTCTTTGGAACCTGGACAGTGCTCTCCTCGTCTCTGTCATGGTGAGTATGAATGTGACATATGAATAGGATGTATGAATGTTGAATACATTGTGTGAATGAAACCCCAATTATTAGCTCTGTAACTAGAGGATAATAAAGTATATATATTTGCACCTAGGATTGTGTCTAATGGGTTCTTTTGCTGACTCTCTTGTTGCGCTCCTTGGAATATAAAAGAACCAGTGATCACATACAAAAGTGAGCACTTACAGAATAATTGGTGTGCATTTCTCTTTTCCTCTATTTAATTCTAATAAAAAGTCAGAAATAATTGCACATGTGAAATCTGTAGAAAGTTATTTTTCCTAAAATAAAGAGATATATAGTATATCTCATCTTTTCTAGAGCCTTCTATAAAGATAGAACAAGGGCAATTTGCTGGTAGGTATATGTCAGTTGGTAGGTAATTTTTTGTTTGTTTGTTTTGTTGGGACTATAAATCCCTGGGTTCTCCATTTCAGGAATTCCATCTAACAGACAGACCCTGACAGATACCTAAGCATGGATCACCTAGGAGAAAGCCCTGGCTAGAAAGTGTCATGGCTTATCATAGTCCTAACATTTCTTCAATTTTTGTTCAAAGAGGAAGTTGCCCCAGTGTATCCCCATTTAAGTGTCTGTCTCTCAGGTGGCACTCCCAGAATAATAATTTGAAAACCCACAAGTGTTGCATACCCTATTTGCCATCACATGATCCCTTAAAACAGGGCTGTCCAACTTTGAACAGGCCGAGGTCTACTTTTTCCAGTGGTACCTCTACTTACAAGAAGCTCTACTTACCTTTCCCCTTTTAAACTGCCACCTTATGAATAGATGTGGTTTCTGTACTTATGATTCCCCCAGCCTTGCCTTCGGGCGGGGGCTTTGAAGTGCGAGCGCTGGGCAGTGGGTGGGGGGAGATGGAACCAGATTGCCTCCCCAGGCCTTGCCTTCTCCGACAGGGCTTTGAAGGGTAGTTAGCGGGTAGGAGGATGGCAGGGATCATGCCGCCCCCTTGCCACGTCTTCCCCAGCAGCCTTGCCTTCCAGTAGGTGGGGGAAGGCAGAATGGGCTTGCCTCCCCCAGCCTTGCCGTGCCTTCCCCGCCCGGGCTTCTGCCGCACCAGATTCAAAAGAATCAAGCAGCCTTCCTCCTTCTTCCCTTCACTCGGGGGAAGGGGGGAAGGGGGAGGCTTGGTCCTTTTGAATTTGGCAGAGCGAGCACTGTCACAGCAGCTTCTTTGCCCCATGCACTCTGGGGTGCTCGTCATCTGGCTGGGGAGAGGGGGGACTGGGGAATCCGTCACTGGCCCTCCTGGCTGCTTCTTCACCAGTCGTGCCATCATCTTGATGGGAAGTGGGGAACGGGGAGGCTTCTCCACCCACCTGCTTCTTCGCGTTGCATGTCACTGGGTGCTTATCATCTGGCTTGGGAGGGGGAGAGCAGACCGCATGGATTACTTTTCAACCATTCACAGGTGACTGGTAACCCGTGGTTGACCTCTTGTGCAGGCCTGCCTTAAAACAATGATTCCCAACCTTGGTTCCTCAGCTGTTCTTGAACTCCCAAAAGCCGTCACCACTAGCTGTGCTGGCTAGGATTTCTGAGAGATGTAGTCGAAGTACAGCTAGGGATCCAAGGTTGGGAAACATTGCATTACAAGCTTGAGTTCTTTAAAAATTCCTCCATGAAAATGGAATACATTACCTAGTCATGCTGGATGATTGCATAGGTGTAGGTTATGTTACATGTCTGCAGAGAAAAACACAAAGATCAGTAACCATTTCATGTTTCCCTACAAATTACACACTGAATCCATTTTATGTGGCAGAACATTCTATGCAGAGCCTCTATAAGACACACTTTCCTAAACTGGTGATCTTCAAATATAACAGACCACTTATTCCATCATTCTCTGATATCATGGCCTTAGCCAACATATCTAGAAAACACCTGCTTTGAGAAAGCACCTGTCATAAGGCATTAAGATCTACTTAGAATAACAGATGGCAGAATACACCTCTGTAGAGGAAATTGTATGGATATCATTCAGTGCCATTTTGATGAAAGGCATTGTTTTCCTTTCACCTGAATAAATTGTCATACTGATAGGAACAAGATTTTAATAAAACTTAATAAAGCTAATGAACTGCCATTGAAGAATAAAATGGCAGCGGTTCTGCTCTCCAGCCCTGTTTCCCGTTTTCCATTTCTCTCCCCCAAGACTGTTATCTCAGGCCCCAACATCTTGCTCAGGAATGTGTGTCCTGTTTCTAAAAGCCATAAAACCATAAATAAAGGTTTGGGTAAACACTTATCTAAGTTAGGAGTCCATAAGCGGAGGTCTCTGCGCTTGAGATAAGCCAGGAGCCTTCGAAATATCGATAGATCGCAAGAGCTGTCAAACACTCCCGTCTGGAGAGGCGAGGAGTTCCGGGAACTGCAAGACAGGTGGCGCCAGAGTGCAAGATTAATAGTATCCCCCCTCTGTTTCCTTTGACAATTGATTTGTAACAATGTGATAACCATGTATCCTTTGTAGTTTCTTTGTTGCTTTGCGGGCGATTTACGGCGTCCAGATGCATCCTTATCAATTCAGATAAGGGAGGGGTTGTGAGTGAGTCTTTTTCTATAAAAACTTTAAAGTTTCTTTGTCCTGCGCCCCAGTTTTCCGACTGTATTCGGCTGGGCGCCTCGCTGCAGCGAAATAAAGCTTTTTCTCCGTTCCTTTGAACTTTGGCGTGCGCTTTTCATCTCTCGGCTCCACGTAATAGCGGCAAGGTATCCCGGGGCGTAGCTTACATTTGGGGGCTCATCCGGGATTGCCCCCTCTTTTGGAGCGAGAGGCCAAGCCAAGCGGCGTCAAACAGCCAGCGTTGGACGAGGAGCTCCAGTGGACACCTTCCCATTTGTAAAGGGGAACTTTTTCGTTCAGCGTGGTGGCGGAGACGGCGCCGCTCAGGGAGAAAACGCTGGCTGGCTGGGGGAAGATTTCTGACGGAATTTGGTAAGATATGGGACCGGTCCATTGAGGGAGGAGAAGAGATTTAATCTCTAACATCCCAGTTTAGGGGTTTTTGGCCCCCGGTGTGTGGAAGGGATAAGAACGACGGTTCTGAAGTCCCAGAGGGAGGAGGGGAGCAGTGCTCTATCATCCTGTGTGTGGAAAATAGTGGGCAGGAAACCCACTTGGTGTAAACGGCAAGGCGGGAAATCTTGGCTGTCATACAGAGAATAGTTGAAAAGATTTTTAATAGGTAGGGGGATCCAGCTTAAGTTGGGAGGTGGTTTTGAAATGTGGGAATTTGCTTGGTCACTGATCAAATGAGTGAGAGTGTGCATGGAATGGTTGGGGCTTAGAGTTCCCCTTGGACGAGCGACGTCTGGACTGTGCAGTTTCTGTTCACGGGTGACCTGACAGATCACAGTCAGAAGCGAGTGTATGTGTGTGTGAAAATTGCACAAAGAGCCCAGGAGCGGATCAAGTGGCAATGTGTGGGAGAATATAGGCACATTATCCAAGCAGTCATTAAAACATGGGGCAGAATTCCAGCAAACCAACCACCGCATTAGATTGTTTCATCCTCAATTGGAGTGCTGCCATCAAGAGCTATGACTTTGGCATTAAAATGAAAAGAGAACGGATGGAGACTTTATGTCAATTGGAGTGGCCAGTGATGCAACCAGACTGGCCACCCGAAGGGACTTTTAATGAGAGCGTGATCAGGCAACTGTGGCTAAAAATTCTCAAGAACTGCCCCGAACACGTACCCTACATAGAAGTGTGGAGAGGAATTGTCAAGAGAAATCCCATGTGGATCCAATATTGTAGGAAATTGCCACCACAAGCCAAGCTATTTGCCTTAAAGAAAAAGGGAACAGTTTTAGACAGCCGTCCTGAAGACTATGATGTCTTCACTCCACCACCCCCTTATGCTGTAGCCATTCCCCCGGGGAATCCAGGGAATCCGGCACCACCTCATAATCCTCCAGGTCCAATACCCGCTCCCCCTTCAGGAGCACCCCCCGCAGACGGTGCTCCCCCTAAACCGGGAGATTCTCCCCAGCCAGGACCCTCAGATCAAGCACCCAAGGATGAGCTTGGAGCAGGGGGAGGAATTCCCAAATCAGATGAGAAAGGCAAGAGGGATGATGAAGATGAGGAGGAAAGTGAGGATGAGTTCCGCCACAGAATAAAAGGAAATGTTGAGTGGGGCACAGCAGACCACCAGAAAATAACTGAATTAGTTAAAAGATATCAAGACTCCATATTGGAAGTAGGAACCCATGCATTAGAGGCTGCAGGAGAACGAAATTGGGCAAAAAGGCAGAGGTATCTTTTAAGGGCATACGATGCTGCAAGAAACCATGAAAAATTCCTTGAGCAAAGGAAAATTGACGAGCAAGCAAAACTCTTGCCCTTAAGGCGAGTGTACGATCCCTTGACCCCAAATCAACAGGGTCCCCGTACATATTCAATGCAACATGTCCCGTTCACAAGCAGCAACATCATAAATTGGAAAAACACCCTGCCAAGTTTAGAAGATGACCCTGACAAAATTTACGAGACTATGGCCAGTATTTTTAATGTGTATATGCCTACCTATGAGGACATCCAACACCTCATACGCGGCTTATTTAATTCAGAAGAGACCCGGAAGATTTACGAGGAGGCTAGGAAATCTCGCACAGCGGCGGGAGACACCCAAGCGCAGGCGGAAGCTGCTGTTCCTACGACCCCCCCCCCCACCAAATTGGGACTATAATGTAGATGGAGGTCTCAATGCCTTAAGAACTTATCACACTGCAATTTTGCAAGGCATCAGAGCAGCGGGGAGGAAAAAGATAAATATGTCAAGAGTTAATGATGTAGTGCAAAAACAAGATGAAGCCCCTGGAGCCTTTTTGGAACGGTTGTTCCAAGCGTTCAGGAAATATACCCCAATCAACCCGGAAGACCTGGGAATGGAAAACATAGTTAAAACAGCCTTTGTTGCCCAATCTGCCCCAGACATCCGAAAGAAAATTCAAAAAGATGCTAACTTCATGGGTCAAACCCTTCAGTGGATGCTTCAATCAGCGCAGACTACTTATAATAACAGGGAGGAAGATCAAATCAGCCTAAAAAACAAGGGACAGACTAAAAGGGTGATGGTTTTAAACCAAGCCCCTGAGCCCCGCAATTTCAATGCCCCAGGGACCCGGCGTGGGCCACTAATAAGGGATCAATGTGCGCTGTGTGGACAAAGAGGACACTGGCGCAGGGACTGTTTCCGGAACCCCGAAAATCAAAGGCGAGGAGGATTCAATCAGGATCCGCGCTGCCCCTGGCAGCCACCAGCTTTCGGGAGGTATTCGGCGCCCGCTGCGCCCAGATTTAATCAATCAGGAAGTCAGCAGCTAGCGCCTGGCCCCTTTAATTATCAGCAACAAAGGAACTTCCAGGGGAATCAGGGACAAGGCAACCAATTTCAGCCCGCTAGTCAAACTCAAAGTCAGCCAGCCCCAACCCAACAAGGCCCACAGAGAGGACAGGGTCCCGCTTGGACCCCGCCATATCAAAATACAACGGTTCTGGAGGAAGACATCCCCTATTGAAGGCAACAGGGCTCTTGTTCTCGTGAGCCCTTGGTCAGAGTTCAAACCGGGAACGAAATGATTCAGTTCCTCGTTGACACGGGTGCAAGCCATTCGGTAATTCCCCAGTTAGTAAAACCTATTGACCGGACACTTTCAATTAACGTAATGGGAGCCACCGGAAAGGCACAGCGTGCTCATTTCATGCAGCCTGTTCAGTGCAAATTAGGAGGACAGGTTGTTGAACATAAATTTTTACACATGCCTGATTTCCCCATTCCTTTGATGGGACGAGATTTGTTGTTTAAATTGGGAGCCCAAATTACTTTTAACCCCAAAGGAGAAGTCCATTTGACTACTGAAAACAAGGAACCGGAAGGTGAAGTGTGCTTAGAATACCCCTTAAGGGAGAGATGGCGTTTGATGGTGGTTCAGGAAGAATCAACTCAGCTATCCCAAGACTTTTTGGATCGAGTTGATCCAGGAGTGTGGGCGGAAGGGAATCCCCCAGGCATGGCTCGGAACATTCCTCCAATTGTTGTCCAGCTTAAGCCCTTTGCCGGTCCAGTGTCAGTGCCACAGTATCCCATAGGAAGAGCTGCAGCAGAAGGAATTTGGGTCCACCTTAAGAGACTGATAGACTTTGGCATCCTTGTCCCCTGCCAGTCACAGTGGAATACACCCTTGCTGCCGGTTCGAAAACCGGATGGAACTTTTCGTCCAGTTCAGGACTTGCGTTTAGTTAATGAAACAGTTGAACCACTTCATCAGAATGTCCCAAACCCGTATACGATTCTTAGTTTGATCCCACCGGAAGCCAAGTATTTTACAGTCTTAGATCTAAAGGATGCCTATTTTTGCTGCCGGTTAGCGCCACAGAGCCAGCCCATTTTTGCATTTCAATGAGAGGACCCCCAAACCGGAACCAAACAACAATTCAAATGGTTGAGATTGCCACAAGGTTTTCGGAACTCGGCCACGTTGTTCGGTGCTGCTTTGGCATCGGATCTTGCCAATTTCCCCCGGAAACCCGGCCAAATAGTCCTGCAATATGTAGATGACATATTGGCCGGGGCAGAGACTAAAGAGGACTGTGAGCAGCTTACAATTGATCTTTTAAATCATTTGGCAGCAGCAGGTTATCGAGTAACTAGAAGAAAAGCCCAAATTTGTCAAGAGACTGTGCGGTACTTAGGCTTTGACATTTCTCAGCAAAGGCGCCAACTCTGTGAGGAACGGAAACAATCAATCATTCAGATTCCCGAACGGAAAAATAGGAGGGAGCTCCGTGGCTTTCTAGGAGCTGCAGGGTTTTGTAGGATTTGGATCCCAAACTTTAGTCTCCTGGCAAAACCCCTGCATTTAGCAACTCGGGAAAAGGAAAGTGATGAGTTCCTGTGGGGCACTGAACAGAGAGAAAGCTTCCGCGCAATTAAGCAAGCTTTATTAGAAGCGCCCGCTCTAGGTCTCCCGAATCCGGATAAGCCCTTTTATCTATATGTTGATGAGGAAAATGGAGTGGCAAAAGGAGTTTTGTGCCAGAAGCTAGGAAGTTGGCAGCAACCAGTAGCCTATCTATCTGAGACGCTGACCCCAACTGAGCAGGGACTTCCGTGCTGCATGCGTGGAGTTGTGGCGCTAGCAGCACTTTTAAGGAAAGCGGACAAATTCACTTTTGGGCAACCCACAAAATGTATCACAAAGCATGCTGTTTTACCCTTGCTGGATGCAAAAGGTGGCTATCACTTGTCCCAAACTGCCATGATGAAATGTCAAAAGTTATTTTCAAGGGCTGGGCTTACATTTCAAACTACAGAGGGTCTTAATCCAGCGACTCTGCTCCCAATCAGTGATGAACCGGCTGCCCACGATTGCATTCAAACAATGGACGAAATTTATTCGTCACGACCAGACCTCCGTGACACTCCTCACCCTAAGTGGAGGACTTGGTTCGTGGACGGAAGTAGCTCAGTAATTAATGGAATAAGGAAATCAGGATATGCCATTGTAGAATTAGAGGACATTGTCATTGAAGCCAAACAATTATCTCCAGGGACATCAGCGCAATTGGCTGAACTTATAGCTCTCACTCGAGCTTTGGAGTTATCAGAGGGGGGAAGCATCAATATTTACATGGATTCTAAGTATGCCTTCCTAACACTTCATGCACATGGGGCTCTTTGGAAAGAAAGAGGGCTTTTGACTATGGAGGGTACCCCTGTAATGCATCCTGAAGTTTTGCTGCAACTTTTGGACGCAGTGTGGAAGCCTAAAGAGGTGGCAGTAATTCATTGTTATGGGCACAAGACTGGCCCGGGTATCGAGGTGAGAGGGAATAGGTTGGCAGATCGAATTGCCAAGGAGGCAGCGCAGGGTGCTGTTGAAATGCAGTTAAGTCTTATCCTAATAGACATTCTTCCACCGACCCCACCACTCTGCTCTGAGGCTGAACATGAGCTAGCGGAGGAACAAGAATTTGACAGGACCCCAGAGGGATGGTATAAATTACCAAGTGGACAATTATGGGTCCCCGAAAGCTTAGCCCGCAAGGTGCTTCAGAATCATCATGAAGGCACTCATCAGGGTCCAGATGTAGCTTATCATCAGCTGAGCCCATACTTATACATAGCTAAGCTTCGTCAGTTAGCCTCAAATATTTCCTACAGGTGTGTGACCTGTCAAAGGAATAATCCTAGATCTGGACATTTACCCCCTCCTGGAATTCAGCATTATGGGCAAGAGCCCTTTGAAGATATGCAGGTGGACTTTACAGAACTGCCTAGGTGTGGGCTGTATCGATATATGTTGGTAGCAGTGTGCACATTCACAGGATGGCCGGAGGCATATCCAACGAAAACTGAGAGAGCCAGCGAGGTAGTTTGATGCCTCTTGCGGGACCACATTGTAAGGCATGGGATGCCCCGCACTTTATCCTCTGACAATGGTCCAAGCTTCATTCAACAGGTTCTTCAGGGACTAGCAAAGGCACTCCAAATTAAATGGAATTTACATACAGCATATAGACCCCAAAGTTCTGGACGTGTTGAGCGCATGAACAGGACTTTGAAGAGCCACCTGTCAAAGCTTGTGCAGGAAACTGGCAGAGGATGGGTGGAAATGCTGCCCATAGCCCTCTTCCGGAGCAGGACTACCCCATCAAGCCAGTTAGGAATTTCACCCTTTGAATTGGTATATGGCAGGCCAGTTCCAGTCTCATATGGATTACGTCCGGAGAGTGTAGCCTCATTGACACATGTCAAATATCTTCAGATGCTTGGCCGGTCTCTTTCTTCCCTTCACAGGTGGACACTTGAACGTCTTCCTGTGGTTCTTCAGGAGCCTCTACATCGTTTTCACCTAGGGGATTCGGTCTGAGTAAAAGATTGGAATCAACAGCCTCTGAGACCGAAGTGGAGGGGTCCCTACACCGTGTTGTTATCGACGCCCACGGCTGTCAAGGTCGCCAAAGTGGTCCCTTGGATTCATCATACTCGTGTAAAGCAAGCAGCCCCACCGAGCGAGGAAGAAGAGTGGACGGTCCGCGCCAACCTAGATGACTGCTTGAAGTTGACATTCAGGAGAGTTGATTCTGCTAACAGGAAGCCAGAGTAAAATACTGACTTCCTCCGCTTGTTTGCCTGAGAGATGATTTTCCTTGAGGAGCCTTGATCTTTCTTCTGTTTCAGACACTTTGACATTTGTGGCACGCCCCCTTCAAAGAAGAGGAGGGAGGTTGCAGCGAAGGAAGCGTCGTCCCATCGAAGTGTTCAACCCCTGATGACATCCAGCGTGTGTGAGGCTGAGACTTCAGCGCAGCAGTCAGTTGACAGCTTACTTGGGGAAGTTCAGCAGCTGTCAAACCACCCCAAAGAGACTAGAATGACAATGTGGCTTGCAATCCCATGGTAGTTTTGGTTTACTATGTCTCCTATGTTTGTTTTAGGTGTGATTTTAATTTGCTGTCATTGGAGAAGGAAGTTCTGTGGGTTACCTAGACCAATAGGCATGGCTGTCCTTTTATTTCTCATACCCATGTGTGTAGCTGTAACATTTGATGAAGTAGAAATATGTGCCCCATGCATTGTTGCTGCCCAACAAGGAAATAGGGTAGTAAACACCTTAGTATATTACACTCAGCAGCCAGAAGAATGCAAACAAGCTGGCACCACGTGTCTAAATCAAGATATGATGTATCATATCTGCAGAAGCACATCAGGAAAATACCTATGTTATAAGCCTGAGACCCCAATTAGATTTAATTATACCATGTGGGCAGGAATGGCAAGAACCAAGGAACCCAGAAGAGACAATCCTGAAGGTGGTGGCCTTTTATATTATGTAAATTCCACTACTGTGCTTAAGCATAGTGGCAGGCGGGCAGTAATATGGTTTAATGCCTGCAGTGCCCTTGGGAAAGGCATGGGATACAGTTGTGGGTCCACACGGTGGGTAAATGCATATAAATCAGAACATAAGTATTTGTGTTACCCCCATTCAGGTGGCAAAGCAGGAAACCCCGAAAGATGGGCACCCTGTGGTGCAACTAATTTGTGTTCAGGATGGGGCTGTGTATGTGCCTTCACAGGTGGAGGTTACCCAGGTTGTCCTCACCTTTCACAATTCAGAAGGGTAGGGGGAAATTATGTCAGTCTGGTAATCAGTGACTCACATCCCCCCATCCAGGTGTATGGCTTTGGAATTGATGGGGTTGGTAAAGATCCTGTCACCTATTTGACAATTACCCGCACTGAAGTATGTGCAGGAGAAAGGAAGAGCCACACCTGGTCAGTTGAAAATGCTGTGGAAAAGCTGAAAGAAAGCCCCTTTCAGATTCCTGAACATGCTAAGAATTTATTTCTTGAAATGGCTCAATCAATAGCAACAGAACTAGGGGTTGCAAATTGCTATGTTTGTAGGGGGACGAATATGGGGGAGGACTGGCCTTGGGAAGCTATGGAAGTCCCCCCAGAATTGTACAACAACATGTCAAGAATTGGCAATATCACAAAGAGAACTCAGTCTCAAAACATGACATGGACCATCACATCCCAGCTAGTTGGTCGAGTCTGCTTTCCCCAAAATGGTTCTATCCCAGTGGGCTCTTTGACCTGCATTGGGACCTGGGAAAATGGGGTTTGGTACTCCCCATCTAATGCCCCACAGCCAGACAAATTTTACACTACCTTATTGTCATATATATATTCTGCAACTTCAAAGGCATGGGAAGCGCCTTTAAATATGTATTGGATATGTGGAAATATGGCTTATGAGTTTTTACCCCCTCTCTGGTCAGGATCATGTGTATTAGGTTTTATAAAACCATCATTCTTTCTAATTCCAATAGAAACCCAGCAATATCTGGCTGCTCTGGTGTATGGCCCTTTAAACCGGAGGAAGCGCGATGACACCCCATTTGCAGGCTTTTCCTGTAAGAATCCTGAGGAATATGTGGGTGATACGTGGGATTCTCAGAGAATTGTTTGTGTTTATGGTCCTGCAACATGGGCCCAGGACGGCTCATGGGGGTATCGCACGCCTATTTATATGCTTAACAGAATAATCCGCCTGCAAGCAGTTTTGGATTTGGCAGGTCAGCGCATCACTGCCGCATTGACAGCTATAGCGGAAGTGACAGATCAATTAAGAACAGCTGTTTATCAAAACAGGCTCGCGTTGGATTATCTTCTTGCATCAGAAAATGGCATGTGTGGAAATTTTAATCTTACGAACTGCTGCCTTAAGATAGATCCCATGGGAAAGGTTGTCAGTCAATTGGCAATGGAAATTAAACAGTTAACTTTTAATCCGACGCAAGAATGGAAAGGCGCACAATGGCAATGGTTAAATGATTTAATGCCACAAACATGGATGAAAACAGTAGCTAGTATGTTAATAGCCCCCCTATGTCTTATTTTGCTTCTTTTAATCTGTGTCCCTTGTCTCTTAAAGTTTTTACAGTCAACTGTTCATAGAGTGGTAGAGCAAACCGCTGCACCAAAGCTTCTTGCTCTTATGCAAGACTATGAATCCCTTCCCATGGACAACTCAAGATGAGTGTCCATTAAGAAGAGGAGGGAATGATAGGAACAAGATTTTAATAAAGCTTAATAAAGCTAATGAACTGCCATTGAAGAATAAAATGGCAGCGGTTCTGCTCTCCAGCCCTGTTTCCCGTTTTCCGTTTCTCTCCCCCAAGACTGCTTTCTCAGGCCCCAACATCTTGCTCAGGAATGCGTGTCCTGTTTCTAAAAGCCATAAAACCATAAATAAAGGTTTGGGTAAACACTTATCTAAGTTAGGAGTCCATAAGCGGAGGTCTCTGCACTTGAGATAAGCCAGGAGCCTTCGAAATATCGATAGATCGCAAGAGCTGTCAAACACTCCCGTCTGGAGAGGCGAGGAGTTCCGGGAACTGCAAGACAGGTGGCGCCAGAGCGCAAGATTAATAGTATCCCCCCTCTGTTTCCTTTGACAATTGATTTGTAACAATGTGATAACCATGTATCCTTTGTAGTTTCTTTGTTGTTTTGCGGGCGATTTACGGCGTCCAGATGCATCCTTATCAATTCAGATAAGGGAGGGGTTGTGAGTGAGTCTTTTTCTATAAAAACTTTAAAGTTTCTTTGTCCTGCGCCCCAGTTTTCCGACTGTATTCGGCTGGGCGCCTCGCTGCAGCGAAATAAAGCTTTTTCTCCGTTCCTTTGAACTTTGGCGTGCGCTTTTCATCTCTCGGCTCCACGTAATAGCGGCAAGGTATCCCGGGGCGTAGCTTACAATACAGGACTAAAACACAGGTTAAATACAGCTTTCTTTTCTGTTCCATGTTGAAGTGAGAGGCTCTTCAGAGGCCCCTGGGCCTGTATTATTCACAGTCTTGAGATTTGTTTAATCTAAGATGTTAGGAGCTGAAATTGGGGTGACTACAGAAACTGCATGGTTTCTGACACTCAGCTATTTACACATCTATCTCAGAATCTTCTATTTTCACTTCTTCAAAAATGAAAAGTTATTATTTTTCCTTTAAATTGAACATTAAAAATAAAACTGTGCCTAAGATATTTCAAAAATCCAACTACATGCTTCCCTCTCCCTTCTTCTCACCCTCCCTCTTCTACTTTGTCCAGATACATGCTTTACATCAACACCATCATTTTTACAAAAAGATAAATACACTGTATAAATAAAAGGGTGAGACCCTCATAACTCATTTGCAGCCTTTGTCATGAGATCTATTGTTTTTTCTATCACTGGAAAAGATAAATACCACATTCCTCCCCCCCCCTCCTGTGGTAGATGAATTACAAGATCTGTGCAGATAGGATATAAGAATGCTGTGTTCTGGTGGAGAGTTCTGAAAGCAATGAAAAATTGTTCAAGACTAAACTTAGAAACTGCTGTAAGTATTAGTTTCAAACACTACCTGTGTATATTTTGTTACTGGTTCATAACAGTGTGTGTACATTTTTATATATATGAGAACTGACAGTGGTAGCTCTTGTTCAAACCTCCAGAGGAATTCTGAACTCTGGAAAAGGGTAAACCAAATACCATATCCAAGTTGAGGGCACTAACCAAAATCAAAATGAGAGGGAATAAACAAATAGCCTGCAGGTCAAGCAATATGGGCAGCCCTAAGATGTCTCCACTGCCACTGAGGTTTTTTTCACTATTATCTAAATCCTAGCGTTTCTGCTGGGAAACAAGAAACATATTACTCACGTGTAATGTTTCCCAGAATAATTGCTGGTATGTTGGTAACTGCAAAAGAGAACAGTCGGATGGAAAGAGATAAGACCCATGTGATTTAAAAAGGATCAAGTATTGTCCACTTGATCCAGTTCCAGGAGGTGGGCTCAAACCAGCTCTATTGGGACTGTGGTTCCCAGAATCCTTCAGACAGCACCACCATTGTTCATGGTGGCTTGGGAATTCTGGGATGAGGAAACCCCCCCCCCCAAGATAATGTATCCAAGGTTTGCCTACTACACATTGCTCTTTACCCCTGTTTATGTTTTGACATAAGAGATGAGAGACATCTGATCTGACCTGACCACTGTGATACATGCCCTAGTTACTTTCTAGCTAGATTAATGTGCTTCATGTGGGGCTACCAATGGAAAGTGGCAGGAAACTGCAGCAGATCCAAAATGCAGCAGTCAGAGTTTTGATTGGCAGTGGTTACAGGGATCACACAACAACCTTGTTACATCAGCTTCACTGGCTACTAATCAGTTTCTGGGCACAATTTTAATCTATAAAGCCCTAAATGGCTCGGGTCCAATCTATTTCAAAGACTGTATATCCCATTATGATCTGGCTCAGTTGCCACCACCTTCACAAGTGCATCTGATGGGGACATAGGAAAAGGCCTTCTCTGTTGCTTTTCCCAGACTTTGGAAGCCCCTCCCACAGCAGAGGCATAGCTAGGGCTTCCAGAGCCCGGGGCAAAAGTCAGTTTTTGCACACCCCCACAAGGTGTGACTCATAAGGGGGTCCATTATAGAGGTGGGCACAAAACAGAAAACCGATGGTTCGTTTTGTTCTGTTTTGGGCCCACCCTTTGTTTGGCTTGGTTTGGTTCAGTTCGAATGAATTTTTAAAACAAAAAGTCATATGAACCTGAACCAAGCCAAACTGGTTTGGCTTACCTGAATGGCGGTGGCGGCGATCCCTGCGGCAACCGCCCAGAAGGCCCTGGCAGTGGCCATGCTGGATGACAGAAGGCCTCGCCGGACAGTTTGAGGCCTCATCGCCGCCTCCGGAGCCTGGCCATGGCTGCTCCAGGTGGAAGTGGACTGCCCCCCCCACTGCCTCCAGAGGCCCAGCGCTTTTTAAATTATTTGTATTATTTATATTTTATTATTTTTTTAAGTCCCCAATGCCGGGGGCTATTTGAGGTGCTGGCTTGAGGCCAGCGCCTCTAGAGGTGCTCGCTTCCCCATGCCTGGGTTTTATTTTTTATTTTTATTTTATTTTTCCAGTGCTGACCACAGGGTCACAGGGGTCGGGTTGGCACTTTATTATTATTTATATATTTTCCCTTATTTTGCAGCACTGACCACGCGGCCCGAGGGGGCGAGTCGGCACTTTTAAATGTTTTTATCCCCCCCCCTCCCATTTTGTAGTGCTGATTGCATGGCCCTAGGGGCAGGGCCTTTTTAATTTTTTAAATTTTTTTCTTTATTTTGTAGTGCCAACCATGTGGCACCTCCCTAATGAGGAAAGGCTAAAACATTTGGGGGCTCTTTAGTCTAGAAAAAAAGGTGCCTGAGGGAGGATATGATTGAGAGGTACAAAATTAAACAGAACATGAGTAAAGAGGGTAGAGGGATGCTCTTCTCCCTCTCACAAAATTCCAGAACTAGGGGACATCCACTCAAACTGAGGGCTGGGAGAGTAAGAACAGACAAAATATTTTTTTTTTACCCAGCATGTTGTTAGTCTGTGGAACTCCCGGCCACAGGATGTGGTGATGGGTGCCTTCAATAGGGGATTGGACAGATTCCTGGAGGAAAAGTCCATCACAGGTTACAAACCATGATGGAGATGTGTAATTTCCAGACTTAAAACCGAGGTACTTCAAGAATCAGATGCAGGGGAGTGGTATCAGGAGACAAATATCTAGTCTCGTGCACTCCCAGAGGCATTTGGCGGGGCCACTGTGGGGTCCTTGGCCTGATCCAGTGTGGCTCTTCCTGTGTTCTTATGTTCCTTGAGGTGATAGTTCAGTTAAAATCATTCTCCTCCTGCCTTTCCAGTAAAGAGAGGTAGAAAGGGACAGAAGTCAATAAAATGTGTTCATGTGTGCATGTATATGTGCATATATGTGTGTGGGGGGGGGGTGAGTGGATGAGAGGGATAATATGTGGCTGCATCAAATGAGAAAGGAAGTGGACCCAACTTACCGGGTCTGCAGCATTGTTTTCGGAGAGACACATAGAGAGGACAATCAAAATGATGACTGCCATGTGGAGTGGAGTTTGGCAACTATGTCACATGCAAGGGCCCAGCCTTTGGTGAGGCCAGTCAGAGCCCATCCTTTCAAAGGAGGAAGTGGAAGAACACTGCTGCCTTTGCAAGCTGGGAGCTGGAGGGGGCATAGCATTGTTCATTCGGCTGGTGCCTGGGCAAAAAGATTGCTGTTGGGTCACCACCTGTGACTGGAGTATCACATATAGAGATGGGCATGTACCGAAAAAATGGCAATTCATTTTGGTTAGTTTCATTCTAGGGTTTGGTTTGGTTCATTTTTTTAAACAATTTTTTTGAAAAAATTGTTTCATTGGTTTGTTGATTCGTTATTTGTTTTTCCCACTTTCCGCAATTTAATCCATTTGACAGTGCACGGGCGGAAAAAATATTCAAAAATATAAAAAACATAGATCTTGACAACAACTGCACAAACTGGACTGGCAGCATCCTCATCCTCATCATCCACATCATCCTCATCATCTTCAATCATCAACGCATTATCCTTACCGGGCAGCAGCGGTGGCGGGGCGATTCTGGCCCCTTGGCCTTTTGAGGTGCTGGCTTGGGGTCAGTGCCTCTTTTTCTTCCAAGCGCCAACCATGTGGCCAATGGGGACGGCTTGGCACTTCGTTTCTTTTTTATATTTTTACTTTATTTTAGAGCGCCAACCCAGCCGCTCCTGGGGCCGGGTTGGCACTTCTTTTAAAAAAAAAAAATAATTCTTTTTTCGGGCGCCGCCCTCATGGCCCCTGAGTGTGGGGCGACCTGGCTATTTTTTTCTTTTGCCGGCCATGGGCCAGTTCCATGGGCCAGATCAGGAGTTTTTGTTTGTTTGTTTGTTTGTTTGTTTGTTTGTTGTGCTGGCTGCAGGCTGGGTCTGGGGCTCACAGGCCGGTACCGGGCCTGTGCACCAGATCATTTTTTTTATTGATTTTTTTTTCAAATGCCAACCGCGTGGCCCCTGGGGCTGAGTTGCGCTTCTTTTATTTTTTATATTTTTTCTTTATTTTAGGGTGCCAACCCGGCCACCCCTGGGGCCAGGTCTCCACTCCTTTTAATATATATATATATATAATTTTTATTGTTTTTTACAGCCTTATTTTTATTGTATTTTTTTTTTTACAGCTGTAGCATGGGCTGGTCTGCTTTTTTTTTCTCTTTTGTCGGCCGTGGGCCAGTGCCAGGCCCATGCTCCAGATCGCTGTTGTTTTTTCAAGCACAGACTGCATGGCCCCTGGGGCCGGGTTGGCACTGGGTTTACACACACACACACACACACACACACACACACACATATATATTAGGTGCTAACCTGGCCATTTTTTGATTTATTTTATTTGCTTTTTTTCCTGGTCGCCCCTCCTGCAACCAGGAAGACCAGACCTCCGACCAGGAAGGACCAGCACCAGGTAGGAGATTCTCTGGTGCCACCATTAACGTAGTGAACCAAACTGAACCAAACTTTTTCAGTTCGGTTCATTCTAAATCCACTCAGGGGTTTGTTATTTGTTTTGTTACATGATGAAACCAATAATGAATAACAAAACAAACTAAAAGTTCATTTCGTGAGTATCTCTAATCACGTAAAATAACGTGGTTCAGTTCAAAGTGCATGCACTGTGATGATATGATACTAATGCTATGGAAATTGTTAAAACAAAAGGGGCTACCACAGGCACTGTTAATACAGCTAGGGAAAATGATATTACCTCCACAAGGGGGGTAGACCTTATAATGAACATGTCAGCATCACTACAGGTGATTCATGATTCCTACCCCTATGTGGTTATACTTTGGTTTCAGCTTTTGCAGAGACGAATTTGGAAAGGGCTTGGCATCTGGGAAAGTTTGAAGTGGTCAGACGGAAAGTGGACAAAGCAATGGGTTGCCTAATAACAACCTGGGAAGGAGTATGGGTGAAGCAACTGACAATAACCTTTCAGGCCCAGGAAATGTACACTGTGGGTGGGGTGCATCTGTTAGAACTACGCAACAAAATGTGGGCTGTAGATATTAGGCAGGGCAAATGTGATTGGTTGCAGCTGCAGTACTCTGGTGGTAACCAAGCTTAGCTCAGCTCTGGAGGTGGTTTACAGGCATTGGGAAGCAGATAGAGTAGCAGGCAAGAACCTGCATGGATTGGATAATAGCTGATGAAGCAACATTAGAGGGGAGGGGCCATGGGCTGCATCCATAGCGGATAGCCAATGCCCCCCCTCACAGATTCTGACAGGGGCTATTGATGGGGTCTGTGCCCCAGAGGGTCCAGAAAAAAGCTGCCAAAGGGGTTTTCTATTGGCTTGTGAGGAACGTGGGAGCATCAAGGGGCAGGGAGGCTCCATGATGTGCTGGATCTGACCCAATGACTCAGCCAGAGTACTGCTTGTTGTAATCAATAAAGTTGTAGCCTTAAATTTCCCAACAAAAAAATGTGATGTCATGCTTGTTTTTTTTTATTTTGAAACAATAAAGGCTTAGCTATAAGCAACAATGACAACCATGGGCCCACTCACTTTGGGCTGATCTCATGTCCCTCAACATTCTTGCCTGAGGCCAAGTTAGCCATTGAGCTGAAAAAGATTTTTCCACTTCTTATTTGAAAGAGTACCACCACCCGCATAGGCTGAGATTATTGTATCCCCTGTACAACAGAGGTCTTCTTTGTGTAGTTCAATTGACTTTCTATTCAGCTATTAAGAAAACATGTGGAGACCACACAAATTGAGAAAGCAAATTAGCCACCACCTACTGAACATTGAAACACAATGGTCAAAAGAAAGGAGGTTGCTGTCCCTTACTACACTTCTTCACATAAGTCAATCCCTCTGCCCAAATCCACAGGAGTTAAGCCACTGACTAAGCAAGAACAGATGATGGCCAAGCTAGGAATTTCTTCACTGATTAGTTCACTTGGCCCCCAAGGAGTAGTCAGAAGTTTAATTTTTCCTACATTTCATCCCCCCCCCCAAAAAAAAACCCTACATTTTTTTGGTACTTTGGGCCACTCCATTGCCTCATAACTTTTTTAATTATTACAATCCTACATTCTAATTAATGCTTCTTTTTTGATGTTGTTGTTCTGTTCTTATTTTACCTACCCTCCAGTTCTCTGTTTCTTGCACCATACTTGTTTACTGTTCTGGAAACATTGTTCTGAGCTCTTAGCATACAGTAAAATATTACACTAACATTACATTAATTAACATGTGGTGACCCCGACGTGATTTCTGTGAAGACACGATAGAGCCCCACCTCGACCTCTTCGGTCCCCTCCGCTGCAGCTTCACCAAGGTGAGTGTTCATCTCTTCTTTCTCGGCCTCAGGCCCGATTGAACCAATTAGTCATGGGCTCTAGACTCTCGGCTTCCCAGCAGCGCTACGCTGATGAGCTTTGTGAGTTAGTGACGAAGGAAGGACATTCTATATCAAAGGAAGATGTTGTTGAACTGGTATTGGCAATCTACGAAAATTGTCCTTGGGTCCCAGAACAAGGCACTTTTTCTCTGCAAGACTGGGTGAAGATTGGAACTTGCTTTCAGGGCCACCCGAGAGTCCCTCTGTCTACTCTTTATGCATGGTGCAAGGTCCGTGCTGCCTTAATGGGACTCACACCGGCTAACATTTTATTTGCCCAGCAAACTCCTTCATTTCCCTTGCCTCAAATATTGCCTCCGCCTGTTCCGGTGATTTATCCACCCCTGCCCGCTACAGCACCCCCGGCATATGAACAGGAAAGAGGGTTGCCTTTAAACAAAGCAAAGGAGCTCGAAGCTGAGGCCCCTCAAAACTCATGTCCAGCACCGCTGTGTTGTGCAGTAGCGGCTTCTGCAGTTGCCAACCCACCCCCCACAGGTTTGCCTTCTGCTGAGGGTGCAGCACGTCAATATTGTTCTCCTGTTTCAGAAGTGATAGCTTCAAATCCTGAACTGTGTGTTACCCACCCTGTTTTGGCTTTTCCCGTGTTGCGTGTGGAGGGTGCTCAGCCAAAATATCGGCCGGTTGATATGAAATTAGTCAAGCAGTTGATGGAAAGTGTGAAGGTGAATTGATTGCATGCTCCCTATACAAGAACTCTCTTACATACTATTGTGGAAGCAGGCTTACTCCCTTATGATTGGCGGTTGATGTGTCAGGCAGTGCTTACTCCAGCAGATTATCAAATATGGGCTCAAAATTTTAAGGACTTGGCTGCTCAGCTGGGCTCTCGCTAAAAAACAGCTCATGCGAATGCTCTCATCAACCTTGCCGAAGGTGCAGAGAGACCCCCAGATCCTATTTCTGCAGAGCAGTATGCTGGCACAGGTGATTATCAGACTCTGGATAAGCAGTTGACTTTGAGTGATGCTGTTTTAAGAGAAATTGGGAATCTGGCTTTCAAGGCCTTGATTCGGGTGCCTAGCCGACATGACCAGGATGGAGCTTTCTCAGCCATCAGGCAGGGAGCCAAGGAAGACTATGCTTCCTTTGTTAGCCGTCTTCTTACTGCAGCTGAACGGCAAATTGAGAATTTGGAAGTGCGCTCTCTTGTAATAGGGCAATTGGCTTTTGAGAATGCTAATGCAGACTGCAAGAGGGCTTTGACACCCATTTACAAAAGGGACAAGACACCCCTTTCCGAAATGCTCCGAATTTGTCAGAATGTTGGCACCCTAGAACATAAACTCCAAGTGATGTCAGCAACATCGTTGGAACCCGGTGTAATTAATTCAATCCGTTCTCGGGGGTTTCGTTGTTTCCGCTGTGATTCTCCTGATCATCTGCGACGGGATTGCCCGCAGAATCCACCCCCCCGCCCCGGCCATCCTCCCGATGCCCGCGATGCGGAAAAGGCTTTCACTGGGCTTCTCAGTGTAGATCAGCCCCATCAGGAGGATCAAATGTTCAAAGGAATGACTCTGTCCGGAGAGAGGTTATTCAAACTCAACCCCAGCCGATCCAGGGAAACTTTCCGCCCCCCCAGGGAAACTTCCAGTCGGGCCGTCCCCCTCCGGCCCCGGGGAAATAATAGAGGGCCCCTTTGAAGATGTGGTTACCGATCCTCCGGCTAACACCACGTCCTCCCTTGCTTCGCCTATGGCCCCCCTATTTTCAGCGGCAGAAATCTCCCTCACTTCTCCAGGCCAGGTGTACCCGGTTCCTGTATGTTTTCCATTGCCCTTACCAGATAATACCCTGGCAGTGATTCTCCCAGCCCCTGAAGCTACAGAGAAGGGGATTCATGTTACACCAATTGCAATACAGCCACCAGCAGTCAGTGTTCACCTGTCTGCGTGGTCTGCCATGAAGGCTGGAATATCAAAGGGAGACAAATTAGCTGAACTCTTCCTTAGTGAGGGTCCGCTGCCTCAGGAAGTGCCACGATCTCATGATGGGGACCAAAATTTGTTATTGGCGTCGCTTAAAAACCCGGAGGTGTTTCAAGTTCTTTCCATAGGAGGAGGACGCCCCACTCTGGCTTTAGAGATGGGCGGCCGGCCAATTGTGGGAGTGATGGATACCAGAGCAGATGTGACGATCATTGCCTGGAAGGACTGGCCTTCGTCGTGGCCTACCAGGAAAGCACCCGAGGTTTTCAGTGTTGGAGGCACAACTGCGGCAGATTGTTCTACACATCCTATTTTATTCCAATCCTCCTCTGGATTTACCGTACCCTTGCATCCATACATCTTGGACATTCCTTTCACCTTATGGGGACGGGACTTGCTGTCTAAGGGCGGAGTACAGCTGCATTCAAATTTTTAGTAAGGGCCTCTCCGGGACTGACAACGGCACCAAGGATCACCTGGCTAGCTGGACCGCCTGTCTGGGTTGACCAGTGGCCATTATCCCAGGAAAAGCTGCGAGCGGCAGAGGTCCTAGTTTCCGAGCAACTCGCAGCTGGTCATCTCCACCCATCAACTTCCCAATGGAATTCTCCAATATTCGTTATAAAAAAGAAATCTGGGGTGTGGCGTCTCCTTCAAGATCTTCGCCAAGTGAACCTCCGAATGCAACCGATGGGAGGGCTCCAGACGGGTCTTCCTAACCCTAATCTTCTCCCTCGTTCGTGGCAACTGCTGGTCATCGATCTCAAGGATGCTTTCTTCTCTGTTCCCTTGCATAAGGAGGACTGTCAATATTTTGCTTTCACCTTGCCTGTCTACAACAACCATCGACCTACATCACGTTACGAATGGACCGTTCTTCCACAGGGGGGATGCAACAGTCCCACGATGTGTCAGCTTTTTGTGGACAATGCCCTGTTTCCATTTCGTCAGAAGTACCCGGATTTGGTACTGTATCACTACATGGATGACCTGCTTTTGGGGGCGGAGCAACTTACGCCGGAAGTCATTGCTGACTTGACAGAGACACTTACATCCCGTGGTTTTGTGATAGCTCCGGAAAAAATCCAAAGAAGTCCCCCATATCAATATTTAGGACATTTGCTGTTTAAAACATCTTCAGCACCAGCAGTGCCCCAACTTCGCCTCCCTGACAAGTGTACCTTGGTACAACTACAACAGGTCTTGGGCACCATTAATTGGGCCCGCCCATACCTTAATCTCACTACATCTCAGCTTGCTCCGTTATTTGCTGCCTTAAAGGGACACAAACAGCCCACCGATGTAATTCCTATCACGCCGGCGGTTAAGCAAACCATGGACATGGTAAATTCTGCCTTGGCTTCCCGAGCGGTGGATCGAGTCATGGATCACACCACACCCCTCTCTGCAGCTGTCATTCGGACACAACCCACTGCTACGGCAGTTCTCTATGTGTATCACAGCACACCCTGCATCATTGTTGAGTGGCTGCATCTTCCTCACACACCGCCAACAAACATATATCCATTTTTAACTGCAGTCTCGGATTTAATCCAGCGAGCCCGGAAGAGGGCTTTAAGCCTCACTGGAAAGGATTTACAAGTACTCTACACCCCTCCCACACGGGATCAACTAGAGCATGTGCACGCCACCTCCTTGGATTTCCAAGTGGCGTTGGAAGGCTTCTCTGGAGAATACATCTTTAATCCACCAAAGGATCCACGTCTCACGCTTATAGCAACTATTTCATCAGCAGAAATTGTTCCAACTCGACGTCCTCGCCCTCTCCAAGATGCTCTCACTGTTTTTACAGATGGCACTAAAACAAAGGGGGTTCTCACATACCAAGACTCACAAGGCGAATGGCATCCAGTTTTCACTGCCGAACAGCGTTCTGCCAAACGTTCAGAACTAGCAGCAGTGATCTTGGCCTTTCACACCTTTCCGGAAACTCCCTTCAACCTGATAGTGGATACACAATATGTATACCGCTTGCTGCTTCAATTTCCCGATGTCTACATCACGCCCTCAATTGATGAAGATTTAATGTCTCTTTTCCTTCAGTTGCAGGAAGCCCTCCAAACCCGAGTAGTGCCTTATTTTGTGGCCCATATCCGTTCCCATTTGGGCCTTCCAGGTTTTTTGAGTGAAGGCAACGCAGCTGCGGATGCTGCACTCAAACCCCCTCAAGAGGCCCCCTTTTTGGGGTCGGTTTTGTCCTCAGCAGTGGAAGCCCACTCTATGTTTCACCTTTCCTCTGCCTCTTTACGCAAACGCTTTGGGTTGTCTACGCGGGAGGCTAGAGAGATTGTGGCTTCTTGTCCTGTCTGCTCTGTCGCTCCCGTGTCTATGCCTTTTGATGCTGTAAATCCAAGGGGCACATCTCCTAATCAAATTTGGCAAATGGATGTTACTCAGGTTCCTGCTCTTTCTCCCCTATCCCGCCTTCACTTAACAGTGGACACATCTTCGGGATTTATGTGGGCCTCTCCGCTTCGGGGGGAAACTGCTAAGCATGTCATTCAGCATGTTATGCGATGTGTTGCTGTCATGGGATGTCCCGCCCAAATTAAGACTGACAACGCGCCTGCCTATATCTCTGCTACCTTTGCCGCTTTCTGCGACACTTGGGGTATCAAGCTCGTCCATGGCCTGCCTTACAACAGTACGGGTCAGGCCATCGTTGAGCGCGCTCACCTTACTTTCAAACAGCTGCTTGCTAAACAAACGGAAGGGAGGGGGGTTCCTCCAGCTGATATACCTGTTGTTATTTCTAAAGTGTTGTTCACTATTAATCATTTGAGTTATCTTAAAGACTCCTCACACACTCCTGTTGAGTTTCATTTCAGATCTCAAGAGCAGTTGGATCGCCCTTTGGTTTTGTATCGTTGCCCGCCGAATCCTCAGTGGTTGGGTCCAGTACCACTGATCACTTGGGGACGAGGCTACGCTGCAGTACAGACTGATTCGGGAGCCTGCTGGATTCCGGCTCGCTGTGTCAGACCTTGGCGCAAGACACCAACGCCACCTGAACCTGCACCTGCTGACGATTCAAATTCAGCATGCTGGGTTTCCTCCTTTTTCTCTTGGGCACAGTAATAGCATCAGCAGATCTCAATATCACAGATGTAGGCATAATAGAGACTATGCAGGAGCTTTCATTGCCTAACACATGGCTTAAACATGCTCAATATATGTTTGAATTTCATGGGAAGCAAATTTCTCTCATCTATGAGCCTCCCATATCAGTAGCTTCTATGTCATTTTTGCCCACACCTTTTGGTGTTCCTGATTTGGTAGTAGCTCAGCTACAAAATATACACCAGTCCACCCTTTTTGAGGGAATTAGCACAACTAGCCCCGAAACTATACCCTTTCGGAAAATGAAATACCTTCGTTCACTACCGGGGCTCTGTTTTTGCTGTTATGCAAAAAATAGTAATTTTAAATCCTTTTGGCCACCTTATGAGATGGCCCAACAGCAATGGGGCGGTGCTGCAAAAAATTATACCGCCTGCAGTGATTATTTCTTCCTTTATGGCAAAAGGAATTCTACCTACTCCTTTAGTAATACTTTTGTAAATTCTACCTACTATGACATATATCATGCATTTCCAATGTTCAGTCCTGACTATACATCCCTAACTGGGTCTATCTGTAGTAAGTGGGTCATAAAGGATCCGGAACTATGTTTTTTTGGGGGGACACGGTTGGGCTACAAATTATCATCCAGGAAAATATCAGTGTGCCGCCCTTGGTTATTTTACACTCCCTGTACAGGTAAAAGAACCCCGAAAGCACAACAAACTTCGAAGAGCAGCCGCCAGCCCTGGACCCATGGGACCCCTTTGCAGGGACGATGTTATTTTAGATCGTCAGCATAGTGGTGGGGGAACATGGGGGCGAGCCCTGGCTGGTGGCCTGACAGGAGTTTTGACTCTGGGAGATTACCCAGGCATCTTAGTTCAAGAGAATCGTCATTCTATTATTGGCCTAACTTGTCGCTTGGAAAAGACAGTTAACGCCACAGCACGTCTCATTAGACATGTCCAACATGAAATTATGGAATTGAGTCAGGTTCAATTACAACATCGCTTTGCGTTGGACTTTTTGCTCGCCCGTCAAGGCGGTTTCTGTAAAATTGTAGGTAAAGCGGGATGTATGGTAAAATTCAAAGATCTTAACAAAACTATAGAGGATGAATTGGCCCAACTTCAAAATATAGTACAAAATAATGTTCGTTCCTCTTCAGGGGGCGAACTCGATCTGGTTTCAGCTTTAACTTCATGGTTGCCCGATTGGGGTTGGTTAAAAAATATCTTCCGGTATGGAATTCCCTTGCTGGCATTTTTTGTTAGCTTGTGTTGTTGTATTCAATGCATCCCCTCCCTCATTGCCACATTGAAATCCTGCGGGTCAAGAGTAGAGTCAAACTGCAGCGCCCTTGTGGTCTCCGTGTCAACACGATACCTTCCTGTCAGCTGTACACATCCTGATGAAGTTATTCCGGACTTCCATCTTAATGGCCCTAATTTTCATGCTGTCTACCAGCCTTCTAGTTGAATCCTGCCTTCTGTTAACTCTGTATCAAACCAAAATCAAATCTAATAATTTAGAAAGGGGACATGTGGAGGTGCTTCAAAGGCTTCAAAGGCTCTGGTTAAATATTATTTAGCTTGTCAGCGTAGGTCAGAAATAGTTCAAGCATAACTACAAAGCATACCTTTAGCTAGGTCAAACTGACACGCTTTGTTCCTGACTTTACCTGGCTATAATACAATACAGCGTCAGCAATAAAGCTGGCGCAGGCGCAGTAATGATTGTTCCGCATAGTAACACGCAAGCGCACGCAAGCGCGCAGCATCAGAGAAATCACAGACTGACAAATGTAAACAGATGATTAGCTTAGCCTAGCACATGCGCAGAATAGGAGTCAGGAAGGAGTTAGCTTATGTGTAATAATGTGAACAATGGAATATAAATAAAGTGCTAAGAGGTGCCGAGGGAAGTCAGGGCCACCTGGCTTCACTCAGAGCTCTCCCAGTTCTGCATTCCAACGATCGTTCCCGACTCTTTCTTTCTCTGGATGATGCCTGCTGGCAGGGTCATCTAAAACCCCGTCCGGACTGCAACAGTTCTGAGCTTTTAGCATACAGTAAAATATTACACTAACATTACATTAATTAATTTGTGGCAGCGGTGAAGAAGGCCAATTCCATGCAAGGGATTATTAAAAAAAGGATTGAAAATAAAGCAGCCAACACTATAATGCCATTATACAAAACAATAGTAAGGCCGCACCTGGAGTATTGTGTATAATTCTGGTCACCGCATCTCAAAAAAACGCATAGTGGAACTGGAAAGGGTGCAGAAGAGACCAACTAAAACGATTACTGGGCTGGGGGACCTCCCTTATGAGGAAAGGCTAAAACATTTGAGGCTCTTTCGTCTGGAAAAAAGGTGCCGGGGGGGATATGATTGAGACGTACAAATAATGAGTAAAGTGGATAGAGGAACACTCTTCTCCCTCTCACAAAATACGAGAACTAGGGGACAAACACTCAAATTGAGGACTGGGAGAGTAAGAACAGACAAAAGCAAATATTTTTTCACCCAGCACGTTGTTAGTCTGTGGAACTCCCTGCTACAGGATGTGGTGATGGCATCTGGTCTGGATGCCTTCAATAGGGGATTGGACAGATTCCTGGAGGAAAAGTCCATCACAGGTTACAAACCATTATGGAGATGTATAATCTCCAGGCTTAAATCCGGGGTACTTCAAGAATCAGATGCAGGGAAGTGGTATCAGGAGACAGATATCTAGTCTCGTGCACTCCCAGAGGCATTTGGCGGGCCACTGTGCATTACAGGAAGCTGGACTAGGTGGGCCTTTGGCCTGGTCCAATGTGGCTCTTCCTATATTCTTATGTTCTTAATATAATTAATAAATTGAAACTCAATCCAGTGCTGTTGGTGGGTGCTTCGCTAGACAAGTTAGAGTGTCATCTCCATGCGCTGGATGGGGTTGCACTCGCCCTAAGAGACAGGGTCTGCTGCTTGTGGGTACTCTTTCCTCTAATTCTGGAAGCCCAGGGGGATTCAGTGGCCATTGTTGCCGTTCTTCACCAGTGGAAATTATACCAGCTGTGCCCCTACCTGGACAAGTGGAGCCTCATGACAGTTACACATGTACTAGTAACATCCCATATTTATTAAAATGCACTGTACATGGGGCAGCCTTTGAAAATGCACTGCACATGGGTCAGTCCAACGATTGCAACTGGTTCAGAATTGTGGGGCACAGCTGATAAGTGGTGGGGCTGCCAAGGATACCCACCCCACCCACGATCCATGAAAATCCGCGATATGCGGAAGCGGGTGGGGGGCCTGGGGGCGGGTGGGGGGCTCACAAAAGCCTTGGAGGAGCGTGGGGGCGGCGTGCAGTGACCTGATCACCCCCGCCGCCCCCCGCACGGCTCTGAGGCCCTCCGGAGGTGCCCGGGGCAGCTGCGGAGGGGGACGGCGTCCCTCCGTGCACCCACCCCGCGCGGCTCTGAGGCACTCTGGAGGCACCCGGGGCGGCTGCGGAGGGGGATGCCGTCCCTCCGCACACCCGCCCCGCATGGCTTTGAGGCCCTCCGGAGGCGCCTGGGGCAGCTGCGGAGGGGGACGGTGTCCCTCTGTGCACCCGCCCCGCACGGCTCTGAGGCACTCTGGAGGCACCTGGGGCGGCTGCGGAGGGGGGCGCCATCCCTCCGCACACCCGCCCCGCATGGCTCTGAGGCACTCTGGAGGCACACGGGGCGGCTGCGGAGGGGGGCGCTGTCCCTCCGCACACCCTCCCCGCATGGCTCGGAGGTGCTCCAGAGGCGCCCGGGAGGGCTGCGCAGAGGGACGCCATCCCTCTCCGCAGCCCTCTGGCGCGGCTCGGAGGCCCTTGCCATCCCTCCCCACAGCCCCCCCATGCTCCTCCGAGGACTTTCAGGCTTCTCAGAGGTGCGGGGGATGCACGGAGCGGCCAGATGCCCCCCCCCCGCGGTGCAGGTACTGCGATCCCACAATGTAGCAGGACCGTGGTACCTGAACCGCGAAATGGCAGGGGGTTACTTTAACCTACATTGGTTACCAGTTGCTGCCTGACCCCAATTCAAAGTGCTTGTTTTGATATATAAAGCCCTAAACTCGCGTGTTAATATCATCAGGAAAACCCTTTCTCTCCATCCCACCTCCCTCACAGGTATACCTTGTGGGTACACATAAAAGAGCCTTCTTGGCTGCTGCACCCAGATTCTGGATCTCCCTTCCAGTAGAGGCCAGGACTGCCACATCTCTGCTGTCTTTTTGGAAAATATACAAAGACCTTTCTCTTCAGACAAACTTTCCCCTGAATAATGGACTATCTACTGTGCCTTTTTATGAATCTACTAAACATGGCTACACAGACTTTGTGTTATAATCACTTATAACTTTGTATTTATATCTCTCTTTGAGTGATTACATTGACACTATGGCGGTTACTTCACGTACCTCCGTGAGGTGTGTCGAGTGTGGCTCCTATCTGAATTTGAATATTGTCATGTGATCTTATACCGGTGCCGCCCCAGTTTCTGTGTACTCACGTGCCTCCTGGGTGACCGGGAAGCCAGTTCAGCCTCACGTCTTTGACGCGAATCGAACTGCATGTTTTAAGTTCCTCTGTGTGCGAAATTTCTTGCTCCAAGTTTTCGATTAATCGGAATTTCGATTAATCGACTCTCTGCCGTCATTTGTTAATTCCGTGTTCTTTTATAAGAACTATATTTTAGGGGGAAACGAATCAACGGGAAACACCATAGGCGTCTCTCCCAGCACCGCTGTAACCTCCCCCTGTCACTAGGTGGCTTCTTGTCGCATCGGAGGAACTTCGTTTTGTTGGTCCTCCAGAGCGATCAGAAAGTAATATTGTGAGTGTACCTCCTAGTTCTCATTGTTTCCGGTATTTACTTGCGTGACCGCCATGGCTCCTTTGCGGAACAGATGCTGCTGTTTGAAATCGTTGATCCGCAAGCATTCTCTATTGGCGTCGCTGTTTGAAAACGTTAACATCATATTGAACTGCATATCGCTCCTGAAGCCCCGAAGGGAGGTGGGAGATGCGGTAGGAGATAGCAGTGACTTGCTACACTCAACGAACACGCTTGTGCAAACTGTGTTTTGGGCAGTTGCAGAGTGGAGGCTCACATCACCTAGGCAGAAGCTGTGTTGGTGCTACCCCGGGCGTTCCCGGTGGTTTCATGACACAGTTCTTCAGTTCTGGGACGATGGGCAGTGGATTGAGAACTTTCGGATGACCAGGCAGACCCTTTTTGAAATTGCTGATGTGCTTAGACCTTATCTTATGCGGAGGGACACGGTAATGTGTTCTGCAGTCCCAGTTGAGGAACGTGTGGCCATTGGAGTTTACTTCCTTGCAAGCCGCTCCTGTTACCGCACCATAGCGCACGTCTTCCAGAAGGGCACATCGACCATTGCCAGTGTCGTCGTTGAGGTTTGTCTGGCGATAGAACATACGCTCCTGAAGAAGGAGGTTAGAGTTATGGACTTCAGTAAGGTGCGTCTCCAGAACTCATTTCAACTCCATCACACACACACCCTTTTCCACTATCAGGTCGTAACATTGGCTCATGGTTTTTCTTTATCCATACAGATGCTGTCCTCTATGAGGAAACACGGGTTCCCTCACTGTTTGGGGGCAGTGGACGGGTCCCATGTGCCAATTACCCCACCTAGTCCAGCTTGGAGAGACATGACCAGTGCGGTGCCCCAGGGTTCTGTTCTGGGTCCAGTGCTGTTCAATATCTTTATTAATGACTTGGAGGAAGGAATAGAGAGTATGCTAATTAAATTTGCAGATGATACTAAATTGGGAGGGGTTGCTAATTCCCTAGAGGATAGGATGAAAATCCAAAAAGACCTTGACAGATTAGAGTGCTGGGCCAAAGCTAACGTAATGGATTTCAACAGAGGGAAATGTAGGGTGCTACATTAGGTAAAAAAATGAATTGCACAGATATAGGATGGGGGATACTTGGCTGGAGAATATTACCTGTGAAAGGGATCTGGGAGTCTTGGTGGACCACAAATTGAACATGAGTCAGCAGTGTGATGCAGCGGCCAGGAAAGCCAATGCGATTCTTGGTTGCATCAACAGAACCATAGTGTCTAGATCAAGGGAAGTGATACTACCACTCTATTCTGCTCTGGTCAGACCCCACCTGAGGTACTGTGTCCAGTTCTGTGCACCTCAATTTAAAAAGGATGTTGACAACCTCGAGCGGGTGCAGAGGAGGGCGACCAGGATGGTTGAGGGTCTGGTGGAAATGTCTTATGAGGAACGGCTTAGGGTACTGGGAATGTTTAGCCTTTCAAAAAGAAGACTGAGAGGGGAAATGATAGCTATGTTTAAATATTTGAAAGGATGTCATATTGAAGAGGGAACAGGTTTGTTTTCCATGGCTTCAGAGACTAGGACTCGGGGCAATGGTTTCAAACTACAGGAAAAGAGATTCCATTTGAACATTAGGAAGAACTTCATGACAGACAGAGCTGTTCAGCAGTGGAATATGCTGCCACAAAGGAGGGTGGTGGAGTCTCCTTCTTTGGAGGTTTTTGAGCAGAGGCTGGATGGCTATCTGTCAGAAATATTGTGATGGGGTTCCTGCATGTCAGGGTGTTGGACTGGATGGCCCTTGAGGTCTCTTCCAACTCTATGATTCTATGATTCTATGATTCTATGATTCCTGAGTGAGATCTGCCTAGCACTGACGTTGATGACATTTTGGCACATGGAAAAAACCTTCCTGTTCCAGAAGCTTTTTAAACTGATATAACATAGATTGTGGGTCCTGGTGGCAGTTTTAGTGTACAGTGTTGTATTTTATTAATTTAACTGTTTTAATTGTTCATTTTAATTGTTGTAAGCCACCCTGAGACCTTTAAATAAATAAAGTTCTAATTCTTATATATAATTCTTATATTAACACAAGGTTTGCGGACATGTGGCAATTTCAGTGTTTGTATATCCTAGACAGGATAAACAAAGGTGTGTCTTCTTCCTTCCTTAGATATGGTAACTGTTTCCCAATCTCCCACTCTAAAATTGAACCCTGATTTCCCATCATCCATGGCCACTCTGTTGAAAGTTGATAGGACAAACTTTTGAATGCATTGCTGCCACCATGAAGACATACAGTCAGCTGAAGGTTATCTAGAGTCACCAAAGTGTCCAGGCGACCCAGGTTGGTTTTTGTTGATAAATGGATGAATCTCTAGAGTTCAGAGTTCTTTGGCCTGTATTAGCTCTAAAATTACCAGAGTTATCCAAGTAAATGGTTAGAGCAATGAAAATAACCACATCTGATGTCACGCGACGTTCACAGTTTCACTATAACACCTTGTGTACCTAGACATGCATGGCTTAATGTTTGTGACAATCAACCAACCTTGGAAGTTGATGTGCCATTACATAATTGCCATAACAACATAGTTTTGGTTCAGGCTTTTACTTGACTTTCCAAAGTTTTTGTGCAGTAGAAGACCAAGTAAGTATACATACATAGCTCTACCATAATTATGATCTGAACATATTATTTGCGAGTCATGATCTGAAAACATTTTTATGGCTGCTCGTTGTATCTTACTGATCACACAGGCCTGGTTTATTCAACCCCAAGCTTTTTGAGGAGAAAAATATTGAGCAGGTTTTATGCCTGCATGGAGTGAACAAATATAAGGAAGCATTAGATTTTTGACTACATCTTCCAGAATCCTCAGACACTGTGACATTTGGCTGGAGCATTTTGAGGGTTATACGTCCAGCATAACTAACTCTCCCATACCTGGCAACTGCTGTATCATAAGAAAGAAGGGAATCAATTTTTCATCCTTTTTTCTTCCACATGGAAATGTTTGCTGCCTTGATAAATGTCTGTACTGGGATCAGGAAGAATCCCATAAAAAACTATGAACTGATTGAAACTAAGTGTTTTTTGCACTATATAAATTGCCCCCAAAGAATCCAGATTCTCAGAAGTCAGTGGCAAACAGACCTTCCTGCAATTCTGCTTCTCTTACATTCTTTACTTTATATGTTGTCAATATTATATATGTTCATGCAAAAATATATTGGTTTGTTTTTTTTCTACCAGGGAAGCCCAATCATAAAACTCAATATTGACATTTCTGTGATCAAAGTAAATGATGGGCAAGGGAGTCATGAAACATAACAATGTGAAACCTGAAACATTCAAAATGAAAAACAAATGGTTCTAGTAAAATAAAATAAATATTTTTTCTTTAAAATATTCTTAATTTTTTTTAGGATGAGGTTTTGCATCAACATTTGATCCAGTAATTCCTAAGTATAATAAAATCAGCATGTTGTAAAGAATTCCCAGCAGAATGTCAAGAGCTATGGAATCTGGAACACACACAAGACAGGTCTGGCTCAGAACAGAAAGGTTGAAATCCCAGGGGCAGCATTTTTACTTTGAAAAAGATTAAGCTCTTCAAATTTTGTTAATAAATATGTTTGAAGTTTAAAGTAAGCTAAGTAAAATATGTCTTTATGGGTTTAGGACTCAAGGTTCTCCCCAATTGTTTGCAGAATTTGGGCTTTGGCCTATCAGAGAATAAGTTTCACACCTTAATAGCGTCTACTTTAGAATAGACATAGAGAAATGTACATCTGATTCAGACCAGATCAAAGAAACATTGCTACCAAGTCAGGGTAGAGCTGATGATCAGTGGTTTTCCCTGAGTTCTTGGCTATCAAATAAGGAAATGGCAGCCTGCACACATTGGAGAGGAAGAGACTGAGGTCCTGATTCTGACGTCACAAAGAACAAGTAGAATTTACCTATTCCCAAAGAGTTGTGACACATGGATCCTTTACTTTCTTCTTTTCTTCCATTTAAGTGACTGCACTTCACTCCTTTAAGAAGCAATGAAGGATGTGCTTAAAAAGGTTGAATAATGTAGAAACAATTTTCAGCATGAAAGGTAAACCATACCTTTCAAATTATATGGCTTGGTTGCTCTGTAAAGAGAGTGGTGAGTGTGGTGCAATCCATCCTTGTGGACACAGGTGTACAACAGCTTCCACATGTCTTTAGAAATAATTGCTCTCCCACCAGCCAACCCGGCACTCATTGGTATATGTTTAAATTGTGGGGCTGTACTGCTGGCTGCTCATTGTCCAACTGCTCCTATCTAAAAATCTTTCTCATCTATACAAACATCACCCAAATATGAGAAATTAATGAAAATTTTTGAATTGCCATAAAAGTTAACTTCTAAAATTAACTTCAAATAAAATGTGTGTCTTGGATTTAGTTTCACCATAGTACACACTAACTGGCATCTAAATGTTAACTTTGTTCAGAGTAAGAAACTTAGTGTAATTATGCAAGAATAAAATGTACATGCTAAACACCCCATATAGCGCAGAAGTCTTTCTGCCTTTTTGCAGCTCACTGGGGCAATGTCTATGTGGGCCTGATGAAATCATAACAATATTATGGGATTCTATTCTTTAAAACAGCCTTTTCCCTTTTCCCTTTTTTATGCAACTTAATAGTTCCATGGGCAGACTATGTTGAATACAGCTCTTTCAAAAAATTGAACCCTCTACACGTTAATATTTCATAATGAATGAAGCTTAACATTATATGATTATTCATATTTCCATTCATTTTATTAAATTAGTATTGGAATCAGTCCATTTTTTTCTTTTGTTTGCTTTCTTCTCAGGAAGACTATTATATTGATAACATTTCACCCAATAGATCTTAACTTCTACAAAGGAGAGAGAGAGAGGGAGGGAGAGGGAGAGAGAGGGAGAGAGCAGAAAATGGCTATATTCCATTCTAATTTTAAAATATATTTTGCTTATATACTAGCAATTAGCACATAGACAGCAGACATAGGCTACCCGATCAGCAGACATAGGCTACCTGATCAGTCTTTTCAACTGTAATAACCAGCAGTGTATTTATATTTTGATTCTAATCATTTCTGAATGTAAACTGATTCCCAAAAGTACAGAACTGATCTAAGTCATTGCACTCTGTTTGTGTGTAAATGTATGTATATAACTTATCACAAAAAAATAAGATAATGTTTACTAAATGTTGCCTAAGTAGATGGGCTATTGGTTGAGGATGGGGTGCACCTCACCACTAATGGTAGGAATTCTTTTGCCAAAAGGATTGAGAATTTGATAAGGACTGCTTTAAACTGAGTTCTCAGGGGGAGGGAGAAAATCTTCTTAAGGGTAGGAGACCAGAAGGAGTGGTGTAGAATAGTCCAAATGATGCAAGAGGAATAGGAGAAGGAGTATTACAGTCCAACATTGTGAGGAAAAATAGGTTAAGCAAAGGGCTTGTAAGAAGGACATGCAGCCTCAAATATCTTAACACCAATGTGCAAATCATGGGAAACAAACAGGAGGAGCTGGAACTCCTAATACAGCAAATTAAATATGGTATAATTTGTATTACATAACCTGTTCATGCTGCTGAAGAAATCCAGGATGCACAACGGGGAAGTCAGATTGAGAGTATTTGGGTGAGAATTAAGGGGAAGAAGAATGGGAGGAATTACTGTGGGGGTATATTATAGACCCCCAAACCAGCTCTAGGAGTTGGATGATGCCTTCTGTGAGCAGATAGCATCACCACCAAAGGGAGGGATGTAGTACTATTGAGAGAATTTAACTACCCCCATATATGTTGGCAGTCTAACTCAGCTAAGAATGCAAGGTCCAATAAATTCCTTAAAGGGCTTGAAGACAATTTCATGGCCCAGAAGGTAGAGGAGGCAACAAGAGGAACAGCTATTTTAGATGTGATCTTAACCAATAGGGAGGACCTTGTAAATGGAGTCAAAGTGGTGGGATATTTAGGTAGAAGTGACCATGGTCTTTTGGAATTTGTTAAACAGTGGGAAGAGGAAGCTAATTATAGCCAAAGAAGCATCCTGGACTTTAAGAAAGCAAATTTTTGTAAAATTAGAGAATGATTGGCTGTAATCCCATGGACCGAGGGAATGAAAGAGAAAGGAGTCCAAGATGGATGGAAAGTCCTAAAAGTGAGATATTAAAGGCACAATCTAAAATGGTTGGAAAAAGAAGAAAAAATGGAAAATGTCTAATGAAACCACAATGGTTGACTAAATAACTTTCAAGTTAGATAAATATATATAAAAATCATGTAGCGGAAATGTAAAAATGGGGAATGCACCAAAGAGGAATACAAGCAAATAGCCAGTAGTCAAGTCAAGAGACATTTATTGGCATTAAAACAAGAAACAAGTTGATAGTACAGTTCAAAAGGAAAACCGGAAACAAACAGCTAATAGTTTTGATATAAGCAACTAATAGTGAAAACAGAAGAGGGAGGAGAGGAGAACCTAGGGCCATGAGCAAAAGTTGCCACCTCCTCCAGAAAGAAGGTGACATATGTAGAAAGAAGAAACTTAAGCCTAGTTGAGTCTTCCCACCCCTGCATCCTGCCAAGGACTGAGGACAGATTTCTTATGGAGTATATTGTGAAGTGGACAGTAGAAAAAATATGCTTGAGTGTTTCTACACAATTGGTTTGACATCGACAGACCCTCTAAGAATAGGGGATTCCACCTAACCTGCCCGCTAACGAAGTAGATGGAAAAGAGTTGCATCTAGCAAGTTAGTAAGCTCTACCAGCCTCTGGGCATCTCAGATGGGTGAGAAAAAAGGCTGGCTTCCCAAGGCAGACTCGGATGTTAAATTGAAGGGGGGAGCATGTGGTGTTGGCTTCACTGCACAATTCTTGCCATTCAACATCCAGCAGCTTAGCTTTAATAGTCTTGTAGACTTCAGATTGTCTAAGCATGCCAAGTTGTGCAATATCCAGTCCTGCTGTTTTAAGTGTAGTAAGTATGACAAAAATCTCTACCAGAAGAAAGGGATCTAGCAAGAGTTGATATAGTAAGCGAGATTGGACTGGGTTGTAAAAGATTCTAAGCCAAAATTTTATTGATCTTAGCAAAGACAGAATCTTCAGCCGTGTCATACCTGTTTCTAAACAGAGAATGGCATAGGATACACATCTGGGTAGGCCCAAGATACTCCTCAGAAATGAGGTTTGTATGCACTCAGTTGAGTGATCTATGGCTTTGTACCAGATGGGAGACCTGTATAAGACCTGGATGAGAATCTTGGCCTTAAATATTGTCAAAGAGGTAGGGACATACCTCTTACTATGGTTAAAAAAGAAGCAAAACATTGCGCTGGAAGAAATGTTACATGAATTTAAAACGGACTTATGATGAGAAGTCCATGTATGTCCATAATTGTAATGGATACCCAGATACAGTACTTAAATGACTTAACCTGCTCAATGACATTTCCCTTGCAGACCCATTTGTATGCTTTCCATTTACTTGCAAAAACCATGATCTTGGATTTTTAATAGTTGACCTCTAGTTTGTTGGCCTTGAAATATTCGCAAGCACTATCAAGTAAATGTTTAAGACCTATACAAGTATGGGGGGGGGAGTGCTGCATCATCAGCATACAATAACAGTGGGACTTGAATCCTCCCTCCTTCCACCAACCACCAAGGGGCTTGGTCCAGAGGATGTAGGCAGGTATCTGTAAGTGCCTTCATCCTGTCTATAGGAGCAGAGCTTACTGTATGGTCTTCCTGTGTTATCTTCGCATTGAAAAGCTCTGTAACACACACTGCAGAGCTTGAGGAGTGAACAAGAGAGCGCTCCACTGAGGTTCGTAGGTCACTGGAAGCATGACGTGTGTGTGGAGCCAGGGGTTCAAGGATGAGGGTCAGAGTGGTTTGCAGGAGTCATAGTCAGGGACTTCTGCTGGCTCAGGCTCCAGCCCCCATTACTAGATATCAGTGGTGAGTTGGGCAGTTGCCACAGAGGGCAGGCAGACAGCAAATTAGGAGGATCTGGAAGAGTCCCTGGTTTGGGAATAGCTCTCTCTCTCTCTCTCTCTCTCTCTCTCTCTCTCTCTCTCTCTCTCTCACACACACACACACACACACACACACACACACACACACACACACACACACACA
>JAHTLZ010000274.1:12225519-12298687 GCA_023846285.1 Phrynocephalus versicolor | reverse complement strand
ACACACACACACACACACACACACACACACACACACACACACACACATGTTCAAATCCTCTCCAGTTTTGGACCTAGAAAATGATCATATGACCAGAGCTGTCCACTGTGGCTATGGAACTACTCTCCACCCCCTGCCCTCATTATCCAGAGTGAGCATGTGTTCCCCCATCTCAGAGACATTTTCTGACCCTACCAGTCCCATTTAGATCCCATAACTGTGGAGAGACTGTCATTCGTCAAGGTAAACCTTCCCTTCTTGGGCTTCCCCTCACTGAACACAATGAGGTAGGGAACCCATGACAGTCTCTCTGCCACTACACCACCTATGCCACTCAGGCCCACCACACTATATCTCTGTGTGACACCTGAATCACTTGGGCCCACCACACCATCTCTCTGCTTGCCTGGTGGCCCTTTCAGCACAAACTGAAAATGCCTCTTTCTGGCCCTCTCAGGGAACAAACTGAACTCTCTACCAGCCATATATACTATCCAGTGGCTGATTTCTGCCACCATGCCACCAGGATAAGAAAGAAGCCAGCCTGCCTCTATGTCTGGCCTTGTTAACCCTGGAGGGAGAAGAAAAAACCTGTCCACTAGCAGGAAACTAGCCCCTCAAACCACCCCCCCAAAGGCCATATGTATTCAGAATGCCTCTCTATCTGGTGGTGAATCAAACTACCGAAGAGTCCATGGCCTCTATGAACCTATCTCAGCATGTTATAGTTCCCACTCATAGGGCTAGGCATACCTTGGACCAGGTCTTTTCCTCCACATCAGTGGATTTAATCTGAGGGTTGGGGATATTTCTCCCCAGCGCATGTCACCTGCTTAATTTTTCCTTGTCAATTGCCACACCAACTCATGGGGAGCCTAAGCCCTTAGTTTGGGCATGCCTCCAAAGGTTCCTGGACCCTGATTGGTTCTTGGAGGCCTTCAGGGGTCTACCAGATGGTCTGGCTGACTAGCCAGTTGATGCCCTGGTTGAAAAATGATATGATGATGCCACTAGCACAGTCGACCGGATCGCCCCCAAGCATCTCCTTCTATGTCAAGCTCGTGCTTCGTCGAGGTTTGTGGATGTTTTGTGGGTGATGAAGCAGGAATGAAGGAGACTCAATAGCAGTTGGAGGAAGGACCGGTCAGAGCTTAATTGATCTGCAATTCGCTTGCTGACTAGATGCTACATTCATGCGATCAGGGAGGCTAAAAGATCCCATGCCTCCCTGTGAATTGATGCAGCATCTAACCGTTAAGTCAGAATTGTTCCAGGTGGTTCAAGACCTCACCAGTCCTGGTCAGCATGGGCCTCATCCTGGTAATTTCACCACTGAGTCTTTTGCAGCCTTTTTTTAGATCCAAAATTGAGGCAATCCAAACTGGTCTGGACTCTGGTTGTACTAACATGTCCCCGTGTACCTCGAATGTCGCACCCCCTCTGTCTCCTCAGCTGGTTGAGTTTGTCCCTGTGTCTTCAGTAGATGCCTCCAGGGTGCTGGCATATTGTAGGCTGGCAGCTAATCCTTTTAATCCTTGGCCATTCTGGCTGATTAAAACTGCCGAAGGGAGCATGCCTGAGTTTGCCACTGCTTCCTTCAGAGAATGGATCTTTCCATCTCGTCTGAAGGAGACAGTGGTGAAGCCCAGTCTAAAGAAATCTGACTGCTTCAGACAATTTATCCAATTATCAATCAATAGCCAATGTTCCTTTTTTGGGCAAGGTGATTGAGAGGGTTGCCACCAACTGGATCCAGTCGTTCCTAGAGGAGGATCATGTCCTGGAGCCATTCCAGTCTGGGTTCAGGCCATGTCATGGGACTGAAACTGTCCTGGTCGTGCTGCAATATGACCTCCTCAAGGGGGTTTACAGGGGCTGTTCTACCCTGTTGGTCCTTCTTCATATGTCAGAAGCCTTTGATACTGTTGACCACGGTGTCCTGCTGGACAGGCTTGTCGGGGTGGAGATGTCCATCTTTTAGCTGGCTCCAGTCCTTCCTTGGAGGCCATGCCCAGTAGGTTAAGCTTGGGGAAGAATTGTTGGCCCCCTGGACACTCTCTTGTGGGGTGTCCCAGGGGACAGCAATCCCCCAGATGCCATTTAATATCTATATGAGGCTGCTGGCTGAGGACATATGGGGATTTGGGGCTTGCTGTCACCAGTACACTGATGACACGCAGCTCTATCACTCCTTTTTTACCTCTGCAGTGGAGTTGGTGCAGTCCCTTGACTGCTGCCTGAATGCAATCATGGAACGGACCACAACAAACAGAATAAGGCTCAATCCAGAGAAGACCAAGGTTCTGTTCTTTGGGGTGTCCTCTACTGGGTATAGTGTCCCTCTCTCAAGTTTGTAGGGTTCTTTTCTCCAGCTCATGGATAGAGAATTCTGGACATGATCTTGGATTCGGATTCATCCTTGGAAGTACAAGATGAAAATGGTTCCAAGTCAGCCTTTTCCCACCTTTTCCCACCCAGATTTGCCAATACTTGGATGAGGCTTCTCTGACAATAGTTGTGCAGGTGCTCATGATCTCAAGGATAGATTAGTGCAATGCTCTCTATGTGGGACTTCCCTTGACCCTTATTCAGAGATTGAAACGGTCAGGTACAGAACGCAGCAACCAGACTGGTGATGGGTGCGGGAAGATATGACCACATCACCCCAGTGTTGGCTCTCCTCCACTGGTTGCCCATTGCTTTCCAAGTAAGATTCGAAGTATTGTTTTTGACTTTCAAAACCCTCTACAGCTTGGGACCTGAACACCTGGGGGAGCAGATCTCCCTAAGATCAGCTGTGGCTTGACCCACCAGAGCTTTGCAGGCAATCTCACTCTGGGTGGCTACGTGTAGAGAGGCCCGGAAAATGGTAAATAGGAACATAAGAACATGAGAAGAGCCATGCTGGATCAGGCCAAAGGTCCATCTAGTCCACTTTCCTGTCTCACTGGGAGTGCACAAGACTATATATTTGTCTCCTGGTACCACTCCTCTGCATCTGGCTCTTAAAGTACCCTGCTTTTAAGTAACAACATGCTAGGTAAAAAATATTTTCTTTTGTTTGTTTTCACGCTTCCAACCCTCAGTTTGAATGGATGTCCCTTAGTTCTGGTATTTTGTGAGAGGGAGAAGAGTGCCCCTCTATCAACTTGGCTCATGCCCTGCATAATTTTGTACGTCTCAGTCATATCCCACCTCAGGTGCCTTTTTCAAGACTAAAGAGCACCAAATGCTTTAGCCTTTCCTCATAAGGGAGGTCTCCTAGCCCAGTAATCATTTTAGTCACTCTCTTTTGCACCTTTTCCAGTTCCACTATGTCTTTTTTGAGATGCAGTGACCAGAATTGTACACAATACTCCAGGTGCAGCCTTACTATCATTTTGTACAATAGCATTATAATGTTGGCTGTTTTATTTTCAATCCCCTTTTTGATAATCCCCAGCAGGGAATTGGCCTTCTTCACTGCTGCCACACATTGGGTAGACACCTTCATTGAGCTGCCCACCCACACACCAACATCTCTTTCCTGAGCTCATTAGTTGATAGATAAAGTTTTAATTTTTTGCTCCAGTATGCATTATTTGGATTTTCCTAAATTGAAACACATTTGCCATTTTGCAGCCCATTTCCCCAATTTGGAGAGATCCTTCTGGAGCTCTTCACAATCTTCTCTGGTTTTTACCACACGGAAAAGTTTTGTGTCATCCGCAAACGTGGCCACGTCACTGTTCTCTCTGTCTCCAGGTCATTTATGAACAGATTGAAAAAGACCGGTCCCAGGACAGATCCCTGGGGCAAACTGCTTTTCACCTCTTTCCATTGTGAAAATCGCCCATTGACACCTACTCTTTGTTTCCTGGATCTCAACCAGTTCTCAATCCATGAGAGGACCTGCCCTCTTATCCCCTGACTGTGCAATGTTTTTAGCAGCTTTTGGTGAGGGACTGTGTCAAAAGGCTTCTGAAAATCAAGATTGGCAATATCCACCCGTTCACCCAAATCCATATGCCTATTGACCTTTTCAAAGAATTCTATAAGGTTTGTCAGGCAAGACATACCCTTACAGAAGCCATGCTGATTTTTCCTCAGCAAGGCTTGTTCTGCTGTGTTTTAAGATTTTCTCTTGGATGAGGCTTTCCACCATCTTCCCTGGGACAGACATAAGGCTAACTTGTCTGTAGTTTCCCGGGTCCCCCCTCCTTCCTTTTTAAAAAATTGGTGTGACAGTCGCTATCCTTCAGTCCTCCAGCACTGTGGCCATTTTAAGAGACAAGTTGCTTATTACTGTTAAGAAATCCGCAATTTAATTTCTCAGTTTCTTAATAACCCTTGGGTGGATGCCACCTGTGCCCGGTGACTTGTTGATCTTCAATTTATCAATTAAACCTAGAACATCCTCTCTTTTAACCTGTTTTTGATTTAATTCTTTAGTCAAGATGGGCTGTTCAGGCAGAGGAATCTGCCCAAGGTCTTCTGTCATGAAGACAGATGCAAAGAATTCATTAAATTTATCTGCAATTTCCAAGTCCTCCTTTACTTCCCACACCATCCAGAGGGCCAACCTGTTCTCTGGCAGATTTTGTACTTCTAAAATATTTAAAGAAATTTTTATTATTTCCCTTTATATTGCTAGCCATGTATTCCTCAATGTCTTTCTTTGCCTCTCTTATCATCTTCTTACATTTCTTTTGCAAGAGGTTGTGTTACTTTTTATTTTCCTCATTTGGGGAGGATTTCCATTTACGGAAAGACCTCTTCTGGCACTTTAAAGCTATCTAACTCCACACGTTAACCGTGCTGGCGCCCTCTTGGACTTAGAGTAGCTCTTGTTTCTTTGTGGTATGCACTTGTGCTGGTCCTGTATTACCGTATCCAACCCAGTATTTTGCCAGGTTAGCTGCTGCTGTGATCAATAAAGTTGTTGCCTCTTTTATCCCAATCTTGTATGAGAGATGTATTCAAGATAACAGCTGGCTTTGCAGTAGCCTATCAACTACATGATCCAGAAGACCCAAATATAAACAGAATACCAAGAAATACAAGGATTGATTCATAAGTAAACCAGTGCTGCAATTAATTATATTATTATAAAATTAATTTATATACCTCCCATCTATGATTCTATGATTCATCTGACTTCAAGGCCACTCAAGACCACTCTGGGTGGTTCACAACAAAATAAATAACAGTCATTTTAAGTTAATAAACACTAACAAACAAAATCAGCTTGAACATATCTATCAACAAAGTTAAAAACAATATAAAGATAACCTTAAAGACAGTGCTTAAAATATCTACCCCTTAAACCTTGTGTTCAGTTTCCAACAAACTTGATGTAAATTCAACTTCCTGAAGGAGAAGAAGGAGAAGAAGGAATGAATGAGCAGATTGTTGGTTTAACATGAAAGACTGGTTTCATTTTACTTCACATTATTACCATCACAAAAGGAATATAATTTCCTAAAGAATGTGTGCTAAACTTTGCATTGCTGTGTGGAAAACACAACTGCATCTATTCACCCACTACAGGGTAGCCACTCCTTGATTGGATCCGATACCTTGAAATCATTTTAAAGGTATAGGATGAAAATACCCTATTTCACCTTCAGATTAATTATATAGGGCATGGAGGGGTGTGTTAGTGAAAGCAAAACATCCAGAACAAAAATGAATCATATTTTGGGGGAAATTATGTTTTAAAAGAGTGGCAGGTCTTTGAAGCATCTTAAAGGTTTGTTCTACTGTAGAAACAGATGACTGAACAAAGTGTAGGTGACATCGTCAAAACTGCATGATTAATGAGATCCTAGTGCTCTGCTCTGCTCTTGCTCAAAATGTATTACTGCCATATGTGAGAAAATGACCCAGATAAAACAGTCTGGAATCGCTAAGTTGCAGCACATAAAGTACTGATAATGCAGACTTTGTCTTATGAAGCAAATAACACCTGAAAGACTATGTAATGAAGAACATTCTAAAATATCTTATGTTTTTGATTTACTACTGAGCTTTATTCCCTTGTGCAATCTACTCAGCCAGGTATTTCTTTCTCACTTGAGCTTTTTAGTGGTGAATGAAGTAAATGAAAATGACTGTGCTATTCTTCCAGGCCAATATAAAGTATGTTCTCATAGAAATTTGTCAGGTGATGTTCACTGAGCTGGTATCAGAAAGTGGGTAACGTTGTGTGATCACAGTTTCTATTTTTGGTTCTGTCACAAATTTACATATAATGAAGGCCTTAGGCAACCCTAGTGTTCAGCTTGGAGTCAGTCTCTGGAACTAGGAGAGCATGTGTTACTCGATTGGCGAGGCCTGAGAGGCATGACGTGGGACAGATGTTCAGATCTGATTTCCCAGTGTGCTTGTGAAGCACGTTTGGATGTCTTGCTGGTCCATCTGGGTGGCTATGACCTGACACATGTACCAGGCAAGGCTCTAATCATGTAAGTAATTGCTGACTTGGGGAAGTATAAACAGCAAAGCCCAGGCACTGGGGTGGCATGGCCACAACTATTCCTCACAAAAAAATCGGGAAACAGCAAAAAGCAAAGCAAAGCAAAGCAAAGTGTTCTGCTTATATACCACCCCATACCACTTCAAGTAGTCTCTGGGAGGTTTACAGTTTTTTTTTAAATTATGCAGGCTACACGTTTTGTACAATTGTAGGTTTTACAGCCATTCGTTTTAAATTGGGCCCGAGTTTTTTTTTTGGGGGGGGAATAGAGGGAGGGAGGGAGAGAGAGAGAGAAAGAGAGAAGCACATGGGTTCAGAGACTAGGACACAAGACAATGGTTCAAACTACAGGAAAAGAGATTCAGTTTGAACATTAAGAAGAACTTCCTGGCGGTTAGAGCTGTTCAGTAGTGGGCGGTGGAGTCTCCTTCTTTGGAGGTTTTTGCAGAGGCTGGATTGCCATTTTAAATGGAAAGCTGAGCTCTTCATGCAATCAGAGAAGATCCAGATGAACCAGATGAACATATGTGAGAGGCATATGTGGCTCCAGCCTCTCTGGTGATGAATGGCTGAAGTCACTGGAGTTGGATGAGTCTGATGGTGATAGCTCCATCTGAACATTATACAGTAAAGCCCGACCTATTGCGGGGGTTAGGGACCCACCCGATCCATGATCATTGAAAATCTGTGATATGTGGATGCAGTTCGGGTGGGTGGACACAATTCTAAACATTGCTCACCGCACGCCCACACTCCCCAGGGGAGGGCGGGTGCACAGCACGCGATCATTGGAATGGGCTCCTGGCTGCAGAGACAAGCGCTTGTCTCTGCGGCCAGGAGTCCTTTAAACATCGTGCACCGTGCTCTTGCAACCCCCAGGGGAGGGAGGGTGCACGGTGAGCGATCTTTGGAAAGGGCTCCCGGCCACGGAGACAAGCACTTGTCTCTGCAGCCCAGAGCCCTTTAAACATTGTGCACCACTCGCCCGCACTCATGTCAGACTGGCATAGTCCGGTGCAATCAACACAGGTCTCAAATGTAAGGGCTCTTTTCAGCTGGTCGAAGGCTTGCTGGCACATGCAAGTCGAACATAAGCTAGAGAGCAAGAGCATGTGAAAAACATTTTCATGAAGTAGAAAGTGTGAACATCATGACATATGCTATTTTATTCCAGCCATCATTGATGTCAGGTAATCCTACTCTGTTAATATTAATGGGGGGGGGGAAACAATGTCAGCTACTTGTCTGTGAAGATTCTCAGTCAAGAGCTCATAACTGAGCTGGTAACACATGATTTTAATATCAGCATAGAACTTCATTACCTTCCAATATACATTTGTATTCCTTTTGTAATTTGATGTTAGAATTGAGTTCTTAGATCTAAGTTGTAAACTCACACATTAAATACTTGTCTACATTTTATGAATGTTCTGTTTCTTTAGAGATGGAGAGTAAAAGTTTGATTTTTAAAAAATCTGGAAAAGTTTCAAAATCTATACTGCATTTTGAGTAACTGGTATAATTTGGATTTAGATTGTAGTGATGGAATTCTTGGTTGCATCAACAGAAGCAAGGGAGGTGATAGTGCCACTCTATTCTGCTCTGGTCACTCCTCACCTGGAATAGTGTGTTGAGTTCTGTGTGCCTCAATTTAAAAAGGAGCAGTTTAGGGATCTGGGAATATTTAGTCTTAGAAAGATAAGGCTGAGAGGGGATATGATAGCCATGTTTAAATATCTGAAAGGATGTCATATCGAACAGGGGACTGTCTTGTTTTCCATGGCTTCAGAGACTAGGACTCAGAGCAAAGGTTTCAAATTACAGGAAAAGAGATTCCATTTGAACATTAGGAAGACCTTCCTGATGTTTAGAGCTGTTCAACAGTGGCATATGCAGCCACAGAAGGTGGTGGAGTCTCCTCATTTGGAGGTTTTTAAGCCAAGGCTTTGGATGGCCATCTGTTGGGCTATCTTTGAGAGGGGTTCTTGCATGGCAGGGGGTTGGACTGGATGACCCTTGAGGTATTTTCCAACTCTATGATTCTATGATTCAATGAACACAACACAATTATCTTTCATTTGCAGCCAAACCCTCAGGTACAATTGTATCTGCTTATACCCACAAGATAGAGTCTCCAGACTCTTAGGTTTACAAAAAAAAACATTTCTCAGACTATAACACCTATCCAACACAGTTGAAACAAGTTAACCAGGAAAGTCAAAAGCAAAACATAAGCAACCAACTGCAAAATACATAAAAGAAAATGACTAAACACCACTAGTTATCATTTTCAGCCCCTAACTGAGACCACTCACGTACATCATAAATGATCTCCAACCCATCCTTGACAAGAATACTTCAAACCTCCTTCAATCTCAGGCAACTATTCACACTCAAAGGATTACAGAACACTGATACAAAGAGAGAAACTAAACCTTACTTCAATCCTGGACTCCAGTGTTGCCTTTAAATTTACTGTTCTGCCCCCAGTGTCAAGCCCCTCACACAGAGCACAAACACAAACAGGGTTCAGTTCTTTGCCAAGATCTTTAGTGGAAAGCCAGACAAGTTCAAGTCTGTTGCTAACAATCAAGTGCCAGATAAATAACAGAATCCAACTCCAAGCAATTAACAGTCCCAGTAAAAACCAGAATATCTCACGGAAACCAGACGCCAAGCCCAAGGTAACAGATCAAGCCGTGGTCCAGGAAGCCAATCCAAAATCAGGAAACAAAGCCAAGGTCACAGACAGGAACGTGGTTGCAAGTTCAAATGACGCGTTGCTCCCACAGAGAGCTCAAGGTGAGCTTACCAGCCTTATCTCTAAACAGGGAACACACCCTTACTTCTGGAAAGGCTTCTGCTAGTACTCAGGACTTCCCGACCTGATTCCCCGTCTAGCATCAAAGACCCTTTCCCTAGACCTCCTGGTAGCATGTCTTTGCAGAATCCTGCTCATGGCCCTTCTAGGGGGAGAAGATGTGTTTTCAGCTGAGTCATCAGACCCAGCTGCCTGCTGACTTGAGCTGCAAGGCTCCTCCAGCAGCTCTTCACCATTTAACCCCCTCAGAGGCAGGTTCTGTGACAGGCAGGGTCCTGGCATTATCCCCCTCCCCATGGTCACCCTCTTCCGATGGGCCAGGCCTATCAGGGTAACTGTCATGGAATTGTTGAACCAACTCAGGAGCATGCACGTTGGACGCAGGTTTCCATGACCGATCTTCAGGTCCATAACCTTCCCAGTCTACCAAATACTGCAATCCTCCACGATGTATTCGAGAATCCAAGATTTGATGGACTTCATATTCTTCTTCTCCTTCTACTAAAATCGGTGGAGGAGGTTTAGGAGTCGGTGGTCGGTTGGGGTCAGGATCTGCAGCTGGAACCAAGAGGGATCGGTGGAATACTGGATGAATATGAAGGGAATCAGGTAGTTGCAGACGAAAAGCAACTGGATTGATTTGTTCTAAGATGGGATAAGGACCGATGAACTGAGGATCTAGTTTTCGGGATCGCCCAGGATGTCTCAGGTATCGAGTAGATAGCCAAACTTTCATGCCTGGATTTAGCTGTGGCCCTTCCTGTCTTTTCTTGTCCACTGCTTTCTTATATACTTCCTTATCATGGTCAAGTTGCTCTCGCAATAATTCCTGAATGCCATGGAGTTCTTGAATGTATGCATCCGCAGCCGGCACAGAGGTGGAAGGAAGGGTAGTTGGAAAATACCGAGGATGATAACCATAATTAGCCATGAATGGGGTCTGGTGAGTGGAAGAATGTACAGCAGGCCTGCCCAAAGTCCAACCCGGGGGCCAAATCCGGCCTGTCAGGCCATTCTGAGTGGCCTGCGGCTGGCTGGCCCGCCCCTCCCTCCCCCTCCTTCACCCCATGTTTTTTTAAAGAAAGTAGGTGGGGCTTGCAGTGGGGTGGCAGGGTTGGGGAGCAACCGGCCCCTGACACATTCTCAGCCACCAAATCTGGCCCTCCTTACAAAAAGTTTGGGCACCCTTGATGTACAGCATTGTTATATGCAAATTCAGCTAAAGGTAACAAATCTGCCCAGTTATCTTGTTGGTAGCATGTATAACAGCGTAAATATTATTCTAAGGTGGCATTAGTGTGCTCAGTCTGACCATCTGACTGGGGGTGGTAAGCTGATGACAGGTGAACTTGTGTTCCTAGTGCCTTATGCATTGCTTCGCAGAAGCGGGAGGTGAATTGTGGCCCACAATCTGAAATGAGGTGTGCAGGTAAACCATGAAGTCTGAAGAGGTGTTGCAAGTAGTGATGATGCGGTAGGGGATTTAGGACAAGGAAGAAAGTGGGGCATTTTGGTGAACAAATCCACGAAGACCAGGATGCAGGTAAACCCTTTTGAGCGAGGAAGATCCATGATGAAATCTAAGGAGATAGCATTCCAGGGACCAGAGGGTGTTGGCAAAGGATGCAACACACCCGAGGGTTTGGTCAGAACATCCTTTGCCCGCCGGCAAACTTCACAGGAACCCACGTATCAGGCAACATCAGCACGGACCTGTGGGCACCAGAACTCCCTTGTGAGAAGATGCAGGGTTTTGTAAAGTCCAAAGTGTCCAGCAGGTAAAGAGTCATGTGAGAGATGCAACACCTGGTTACGAAAAGGACTAGCAGGAATATTTAGCCACCCTCGATGTAATAATAACCCTTGCTGTGCAGAAAACTCTCCATGATTCCCATTCTGGATTTCCTGAAGACATTGCTGAGTCCTTGAATCGCGAGCTTGAGATTCACGGATTTCTTCTGCCAAGCTGAGACATGGATTTGTGGCTGCGAACACAGAGGGAGGCAAGATGGGTGCTACTAATGTCTCGTTCACAGGCGCTGCATACTCAGGTTTTCTGGAAAACACATCAGCTTTTTAATTTTGAGCCTCAGGAATGTACTTGATCCGGAAATCAAACTGGAAAAAGAATAATGACCACCGGATTTGTCGCTGAGTCAATCGCCGGGCTGTTTGTAGATGTTCAAGGTTTCGATGATCAGTCATTACTTGAACAGGGTGTTGAACTCCCTCGAGGTAATGCCTCCATACCTCAAAAGCCGTCTTGATGGCTAGCAGTTCTCGCTCCCAGATAATATAATTCTTCTCTGCAGGTTTTAACTGCCGAGAGTAAGAAGCACAGGGACGCGGAGGTTGGGAGGGATCATCCTATTGAGATAGCACTGCTCCCAAAGCAACGCTAGATGCGTCGGCCTGCACTATGAAGGGTAATTGTGGATCAGGATAACGGAGCAAGGGTTCCGAGGTGAAGCGAGTTTTCAAAGTAGAGAAAGCCTCTTCTGCTTCTGGAGTCCACCGGAAAAGCTGTTTGGGCCGAAGGAGACGGTTTAAAGGTGCAACCATGTTGGCATAGGCAGGAATAAACTGGCCATAGTAGTTAGCGAAACTGAGGAACCATTGCAAATCCTTACGGTTTTGTGGTCGCTGCCAGGACAACACAGCCTCTACTTTCTTAGGGTCCATGCGGATTCCCTGGGGAGAAATAATATGCCCCAGGAATTCACTTTCCTTAATGTCAAACTCACATTTTTCCAGCTTAGCATATAGTCCGTTTTCCCGGAGACGCTGCAAGACCTGACGAACACCTTGAACATGCTGAGCTGGGTCAGCGGAATAAATCAGGATATCATCTAAATAAATGACCACACAACGATCTAGTAGATCATGGAAAATGTCATTCATCATCCACTGGAATACACTGTGTGCGCTTGCCAGTCCAAAAGGCATTACTAAATGATCATATTGACCGTACCGGGTCCGAAACGCGGTTTTCCACTCATCTCCTTTACGGATACGCACCAAATTATATGCCCCACGAAGGTCCAGCTTGGTATAACACTTTGCCCCTTTTAACCGGTCCAAAAGTTCAGAGATTAGGAGTAAAGGGTACCGGTCCCGAATAGTGATCTTGTTTAATGCCCGGTAATCATTACAAGGATGAAGCTCCCCTGCCTTCTTCTTTACAAAGATCACCGGTGCGGACAATGGTGATTTGGAAGGGTGTATAAACCCACGTCGAAGGTTCTTGTCTAGGAAAGCCCTCAAAGCTTCTAACTCAGGTTCGGACATAGGATAGACTCGTCCCACAGGGAGGTGTGGCCCAGGTATCAGATCAATGGCACAGTCATAGGGCCAATGCGGAGGTAACTTGTCAGCCCCCTTTTCCTCAAATACATCCGCAAAGTCTTGGTATACCTGGGGCAAGACAGGGTCAGATGTAGCATGGGCAGCTGCCAGGATGGTAGAATAATTTTTCTTTGAGCAAGGAACCTTGAAGTACAATTCCCCTTGCACCCAATCCACCCATGGGTTATGAGCTCGCAACCAGGAAAGTCCCAAGACAAGAGGAAACCGGGGCATCCGAGTTACATTAAAGCAAATCTACTCATTGTGGTCCATTACTAGAAGAGTAAGTGGACAGGTTTCCTGAGCTATCGGCCCAGAACGAAGTAACCGACCTTCAATGGATTCTACCAGCAAAGGAGTTTCCTTGTTCTGTACTGGAATCCGATGGCACCACACAAACCCAGCATCCACAAAGCAGTGAGCTGCCCCAGAGTCTACCATAGCATACACAGGTACTTTCCGGCCATCAGGAAGCCCTAGAGTTACAGGTACCCAGAAAGGTCCTTGGGGTGTGATGGTATTGTCTGGGAACCCTTCGGTATGCTCCATTCCTGTGGGTTCCTTCAAGGATGGAGCTGCCCTTTTACTGATGAAGAGGTAGCAGCACTTACTGAGGAGTGCTTCAAAGGGCAACTGGAAGCGAAATGTCCTCCTCCTCCACAGTACAGGCAGAGATTATGAGAGCGTCGTCTTGCCTTTTCCTCTGGGGTGATGCGTGGTCGAGCAGCTCCCAGTTGCATAAGTTCTGGATCCATTCTGCGGGCTTCACCAGACTGCAGATTAGGCACAGCTGGCAGAGGTTGCTGGTTGTAGTTCTTGCCTCGGGAGAGGCGACGACTTTCCAGGCATCCATCTATCCTGTGACACAAGGTAATGAGTTCCTGTAACGTGCTTGGTTGTTCCACCCTAGAGAGTTCATCAAGCACTTCATCTGCCAATCCTTCCATATACTGAGAAATCAGTGCCGGTTCATTCCAATGCAGATCCTGTGCTATCAAATGGAATGCAGTGGTGTAATCAAACACTGTATCTTTGCCCTGTTTCAAAGCTCTGAATCTCCTGTTGGCAGTAGTAGCCTGCATGGGGTTTTGAAAAGCTGAAGAAATGTGATTCAGGAAAGCCTGATAATTATCCAGTAGAGGTGAGGCACTGAGGAGTAAAGGAGTAGTCCATTTAGCTGCCTGTCCTTTTAACAAACTGATGATAAAGCAGACCTTAGACCTCTCAGCAGGAAATTCTTGAGCACGCACCTCAATAAACAGCTTGCATTGAGCCAAGAATGCAGGGAATTCCAATAACTTGCCTTCAAATCGGTCAGGAGGCAGCAAAGGGCAACGGGGCTGCAACCCAGCCCGTGCTGGAGCTTGCTGCAATTGAGCAATCGCCTGAGACAAAAGCAGCACTTGGTTTTGCAAAGCTTCCAGCGGTGTCATCCCAACAGCCCCCTCCTCTTCCATTCTGCTTGAAGAAGTTTGGGTGGGAGCAAACTGTCAAGCCCCGCACACAGAGCACACACACAAACAGGGTTCAGTTCTTTGCTAAGATCTTTAGTGGAAAGCCAGGCAAGTTCAAGTCCTTTGCTAACAATCAAGTGCCAGATAAATAACAGACTCCAACTCCCAGCAATTAACAGTGCAAATCAAAACCAGAATATCTCACGGAAACCAGATGCCAAACCCAAGGGAACAGATCAAGCCGTTGTCCAGGAAACCAGTCCGAAGTCAGGAAACAAAGCCAAGGTCACAGACAGGAACGTGGTTGCAAGTTCAAATGACGCGTTGCTCCCACAGAGAGCTCAAGGTGAGCTTACCAGCTTTATCCCAAAACAGGGAACACACCCTTACTTCTGGAAAGGCTTCTGCTAGTACTCAGGACTTCCCGACCTGATTCCCCGTCTAGCATCAAAGACCCTTTCCCTAGCTCTTCTGGTAGCACGTCTTTGCAGAATCCTGCTCATGGCCCTTCTAGGGGGAGAAGATATGTTTTCAGCTGAGTCATCATACCCAGCTGCCTGCTGATTTGAGCTGCAAGGCTCCTCCAGCAGCTCTTCACCATTTAACCCCTCAGAGTCAGGTTCTGTGACAGGCAGGGTCCTGGCATTATCCCCCTCCCCATGGTCACCCTCTTCCGGTGTGGCTCCCCTCCCCCCAGAGGGTTTTGTAGCCCCCGAAGATCATCTAGAAAGCACAGGAGCTCCGGAAGTGCCAGATGGCCATTAAGTCCCACAGTCCCAAACAGCGTAAGTCGACCTTTTTCACCGCCCTGCCTTTCTTATGTATATTTCAAGCAAAGCCTCTTACTTTATACTGAACTGTTCCTCTCACACTACATCCTGCCATTTGCATTCCCTGGCTCTGCCTGTCAGGAGAGGGGCTGTATATCTGCTGATGGAAGTCAGAACAGAGGAATAAAGGCTAAAAAAAAATAGTTTCATTTTCCGAAGTGATTGCCTTCATGAGAAAACAGCAGTCTGCTATTCCGAGCTATAGACAGTCCAAAACTGCCATCTGCTGGACCTCTCCACACTCTGCATCTGCTTTTTCTGAAATGAGCTATGAGCTATGAGCTATGACTAAAGCTTCACAAAATCTATCAACCCCCAACCCAAAGAAGGGCTCTGCGATCTGCACATCTTCAACATTGGTTCATCTATCATCTCCAATGATAGCCAGGCAAGCCAAGCAAGCCAGGTTATGGATATGCTAAAACAGTTGAGCATCGACCAAACAAAGTTGATATCTGACCAGGCCAGATGCTTTGCTAATCTGAGAACAGAAATGAGGGAAGGATTTTCCAAAGCAGATGCCAAGATGGATTCATTTAATAAGAGGCTTCAAGCGGTGGAAGATAATATGGGTGTTACAGATTACTGTTTGGAAGAAGTTGAATCCATGATGGAAGCCGTGAACAAACAAGTTCTCATGCAGGAAATTGAATTCTCATCTAAAATTTTAAGAATACAGGATTTACCCTTTGATAAGGATGAGAATCTTTACAATCTGGTTGGTGGATGTCTTGCCTGTGGAAGAATTCCTTCGAGAAGTGGATGTGATATATCACCAGCCTAGAGCCATTACAAGAAACAGCAACCTTCCATCAGACATAATAGTAAAGCTACTAAGGCGATACACATGGGAGTCCATTCTGAAAGCTGTACAAGACCAAGAGGTGAAAGTCAAGGAAACCAAAGTGAGAATTTTGAAAGATGTTCCTTGGGCGGTTCGTCAACTATGGAAAGATTGTGCCTTTTTGACTAGACTTCTCCTCAAGCTCAAAATAAGGTACAGGTGGATTTACCCAGAGGGTCTAATTTTCCAATGGGAAAGGAAAACACTGAGACTGGGCTCCTTTAAGAAAGCTAAAGCCTTTGCAGAGAAGAATGCTGGGAAGCTGGGATACAGTCCATCATCTTCATCATTCATCCCCCTCTGAAGATGAGAGCACTACTGGTACCCAAGCTGTCACCCTGACCCTGCAGGCCTCCAAACAGCCCCCCCCAAACAAGACTTAGAATTTGGTGCAGTTGCAGGTGCCAAGCCCAAAAGTCAACTCAGACCCAAATCTGAGAGAAAACATTATTGGAAGAAAATCAAAGACGGCTCAAAAGATTTTAACTTGGAATGTTAATGGGCTAAATTCTCCTCATAAAAGGAAGAAACTTTTTACTCTGTGTGTACTCACAGAAAACTGTGATATGCTCTGCTTGCAAGAAACTCACATATTAGAAAAACATGAGAAATATCTACTACAAAATAAACTGGGAATTTTATTATCTGCTTCGAACAAAGAAAAGAAAAAATGGGGTAGCCTTATATATTAAACCAGAATTAGAACAAACACTCTTGGGAAAAGATCAGTTTGGTAGATGGATCTTTGTACAAGCAAATGTACAAACAAAGAATAAAATTATTGTCGGTATATATGCTCCAAATGATAATCATAAAAGACAAGTTTTTTACTTTTACAGTTTGAAAATCACCAATTAAAATTTTGGGTGACTTCAATGCAGTGCACGACCAGTTTTTGATAGAAATATATCTAAAAGGAAAAAGATTAGGACCCCACCTGGAGTACTGTGTCCAGTTCTGTGAGCCTCAATTTTAAAAGGATGTTGACAACCTCGAGCAGGAAGAGAGGAGGGCAACCAGGATGGTTGAAGGTCTGGAAGAAAAGTCGTATGAGGAACGGCTTAGGGAATCATAGAATCATAGAATCATAGAGTTGGAAGAGACCTCATGGGCCATCCAGTCCAACCCCCTGCCATGCAGGAACCCCTTCACAATATTTCCGACAGATGGCCATCCAGCCTCTGCTTAAAAACCGTCAAAGAAGGAGACTCCACCACCCTCCGTGGCAGCATATTCCACTGCCGAACAGCTCTAACTGTCATGAAGTTCTTCCGAATGTTCAAATGGAATCTCTTTTCCTGTAGTTTGAAACCATTGCCCCGAGTCCTAGTCTCTGAAGCCATGGAAAACAAACCTGTTCCCTCTTCAATATGACATCCTTTCAAATATTTAAACATAGCTATCATATCCCCTCTCAGTCTTCTTTTTGAAAGGCTAAACATCCCCAGTTCCCTAAGCCATTCTTCATAAGACATTTCTTCCAGACCTTCAACCATCCTAGTCACCCTCCTCTGCACCCGCTCGAGGTTGTCAACATCCTTTTTAAACTGAGGCGCACAGAACTGGACACAGTACTCCAGGTGGGGTCTGACAAGAGAAGAATAGAGTGGCACTATCACTTCCATTGATCTAGACACTATGGTTCTGTTGATGCAACCAAGAATCGCATTGGCTTTCCTGGCCGCCGCATCACACTGCTGGCTCATGTTCAATTTGTGGTCCACCAAGACCCCCAAATCCCTTTCACAGGTACTATTCTCTAGCCAAGTGTCCCCCATCCTATATCTGTGCAATTCATTCTTTTTACTTAGATGTAGCACCCTACATTTCCCTCTGTTGAAATCCATTCCATTAGCTTTGGCCCAGCATTCTAATATGTCAAGGTCCTTTTGGATTTTCATCCGATCCTCTAGGGAATTAGCAACCCCTCCCAATTTGGTATCATCTGCAAATTTAATTAGCATACTCTCTATTCCTTCCTCCAAGTCATTAATAAAGATATTGAACAGCACTGGACCCAGAACAGATCCCTGGGGCACCCCACTGGTCACGTCTCTCCAAGATGATGAGAGGCCATTTATGATCACGCATTTGAAAGGCTAAACTGGGAATGTTTAGCCTTTCAAAAAGAAGGCTGAGGGAGGATATGATAGCTATGTTTAAATATTTGAAAGGATGTCATATTGAAGAAGGAACAGGTTTGTTTTCCATGGCTTCAGAGACTAGGACTCGGGGCATTGTTTTCAAAGTACAGGAAAAGAAATTCTATTTGAACATTAGGAAGAACTTCATGACAGTTGGAGCTGATTGGCATTGGAATATGCTGCCTCGAAGGGTGGTGGAGTCTCCTTCTTTGGAAGTTTTAAAGCAGAGGTTGGATGGCCCTTGAGATCTCTTCCAACTCTATGATTCTATGAATCTATGATTCTATGAACATACTAAGGCAGGGATTCATCCACCCAAAGGACCTGACACTGAAAACTCAAAATGAACACTATAGTATTTGCGGCCCAATGCTGTGAGGAGTGTGCAGACCTCTACTTTGGAAAAACTAAATAGACATTAAACAGGAAGATGGTGCAACATAGGAGGGGCAACAGCTCAGGACCAGAATCACCAGTGTACCTCCATTTGAAGGACAAAGGACACTCATTCAAAAATGAGGTCGTACACATATTATTTTATTTATTTATTTATTTTAGAGTATTTTTACCCCTCCTTTCTCCGTGGAAAAAGACCCTAGGTGGCTTACAGTAATGAGGGATACATACAGTCCAGTACAATTAAGAAATGTTCAAGTATTTGAGAACAAGGAATTGAGGAACATCTTACAGCATTTATAGACAACATTACAGTATTAATAGACAACAGCTGAGCTCCGCTAGTCCCAAGCGCATCTCTCTGGCTCTTTGGTAAGTTGGGCGCTTCTTGCCACTCAACTCTCCCCTCCCCAACCACCTTCTTTTGGCGACCAGAAAAAAGGCTTGAACACGTTCAGCCTTCGCTCAACTGGCTGCCGCCGTCACCACCACTTCCTTCTTCCCCTCCCTAGCAAAACACACCGGTTACCCCCAGTTGTCCTGGAAGGTGACTGGCACCTAATGAGCCTATTCAGGCCTTTGTCCGACTTATAGACCTATCCAGACTGGGGTGTGTGTGAAATCAAGGTGAACTATAAAATGGAGGACTTACCACTAACTTTCCAAGCTGCTTGGAAGAGTAGTGAAACATTTCAATCTCTCAAGAAAAGAAGTCCAGTTGTCAAATAAACTCACCCAGATTACTGAAAATCTTCATATACATTATACAAAACAATCAAACATATTAAGCATTTAAAAATGCTAAATAATCCCCTTTAAAATATATTTTAAAAGGTACAAAAGGCAACCCCCCCTTCAAATCTCATCCATAGCAGCAATTTAGTTATTAAAAACCTATCTGCCCCCAGAAGGACAGCAAGGAGGATCCAGTTTGGTTTCCTACAGAGTGAAGTTTTGCAGCCTGAGAGTAGACCTTCTCTCACATACATGGCGAGCGTGTTTATGAAAGCAGCAAAACTAAAAGGAAGACCTTTTCCAAAGATTTTTAAATTTGGGAAGTTTTCTCACTTCAAAAGCAGTACTTTGAACAGTGCTCAGAAATGGACCAGTAATCAGTGAAGCTGATACTTAAAACAAGGAAATTCGATTCCCCCTGTAACCAGCTCCAGTGAGGAACTGAGCGGCAGTATTCTGTGAGCTGGTAAAGTTTTTGAACACCTTCAAAATGCAGCCCCACATAAAGCAGGTGACTCTCCTTGAATTTGCTAGGTAGTGTACCCCCAAGTAGCTTACCAGTCCCTTCTGATAATTCTCTGGGCCGATGCAGTTTGCCCAAGGCCATAGAAGTTGCAAGGCAAATAAGTTCACTAATCATCTGCCCTTGGCATAGTTGCATTTCCAGGGAGGCACAGCAATGATTGGATACAGCCAGGAGTGCCAGCTCACTGAGTTATATCAGCATCTGAGAAGTCTTGCACAAGGAGGTACAAATGGAGCTCCAGTTCTAATGAAAAAATGTCTTTTGTAAAATGTCTTTTGACCTATACTATTAACCCAGACTTCAAGTTTTGGTTATGGTGTAGTAGCAAAAAGAAGGAAGCTCAGATCCTAGTTTTAACAGAGTGACTTTTGCTTTTGCTATGCTTTGATTTTTGAGAAGGGAGGGAGAAGCTCATAATGAAGAAAACCCCATCTAGATATTAACACGGCAGCACCAAAGGTGCCAACTTTTCTTCATGTAAAGGATAAAACTGGGACTTGTGGGTGGAGAACTATGTTACCCTGGTTAAAAATGAGGATAGTAAGACCTTGCTACAAGGCACTATCAGTGCTGATATGTTTTGTAAAGAAATAAATGAAAAGTGACAGCAATCACATTTCTGCATCCATGAAAAATTCTTTTGTCTCTAGACAAAGTCTCCTGGGAAATTGCCTCCTGAGCAAACTATGCTGAATTTAAAGATAGCTGTGCAAGACTATGAATCGAATGCTGGAAGGCATCTACTATCACTAGCCAATCATTCCTCCTATTGTCCTTGAAAAAGGTCAGTGTTGGGCAGTTCTTCTATAGCCTTTTTACTGAAAGAGGGACTTTTAACCTAACTTCTTCTTTAGCCTTTTTAAATGAAGGGGAACTTTATCACGGTATTTAGTACTTCTGATGTCCAGCATATCCAATGGGGTAACATTTTATATATGCTTCTTTTTTGAGCTAATAGTTTTAAGAGTAATTAAAGTTTATGTTTAAATTATCAGAACCAAAACTTGAACATGTCCTCAGTTCAGAAGGTCAAGTCTAATTACAGTGGAACCTTGACTTACATACTGCTTGACTTACATCATATTTGACTTGCAGCAACAAGGGGCCTGTTTGACTTGAGTCGCAGGCTTTGACTTACATCTCGGAGCCCTGGCGCAAGGCACCAGAATTGGGTGGCAGCCACAACCCAGCATCGCGGCTGCCGCCTCCAAACTGCTCCTGCCTTCTTCCCCTCCTCTGGCAGCAACGGCTTCGGCGAGGCCAGCTCAGAGCACCTGGAGCTGGTCCTCGGCCTCACCGAAGCCGCCGCTGCTGCCGGAGGAGAAGAAGGGCCGGGAGCTTGGGGCTGGCCTCGCTGGTTAGACAGTCAGCTCAGTCTTGTAAAAAATCTGGCTGCAGAAGTCTCGTCCACAATGCAAGCATTTTAGTTGGGGAGCTGTACAGTTGTGGGACTCTAATGGTAAGCACAGAGTTGTTCAGAACTTGGAACGTCAGGTTAAAAATCAGTTAAACTTAAATGTTAGACATTGTTGCTATGATCATTAAAAAGTGGAGGCATATAACTTGTGGACTATAATTCCACTGCCTCCTCCTCTCTTTGAAGAGACATTTCATTTACATCCCCAGAAGGAATCTCCTATCCCAGTCAAATTTGTTTTAAATTGCTGTTTTGGGGGGTCTTTTTCATCATCTAGAATGGATTAATCCGCTTTCCCATTACTTTCTATGGGAAATGTTCGTTTGACTTAAGTCATGTTTGACTTAAGTCTAGACCCACTGGAACGGATTAATGACGTAAGTCAAGGTTCCACTGTATTGCATATTCCTTATACCTCTTATTTCAAGAAACAGAGGTCTGGGACAACACACTATACTTGCATGTGCAGAAATATTTTCAAAGCTTTACGTTGCAAAAGCATTTAAAGGGAAAGGAAGTTCACATGGGGGTAGGGTCTAAGCAGGAATGGGGAAAGGGACAAGAAAACCACATGCTAGTTGGTGATTATTGAGAGACAGCTATATATATAAATATTATGGGCTCAAAAAACAGAAACAAAATTTCAGGTATATTTTTTGGATTCAAGTTAAGTAATTAAGGAAGGAAGGAAGGAAGGAAGGAAGGAAGGAAGGTGCATTGTTGACTTTCTGTGTAAGATCTTAAAGAGGAAACTCTATTGCTTGCTCCCGACATTGAAAAATAAGAACAAAACTCCTTAGGGGCTTTGTCAGAATAATCTAACAATTTCATTATGTCAAGTCACCAAGAGAGATAACTTGCACCATCTAAAAGCCTATTGTTTGCTGTTGATTATTTACCAGACCTCTACACTATACATCCAAGGAACTGAATTAAGTCATTGGGTGGGGGCTAAAGTTTCAAGGAACTTTGGCTGTCTCCCACTTCTTTGACCAAACAGCTTGCAGTGCTATCAGCTGTCTGTTCTCTACCACAACATGGTCTAAACAGACTATTATTTGAGCTTTTGACAAGAAGCCAAATGGTAGTCTGGAGTAGAGATGGGCACAGATTAAAAAAAATGGCATTTTGGTTTTTCATTTTTCGTTGAGAGGTCCGTTTTGGTTCGTTTCCATTTTTTGTGAATTTTTGGAAAAATTTCATTTTCGTTTTTTGTTTTTCTGTTTTTTTTCTTCCCGCTTATTGCATGATTTTTAAAGCATTTCCGTGTGTGGGCATCCCCCAACACCCCAGACCAGAGGGAAAACACTAAAAAAAATTGATGCTGGCAGAGACACAGTATAGACTAGGTTTGCAGGGAGGCTGCAAAGGCAGCGGCGGGCGTTGCCCAGGGTGCAAGGCAGCCACAGAGTGACTGCACTGCGGGGCAGGGGAGGTTACTCACTGAGAGGTATGCATGCACACACACAGGAAGGCTGCAGGACTGAAGCTAGAGTAGCAGACACAGCAATCCCACCCTAACTCCCACCGGAGACTGCAAGGAGGACGGGGGCTACCAGAGCTTTTTATGCCCTCTGTGGCTGCCAGACCTGCCCAGTCTGCAACCTCTGGCATGCTATTGGTTGAACATGATCCCATCACATGGCTTGCCTCCATTTTGTGGCTGGTGACATCCTTAAAGGGAAAAGAGAAATACATCGCGATGGGAGAAGACAAAAACAAATGTTTTAAGGATCCCAACCCCCTGGTAGGTAATAATTTCAAATAATTATCGCATTATCACTGCGTTTTTACGGATGTCCAGGGCGTTTTAATACCCAAGAAATCAATATTAGGCATCTGGGAGCCATTTTGGGTCGATGTCCCCCTTAAAGGAAAAAAATACAGCGATCTGAGAAAAGACATAAATGCACGTTTTAAGGACCCCACCCCCTGTAGGTATTATCAGACAGTATAAATAATTATCACTGCATTTTTATGGATGTCCAGGGTGTTTTTTAACATTTAAAACAGCCCATTTCTTTGTGCATCGCCATTAACGAAAACGAAACGTAATGAACCCAATTTTTGTTGTTCTGTTCGTTTCGTTCCATTTTCATCACAATTTTCGTTAGTCGTTTCGTTACATAATGGAACGAATAATGAATAACGGAAACAAAAAAAGTTCATTTCGTGCCCATCTCTAGTCTGGAGCCCTGCCAAATTATTGTCTGCCTTCCCAGCAAGGCTCACTTATAGGACAGAGAGACATCTTTCTGGTCCTAAGATGTTTTTAGGAGATACAGCCTGTCAATTTACAATGTCTGTTATTGGTATAGGGCTCAGACATTCACATCTCACTGATTTATTCTCTCATTATTTTGGATGTTACTTAAAAATTGCTGATTTCTACAGAGAGCTTTTATCATTGCTTTTCTTTTCTTAGGCCTTCTGTTGATCTGGTGTTTTATTAGTGCCCAAGGGTTGCTTACACATGCATATATGCTACTTGATTTTTTAAACCTTGATTCATATGGATTTGGGGCTGGTTCTTCACACACAAATGTTTATTATTTGATGATTGCAAAAGCAATGATTTAAATGCATGAATTGGTCATCCCATATCAGATATTACAAATGTCCAGATCAAGGACTGCAATCATCACTGGAATGCTATCAGGTACATATACATAATGTTTTTCAAGTTTCAATTCACGTGTTGTGCTGTTAGTCATCAAGAGCACAATAATCAAAACATACATCCCTGCTATGTCAAAAAGTATTTGCCATATTTTGGGCATTCTTGTTCAATTATGCTAGTAGATAAAATACTTTCAAAAATGTTTTGAAACTGAAGAAAAAATGTTGAAATTCTTTTTAGTGAGCCACATTTTTCTGAGGTGCATGTCTGATAATTTCATCATGCTGGTAGTTCAATGATGTGACACACAGATACATTTGTAGTGCACTTTTTGAAGGCTATATATTGTATCATTTTATAGACCAGAATAATACCATGCTTCAGCCATTGCATGAAGTATGGCTGTCAGCACTACCCCTAGGGGTCTCATCATTCTACACTACTTCAGTTCTAAATGATATGGCCAATAAACAATATTGTTTTGTGCTACTAAGATCCGCACATGACCTTTGTTTTCAAATAAATCTAAACATATCAGTCAAAGGTCATTGTCCTAATGGCATTGTTCCCAAGCATTCCTGGTTTTCTTGCTGATGATTCCAATGTACAGAAAGAATGCCACAGAGAGCAATCAGATTGCTAATATTATTTAGTTTAATCTGAAGTATTAGGCATGTCACATGAGTATCTGTTTTCATATACATGCATACACATATGTGCACACAAAAACATAAACATACACACACTTACATCCATGCTTACATCCTTACAACCATCCTTACATCCCTTACCACTATCTGTCTGGGCGAACAAATAGGTTTGGGGGAGACAGGTGCACTTTGATATTTTTGTGGAGGTCTTGTCAAATAAGGGTTGTCATCCTCCTACTTGTATGGGTTTTTGCAGCTTTGGGGTCCTTTGTTTGAAGGGTGCAGAAAGCCCTGCACCCTGGTGTAAAAAGCCAGTGAAGAGAGCTTGTCTTGTATTGACCTGGGTCATAATGCTTTGTAAATATGCTGCATATTGCTCTAAATGATCCACTTGTGCTGGCCAGGCTGTGATATTCTCTCCCACACAGGACTGCTGGTAGTCTGTACATGCTGCTGCATAAGTACGTCTAGTACCTGGGGCCAATGCCAGTCTCATTGCTCTAATGACGTCCACCCTTCAAGGCTCCATACCTTGTCTGGCAGTACTTCTGGTCTGTCTGGACCCCAGGCACCAACACCCTGAACCAATCCACCTATTGGCAGGACAGGGTGACAGCAATCTCGTTGTGAACTCCTGGCAAATGCTTCACATGAAAAACTATATTGAATTTTAAACACCTCAAGGTAAATGCCCTAACAAGCTTCATGACCCTAAAGGACCTAGATGAAAGGGAATTTGTTATCTTAACCACTGCCTGGTTATCACAACAAAAAAACTACAGCTGAATTGGCCCAAATGTGGGCCCACAGCCATAATGTTTCAACTATGAGGAACAATTTCAGAAAGGTTAGATCCCTCACATGGTAAATCAAAAGGGCTTAGCACTGGCCGTGTTCAAAAGTAAAGAGAATTCCTTTTCTCTAAGGCAAAATATTCCAAAACATCTCCTGAGTTCTTTTCAAAACAAGAGGCCACATTACTTTTCGAAAATTGTATTTTATTTTCTATTCTTAAGATACAAAAATAAGAATTCAAAAAATATCAAAAATATCAAAACCTTAACAAATCTCAATTGTAGTTTTATTTCCCTAAAAATAATAAAATCTAAGTCATCCTGACTAATTGATTACATTCAAGAATTCTCCTAAGCTAGCTTTTACTACTCTACCTAACTACAGTGAGCTCAATTGCTCGAAACAATCCTAAGTATAATCATCAGCATAATCATCAGCATAATAATGGCTTCTTTCTGTTTTCTTGACTTCTTCTCAAATCTTCCAGATGTCACATGACATAATTGACCAATGGTAGCTAACCATATTCTGCACTGCTAGCATGGTATTATTCTGGTTATGTCTGTTCCGCTACATACCTTTCCGTCTCGGAAGATGGGGTGGTATATAAATCAGAATCAGAATACTTTTATTGGCCAAGTGTGGTTGGACACACCCAGAATTTGTTTTGGTAAAATATGCTCTCGATATAAAAGGAAATATAAGAATCAGATAGTCAACAATAAAAACACAGTACAACAATACAATATAACCTATTATTTAAAAGGAAGAAGAAAAGTAAAAAATTAATTATTCAACAGTTTGATAGCACTTGGAAAGAAACTATCTTTATATCTAGTTGTCTTAGTATGCAATGCCGTAAAATAAATAATAAATAAATAAGGTCTAATACAAGGCTGAATGTACACTTAATATTCAGCTTAACAATTCACACTGTGTCCCATCATGCTTATTTCTGTACACCTGACTCAATCCATTCCTGAGGCCATTGCCCAGCATACCATCTATTCTGAAAAAAAATTCCAAAAACTAAAGCCCCTGATGCATCAGTGTGCACTTGCAGCTCAGCACCTAACAGTAAGTCTGTCCTCCAAAATGATAGACCATTAAAGTCTTCCAGGAATACTAACCACACTGCCAAGTCCTCCTTCATTTCAACCAATTTACAATGCCTATGGATTTTTTTTCAAACCTGCCATAGCACTACAAAATTGCCTCACGAATGCTCTGCCAGGTGCAGTGACCTTGCAAGCAAAGTTTAAGCACCTGGCCAACTCTTGTAACTCTCTAAGTGTCACCTTCTTTATATTCATCGTATCTGACAAACATTGCCTCAAATCTGCCAACTTCTCAATTGGCAAACAGCTAGCTTGATCTACAGTGTCCAGCTCAATACCTAAGAAGGTCATGACACTGGTAGGTCCTCCTGTCTTCTCATCAGCCAAAGGAATTCAAAGTTCCTTTGTCCTCATGGGAGTGGAACATCAACTGTTCACATTGTCCTGTGCTCACCTTCCGATAGACCAAAAAAAATCATCTAAATAATGGACTACCTTATTAGAATCATCGTTCTGATTGAGTTCCCACTCTAAAAATGTACTGAAGAACTCAAATGCTTCACATGAAATGGCACAGCCCATGGGCAAAGCCCTATCCATGTAAAAAATTACCTTCAAGAGCAAAACCTAGCAACTCAAAGTCTGCAGGGTGAACCAGCAGCAACCAGAAAGCCGACTTAATGTCACACTTACCTTGCAGTGTGCTAGTCCCACAATTCTTTACAATGTGCACTGCTGCATCAAAGGAAATGTATTTCACACTACAAATCTCTAGCGGGATTATGTCATTGACTTTTCCACCCTCAGGATAAAACAAATAGTGAATTAATCTAAATTCACCAGGTACCTTCTTTGGCATCACTCCTAGGGGAAAAACTCTAAAATGTTCAGTCAGAGGGGCTGCAAACAGTCCCAGTGCACTCCATTCCTTAACTTCCTTAGCAATCTTAGCCTTGCTGCTCATTCTGATTCACCTTAATCAAAAACATAATCTTCCATTCCCTGAACTGTTTTCAGATTCTTGGCTGATGTACTGTAGCTATTCACTCCCCTTCAACCAGGATCCTAAAACCAAAAATAAACCCATCACCAAGGTACTTAGCTGCTTTCTGGTCTGGGTAGTTGTACAGCCCCTCTAGCAGAGCTGACAAATTGATGGGACGTGGTCCCTTTGGGAAAATTAGGGTTGCCTGGTGGAGGTTTCTGTAAGGAAATTAGAGGTAAATGGGATATGTACTAGCCCTGCATTCAAAGAGCAAAGAGTTGTTTTTCAGGAATCTTGCAGCTGCTACTCGCTTATTGCTTATCGGATGAGGTTGGCGGAGAGAATTCAGGAAGACACAACAAGTTGAGGAGCAGAAGAGCTCCATGATAAAAAAAGGCATGTCAAGAATTACAGAAATGTTTGAATATGCAGATTAATGGACATTCATTGTGTGATACTTTAAAAAGGATTGAGAAAGTGGGAGTACCCCGGGGGGGGGGGGAGAAGCCATCATTAAGCTCGCAATGTGTTTTTATGTAGCTTAATAGATTTTAGAAATGGATTCCAGATATCAGTTTGTTAGAATTACTAAGAGTTGAATAGTTCTTTGTTATTTTAATGTAACTTTTTGTGGTATGTATAAGATCTCTAAATTCTTTTAATATTTTTAACGTTGTTGCTTACTTTTCCTTATTCTTTGTATTTAAATAAAAATCATTATATTACTTAAGATTGCTGTGAGAGTGCGAGGAGTGTGCCATCCGAAGGGCACATATCAATGGAAAGGAAGGGACCAGCGGAAGAGCAAGCAGGGAAAGAAGAGGGCAAAAGAGAAGCCACAAAGAGAAAAGAAGGAGAGTGTGCAGGCGTCGGGGGGGGGGAGAAGGGATGACCACAGCAGAAGTGGTGGAAGGGATGTGGGCATCCATTGGAGGAGACAAGGATTCTGAGGAGGATAGTTGGAGGGAGAAGGAACCAATCAGGGAAACGTGCGAGGTGGGAATACAAACGGGCGACGCAGTGACAATTGGGGCAGTTGAACCCCTGGGGTGGAGGGTAATGGTATCCCCAGTATGGAGTGGGAGCAACCCATCACCTCAGAGGGTGAACTATCCCCTCCGGGAGCAGCGGAAGACTCCCCGATGGGTGAGGCACCCATGTTGTGGAACTCCGTGACATGGGAAGAGTTCCCCAGAGTTCATACCGGGACCTTTCAGGACATATGGGAACCCCCGATATTATAAACCATTGATATTCATATGAGTTCGCGAGAAGCGCCTGTTGTGTTTGATGTTCAAACTGAATTTCAAGAGTCAGAAAGCAAGAATCCATTTGTTATTAATTCTATGAATAGAAGTTTATTGAAGGAACTGTCGCCTCCGTCTTTACATACAATAGAATCAATAAACTCTCACCAAGAAGATCCTGAACCCACTCACAATTTCTTCTATGTTTTTGATTAAGGTGAGTCAGAATGAGCAGCAAGGTAAAGAGATTTTAAAAGAAGACACAAATGTGTGAACAGGTTTATTGAGCTCAGGCTGGTGGGAAAGGAACAGGGATTGTTCACAGGGCTGAGAGTTGTAGCACCTCAGTTTCCCAGTTCCTTTCCATGGTGGCAGCAGTGTGATTTGCTCCCTCATATGGTTGGTAACGTTGATTTACCCTTGTCCCGGCCCACAGCAAGACATTTTGACTTACTCGGAAGCAGTGTCCAAAGCAAAACACTAGGATCTGTTTTATTGTGCATCCTGACAAGATAAAGGAAGGAAGCATCCAGGCTTCTTTGAAAGCCATAAATCTTTCATATCTCATTGCCTAGCGACTTAGAGAACAGTTGTGGGAGGGCATCCAGTGAGACCGCCCCTATTTTTTGCATTCGAATGTGAGGGAAGAAGTTTGAGCAGGATGTGGGAATCCTATAATAGTTTCTGTGTTCTATCACCATAGATCTGTGTCTTAACATAGACTGAGAACTCTGACATCACAATAAAGGCAATGCATCGTGGGTGATGGGCTGACGAATCAGGACCGAGAATAAGCTCTGTCCTGCTTAATGGCCCTGAGATGCGGAGGAGACCAGTTTGTAGGAATGTGAGGAATTTTGCAGAGTCTAAGTGCACATGCTTAATAGAATATGGTGTATGTGATTGGTAGTTTCTGATGACGTGGGAAATGAATCTGTGGGGAGTTATAAAAGTCTTGGGCTGGAGAGAGGTGGAGCTTTTTACCATCAACGCTCCTGACAAGTGGCTGTAACATCAACAAGCTCTCTGTGCTCTGTCTTGCCTGTTTGATTTGACTGCTTCTGTCGTTCCTTCAGATTACAATAAACAGCACCTAAGGTCTCAGCAGTGTGTCGACACTCCATTCTTGCACTCCCTTCGTAGTATCACAGTGCAAGAATCCCAATCATTTCTTCCTTATCAGAGGAGAAATCCCTACAGCAGGACTTTTTAAAATGACATAGTTTTTTCCCCTCACAGTGGTGAGGGCAGATTGGCTCAGTTTTAACATTTAGTCATATGCCAAGATTAGTTCTATATATTATTTTGCGTAGGTTACAAAGGCTTAGGAAGGGAACCTGTTATAGGGACTGGAAGAATCATAGAATCATAGAGTTGGAAGAGATTCCAACCTCTCTCCTTCATCAGCCAGGAAAAGGAACTGCAGCTAGAACAGCAACTGCAGCTTGAATACCCTGCACAGAGGAATCTGAAAGTACAAAAAGGGGCACCTACCAAGCCTCGAAGGAGGTGAGTGGTGGTGATTGGAGACTCCTTGTTTAGAGGAACAGAAGCGGACATCTGCAGGCCTGACAAAATGAATCGAGAGGTCTGCTGTCTCCCTGGAGCCAAGATTCGGGATGTAACAGAGAGTCTGACAAGAGTCATCAAGCCCACTGATTCTAACCCATTTCTTTTGGTCCATGTAGGAACTAACGATACTTCAAAGTGCAGCTTTCCAGATATCACAAAGGCATATGAAGAGATGGGTAGGAAGCTGAAGGACCTGGGTGGGCAGGTGGTAATTTCGTCTCTCCTCCCTGTAGAAGGACGTGGCTCGCGAAGGGAAAGAATAGTGGAGGTGAACAACTGGCTTCGGAGATGGTGCCAGCAGGAACTATTTGGATTCTTGGACCATGGTTTGATATTTCATTCAGATGGGCTACTGGGCGAGGAAGGGGTGCATCTCACCACTGCTGGGAGGAATCTTTTTGCCAAGAGGCTTGAAAATTTGATAAGGAAAGCTTTAAACTGAGTTCTCAAAGGGAGGGAGAAAATTGTCTTAAAGGTAGACATACAGAAGGCATTGTGGGGAATAGCCCAAATGTTGCAATAGGAGCAGGACAATGAGTAGTGCAGACCATCAGTGCAAGGAAAAACAGGTTAAGCACAGGACATGTAAGAAGCACACACAGCTTCAAATGTGTCCCCACCAATGCACAGAGCATGGGGAACAAACAGGAAGAACTAGAAATCCTAGTACAGCAAATGAATATGACATAATCAGGATCACTGAAACCTGGTGGGATGAGAATTATGATTGGAGTGTAGTTATTGGAGGGTATAACCTGTTTCAAAGGAACAGACCTAGTAAGAAAGGAGGAGGTGTAGCTTTATATGTTAAGGACATATATACTGCTGAAGAAATACATGATAAACAGCAGGGAAAGCAGATTGAGGATATTTGGGTGAGAATGAAGGGTGAGAAAAATGAGAGAGATGTCACTGTGGGGGTATATTATAGACCCCCATGTCAGCCAGAGGTTTGGGATGATGCTTTCTGTAAGCAGATGGCCACACAATCAAAAGGGAGAGATGTACTAATGGGAGATTTTAACTATCCTGATATATGTTGGCAGTCCAACTCAGCTAAGAATGCAACATCCAGCAGATTTCTTGATGCCCTTGCAGACAATTTCATGGTCCAGAAGGTAGAGGAGGCAACAAAAGGAGCAGCCATTTTAGATCTGGTCTTAACCAATAGGGAGGACCTCATAAATGGGGTTGAAGTGGTGGGATCTTTAGATAAAAGTGATCATGCCCTCTTGGAATTGGTTACACAATTGGAAGCATAGCATAGTCAGACAAGAATCCTGGACTTTAAGAAAGCCAAATTTTGTAAACCTAGGGACCAAAGCACTGAAAGAGAAGGGATTCCATGATGGATGGGAGTTCCTTAAAAGCGAAATATTAAAGGCACAATCTAAAACTGTTCCAACAAGAAGAATAAATGGGAGATGTCTAAAGAAACTGCAGTGGTTTACGAAAGAATTGTCAACTCAGTTAAGTATAAAGAAAAACAAGTACAGGAAATGGAAAAATGGGGAATGCACCAAAGAGAACTATAAGCAAATAGCTAATATATGTAGGGGAAAGGTTAAAAAAAGCTAAAACGCAAAATGAACTTAGACTTGCCAGAGAGATTAAAGATAGTAAAAAGGGTTTCCTTACTTATGTCTTCAGCAAAAGGAAAAATAAGGAAATGATAAGCTCTCTGTGTGGCGATGCTAACCAGTTACTAACAGGAGACAAGGAAAAGGCAGAACTACTCAACACCTTATTTGCCTCAGTTTTCTCCAAAAAGGAACGAACAGTTCCCTTGGCACAAAGAGTAGATGAGGTATTGGGATGGGAATTGCAACATAGAATAGGTAGACAGGTAGTACAAGAACACCTGGAAATATTAAATGAATTTAAATTTCCTGGGCCAGATGAACTACACACAAGGATATTAAAAGAACTGGGGGAAGTAATTTCAGAACCATTGGCAATAATATTTGAGAAGTCCTGGAAAACAGGGGAAGTCCCCATCGATTGGAGGCAAGCAAATATTGCCCCTGTCTTCAAAAGGGGGGGGGACCCAAATAATTACAGCCCAGTCAGCTTGACTTCAATTCCTGGCAAGATCCTAGAACAAATTATTAAGCAGACAGTCTGTAATTATTTAACTAGCAATGCTGTCATAACGAGAAGTCAACACAGATTTCTTAAAAACAAGTCATGCCAGACCAATCAAAGGCCTGGTGGAGGGGGGGAACAGGGTGGATATTGTTTATCTAGATTTTAGTAAGGCCTTTGATAAGTTTCCCCATAGATAGTGCCACTATTAGGTGGATTTGTTGTTGGTTTTTTTTATAAAATTTTAATACAAACAAACAAACAATGATTGTGCACCACCCAATCCCCATGGGACCATCTAGTTGTTCCTTTAGCTTCTTTTTCTTCTTCATCTTCTCTTCTTCTAACGGAATCATAGAATCATAGAATCATAGAGTTGGAAGAGACCACAAGGGCCATCTAGCCCAACCCCCTGCCATGCAGGAACACCTTCACAATATTTCCGACAGATGGCCATCCAGCCTCTGCTCAAAAACCTCCAAAGAAGGAGACTCAACCACCCTTTGGGGCAGCATATTCCACTGCCGAACAGCTCTAACTGTCATGAAGTTCTTCCTAATGTTCAAATGGAATATCTTTTCCTGTAGTTGAAACCATTGCCCTGAGTCCTAGTCTCTGAAGCCATGGAAAACAAACCTGTTCCCTCTTCAATATGACATCCTTTCAAATATTAAAACATAGCTATCATATCCCCTCTCTGTCTTCTTTTTGAAAGGCTAAACATTCCCAGTTCCCTAAGCCATTCCTCATAAGACATTTCCACCGGACCCTCAACCATCCTGGTCGCCCTTCTCTGCACCCCCTCGAGGTTGTCAACATCCTTTTTAAACTGAGGTGCACAGAACTGGACACAGTACTACAGGTGGGGTCTGACCAGAGCAGAATAGAGAGGTACTATCACTTCCCTTGATCTAGACACTGTTGATGCAACCAAGAATTGCATTGGCTTTCCTGGCTGCCACATCACACTGCTGGCTCATGTTCAATTTGTGGTCCACCAAGACTCCCAAATCCCTTTCACAGGTACTATTCTCCAGCCATGGATCCCCCATCCTATATCTGTGCAATTCATTCTTTTTACCTAGATGTAGCACCCTACATTTCCCTCTGTTGAAATCCATTCTATTGGCCCAGCACTCTAATCTGTCAAGGTCTTTTTGAATTTTCATCCTATCCTCTAGGGAATTAGCAAACCCTCCCAATTTGGTACCATCTGCAAATTTAATTAGCATACTCTCTATTCCTTCCTCTAAGTCATTAATAAAGATATTGAACAGCACTGGACCCAGAACAGAACCCTGGGGCACCCCACTGGTCATGTCTCTCCAAGCTGAAGAGAGGCCATTTATGGTAACCCTTTGGGTGCGATCAGTCAACCAATTACAAATCCACCTAACAGTTGCACTATCTACCCCAATTTCTACTAACTTTCTACTAACCCTTTGAATATCTGAGAGAGTGGACCTCCCTGGTATGGCCAGGGAAGGCCTAGAAAAAGCACTGAGCATACAAAGACCACCCTCCCAAAAAAGAGGGAGGGAGTGGGCAGGCAGGCAGGCATGTTAGGAAGGGAGGCAGACCAGCAGTGGAGGATGGTGTGGACCTAGGGGTTAGGTGGAGAAACCCCAATGTGGAAAGGTGAACCGGATGAAAGTCAACCTTTCCATGGTCCCAGGGTCCAGACATGAGTGGTGTGGCCTTAGTCTCCCATGTGGGAGAACACCCGCTCACTCTGGACACTGGTGGGGTGATGGACAAGAGGTCCAATGCCAGACTCGATAGCGTGGGCCAGATCTTTACCTTTCTGGCCCAGTATCAGAGGGGGTCTGACGTTAGGGGTTGGAGAGGCTCGGCCATGTACTCCCTCACCATGGTCCGAGCTGAGTCCTGCTCCTCTGCTTCCCTTCCCCCCACTGAGAAGGACACTGCCATGGGCTAGGGCAGAGGCCAAGTACATGGCTGGAAATGTTTCTGGCCTCTGGGTGTACTCAAAAGAGGAGGGGGAGCCTTGCGATGAGCCCTCTTCTGCCTCACTCTGGCTGGCTTGCACCCTTGGCAATGCCTGCCCCTGCATTGCACCAGTCCTGCGAATCACACAGCATAGCTCTGCCTTCCATGCATGGAGGTCCACAAGGCTGGCCACCAAGGACCTCACAAAGGCAAGCCAGCTAGTACACCCTTTCCCTGCTCAGTGGGCGAAGGCAGGTATCCACACCAAGGCCCTGCTCCTTAGAAGGAGAGCGGCATTCTGCCGGAGACAGGCCTCAAGGTCTTGACAAAAGGCATGTACAAGGGGGAGTACATGCCCCAGACTGGCGTTGCGACTGCTGAGGATGTTGGTGGTGTCCTCAAATGGCCACAGGATACCCACCATCTGGGCTAGGTCAAGCCACTTCATGGCACCAATGTCCAACTCCCTTCCCTCCGGCAGAGTGGTGGACATGATGTTCTCGAGCACGTCCCTCTGCTCCACCAGGCGCTTCACCATGCCATAGGTGGAGTTCCACCTGGGTAGTGCCCAAGTAACTGCCTGCACCTGTCTTGTAGGGCCTTGGTCTCTCTGGTCCCCTCACGCCAGGTTTCCCTAACTGGACCCAGCCCAAGGGCATCATGCACCACAAGGTGGAGTTTGTGGGCAGTGCAGACGATGCCCTTGAGCCATGCCTCATGAAGTGTGGCAACCGTGTTATGGCCTGCATCCATAACCACGAAGCTGCGCTTCACCTGCCCCTCAGGTGCCCAATCTCGCAGGGCAGACATGAGGACCTCGGCGATGTGGGTGCCTGTCACCGAGTCCTCCATGCCCTGGAGAAGGGCCACCCAGTACCCTTGGGTGTTCCCTTGTGCCTCCCCCTGTGGTACTTCCTCGGATGCCCTACTGCCAAGGACATCTTCAGGTTGCCATCAATGAGCCGTCAGGGCCAGATATCCATGGTGCCCACTGGTCCAGAGGTTGGTCATGAAGTGGACCTTCCGACCTCTGGCTGCCTGCAGATGGGCATGGACCATCTCCCTGACCAACTCATAAAGGGAGGGCATCACCTGCCTGCTGAGGGTACGATGGGATGGAGGCCCATACCAGGGAGCCAGGTGCTTCAGCAGGTGCTTGAATCCTGCTGACTCCACAAAAGAGAGGGACAGACCACTCATAGCCACCATTTCTCCAACCACGTGAGTAGTGGCATCCTGGGCCTTGCCCCTAGCATGCTGGCTCATGAAACCCCCAATGAGAGGCACCACTTTATGCAGAATGCCCTGCCTCTTTGCTCTCTCAGGGGAGGTCTCCCCAGCCTCCATCCCACTGCCTGCCTCTCCTACTCCCCTCTTCTTCCCAGCCCCAAAGGGGACCAGTGCCTGATGCTGGCCCTGGCAGCATCCCAGGGTGCTACCGCAGGAGGTGATTCCTCAAAGCACTCAATGACAGGTGCCTTGGGTCACTTCCCCTTCGCACTACCACCTTGAACTGCTTGCACACTGCAAGCCTCGGGTCTTCCTGGATGTCGAAAAACTCCCACAGAAAGCTGAAAGGCTTGTGCAAGCTTCTGCCTCCAGCAGAGCCTGCCTTTGTGGTGGCCTGGCTCACACCCTGGGATGATGGGATGCTGCCACTGATCTGGGAGGAAGGAGGAGTAGACCTTGCAGCAGAGTAGGAAGCCTGCAATCTCTCCCTGCCTGCCAAAAGGTCCTCAGAATCCTCCAGCTCAAGATGGACTGAGCTCAAACATGGGGGAAGTACGGACTGGTTGGAGTAGCATCTGCTCTGCCCTGCTCCCCACAATGGCAGGGCCAGATGCTCCTCTAGCAGTGCTGCTGGGGGTGGTGCTGGTACCAGTGTTACTAGCAGTACTGCTGCCTGCCTTACCCTGCCAAAAACTCTTGAGTTTAATGGGGGTGCCTTTCCCTTGCCACTCTTAATTTTTTATTTTTATTTTTTATTTTAATAAACAAAACTAAAGCCCTTAAATGGGGGAAACAAGAAGGAAAGGACACTGACTGAGTGGGAAACAAGTTTGGGGGTGGTGGTGGGAGATATAATTATTATAAATTAATAATAATATAATTGGGGGACAATGGGTTGGTTGGGGGACAATAGGGCAGGACAGGAGTAGGGAAAAATAATCCTCCCCTGAACTAAAAAGCCCTAACCCAGAATCCAATCCCAAATCCCAATCCCACAAGAAATATAAAAGGGGGTAAATAATATTTTTTCTGTTTTTAAACAATAGAACTGGGTAGCACAGGCCAAAGCCCAGAGACAAATAGAAACCAGCCAGAAATATTAACTTTTGCTGAGTTTTTGAGTCTTTTAAGAATGTTTTAATAGGTTAAAAACACCATTCTGCATGGATTCGCCACCATTAACAAAAGTATGCAGCAGCCATTTTCCCTTTAAAAAACAATCTCTGGAAAAACACATTTTAGATGTTTTAAGCACTGGTCATCAACTTGCTAGGTATAAGCAGGCATAAAAATTAATTTTGGCATATTTTTCAAAGTCTTTTAAATCGTTTTAAAACATTAAAAAATTTCTTTCTGTATTTTCACCGCCATTAAAAAAATGAACTAAAACAAACCATTTTTTCAGTTTGTTTCATTTTGTTGTGTCTCTGGCCTGCGGTTCGTTATTCATTTTGTTACATAACAAAATGAATAATGAATAACAAAACGGAGCAAAAGTTATATATCTTTCAGAAGGCTTGTGACAAAGTCCCACACCAAAGGCTCTTGAATAAACTTGCCAGTCATGGAATAAAGGGACAGGTCTTGTCCTGGATCAGCAACCGGCTCATGGATAGGAAACAGAGAGTAGCACTAAATGAACTTCTCTACGTGGAGGGAGGTAAAGAGTGGGGTACCCCAGGGTTTAGTACTGGGACCCCTGCTTTTCAACCTGTTCATAAATGATCTAGAAGTAGGAGTAAATAGTAAGGTAGCCAAATTTGCCAACAACACTAAATTATACTGGGTAGTAAAAACTGAGAGAGATTGTGAGGAGCTCCAGAGGGATCTCTTGACACTGGGGGAGTGGGCAAACCAGTGGCAAATGAGCTTCAACATTAGTAAGTGCAGAGTGATGCACGTTGGGGCAAAAAAAAAATTACATTTATAAACTGATGGGGTCAGAACTCTCTGCAACACACCAGGAAAGGGACCTTGGTGTCCTGGTGGACAGTTCAATGAAGGTGTCAAACCAGTGTGCCTCAGCAGTGAAAAAAGCAAACTCAGTGCTAGGGAATCATAAGTATGTGAAGACATCTGCTTGGGAATACCCTGAAGCAAATGGTGAGCCACTGTGTGAGACAGAATGCTGGATGGGTTGTGGCCTGTTCCAGCAAGGCTGTTTTTATATTCTTATGTTCTAATAGTCTTGTGACAATAGTGATAGATAGATAGATACTATATATTACACATAACATGGCCCTTACATATTTACATCCAGTATAAATACATCTTGTAAGGCAGGATATTTCTCAATACCATTTGTGGGGAATCCTAAGCAAGTGAAGACATCTGCTTGGGAATATCCTGAAGAAAATGGTGAGACAGAATGCTGGACTGGATGGGCTGTGGCCTGTTCCAGCAAGGCTGTTCTTATGTTCTTAAATAAGCTTACATTTTAAGTCTGTTATATTTTGATTACGCTTTTTATCTTTGTTAGATCTATTTTACTTTGTATTTTGATTAGAAATAAACCATCATGTTTTTTACTTTTGCCTTCGAAGATATCTCATTCTGATTTGTAAGTTTTGGTATTTTAAAAGAACCCAGGAATCTGCATTGCTAATTTAATGCCATCAAAAAGACAACTTGAAGTGTTAGAGTTTATTTCTTTTAATTAAATCACAGGTTGAAAGGAGCAGAATTCCAGACAGGGGGTGTCTGCCTCTTGCCTGCTGCCCTTCAACAACTTCTGGAGGGGGCTGCTGACTAGGCCTTTGCCAGCTCTGTGTGAAATTGCACCACTGCTGCAACTCCTGCCATGTCATTTTGGGCTGCTTTGGAGTGGGAGTGTTCTGCTTTGGAGTTGATCCTGCATATCCAGATGGGGTCTGCTCCCTGCAGGCTTCCCTTCAATGGCCTCTGGAGAGAACTGATGTCTAGGTTAAGCCAGCGTGTGAAATCACACCACTGCTGTAGCTCTTCCTCTGTCATCTTGGGCTGTGTTTGAGTGCGGTGGTGGTGGTCTGCCTTGGCTTTTGTCCTCCATATCTAGGGGGGTCTGCCTTTTGTGTACTGGGCTTCAACAACTTCTGGAGGGGCTTGCCAGTTAGGTCTGCAAAGGGCGGTTCCATTTCCTGCCATTGTAGTTCCCAAACTTCCTCTATAACGGTAGGCAAGCTAGACCTCCGTTCTGGCATAAATCTTGGACAAAGCTTATCTCAAACTCTACTTTGCATGTTTTTGAGTGAGCTACGGATGTGAAAGAAGCCTTTCTTTCTGACTGGGTTCCCGAAATGTCTGGAGGCGCCCGTCAAGGAAACCATGTCTTCCACCTTCCTCAGTGGCAGCTTCCTGGCTAATTTCACAGGGGCCGGACTCACCCAATCTAGCTGCTTCTTCCACACCCGCTGCTTCTGCCATCGCTTGTTGCCAAAGCTGTGCTATGCCATGAGCTCCCACCTTGCCACCTTGCACAGGTAGCAGATCTGGGTCACCATAAAGCAGGGGTGCCCAAACTTTTTGTAAGGAGGGCCAAATTTGGTGGCTGAGAATGTGTCAGGGGGCGGTTGCTCCCCAACCCTGCCACCCCACTGTAAGCCCCACCCACTGACCCCTTGCAACCCCACCTACAGGAAGGAAGGCGGGGACCAAGGGAGGGAGGGAGGGAGGGAGGTGGAAACCAAGAGAGGAAGGAAGGAAGGTGGGGAACAAGGAAGGGAGGGAGGGAGGGAGGTGGGGACCAAGGGAGGGAGGGAGGAAGGAAGGAAGGTGGGGACCAAGGGATGGAGGAAAGAAGGAAGGTGGGGACCAAAGGAAGCACAGAGAGCCGTGGCCACATGTTGCCCCTTGGAAGAGGCGATCTATGTGACCTTGCTCCCCCCCTAGCTCCCCAGTGGTGGCAATGGCTTGCCCGCCAGCCCACCCCAAAAGCTCCTTGGCGGTGGCAGAGGCCCGCTGGCCTGCCCACCCCACACATTCCCCTGTGGTGCTGGTAGCGGCAGACCGCCCGTCCGCCCGCCAAGATTCCCAGTGGTGCCGGTGGCATGGCCCGCCTGATCACTGCCCCATGTGTGCGCTCAACCTCACAATGTTCCTGGCTATGCTGGTGGCGGCGGCCTGCCCGTGCACCACTCCACGCATGTGCCTAGCTTCACAAGGTTCCTGGTGATGCTGGTGGTGGCAGCCCGCCCGCACACCACCCCCTGCAAAAACCCAGACTCACATGGTTGCCGGTGCTGCCGGTGGCAGCAGCCTGTGCGATGGCTGGCCGGCCGGCCAGCCCGCCCAGCCCCACAAGCTTCTGCTCACCAGCTGGCCGGCTGGCCCAGCCCCTCAAGCTTCCCAGTGGTGTCAGTGTTGGTGGAAGATTTTTATAAAAAAATGGGGCAAAGGAGGGGAGGGTTGGGCAGGCCAGCCAGCCGCAGGCCACTCAGAATTGCCCGACGGGCTGGATTTGGCCCCCCGGCCTGCCATAAAGCATAGCATAGTAATGTCTAGAATAACTGGGATTTACAATGGAAACAAAAGAGCTAGGATTAATAAGACATTGTGGTATGTTCCATCACAGGTGGGAGGTTTAGACATACCCAGCATTAAGTTATATTTTGCATCAAACCAACAAAGGCATGTTTCAGACATTATATCAATGATAACTTGATATGGAAACAAATTTAAAATTGTAAAAACAGCCCTTTTTTCAAAGAAATAATTGGTGAATAGATCAACCAGGCAATAAATACCTTAATAAAAATATGTTAAAAAGTTGACATCAAGAGTTTTGCTTTGCAATTGTGTCCTGAACAAAAAAAGCATCCATTTGACAATGTGTGTCTTTTTTCATTCCTCTCCACAATATAATTTTTGGTTCAAAGATATATGCATCCATTGACAGAACCCTGTTTTCAGAGATGTAGGATGTATTTTCTAAATTCTACTAAAAATTGTTCACATTTTTGTACAATAAAATAATCACAAACCAATATATACAAACAGAACTGGAGGGTTTATAAATGAAAATGTGAAATAGATACATAAAGTAGGACCCCCATATCTGCAAGGGATTCCAGGCTGTCCTGCAGATACCAAAATCTGCAGATAAGAGAAATCACTGTTATCCAAGGCTGACGGTAACGACAGTGGTGGTGGGGTGCCAGGGGTGAAAGCTTTCACTCCAGACAACCCACCACTCCCTGCTGTCAGCACAGCATACTGGGTAGTGTGAAGGCATGCTGCTGCACTGCTCAGTCCACTGCTGTGCCATGCAGTGGAGCTTTTGCCTCCATCACCCCACCTCCACTGATTGGCAACTGAGGATAACTGAATCCACAGATGGTGAATTGGTGGATGCAAGGGTGCTACTGTCCTGGAATGTGTCACCTACCACTGCTGTTTACTGGAAGAAGATCCTATTTTCCAATATATATGTAAAACTCAGAACAATGACCTTCCAGATACTGTTGGACTTCCTCCTTTAGCCAGCACAGCCAATGGTAAGGGATGATAAGAACTATATTCCCTCAAAACAGGCACATAATACTGCAGTGCCTCAACCCAGCACAAAATACTAACTTAGATCAGTCATTGGCCATCACTCTGTGCTGGTCTGAAGTTCAATTTATTAACAACAGGCATGCAGGAGAAACATAGCAAGAGTAAGAGGATTATCACATTTAGAATTACAGAGTGACTTGGCAATTCACACGAGCCAATCTTCATGGGGGCGGGGAGACATGAGCTTCATGAAGTACCCTGGGACATGTAATCTTGTGAAAACTGGTGTTTGAGAATAACAAATCACATTTTATCAAAAGGTTTGTCACTGAAATAATGCCTAAAACAAAATTTGAAACACATTCTCACTAAGCCAGGCATTTTGTAGATTTAAGTGAAGCCAGAAAGCTTAGATATTAACTGTATGTGTTCTCTCCTACAGTTGATCTTTGGAATAATTAATATAAAATTCTGTATATTTAATATAAAAAGCAAAAACATAGGCATGTGCAGTCCAGCCTCAACACTGTTATCTTCTGAGATATGCTTTAACTGTCATTGCATTTTGGCTGTTGATTTATCATTACATGCGGTTTTATGAGATTCTCCCATCCTGAAAATGCCCATTTATCATAGCATTTCCTGAAATGCATCTGCAGTTTTGGTCCTCTACTTCTTTTCTTCAGAGGCCCATTAAAAATAGAAAAGAAGAGAGAAAATGAAGACATGTAGCTGTATCATAGAATTTAAAGATAGGATGCCCTCAAGTGGTTAAATGTAGACACTGCTCAGAAGAATATGGCCAATTTCTCAAGACAGAAACACTCGCATTCAATTGTCAATTTTCTGGATACAATTATATCTTTGTCTTCTTTCAGATATAAAGGTAGTGATAGAAACAATACAAAGCATACAGAGAGGAAAAGTAAGAATTGGGTCACCCATCCTTTACCCATTGGCCTGACATTTTCTGTCACCAAAAGAATGAACTAGTACAAATGCATTTTGTCAGATGTGTCCTGAATTATTATAGTTGACAGACTACATTCTTGTTATTTGTTATAGGTAACAAAGTATCAACAAGATGCCACCCAGTTTATGAAGACTGCCTATGCTCCTACTGGGCCAGCCTAAGAGCAGTGACTGCAATGGTCTAACTAAGTAATCATATTACAGTACTTAATTCGACAAGAGTAAGTAACATGGGGTGAAATGCAGTGGTGAACTGTGGCTAATAAGCAAGTTGCTGCTTGTATCCTTGATTGCTGAGCAACAACATAACTGGCATGTTAAGATATGGAGTGTCAAAATAATCAAGAGGGTTTTTTAAAAGCAGTCCTGAAAACAAACACTTTATTTTTAAAATGAGATTTGAGCACCAGTTTATTAAAAGTTACAGCAAAACAGATGATTTTCCAACTGAGTCTGGAAGCAAGGTCACTATACAGAAATGTTCCTGACAGTTGAACATGTTTCCAAATGAAAACTGTAAACAAAGGAAAAAATGAAAGTGCATTGAAATAAATGGAAAAACATTGCAATGTGTTAACATAACTAGTAGATGGAGTTAGCAGAACATGTAGCTTCGTATAGAATCATAGAATCATAGAGTTGGAAGAGACTTCAAGGGCCATCCAGTTCAACCCCCAACAGATGGCCATCCAGCCTTTGCTTAAAAACCTCCAAAAAGGAGATTCCTCCACAATCCAGGGCAGCATATTCCACTGTTGAACAGCTCTAACCATCAGGAAGTTCTTCCCAATCTTCAAGTGGAAAGGAAAGGACCTGACTTACTGGGTCCGCTGATTGTTGCAGGTGTGACAACCCACAACAAAGGGGCAATGGTGATGGCCACCTATAAGGGGAGGAAGCAGCGTCAGGACAGGGTCCGGATCCGAGCCTATGGGTGGCCTCGAGCAGAACATGGAGCTAGGAACAACTTGCCCCCCCTAGGAAAAATGTGACATGTTCCCAGGTGCTGGGTGAGCATCTTATTTAAGGGGGAGGCTGCAAGCTAACCCCCCCCCTTTTCATTACCAGGAGATGGAGCAGAACCCGCCCCAACCACCTTGTGTAAATAGAGGATAGGAAAGAATGTGTTCATTATAGAATTATATAATTGTTTGCTTGAATGACACAACTTGTGAGTGTTGGCAGATTACAGGCATTGGGATGTATCCAAGTGGTCAAAGTAGCAGCGTTGAACCTGCACCACAGAAAACTACTGACAAGGTCACATAGAATGGGCCATGGGTTGAGTCAGGAGGGGACAGCTGATGGCTTCTGGAAGGAGTCAGTGACTCAGGCCAACATTGGGGCCTACACGACTCGGGGTCCTAGAAGCATATAGATCTTTGCCAAGATCTTTAGTGGAAAGCCAGGCAAGTTCAAGTCCTTTGCTAACAACCAGGTGCCAGTTAAATAACAGAATCCAACTCCCAGCAATTACCAGTCCAAGTCAAAACCAAAATATCTCACGGAAACCAGATGCCAAACCCAAGGGAACAGATCAAGCCGTGGTCCAGGAAGCCAGTCTGAAGTCAGGAAACAGAGCCAAGGTCAGAAACAGACAGGAACATGGTTGCAAGTTCAAATGACGTGTTGCTCCCACAGAGCGCTCAAGGTGAGCTTGCCAGCTTTATCCCGAAACAGGGAACACACCCTTACTTCTGGAAAGGCTTCTGCTAGTACTCAGGGCTTGCCAACCTGATTCTCCGCCTAGCATCAAAGACTCTTTCCCTAGCTCTTCTGGTAGCACATCATTGCAGAATCCTGCTCATAGCCCTTCTAGGAGGTGAAGATATGTTTTCAGCTGAGTCATCAGACCCAGCTGCTTGCTGATTTGAGCTGCAAGGCTCCTCCAGCAGCTCTTCACCATTTAACCCCTCAGAGTCAGGTTCTGTGGCAGGCAGGGTCCTGGCACTACTGCTGAACAGCTCTAACTGTCATGAAGTTCTTCCAAATGTGTAAATTGAATCTCTTTTCCTGTAGTTTGATACCATTGCCCCGCGTCCTAATCTCTGAAGCCATGGAAAACAAACCAGACCCTTCTGTAATGTGACATCCTTTCAAACATTTAAACAAATCCATCTAACAGTGCCACTACCTATCCCACATTCTATTAACTTGTTTCCAAGTATACCATGGGGAACCTTATCAAAGGCCTTACTGAAATCTAGATAAGTTATATCCACAGCATTCCCCTCATCCAACAGGCTTGTAATTCTATCAAAGAAAGAGATCAAATTGGTATGGCATGACATGTTTTTAAGAAACCCATGTTGACTTCTTGTAATGACAGCATTGCTAGTTAAATAATTACAGACTGTCTGCTTAATAATTTGTTCTAGGATCTTGCCAGGAATTGAAGTCAATCTGACTGGGCGGTAATTATTTGGGTCCACTTATTTCCCCCTTTTTGAAGATAGGAATAACAATTTATTTTATTAATTTAATATTAATTTTATTTTCCTATTACTGTTCATTAATATTTGATTTAATTATTATTTATTATTTTGCTCGTTCTCCTTTACAGTTATTGTTAATTGATTTATTTGTACTACTTTGTAACCTTTACCGTTGTTATTTCTTCTTCTTTTTTTTTTACTTTACTCCCTCTCTTCCCCTCCCTGCTAGGTCACCATGTTAACCTTCCCTCAGATGAGGAAACTAGTTAGAGAGAAATTGAAGGGGAATGTTAGAAGAATCCAATCTCTTCAGAGTGCATGGAGCCTGTTTAAAACAACAATAATAGAGGCCCAGCACAAGTGCATACCACAAAGAAAGAAGAGCTCAATTAAGTCCAAGAGGACACCAACATGGTTAACAAATGGAGTTAGAGAGGCTCTAAAGCGCAAGGAGAGGTCTTTCTATAAATGGAAATCCTCCCCAAATGAGGAAAATAAAAAGGAACACAAACTCTGGCAAAAGAAACGTAAGAAGATGATAAGGGAGGCAAAGAAAGATTTTGAGGAACACATGGCTAGCAATATAAAGGGTAATAATAAAAGCTTCTTTAAATATGTTAGAAGTAGAAAACCTGCCAGAGAACCAGTTGGCCCTCTGGATGGTGAGGGAGGAAAAGGGGAGGTTAAGGAGGACTTGGACATTGCAGAGAAATTGAATGACTTCTTTGCGTCTGTCTTCACGACAGAGGACCTTGAGCGGATTCCGCTGCCTCAGCCGCCCCTCTTGACCAAAGAATTAAATCAAATACAGGTTAAAAGAGAGGAGGTTTTAGGATTAATTGATAAATTGAGGATTAACAAGTCACCGGGCCCAGATGGCATCCACCCAAGGGTTATTAGGAAACTGATAAATGAAATTGCAGATCTCTTAACGGTTATATGCAACTTGTCTCTTAAAACGGCCACAGTGCCAGAGGACTGGAAGATGGCAGATGTCACACCAATTTTTAAAGAAGGAAGGAGGGGGGACCCAGGAAACTACAGGCCAGTTAGCCTTACATCTGTCCCAGGGAAGATGGTGGAAAGCCTCATCCAAGAGAAAATCTTAAAACACATAGAAGAACAAACCTTGCTGAGAGAAAATCAGCATGGCTTCTGCAAGGGTAAGTCTTGTCTGACAAATCTTTTAGAATTTTTTGAAAAGGTCAACAGGCATGTGGATTTGGGTGAACCGGTGGATATAGTCTATCTGGATTTTCAAAAGGCTTTTGACACAGTCCCTCACCAAAGGCTGCTGAGAAAATTGCACAGTCAGGGGATAAGAGGACAGGTCCTCTTATGGATTGAGAACTGGTTGAGATCCCGGAAACAAAGAGTAGGTGTCAATGGGAAATTTTCACAATGGAGAGAAGTGAAAAGCGGTGTGCCCCAGGGCTCGGTCCTGGGACCGGTGCTTTTCAATCTGTTCATAAATGACCTGGAGACAGGGATAAACAGTGAGGTGGCCAAGTTTGCAGAAGACACAAAACTTTTCCGTGTGGTGAAAACCAGAGAAGATTGTGAAGAGCTCCAGAAGGATCTCTCCAAACTGGGGGAATGGGCTGAGAAATGGCAAATGCGTTTTAATGTAACCAAATGTAAAGTAATGCATATTGGGGCAAAAAATCCAAACTTCATCTATCAACTCATGGGCTCTGAGTTATCCGTGACGGATCAGGAAAGAGATCTTGGTGTGTTGGTGGACAGCTCCATGAAGGTGTCTCCCCAATGTGTGGCAGCAGTGAAGAAGGCCAATTCCATGCTAGGGATTATCAAAAAGGAGATTGAAAATAAAACAGCCAACATTATAATGCCATTATACAAAACAATAGTAAGGCCCCACCTGGAGTATTGTGTACAATTCTGGTCACCGCATCTCAAGAAAGACATAGTGGAACTGGAAAAGGTGCAGAAGAGAGCGACTAAAATGATTACTGGGCTGGGGCACCTCCCTTATGAAGAAAGACTAAAACATTTGGGCCTCTTTAGTCTGGAAAAAAGGTGGTTGAGGGGGGATATGATTGAGACATACAAAATAATGCAGGGTATGAGTAAAGTGGATAGAGGGAAGCTCTTCTCTCTCTCCCAAAATACCAGAACTAGGGGACATACACTCAAATTGAGGGCTGGGAGAGTAAGAACTGACAAAAGAAAATATTTTTTCACCCAGCGCATTGTAAGTCTATGGAACTCCCTGCCACAGGATGTGGTGATGGCATCTGGCCTGGATGCCTTCAAAAGGGGATTGGACAGATTCCTGGAGGAAAAGTCCATCACAGGTTACAAACCATGATGGAGAAACCAGGGTACTTCAAGGGCCAGATGCAGGGGAGTGGTATCAGGAGACAGAGATCTAGTCTCATGCGCTCCCAAACGCACCTGGTGGGGCCGCTGTGAGATACAGGAAGCTGGACTAGATGGGCCTTTGGCCTGATCCAGCATGGCTCTTCTTATGTTCTTATGTTCTTATGGGACTCATATATCAACCGTGATGGGTCGTGGATGATGCGCTCGGAGTCGGGGAGTTAGTCAGTTAAGAAGAACTAGGGTCAGGCATCTTGTGCCTGTCCCACGTTCTGACTCCCCGACTCACTGCTATGTGTCCCGGAGTCATCCCACCAGCGCCTCCAACCTGACCTGTCTCCTTTTGAACGCCAGGTCGGTCCATAATAAGACCGCCGTCATCTTCAACACCATTGTTGACGGCAGGGCTGACGTGGCCTGTATAACGGAGACCTGGGTGGGCACAGAGGGGGGGCTTCCCTCGCCCAGCTGTGTCCACCTGGGTTTCTGGTCCAGGGAGTGGGCAGGTTGGAGGGTCAGAAGGGGGGAGGGGTCACCATTGTTTACAGGGAAACGCTTTATGTGACCAGGGCCTCGACATTGGTAAGTCCGGGGTTAGAATGCCTCCACCTGCTGGTAGGACAGCGGGATAGATTTGGCATTGTGCTGGGTTACCACGCTCCCTGCAACCCAGCACAATCCCTACCAGAGCTCTCGGAGTTCATCACCGCTGCTCTGTTGAGATCCCCCCGGCTTCTGGTCGTCGGGGACTTCAACGTGCATGCTGGGGGTAAGCTCTCGGGTGCAGCTCTGGATTTCATGGAAACCTTGACATCCATGAGTCTATCCCAGGTGTGGGCATACCCTGGATCTGGTATTTACCTCTATGTCGGGGGATTCTCATCTGGAGGTGGGGGACATTGTTTCCTTACCTGTGTCATGGTCAGATCATCACCTGTTGTCCTTTTCCCTGTCAATCGCAGCCCCTCCCCACGGGGACCAATGGCCCTTGGTTCGAGCCCGCCCCCGTAGGCTTCTTGATCCGGCTCGGTTCCGTGAAGCCTTCGGGGAGCTTCCTGGTGGCTTGACTGACGATTCGGCCAAGGCTATGGCGAACCAATGGTTTGAGTCAGCTGCCAGCGCCGTCGACCGAATCACCCCCAAGCGTCTCCTCCGTGGCAGAGCTCGAACTTCACCGTGGTTCACAGCGGAGTTAAGAGCGATGAAGCAGGAACGGAGGAGACTGGAGAGCATCTGGAGACAGTACCGGTTGGTTATTAATAAGACTGCAGTTGTGATCCAGACTAGGCGCTATTCTCGAGCGATCAGGGAGGCCAAAAGACCTTTTTTCTCCCTGAGAATTGATGAGGCCTCGAACCGTCAGACAGAACTCTTCCGGGTGGTTCGAGACCTCACCAATCCTAGTGTGGCCAGGCCTCCTCCTACTGATTTCAGTAGTGAGAATTTCGCAGCCTTTTTTCGATCTAAAATAGAGGCCATCCGTGCCGGTTTTGGACCCAGTTGCACTGGCCCTCCCTCGCCAGCCCCAGTGGCTTCACCCCCTCGCTCTCCTCGACTGGTCGAGTTTGGGCCTGTTTCTTCTTTGGAAGCCTCCAGGGCTATTGCCCACTGCCGTCCCGCGACCACCCCATTCGACCCTTGCCCATCATGGCTTATTAAATCTGCCGGAGGGAGCATGCCCGAGTGGGCCGCCATCATCGCCACCGCCTCCTTCAGCGAGGGGTTTTTTCCCTCCCGCCTGAAGGAGACGGTCAGGCCCATTTTGAAAAAACCGGGCTTGGCTTCGGACCAATTGGCCAATTACCATCCGATTGCCAATGTTCCCTTCATGGGCAAGGTTATCAAGAGGGTGGCCGTGGTGTGGATTCAGTCATTCTTGGAGGAACAGCGGTGCCTTGATCCTTGCCAGTCCGGTTTCAGGCCTGGCCGGGGAACCGAGACAGCTCTGGTCGCGCTGCAAGATGACCTAATCCGGGCGGCCGACAGGGGTTGCTCTACCCTGTTGGTTCTCCTGGATTTGTCGGCGGCCTTCGATACCATCGACCACGGTATCCTACTGGACCGGCTCTCGGAGGTGGGTATCGGGGGCACTGTTCGCAGTTGGCTCCGGTCCTTCCTTCAGCGTCGGTTCCAGTATGTGCAGCATGGTGGAGAGTTGTCGGCCCTGTGGACACTCCTGTGTGGGGTTCCGCAGGGCTCATCTCTCTCCCCCATGCTGTTTAATATCTATGTAAGGCCGTTGGCTGGGGTCATTAGGAGATTTGGAGTCTGCTGTCATCAGTACGCTGATGACACACAGCTCTATCTCTCCTTTTCCACCTCTGCAGTGGAAGCTGTCCGGTCCCTCGACCAGTGCCTGGAGGCGGTTATGGCTTGCACCAGGGCCAACAGGCTCAAACTCAACCCCGAGAAGACCGAGGTGATGTTCTTTGGGAGCTCCCCGTCTGGTTATGGAGGCCCTCTCCCCAGCCTGGAGGGTGTTTCTCTCTAGCTGGCGGAGAGGGTTCGGAATCTGGGCGTGGTCCTGGACCCGGCTTTGTCCCTGGATGCCCAGGTGGCGGCCGTGGCCAGGACCGCATTTTTCCATCTGCACCAGATCGCCCAGATTCGTCCCTACCTAGACGGTGACTCTCTGAGAACAGTGGTGCAGGCGCTGGTGATCTCGAGGCTGGACTACTGCAATGCTCTCTACATGGGGTTGCCCTTGACTCTCCTCCGGAGACTGCAGTGGGTGCAAAATGCAGTGGCCAGACTGGTGGTGGGTGCACGTCGTTATGACCGCATCACCCCGGTCCTGGCTCGGCTGCATTGGCTACCCGTTGCCTCCCGGATCAGATTCAAGGTCCTGGTTTTAGTTTATAAAACCCTCCATGGCTTGGGCCCAGACTACCTGGCAGAGCGGATCACCCAGCAGTCAACTTCGGCCCGTCCGGTTCAGCAGTCGCGGGTGCACTCGCTGCGGGTTCCCACCCCCCGAGAGGCCAGGCGATCCCTGACTCGGAATCGGGCCTTCTCGGCAGCTGCTCCTCTCCTATGGAACAGCCTACCCAGCGAAGTGTGCTCTGCAGAGTCCCTGCTGGCCTTCCGTAGAGTGGTGAAGACCATCCTATTCCGTGAGGCCTTCGGTGACCTAGCCTAACTTTTTTTTCCCTGCCATCAATTGACTGCCTACTTTTAATGCTTTCCTGTTCTAGCAGCGAGGTTTGTAACTAAAAGGGTGCTATTATGCTGCTTGTTTTTATTATGTGTTTTATACTTTGTGGTGTCTATTCTGTGAATTTGCTGACTTGTTCAGCTCTGTAAGCCGCCAAGAGTTCCCTTGGGAAGATGGGTGGGGTATAAATCTAATAATAAATAAATAAATAAATAAATTTGTCCTCCTCCAATTGATGGGAACTTCCCCTTTTTTCCAGGACTTCTCAAAGTTTATTGCCAATGGTTCTGAAATTACGTCTGCCAGTTTTTTTTAATACTTTTAGGTGTAATTCATCTGGCCCAGGATAATCAAATTCATTTAATTTTTTTAGGTGTTTCTATATTAGCTCTCTACCTATTCTATCTTGCAATTCCCATCCTACCTCATCTACTCTTTGTCCCACTGGGTCTCTTTTTCTCCTTTTTGGGGAAAACTGAGGCAAAGAAGGTGTTGAGTATTTCTGCCTTTTCCTTGTTTCCTGTTAATAACTGGCTATCATTGTCACAGAGAAAGCCTATCATCTTATTTTTCCTTTTGCTGCAGACATAACTAAAGAAACCCTTATTACTATCTTTAATGCACATGGTTTACCATTGGGGTGGACACCCCACGGGAACTCACAATTAAATCTGGCAAAGTCATTCCCAAAATGTCGGCAGGGAATGCGGCATCATCAAAGGGCTCCTTGATGTACTGGATCTGACCAAATGACACAGCCAGAGTACTGCTTATGTGTTACCAATAAAGGTGTAGCCAAAATATTTTCCCAAATAATTAAGAGTCATGTCTGTTTATTGCTTACACAAATTGGAGAGGTCAGCTTTAGGCAACAATCTCTTTTATTGGCCCAGAGTCCTAGTGTCTAAAGAAATGAAAAACAAGCCAGCCCCCTCTTCGAATATTTCAGATATTGAAATATGGCTAGCATATCCCTCTCAACCTTCTTTTTGCAAGACTAAACTTTCCCAGATCCTTAAATCCGTGCCTCGTAAGATATGCTGCAGACATTTAACCATCCCCTGGACCCACTCAATGTTGTCAACATCCTTTTAAAATTGAGGTGTACAAAATAATTTACAGTACTTCACGTGGGGTCTGACCAGAGCAGAATAGAGTGGTAATATCACGTTCCTTGCTCTAGAAACTATGCTTTGGTTGATGCAACCAAAATTGAGGTGCACAGAATAGTCCACAGTACTTCAGGTGGGGTCTGACCATAACAGAATAGAGTGGTAACATCACCTCCCTTGCTCTAGAAACTATGCTTTGGTTGATGCAACCAAAAATCACATTGGCTTTCTTGGCCACCGTGTCACACTGCTGACTCATGTTCAATTTGTTGTCCACACAGACTCCCTTTCACAGGTACTATTCTCCAGCCAGATGTCTCCTGCGGGAACCTACATTTCTCTCGGTTGAAACTCATTCTATATACTTTGGCCCAGCACTCTAATCTGTCAATGTCATTTTGGATTTTTATGATATAATCTAGGGAATTAGTCACCCATCCCAATTTGGTATGATCTGCAAATTTAATCAGTCTACTCTTTATTCCTTCATCCAATTGATAAGGTTGAGAAGAAGGTCAGGTTAAATAAACAATAGAAAAGGTAGAGAAAAAGGTCAGGTTACATAAACAACAGATAAGGTTGAGAAGAAGGTCAGGTTAAATAAACAATTGATAAGGAAAAATAAATATTATTGTTTCAATGAGATAAGCTCTCTGTTACCAATGTCACAATGTCACAGCTTGTATGAGAACTGCACCTGATCTGCCAGCAAAGTAGGTGAAAGGTTGAGTCATTTTAGGTAACAAGAGAAGGAACCAAAATGACTCTTAGCTGTAAGCCAGTTATAACTGGTTCTTGTGATTAAGGGGCATGGTTTCGAAAAACTATTTAAAATACTGGTGGAGACATTGAGAGCTGTCCAGGACAGCAGGATTAATCAACTGATTGATCTGTGCTGTCTTGAACCCTTAAGCAGCTGTGATGTCTTAGACCTTTGGACAGCTAAGATGCTTGAGATCTTTACTAATCTACCTGTGTTCTTTCTGTACTGCTGTAACTCTGGCTGTCTTTTAATAAACCTTTTACTATTTCACTACCTCTGAGCATGGCATTTGCACCAAGAGCAAGATGATGATGCAGAGTCATTTTAAAAACCAATTTCAACTTATCACAAGTCATTAGTAAATATATTGAATAGCACCGAACTCAGAACAGAACCCTGGGGCACCCTCTGCTCACCTCTATCCATGCTGAGGAGAAGCCATTTATGATCACTCCTTGCGTACGATAAGTCAACCAATTACAAATCCACCTAACAGTAGTATTATCTATCCCACATTCTACTAACTTTTCAAGTACTCTACTAGTTCTGTGATTTGCTACATTATAGTTATAGTCAGTGCAAACAATTGCATTCTGAGCCTGTTAAACAAAACTGTCCTGAGTAGCCATGTTGCTAGATGGTAGAAGGATGCACTGGGCATCTGTCACAATATGTAAAGTTGACAAAATATATGTATTGTATATTTAACAGAAAGAAAAGAGAATTGTAAAATGGAGGCAGTCAAAAACTGCAGTCTCATGATGTTAGCCACAAGTGCAGGGAATTAGAAATCATCAGCAGGTGGAATAGTTAATAACATCATGGTGCATCAGAATGTGATTGGTTGATAGTCATGTCTGATGGAATCTAAATGTGTATATAAGCACTGGCTTGTATAATGTTAAATGGGACTGTTTATGGTGAGAAACAGTACCCCACACTCTGATTGTATTGTATATATTGCTTGGTGTTATGCTGTTGTATATTTGCTGTATATATGGAATATAAGAGTTTTACTCTAACCCATGTTTCTTTGTCTCTCTGTTTCTGAGTTCTGTTATACTTATAACAATTAACTACACTTTATCTACACGTTACTGCTGCGTAAGCTACACTCTGCTATACTCTGCCAGATAGTTGTTTACTCTGGGTTTGATAGCATCCTCCCTAGGCTGGGAGCTGCCAAGTCGCACATCTTGGTGACCTGGGGTGGGGGTATGCTCAGTTACCTGGCGTGGGTACACTGTCTTCAGGACCATGCAAATGCAGAGCAGTGGACTTGCCCAATGCCCATATAAGACAGTTGGTGACATAACAGGAGATCTCTGGGTTCTAAATGTTATTCCACACTACAACAGCCTCCTCTTGAAGTTAATGTTGGTTATCATTTTGTGTGTGTTAAATAAAGTGTGGCCCAAGTTTAAACCCATTACCTGTGACTCATCTCTCTATTTCAACTTTAGAGGGCAATGGCACATGAAAAAAAATCAGAATTTCACTTGCTATCCAAAATTGGGTATACATGGCTGGTTCAGAGCAGCCCTGAAAGAAGAGCACATGCTACTTATTTATTACTATTGTCTTGATTATATACTCTTTTATGCCAGATAGGAAAACTGCCCTGGGGATTTTCTATTTCGGATGGCTAAATGTTTTGGCTGGCACTGGCTACCGTGCCCACTGACCTGAGGAAAGAAAGCGTCATTTGCTGCATCCCACAGCATAAGATCTTAGACCCTATGACAAAATGAAGGAAAAATTCAGATGACTGGGAGAATTGGAGTTTGAGACAAACTGCTTATGCTTCAGTTCCAGATTTAGTTTGAGAAATGTTTCTGTTTAAACAACAGAGTAAGAGTGGAATACAGAACAGAGTGAACCCATTTAAAAGGAAATAAAAAGCAGAGGGAAATTAACTTATACTCAAAAATTCCTCTTTCTATACAATAACTAAATGTATAGAGCAAGCTGGGTGGCCTGTTCCTTTGCATCTGGTCACTCTAAACACAATGTGTCTGTTTTGAGTACTGAATGAAATAGCTTTTCCATTAGCTAGAGGTGGGGGCAAACTGAAAACTTAAAAAGAAAATACAGTGTCTAAAATAAAGACAATTAAATTAAGTCCACAGCCATTGGAAAATAATAGTGGCCAGTTCAGAGTTCAGTAATCATGATTTCCCCAATCTTTTCTCCAACTTATGCTTTCCAAAAATAAAATAAAAATAAAAAATAAAAAAGAAGTTGTAAATTTCAACTAGGATCAAAAGAGGCACGAAGCAGGTGTACCATTTCAATGAGGCTACTTTCTGTCTGTTGTTTTCATTTATAACACAACAGTAGAGTACAGCTTCCTGTTTCTCCACTCCAAGGTTATAAATTCCTGCATTGTAGATGGTGCTCCGGAGAGCACCAGGGACTGGAGGAGAGGGAAAGAAACTTTTGCCTAATTAGGTACTTGAGTTTGGAGTGGAGGGAATTCACTTCAATATTAGATGAAATTATTCCAAATATGATGTTCAAACAAGCAGCAAATAAAAGAAAGGGAGCATGCAGGAATCCAAGACAGTGACTGAAATCCACTTAGTCCACAACTCACGCACTGACTTTTGTGGGACTCTCCTGTACCAAATACTCTTCAGACGAAAAACAAGGTATCCTTTGTATTGCTTTTAAAATACATTTATATTAAACTGACTATTTGTATTGAATATGTACTCAGGGTTCATCCAAATATTACTTCTGAATTCATTTGCAAGATTTCAGAAAATATCAACAATAAACAAATGAATGTGGCACAGAGCGCGCTGCCGTTGCGTGTAGATAAAGTGATAGTAATGATATAAAGTATAGCAGAACTTAGTAAACGGAGAGACAAAGCATGGATTAGAGTAAAAACTCATATATTCCATATATACATCAAATATACAAACAGCATGACACCAAGCAATATTTACAATACAACCAACAGAGTGTGGGGTACTGTCTCTCACCATAAACAGTCCCATCTAACATAAGTCAAGCTAGTGCTTATATACAGTTTAGCACCCATCAGATATGACTCATCACTAATCACAATCTGATGCAACCATGATGTTATAAACTATTCCACCTGTGCTTCATCACGTAACATTCTGGTGATTACTAATCCCTTGCACTTGTGGATAACATCATGAGACTGCAGAATCTAACTGCCTCCATTTTACAATTCTCTTTCCCTATCTGTTAAGTATATACGTTCCATAATAAATAAATAAATAAATAAATAAATAAATAAATAAATAAATATACATTACATATATTTTGTCAACTTTTACATATTGTGACAGAAAATGTAGTTTCCTTTCCTCTGAAGTTGTGTATAGAATCATATAATCACAGAATCAAATAATCATAGAGTTGGAAGAGACCTCAAGGGCCATCTAGTACAACCCCCTGCCATGCAGGAACACCTTCACAATATTTCTGACAGATGGCCATCCAGCCTCTGCTTAAAAACCTCCAAAGAAGGAGACTCCACCACCCTCTGTGGCAACATATTTCACTGCCGAACAGCTCTAACTGTCATGAAGTTCTTCCTAATGTTCAAATGGAATCTCTTTTCCTATAGTTTGAAACCATTGCCCCGAGTCCTAGTCTCTGAAGCCATGGAAAACAAACCTGTTCCCTCTTCAATATGACATCCTTTCAAATATTTAAACATAGCTATCATATCCCCTCTCAGTCTTCTCTTTGAAAGTCTAAACATTCCTAGTTCCCTAAGCCGTTCCTCATAAGACATTTCCTCCAGACCCTCAACCATCCTAGTTTCCCTCCTCTCTACCCGCTCGAGGTTGTCAACATCCTTTTAAAATTGAGGCATACAGAACTGGACACAGTACTCCAAGTGGGGTCGCGGGAAGTGCTGCACGAGTGAGAGAGAAAGCTGGAAGCTCAAGGTACTGTCTCAAAGTTATAGAATTAGCTGTTTGGCAGTGACTAATTTAAAGCTCTGTGAGACAGAGGCTTCCACCCTGAGGTTAGGGCCAGCTGTTTCAGCAGGATAGCCGAGAGGGGAGAGAGTTGTGAAGACACTAAAGTAGTCAGAATGATAACCTCTGCACCCAGTGAAGAGGAGGAAGTTCTGGATGTCTCCCTCCCTACTCCAGTATTATCCCAGCTTCAGAGGGCCATGTCAATAGCCATTACACCTATCTCGGACCTTAGAGAAACCAGTAGTGGAGAGCATTTGTTCACTCCCCTACAAGCCAGGGTGAGTAGCCCGGGACCTGTTACACCTCCCTCCCCCCTGCTCAGGTGTCATATGCAATCTATGAGGAAGAACAAGCCTCTTATTGCTGCTAAAGATTACAGCAGAATAACAAACAAGATGAAGCAAACCACTATAACTGATTATCTCAAAAGAGGGGAACCTGCTACAACTAGGGTGGACCAAAGCAGAGTGACCCCTTCTGGGATGTATGGAACACAGTCAATAGACTTACCAGAAAGTGTTATGAAGGACTATCAAATCCTGGATTGCAGCTATTTAGAAAATAATTTAAATGCTGACTTTGGTGAACTAAGGACAATAGAAACGTTATACTCCCCTGTGGGTCCAATTGAGAATATTGTGGTCAACAATTTGCAAAAAGACACCGCTGCATCACTTACAAACCTAAACACGCCCTCCTGTACTAGGGACAATGACTCTTCATTAAACCAGAAATCTGTTGATGAAATTAGAGATCTACTAAAGGACATTAAAGAGCTTATTGTGACTATGCTTGGATGCTTGCTAGAAGCCAAAAAATCACCTGAATTGATGACCCAGAGTACAGGGCAAAAGGAGAATGTTGTTGACCACCTGCCTCCAACAGATGAAGTGGAATTCTACAACTTATCCCCTGAAACTATCAACAAAATCACAGGGTTAAATATGGAAGAGCTGCTTTTGTGTACTGGTCCATCAACTATCATGCAAACCAGATCACCTCTCCTGATCCCACCCATTGTTGACACGGAAGGGGATGCTGCCAGTTATACCAGCCCCACCCTCATTGAGGTTAAGGGTCCCACAAAAAGTACTGTGGAGATGCATGATGGAGGGCTAAGAACAAAAGACAAGAAGAAAGATCTCTCCTCACAAAAGAAGCTACCCCTGCCAACGATGGAGAAATGCAGAAGCAAAATAGATAGCAACCATTACGCCAAGGGGAACAGGAGGATGGACTTTAAACCTTTATTCAAACATCTAGAGACCAGAGATCGTTCTAAGAGATCCAAACAGGGTAAATCCAGCTCACAGCATAAGAAGTTAAAGCTAAAAGGAAGACAGGGGGGACACTCACCAGTGTCGGGGACAGCAGTAGAAGAGATGCCTTTACCTGCCAGCCATGCCCAGAAGCAAGAGGAAGGTAATCACCCAAAGGAGCAAGACTTACAGGAAAAGGATCAACAACAACAGTCTGCATTAAGGAAGAATTTTGAATCGATAGGAGCCTCCCAAGAACCTACAAAGCTGGACACCTATATGAGTAAGCCTATCCCAGTTTTGATCAGACCTAGACCCACTGTCCCAAATCCTAGAAGGAAGAAGAATGTGTGGAGTAAACCAAAACACACAAGCTGGAACAAAACTCAGAGAAGCTTGGACACCTTCAACAACCAAATTACTGAAACTCCTCCTTATTGGTGGCAGAGACATTATGTAAAGGATAATTGGGGCTGGTCCCAGGGATACTGACTTGGGGATAATAATTTTTCCATGTGCAAAGCTGAACTTTTAAATTTTTCCAATTGTGAGCTTGGCTCAACCCCAGTACCTTTTACCTCTCCCTCAACTCATAAGCAGAGGGATCTAAATCACCAGATGAGCCATGCTTCCTTTCATTATGACCACATTTTGTTCCCCCAAAGTGATTCAAACAATAATCTGTCACTGAGACAACATATGAGGGCAGATGATAATACAATTGAAATTCTCTCTTGGAATGTAGCTGGATGGCAACGTTGCCTCCACTCATATATGGATGTTCCTTTCATAAAGAAAATATATGACATTATCCTACTGCAGGAAACATGGACAGCAGAAACGCCTCTTCTGAATGGCTATTATTCCTTTAACTTAGAGGCATCTGCTGGGAAAGGTCCGGGAAGATTAATGGGTGGGCTGGTTATATTTGTTTCAACTACCTTAAAGGTAAAATGTGTTTTGAAACCTCCCTTAGCCCACCTGGCAATGGCCGTACTGATGAGCTGGGTGAATGGCAGCCTTCTTATAATAAATGCCTATCTTCCACCTAGAACAAAGAAATCCTCTATTGAAGAAAACTGGTCAGCCTTAGATAATTATATATCAGATCTGTTAGCTGGGTGTCCCGAAGCAGAAATCTTGTTGGCAGGTGATTTTAATGCCCGAGTTGGACCAAATGATATATTTCTAGCAAAGAAATATAATCTGGTCTTAGAAGATCTATATGGGGAATCATATGGACTCCTCTCTACACGCACATCTAAAGACCCAAAGGCAAACTATGCAGGTGTATGCCTTGCTAAGTTATCACGTAGGAGGGAGCTTCATATTCTTAATGGGGCATTCTCTGGGGACTGCCCAGGTGAATATACTTTTATGGCAGGTAAGAGGGCTAGTTCTGTTGATTATATGCTTGTCTGCAATGTATTACTACCTAGGATTAAAACTTTTAAAATTCTGCCATTCTTGGAAGGGGATCATCTACCACTAAGCCTAAAAGTGTCTCTTCCTCTGAATCCAACACAACCAGAGGACCAGTATACGCCACAGCTAGAACTTATCGGGAAAAGGTTAAAATGGTCTAGCACCCGTAGTACCAAAGTAAAAGAAATACTAACTCCAGAGAAATTGCAATATCATCTCTTGCTCTTTAGTAACTTAAGTCCAGAGCAAGACCCTCTTGTAAACTTCCAGGCTTTGACCCAGGAAGTAAACGCCGTTTTGACTGTCCCTTCAGAGAACAAAGTATACTCTGCTTATAGGAACACAAAACCTTGGTTCGACCATGAATGTGTACAAGTTAAAAAAGAGCTTAACACCTTGTACCATCTGTCCCTGAACAAAGGTCTGGAGGAAAGACCTGAAATACATCTTCAGCTGCTAGCTCAAAAGAAATTATATAAAACCACCATTCAGAGGAAGAAAAAAGAGTATGGGAGGAGCTAATCCAGTCAGCCAAACAAAAGAACTCAGCTCAGTTTTGGAAACTTATTAATGCTGGAAGGGCGAAGAATTCATCGCCACTAGATATGCATGTTCCAGCAAATAAATGGGCCACTTTTTTTCAAAATCTCTATGATGATTCTGTGCAAGGCACTCCAATAGGAGACCTAAGGAATTTGCCTATATGGTCCCCAGTCAGCCCAAGAGAGATAAAAGACCATATTGGCCGTCTAAAAATAGGAAAGGCGCCAGGATCGGATGGAATTCCACCTGAAGTCCTCAAAGAAAATGCTGATTGGTGGGCACATTATCTAGCAGAATTATTCACATTTATAGACCAATCTGGCCGGATCCCCAAGCAATGGGGGATGGCTATTGTGGTTCCAATTTATAAGAAAGGTGATAAGAAAGACCCAGCGAACTATAGACCCATCAGCCTTCTAAACATCATTAGTAAGCTATACACAAGACATCTCTTAGAAAAACTAGAATTATGGCTTGAGCATTCCAGTAGAACAAGCAGGCTTTAGAGGAGGAAGAGCGACAATGGAGCACTGTCCAATACTCCAACAATTAATTGAAAAATATGCCACTAAAGGCCCAATCTCCCTATATGCTGCATTTATAGATCTGAAGGCCGCCTTTGATTCTATCTCAAGGCAGAGGTTATGGCAAAAACTAGGCTCTTCTAGCATTGATAAAAGACTTCTTTACCTTATCCAAGCCCTCCATCAGGAAACATACCTTAAAGTAAGATGTAACCCTCAAGGCTTACTAACAAATTCTATCCAAACCTCCAAGGGAGTCAGGCAAGGCTGCCTGTTGGCCCCCACATTGTTCATCTATTATATAAGCAATATGGTGAAGCATATGAGTAACTTAAAATTTCACCCACCAAAGCTTGCTTCACGGCACCTCCCAATACTGATTTATGCTGACGATACTGTTATTCTATCGAGGTCTCCAGTAGGTCTCCAAAGGGCCTTGGATAGCTTCTCAGCTTACTGTGATAAAGAACACTTGATTATTAATTGTGATAAAACAAAAGTGATGGCCTTCGGCAGACGGCCAAAAATAAGATCCTGGCTAATAAAAAGGAAGAAAGTTGAGCAAGTGCATAAATTCACCTATCTGGGGGTGATAGTGCAAGAATCAGGGGCCAACAATGCACACTGTAATTGGAGAGCTGAGAAGGCTGAGCAGTCTGCTAATGCTATTGTGAGATTCTTCCGAACAAAGGGAGGTCTCTTTGTTCCAGCAGCATTAAGGCTCTACCAACATAAAGTCATAGCTCAGCTCCTATATGGCACCTATACAGGAATATCTCTGGCTGATCTGGCTGTGTTAGAGAAGGTACAATCTAAGTTCTTCCGCTCTATCTTACAAGTCCCTCCAGGTGTTTCCAATGCTTTGATACGATTAGAATTGGGTCAAATGAAACTAGAAGCTAGAATACTTATTGCCTCTGTTTGTCAGTGGCTTAAGAGCTTCTCAGACCAAAAAGGCCTTCTCCCTTTAATAAACCAAGACCCTTTCCAACCTAGGTGGATACAAAATTTAAAAAGAAAATTAGTATCTATGGGGCTCTCAATAGATGACCTATTGGTTCAGAGTACTACGCAGGCCAAAGCACTTATTAAACAAAGGATCCAAGACATTGAGCGCCAACAAGATATAGCACAATCCCCTTTGTTTAGGGCTCCCATGGAGACCAGATATGTTATGAGATTGGCCAGCTATCTCTTACAGTTGGAAGAGCCTGCTTACCGAAGAGCCTTTACTTTAGCCCGCTGCTCAGTTATTCCTTCAATGGTTTTAGAAGGGAGATATAAGAAAATTCCCTATGAAGATAGACGCTGCATGTGCTCCCAAAGGGAGGTGGAATCTATGGTGCATATGTTTTTTTGTTGCCCTCTTCACAACCTTTATAGAAAGAGATTCATTCACCCATGCTTAGAGAGACTTACAGTAGACCCAAACGAGATGGGTCTGGAAAGACTTTTAAGTGATGAAAATTCTTTTATTACCAAACAAATAGCCAGATTTTGCTTATACCTGATTAAACTCCATTCTAAGATGGCGGGCTAGTTTTAACTAGAAAATTCTCTACTTTCTTTTACTGGTTTAGTTTCCTCTTGCGTTTTAATATTCCTATGTATATCGTTATATCCACACTGTTTTTGTAACTTTACAATTTTGCTACCATGTTTTAATGATTTTAATGATTTTATGGTTTTATACCACAATAAAAACCTGACTGACAGTGGGGTCTGACCAGAGCAGAATAGAGTGGTACTATCACTTCCCTTGATCTAGACACTATGGTTCTGTTGATGCAGCCAAGAATCACATTGGCTTTCCTGGCCACCACATCACACTGCTGACTCATGTTCAATTTGTGGTCCACCAAGATTCCCAGATCCCTTTCACAGGTACTATTCTCCAGCCAAGTATTCCCCATCCTATATCTGTGAAATTCATTTTTATTTTATTTTTTGCCTATCCTCTAGGCAGTTAGCACCCCTCCCAATTTGGTATCATCTGCAAATTTAATTAGCATACTCTCTAATCCCTCCTCCAAGTCTTTAATAAAGATATTGAGCAGCACTGAATCCAGAACAGAACCCTGGGGCACCCCACTGGTCACGTCTCTCCAAGCTGAAGAGAGGCCATTTATGGTCACCCTTTGGGTGTGATCAGTCAACCAATTACAAATCCACCTAACAGTTGCACTATCTATCCCACTTTCTACTAACTTCCAACCTTTGGTGCTGTCACTGCTGCAATCTCCTCAGTCATGTTAATTCCAAATTGAGGTGGTTATTTTAAAATGCCTTTTACTAGCAAAAACCTGATTTATTAATTATAAATAGAAGAAGATATAACTAGGAAAGTAAAGAGGAAAATGACACATGTAGAAAATAGCAACATTAACAGATACCAAATTAAATGGGTAGACATGGAGAGGAAGAAATATATCTCTGAAGCTAATGAGTAAAGAAATTAAAGAACATTTAGAATTGACCTTAGATTATTAAAACTGTGTTCTGACAATGAAGACCAGCTTATTTTTCCATTGAATGAGCTATACCTAATGTGCTTTCTTCCTCCTACTTGCTTTTCTCTCTTCACACATGAATACCTCAGCATTTAAGGTCCTTGGTCATACACCAGTAGAGACATTTTGAAGTATTGTGAAGGTTGCCAACGTTCTATTGCTCATTAAAGAAATAAAATCACATCTTTTGCAGATTAAAGATGAGTCCTTTCTCAGCATATTTCTGGCATACCATAAAATATCTACCAGTCCTTTAAAAATTGTTCCTTCTTATAATTTTCAAAGTCAGTATTCAAAGCCTCACTTCAGATAGCACATTGCAATATATTTTCTCCTTTTTAAAAAGGTAAATTAGTATTCAAACTTTAAACTGAGCGGTATATTGTAAAAACAAATATCAGATTTCACTGTAGTGTCAATAAATTTTATTTCTTAATTATACATTTTAAAAATGAGTTATTTTGTGTGTGTCCTGAATATGCACACCAACTTTCAATTTTCAAGGTAAATTTCACATCACACTGTAATCTTGCACTTTTCTTTCTTCTGAAAGCAAGTTCAAGGGCTGAGCTGGTGACAGAACCAATTATATCCTGAATATTTCTTTAGAGTTCCAGTAACCAAGGTCTCAATGCCTTGTAAATGAGAAAAAGAAAATACAAACTAAACTAAACTCACTCTCCTCAGTCATTTTTTTTTTTTTTGCAAGATGGCGGACAGCAGCAGCACTCAATCATGTCGGCTGCACCCTGGCGTTTTTATTACTTTGGTTTCCAGCCGCTGCACCGTTTTGTTCTTTTAATTAATCCCTGATGGGCCTGCCTGACCTAGGGGAGGATTTTAAAGGGGGCTCGAATTTTGGAAGACCTTGAAGAGCTGGGAGCCTTAAGAGTTACTGGGATGCTGGTGCTTGGATCGCCGATCCCTCGCGGCTCGCCTTGAGCGCTCCTCCCCCCGTGCCTCGTCCCAGCCCATGGAGAAGCTCTCACTGTCAGCTACCAGAGAGGCTGCCTCCACCTGCTAGTGTTTGCTGCTTCGATCTCCCTGTGGGCTGGTATGGGCTGACGGAACCGAAGGGGACCTGAAGACCTTGATTCACTGGGATCGGTATGTTGTCCCTGTTGATCATGGATCTCTTCCGCCCCACCCGGTCCCACTGTTTGGACTTGTCCTCCCCCCCTCTTAGACCATCTGAACTCCATTCTGGGGCTCTTGAAGGGAGGTTTCTACCTGGACTGTGGAGGTGGAGGCGCTGGAGGCTTAGCTCCCTGTCCATCGGGAACGCCTGGTGGAGCCTTGGACTGAGGCACTTTCCTGGTGCTTCATGGCGCCCGCTAGCTCTACCCCCCCCCCCTGCTGTTTGCCTGTCTATTGGCGGTTTTGCTCATCCTGCCCCGTCTGGCTTCTGCTTTTTTTATATATATATATCATTTTTATTAAGAAATTTTAATATACAGAAGAAAATTATATTCAAAGCATTAACAATACAAAATCAATCTATCACTAAGGTTAGGCTTCCCTCTGTTCTTCACGTGGTTTTAGCGTTATTCATCTCCTAGCCTTCCTTTCTAGCAAACCCCTTTTATATACTTATAAAAAAGATTCTCAAAACAAAAGTAATCCTTCGAGTTCTACCCTAATCCGGTAAGAGTCTTTAATTCCTTACAATAAGTCTCCATGTAGTTCTTAAATTTTTGCCAATCTTTTTGGAACCTCTGGTTATCTTGATCCCTCAGTCTGCACGTCAGTCTGGCCATCTCAGCAAAGTCCAATATCTTCGCCCTCCATTCATCCAAAGACGGTATATATGTTGTCTTCCTGTTCAGTGCAAGGAGCATTCGTGCCGCTGCAGTTGCATATAAAAATAAAGTCCTATCTGCTCCTTTAATTTCATTGTGCACCAACCCTAACAAAAAAAGTTCGGGTCGTTTTGGGAATGTACACTTTAACATCTTTTTGAGTTCATCATATATCAGTGCCCAATACTCTCTCACTTTCTCACAAGTCCACCACATATGATAAAAGTCACCTTGTTTCTCTTTACATTTCCAACAGTGATCATCTTTCATCCTATACATCTTTGCTAATTTCGTTGGAGTAATATACCACCTGTACATCATTTTCAACAAATTTTCCTTTATCAAAGTACATGCGGTAAATTTCATGTTCTTTTTCCACAATCTTTCCCACAAATCTAACTCAATATTGTGACCCAGATCCATAGCCCATTTTGTCATACATTCTTTGACTTGTTCATCTTTTAGGTTCAACTCCAACAAAAAATTATATAATCTAGTCAACAATTTCTTTTTTGGGCCCATAATTATGGTTTGAAACTTAGATTCCTTCTTTCCAAACCCAGACATCCTTCTATCTTTCTGAAAAATATCATGTAGCTGATGGTACTGGAACCAACCTGTTAACTTCTCTTTTAACATTTCATAAGATTTCAGTCTAGAACCTTTTTCTGAAAAAAATAACACATCCCCATATGTGATCCCCACCCCTTCTATATCTTTCATCTTGATCGCCGATGCTTCAATCGGGGATAACCACCTCGGAGTGTGTCTTTCTAATAAAGGTTTCAGACGTTCCCAGACCTGAAGTAGTGACTTTCTAATTACATGATTCATAAAACTTTTATGTACTTTCACTTTATCATACCAAAGATAAGCGTGCCAACCAAATCTATTATCATGACCTTCTAAATTCAAAAGATCCTCATCAGCTAAAGTAATCCAATCTTTTATCCAACCGAGACAGGCCGCTTCATAATACAATCTCAAGTCTGGCATGGCAAATCCACCCCTTTCCTTGGCATCTGTTAATAATTTGAACCTTATTCTGGGTCTTTTACCTTGCCAGACAAATTTAGACAATGTCTTCTGCCATTCCTTAAAATGGCCTGTCCCTCTGATTATTGGGATCATTTGAAATAAAAATAGCAACCTTGGCAACATGTTCATCTTTATCACGGAAATTCTTCCCATCAACGACAAATTCAATCTATTCCAGGTTTCCAAGTCTCTCTTAATCGTATTCCAAACCGTATTGTAATTATCCTCAAAGAGATTTAAATTCGTAAGAGATAAATTAATTCCCAAATATTTAACTTTTTTCACAACTGAGAGAGCGGACAGTTTTTCAAATTCTTCACAGTCTTTCTTTGTTACATTTTTCAATAAGACCTTCATCTTGTTCTTATTCAATTTAAAACCGGCTAAATTACCAAATTCTTCAATTACCTTCATCACCTCAATAATACTTTCTTTTGGATTCTCTAACGTCAAAACCAAATCATCAGCAAACGCTTTTAATTTATGTTCCTTATCCCCCACACTTATACCTTTAATTACCACCATGTCTCTCAGTTTAACTAACAATACTTCCAATACACTTATAAATAACAATGGAGACAGTGGACATCCTTGTCTTGTACCTTTCCCAATCGGGAAACCTTCTATAACATTATTAATCAATAAACTTGCTTTCTGTTCATCATATATTGAGTTAACACCATTCCAAAACTTTGTTCCCACTCCCATATGTTCCAAATTCTTCTTCATGAATTGCCAAGAAACATTATCAAAAGCTTTTTCCGCATCGATAAATATCAAGGCGGCTTGTTTCTCCTTCCTGACTTCTAGATATTCTATCATATCAATTATATTTCTCATATTATCTTTCATCTGTCGGCCAGGAAGAAACTCCGCTTGGTCTTTGTGTAGCAATTCATTTAAAATCCTTTTTAATCTGTTCGCCAAAACGTCGGCAAATAATTTATAATCTCCATTCAAAAGGGAAATAGGTCTATAATTTTTGACATCTGTCACATCTGAATTCTCCTTTGGGATCAGTGTTATGTACGCCTCCTTCCAGGTATTAGGTATAACTCCTTTTTCTAAAACTTCATTCATCACCTCCACCATTATTGGTAACATTTCTTCTGATAATTTTTTATAATATTTTGCAGTCAAACCATCTGGACCTGATGATTTTCCAGTTTTCGCCCCTTCTATTGCACTTTGTACTTCATGTGGGGTAATTTTCTCACTCAAAATCGACAATTGGTCTGCTGAGATTTTTTTCAATCCATTCTCTCTTAAATATCTATCAATCTGCTCCGGATCCTCTTTTTTCTTCATATATAAATCTCTGTAAAAATTCCGAAACACCTTTACAATTTCTCTTGGGTCTTCCACTAGTTTCTTATCCACCACTAATTTGTTCACAACCTTTTGTTTTTGCTTCCATTTAAGCTTCCAAGCCAGCAGTTTCCCTACTTTATTTGCCGATTCAAAATTTCTTTGTCTCATCATCTTAACCTTCCACTCAATTTCTTGATTAATAACCATTGACAACTGAGTTTGGAGCATCTTTAGTTTTTGAATCCATTGAATCCATTTCTGTTCCTTTGGCTTTTCCACCAATTTCTTCTCTGTCTCCATCATTTCTTTTAGGATCTCATGTTTCTTTTTTTCTTTCTGTTTCTTCTGGTACGAATTTCTCTGGATAAAGAGGCCTCGCATAACAGCTTTACTCGCGTCCCATACAAGATTTGTTGGTGTTTCTCTTCTCCAATTATTTTTCAAATAATCTCTAAAGGTTTTTTTCGCTATTTGCAAAGTCTCTGTCTCGTCCAATAAACTTTCGTTCAATCTCCAGCGGTATAATCCTTGCAACTTTGTTTTAACTTCCATCACGATTGCATTATGATCTGAGATCGTTTTAGGTAGAATTTCCACTTTCGTCACTCTATGTGAGATATCATTAGGAACAAATATATAATCGATTCTTCCCCAACTCTGATTCGGTTCAGAAAAGAAGGTAAACTGTTTCTCCATTGGGTGTCTCAATCTCCAAATATCGGTCCATCCAAAATTTTCAACTAAATCAAAAAAAGATTTCGGTAACTTCCCTTCTGAGCCTTTCTTCTTCTGGGATCTATCCAGATCCGGCATCATTACTCCATTGCAATCTCCCATCAAAAAGAGTTTTTCATCCATATAGTCTAACAATCTTTGTTCTAGATCTCTATAAAATTCTAGTTTCCTTTCATTTGGCGCATAGATTCCTACAACAAAAAACTTCTCAGATTACCAAGTAATCTGCACCATCAAAAATCTTCCCTCTTCATCTTTCATTATCAACTTAGGCTCTAATTTATCTTTTGCATATATCACCACTCCTCTTTTCTTCAATTTATCTGACGATACAAATTCTTGTCCCAAAGTTTTGTTTTTTAAAATCTTCATATGTTTCATTGCAATATGTGTTTCTTGCAGACAGATCAGGTCTAAGTTTTCTTTCTTCAATATATGCGTAATTCTGTTTCTCTTGGTCTTTTCATTCAGACCATTTACATTCCATGTTAGTACTCTCAACGCCATTGCAAATTTCGAATTAAATATATTTATATCAATCTCTACTCAAATATTGGCCATAGCTAAATCGGCTTTGCCTTCTTCCTCATCAGAAAGTTCTAGCTCCTCTTCTTCTTCCTCTTCCTCTTCTTCACCTTCACCTCGTCCTGAACTTTTGTCCTCCTTCTCATCAGGTAGTCTGTCACCCTCTTTCGATGGTTTCCTGTACCCAAGCTCTTCTCCATATTTTCGCAAAAATTTTCCTATCTCCAGCTCAGATGTTATTTTAAATCTCTTCGTTTTATAAATAAAGGATAGGCCTTCCGGAAACTCCCAACGAAATCTCAGACCATTCCTTCTCAGCGTTTCTGCCAGAGGTTTATAACTTCCTCTTCTTCTCAGGAAATAAAGAGGGATCTCCTTATATATCAAGATCTGTTGTCCTTTAATCACAAGTCTGTTGTCATAACTGTGTTTCAGAATTCTGTCTCTCACGGCCACAGATGTCAATGACACAATAACATCACCTGGTGTCTTCTTCGCTCTCAATTTCTTTGATCTGACTGCTATCCTAAACACTTGGGAGATTGCACCAACTACTTCTTCTTCTTGCCACCTAAGCCACTTCACAAGTTCCGTTATTACTTTGGCCTTGATATCTTCTCCTTCCACCCATGGTATCAAGCGAAAATGAAGATTCTGTTGCCTTTGCCTCATTTCAAGAAAAGCAAACTCCTCAGCCAATTTCATTTGTGTAGTCTCTACTTCTGACACTCCCATTCTATTCCTCTCTGTTTCTTCTCTACATTGTTTTACCTCTGTCTGCACTTTCTTCACTTTAGCTTCTATACTCTTGGTTTTCGCCAATAAATGCTTCACTTGGGCTGACAGTTCCCCAACTGCCTCTTTAATTTGTTTCTGCATATCTTCCTTTAATTCTGATAACTTCTTATCCATACTTTGTTCACTTTTTTCAAATTCTCTCCTTATATGTATCATTAGTCCTTCCCATTCTTTACACTCCTCTTGTCTGGAATCTCTTCTCTGTGTTAAGGGTGTCATCTTCTTCTTCTCCTTCTCTCCTGCCATCTCAGTTTTAATTGACTTCTATTCCAATGGAGCACAATTTAATCACAAATTAAGATTAATTCAATTACAGTAATCAATAGGTAATAATAAACTTCAACCAATCAAGTTAGTCAATTAATACTCCATTGATTAATAATCACCTATTTACCATCCAAAATAATGATCAATAATATTCAATTTACTTATTCAATCTTCATTTTATCCTTTCTAACTTTAAATTATCCAAATAACAAATTAATAACAATTTATCAATTTTTATCAATTTTTCTATATAATCAAACACTCTCCCATCCCAAATAGCGTTCAAATTAAATTTTAAATGCAATAATTTTCAAAATCCACTAGATGGCGATCCAACATAAGAAATAAAATTCCAAATAATTTTCAGATGTAATAATTTTTAAAATCCACCAGATGGCACCCCAACCTAAGAAATGAGCTTTCCAGTCACATTCACTATCAAATTACAGCTGCGGCGTTATCTCCTGTTTTGTCCTGTTTTGTCTACGGTGTGGCCTTTCCAGCCCCAGAGGGCCTCAGAGAAAAACACATAGTAACTTAGTTTCACTTCCGCTGCAGCCAGATACACAAAGAGAGACACACAAAGACCCTTAAAAATTAAGGAAACTTCTTCTTCAGCCTCTTCCACGGCCTAATCCATACAGCTCTCAGATAGGAGAAAATAGAGTTCCCTGCTCACGAGAGCCTCAGGAGAGCAGTAACTTAGTTTCACTTCCACTGCAGCCAAGAGAGCAGAAAGAAAAAGGGCGCACCAAAGCTCTTAAAAATTAAAGGAGATCTTTTTCTTCAGCCTCTTCAGCCTCTTCAATGGCCCAATCCAATTGAAAAAGAAAAAAATAAAATAAAAATAACAATGACTCTTTCTCCCTCTGTTCCCATTAACACCACGCTCCAAAGTTGCTCACAAAAACAGCTCCAAAAATAAAAAAACAAAGCATTGAAGGATCCAAAGAAATGAAATAGCTCCCCCTCAAAAGGGGGGGGGTAACTCCAAACACCAGCTCTGACGAAGTCTTTTAAAATGTAAAATCAAACAAAGCAGGCTCCCCTCCTTGTCCGCCACCTGAGTTCTTCTTACATATTCAGCCCTTTCACAAAAGGGGGGGGGGATTACTCCAAACACCAGTTCTAACAAAGTCTTTGGAAGTGTAAAATCAAATAATACAGACTCTCCCCCCTTGAGGGGGGAGTAACTCCAAACGCCAGTGTCTTTTAAAATGTAAAGTCAAAAAAGATGGCTGCCCCCCTTATCCACCTCCCCCGTTCTTCTTATTCACTCAGTCCTTTCACGAAGAGGGGGGGGTGACTCCAAACACCAGTTCTGAGTTGCAGACTTCACAATCAAGCTTCCCCAAGTCCCATATTTCTTTCCACTTCAATATAAGTAATTGTTCAAACTCACTTCACAAATGAAGGGATATCTTCTCCACCCTCACCTCACGGCTCCAGTTTGTATCACGAAGGAGAGTTACGGCTTACTTCCCACCACGTTCCGAACGGATTCCGGTATTACAAACCAACTCACGTTTCTTCAGCTGTAATCCTTTATCTTCAGTTTGACAGTTTAACAACCTCTGCTGATTCTTCCTCCGATAGAAACAGTTTGTTAGAGTTCTCGGAGGCTAATGGCTTTCTGCTAAGACAACGAGACTTCGCAACACAGGGGTAGCGATGGCAAGAGCGCCCGCGGCTCAATCCTTCTCCCCAACCCCTCCGGATTGGGGCGAGAGGAGAGTTGCAAAGGGCGCAGCCGATACCCAACCCCTCAGGGCACCCCCCTGAGGTTTTTAGAGTCCACGGAGCCTTCGCGAGACTCTTTAAACCCCCCGTGCGCTCTGGGGATCCCACGGAGGAATTCCCCTAGCGTCTTAAGCAGTCGGCCATTAAACCGGAAGCTCCCGTCTGGCTTCTGCTGATGGCCCCCCGGATTCTTTTGGGCTTGGGTCGGCCCCCCTGCTTCATAGTCTGCTGGGGTTTGTCCTCTACCCGGCGAGTTGTTATCTATCTCAGGAGGGCGAGATGGCCCCTATGCATCAGGCCACCGGGGGGGGCTCTGTTCGGCTCAGAGAGCAACAGTTTGGCTCCTTTGCGGTGGTCGCTGCTATGGGTCTTGCCTATTACCACCTGGGACGCCACCCTATCTCCCGTTCCCCTCTGGGACGACTGCCACCATTGAACCTTTGGTTCAAGGGACTACCCTGATGGGGGCCTTAATGAGGAGTTTGGACTGCTTATCTCCGGAGGCTGGTGGTCAGAGCTGGGAACATTGGTGGTGGCTCCACCACACTGGAGAATATTCCCGTTGGGAACTAGTGGGCCCTGGCTTTTTCATCTGCCTGACTGAGAGCTCACGATCTCCATGTTGTATGCAACTGGCAGATGTGACTTCACTAATGAGAACTTGGTGCCAGCGGATGCCCATGCCCTCTCCAAGGCTCTCCTAGGCTGGCTAGCCGCTCGAACTGGTACTTGGGTTCTCTTCTGAGACGAGGTGTCAAACAACTTGCTGCTTTTCCGACCTGTGTTGGACATTGCCGGGGGAGTAGATTATTGCATCATGTTGGGTGCTTATCCAGGGGTAGCACAATCTATTAGCTCCTGGACGTGTTGCTGGAGGTTGATCATAACCATCAAGGTCGTTCATTGGAAACACCTGGTCGGCTCTGCTGGCTGACTTTCCAGCACCTACTCCCGTGCTAGATTCTTCTGAACTCTCTTTCTCTTCCCCCCTTCCCCTTGTCCATCTGCTCTGGCTACATGTGCCCATTATTATGTTATTATTTATTTGTTGCCTGTTTTGCACTTATTATTATTTGGGATTGTATTGTGCTGTTTAAGTTGCTATATTTAGTTGTGCTTCATTTATTATATCATGTTTTTTTTATGTGTTGTTATTTTCTTGGGATTTTTTCCCCTTTTTCTCCCCCCCCCACTAGGTCACCATGCTAGCAGGGACTGCCATTTCAATTGTGTCGGGCCGTGGCCATTACGCTTGGAGTTGGGGGGTTAGTCGAGCAAGAAGAACTCGGGTCAGGCATCTCACACCTGTCCCCCATTCTGACCCCTCAGCTCACTGCCACGTGTCTCGGAGCCATCCCGCCAGCACCTCCGGCCTGTCCTGCCTTTTGATGAATGCCAGGTCGGTCCATAATAAGATCCCCGTCCTGTATGACGCCATCATGGATGGGAGGGCCAACGTGGCCTGTATTACCGAGACCTGGGTGGGGTCAGAGGGGGTCTTCGCTCACTCAGTTGTGCCCACCCGTGTTTCAGGTTCAAGGTGTGGGCAGGTCAGAGGGTCAGAAGGGGGCAGGGGTCGCCGTCGTTTACAGGGAATCCATTCATGTCAGCAGGGCCTCGACATTGGTAAGTCCAGGGTTAGAATGCCTTCATCTGTTAGTGGGACAGCAGGACAGATTTGGCATTGTGTTGGGCTACCATGCCCCCCGCAACCCAGCGCAATCCCTACCAGAGCTCATGGAGTTCATCGCCGCAGCACTGCTGAAGTCTCCCCACCATTTGGTGGCTGGGGATTTCAATGTGCTCGCTGGTGGCGGGCTTTCCGGCATGGCTCTGGAATTCATGGAGTCCATGGCCTCCATGGGTCTGTCTCAGCATGTTTTATGCTCCACCCACAGATCAGGGCATACCCTAGACTTGGTATTTTCCTCCATGTCAGGGGACTTTAATCTGATGTTAGGGGACATCGTCTCCCTGTCAATTTCATGGTCAGACCACCACCTGCTGTCCTTCTCCCTGTCGGCTGTGGCCCCTCCCCATGGGGACCCCTGGCCACTTGTTTGGGCCCACCCCTGGAGACTCCCGGACCCCCATCGGTTCCGGGAAGCCTTTGGGGAGCTTCCTGGTGGCTTGGCTGACGATCCAGCCAAGGCTGCGGTTGACCAATGGTTTGATTCAGCTTCCTGCGCTGTCGACTGGATTGCCCCCAGGCACCTCCTCCGTTGCCGAGCTCGATCTTCACCATGGTTTACGCCGGAGCTTAGAGTGATGAAGCAGGAGCAGAGGAGGCTGGAAAGCAGCTGGAGGAGGGACCGGACAGGATTTAATAAGGCATCAGTTGTCGTCCAGACTAGGCGCTACAGTCGTGCGATCAGGGAGGCCAAAACATCATACTACTCCCTGAGAATTGGTGAGGCTGCGAACTGCCAGTCGTAACTTTTCTGGGTGGTTCGGGACCTCACCAATCCTAGTCTGGTGAGGCCTCCTTCTACCGAGTTCAGTAGTGAGTCTTTTGCAGCCTTTTTAAGATCAAAAATAGAGGCCATCCGTGCCGGTTTTGGACCCAGTTGCACTAGCCCACACTTGCCATCCCCTGACGATGCACCCCCTCGCTCTCCTCAATTGGTTGAATTTGGGCCTGTTTCTCCTTTGGAAGCCTCCAGGGCTATTGCCCACTGCCGGCCCGCGTCCACCCCCTTCGATCCTTGCCCTGCCTGGCTTATAAAAGCTGCCGGAGGGAGTATGCTGGAATGGGCGTCTGTCACCGCCATGGACTCCTTCGGGGAGGGAGTCTTTCCCTCGCGCCTGAAGGAGACTGTGGTAAAGCCCATTCTTAAAAAACCTGGCATGGCATTGGATAAATTGGCTAGTTACTGTCCGATTGCCAATGTCCCTTTCATGGGTGAGGTCATCGAGAGGGTGGCCGGAATCCGGATCCGTCAAATCGCCCAGATCCACCCATACCTAGACGGCGACTCCCTGAGAACTGTTGTGCAAGACCTGGTGATCTCGAGGATTGATTACTGTAACGCTCTTTACATGGGGTTGCCCTTGACTCTCCTCCAGCGTCTGCAGCAGGTGCAGAATGCGGCAGCCAGGCTGGTGGCGGATGTGCGCCGTTATGACCACATCACCCCAGTTCTGGCTCGCCTGCACTGGCTACCCGTTGCGGCCTGGATCAGATTCAAGGTCTTGGTTTTAGTTGATAAAACCTTCCATGGCTTGGGAAGGTATAGAAGCTCTCATAATAAATAAATAAATAAATAAATAAATAAATAAATAAATAAATAAATAAATAAATAAATAAATAA
>JAHTLZ010000274.1:12210616-12225509 GCA_023846285.1 Phrynocephalus versicolor | reverse complement strand
TAAATAAATAAATAAATAAATAAATAAATAAATAAATAAATAAATAATGTTATGTACAGTAATGCAAACAAAAAGAGATGAGTCCCTGACTTGCAAGCCCAGTCACAAATAGGTAAAATGAGATGCCTGTATAAAGTGGCAAATACTGGCTGGTGGGAGGCAGTGCCAATTTATTTATTTTTATTTATTTATTTGACTTTTATACTGCCCATCTAGCCCTAGGGCTACTCTGGGTGGTTTACAACATGGAATTACATAATAAGCTAACTCTATATTTAAATTTACATTTAATTTGTTTTCAACATCCTTTCTTATTTTTCAAACCATTTCTAGCCATGGGGCAGCTAATCAAGTATATGGCTACAAACTGCCAAAATATTGAAAGGCAGAGCTGTGAAGTCACTAAGCTAGTTTACCATACCCAGTTGTATGGTTCATACCACTGTCAGTATTAAAGTGAAATTTAGGTAGAGTGGTTTATTTCTCTCAAAGGAATGTGTCACAAAGCACCGATATAGGATGAGAGACACCTGGCTGGAGAAAGGCCAAGTTCAAATGAGATGCAATAGAGACTCTTCGTCTCATCGTGGGTTGAAATATAGCCCATGGCTCACTACACCCTTCCTGTCTATGGGGTGGAGCAGTCAATCTGGGTCAGACTGGTCAAGCAGAGATGGCTGTTGTGATATGGAGAGGAACAAGACTCTGACCACTACTGCACCGCTGATTTAAAATACCTTTTTCCTTAGAACAAGGCGGCTTAAAATCATTGTCTAGTTGTGCAAATGCTTTATCTGAAGAATGCCCCAGGACATGCCCACTTTAGCCCCCTGTACCACTTTTTAAGGGGACAGCCACTGGGGGCAGTACTTTCTTACACCGCTTCCTGTGCTGCCTTTTAAAGCATTTCAGTGTTTGTTCCAGACACTGTAAGTTATTTTTTCTTCCTTTTTCACCCATTTTAGATGCTTGGTTTTTCAAAATCAAAGGAAAAGGTACAGCGTCATCCCGTACTGTCCTTTTTATAGTGGTTTACTATTACTTCCATTTTCCACCGGATGTGTCCTATAATTTCCAGGAGGTAGCAGCAGAGTACCTCTTTTTCCACAGCAATTATTTTTTCATTCACTGAAGGACGCTTTCATTATGAAAGAATTGTGAAGTCATTAATATGTCTGTTCTTCATCATGTCTCTATTATTAAATAATGCTACTTCTGTTTTGAGAATCCACTCCAATCTACCTCTACTTCATGCTTTTTTCAACTGTGCTTTGGCCAGACTACCATTCTAACAACCTACATTTTATGCCTGTATTGCACATAAGAACATAAGAAGAGCCATGCTGGATCAGACCAAAGGCCAATCTAGTCCAGCCTCCTGTATCGCACAGTGGCCCCACCAGATGAGTTTGGAAGCGCATGAGACTAGATATCTGTCTCTTCATACCACTCCCCTGCATCTGCTCCATGAAATACACTCTTTTAAGCCTGGAGATTACACAACTTCAATGTGTTTTGTAACCTGTGATGGAATTTTTCCTCCAGGAATCTGTCCAATCCCCTTTTGGAAGCATCCAGGCAAGATGCCATCACTACATCCTGTGGCAGGGAGTTCCACAGACTAACAACAGGCTGGGTAAAAAAAAATTATTTTGTCTGTTCTCACTCTTCCAACCCACAGTTTGAGTGGATGTCTCCTAGTTCTGGTATTTTGTGAGAGGGAGAAGAGGGTCCTTCTATCCAATTTACTCATGTCCTGCATTACTTTGTACGTCTCAATCATATCCCCCCTCAGGTGCCTTTTTCCAGACTAAAGAGCCCCAAATGTTTTAGCCTTTCCTCATAAGGGAGGTCCCCTAGCCCCGTAATCATTTTAGTCGCTCTCTTTTGCACCTTTTTCAGTTCCACTATGTGTTTTTTTGAGATGTGGTGACCAGAATTGTACACAATACTCCAGGTGCGGCCTTACTATCATTTTGTACAATGGCATTATAATGTTGGCTGTTTTATTTCCAATCCCCTTTTTTCATAAACCCTAGCATGGAATTGGCCTTCTTCACTGCTGCCACATATTGGGTAGACACCTTCATTGAGCTGTCCACCAACACACCAAGATCTCTTTCCCGATCCATCATGGATAGCTCACAGCCCATGAGTTGATAGATAAAGTCTGGATTTTCCTCCCAATATGCATTGCTTTACATGTTGTGACAATCCAATCTTCTCTGGTTTTTACCACATAGAAAACTTTCGTGTCATCTGCAAACTTGGCCACCTCACTGCTTATCCCTGTCTCCAGGTCATTTATGAACAGACTGAAAAGCACCGGTCCCAGGACAGAGCCCTGGGGCACACTGCTTTTCACTTCTCTCCGTTGTGAAAATTTCCCATTGACACCTACTCTTTGTTTCCTGGATCTCAACCAGTTCTCAGTCCATAAGAGGACCTGCCATCTTATTCCCTGACTGTGCAATTTTCTCAGCAGCCTTTCATGAGGGACTGTCAAAAGCCTTCTGAAAATCCAGATTAGAGATGGGCACGACTAGGAAAAATTGTTTTTCGAGTTGTCGTTTTTCGGGACAGGTCCGTTTCAGGTCCTTTCCGTTTTTCGAAAAAATTCGCAAAAATTTGTCGTTTCGTTTTTCGTTTTTCGTTTGTCGTTTCTACCACGATTTCGCGCAATTTGACGTCCGACCAAGACTTGCGGGGGCGCGGGGGTGCGGGCACAGGGCGGGCAGCGGTGGCGGGGGTCCATGGGTGGGCGGCGGCAGCGGCAGGGGGGAGGGGCTTGCCGGCACGCAGGCAGGCGCGCGGGCGGGCGGGCGGCGGGTGGGCGCGGGTCCCGCAAATGAGCAGGCGATTAGGCGAAAAACAGTTTAAACTAGCCTGGGTGATGGACTTGCTGCTGCACAACAAGGCTAGTGCATGCATCCTATATAAGCAACAAAGTGGGGCAGAAAGAATGCATTTTTTTTTCTCTTGATCTGCACTCTGCAGTGCTGCTGTGCTGAATCTGCTGATGCTGAACCGGCCAGCCACCCTACTTGGTCTGGCTGATGTGCTTGTTTGTTGTTATACTTTTTTGTTGTTTGGTTTTGAATCCATCCCATCTCCCCTCCACCTCTCTCAGAGGCAGCAGGAGAAACAGACATTCCGTTCCTCCCCAAATCTGGATGAGGGGTCTACTCTACTCCTCTCAAATTGGCCCCCCATCTCCAAGGTCCTTCTGGCTTCAGTTCACACAGTCACACACACTTAAGGACAAGCAATTAAGCCAAAGCCAATGCAACCCTGCTGCTGGTCATCATTAGCAGTTAGAGCCTGATGGTTGGGTTAGGTGGTTAACTAGCTACCTACAGGAATAGTTTTGGTAGGGATGGGAATGGGATAGGGCTCTGGGTTGCTCTGACTTAAGTTGTTTTACAGCCCACAGCCCAGCCCACTAGGCTATACAAGGAGGACTATCTATGGTCGACGCGTCCATAAGGCCAGAGTAAGGGCGGCCACTCCGGCCAGGCCACAAGGCAGAGTATGAGACCACCACAGCACAGAGCCAGAGTACGGGGGGGGAGGCTCATTGCCAGCTCCAGTATAAAAAGGAAGGAGCTGAATGGCCTGACTGGAAGTAAAATGCCATTGCCCTTGGGTCACAGTGTCTTGCAGCCCAGAGTACAGAGTGGCGGAGGAGGCCAATCACCTTGAGTCTGGTCTGGCACCACACTGCCTGCGATGCGAACGTGAGCCCACAGTCAGCCAGCCCTTCTCAGTTAGCCACAGTGAATTGCGGCCCAGAGGGCAGAGTGGCGGCTTCCGGTTTTAATGGCCGACTGCTTAAGACGCTAGGGGAGTTCCTCCGTGGGATCCCCAGAGCGCACATGGGGTTTTAAGAGTTTCGCGAAGGCTCCGCGGACTCTATTAACCTCAGGGGGGTTGCCCTGAGGGGTTGGGTATCAGCTGCCGCCCCTTGCGACTCTCCTTTCACCCCGATCCGGAGGGGTTGGGGAGAAAGGATCGAGTTGCGGGCGCTTTTGCCATCGCTACCCCTGTGTTCACGAAGTCTCATTGTCTTAGCAGAAAGCCATTAGCCTCCAAGAACTATATAAAATCGTTTCTATCGGAGGGAGAATCAGCAGGCTGTTAAACGGCTAATTTGAAGATAAAGAGCATACCCGAAGAAACGTGAGTTGGTTTGTTTGTATCGGAATCTGTTCGGAGCGTGGTGGGAAGTAGCCGTAACTCTCCTTCGTGAATGCAAATTGGAATCGTGCGGTGGGGCGGAGGAGATACCCCTTCATTTGCGAAGTGAGTTTTAACTAGTATTATTTAAATTGAAGTGGAAGAAATATGGGACTTTGGGAAGCTTGATCGCGAAGTTTGTTGCTCAGAACTGGTGTTTTGAAGTCACCCCCCCTCTTTGTGAAAGGACGGAGTGAATAGTGAATAGAGAAGAACGTGGGGGGGAAGGGGGGCAGCTCAAAAGACTCTGGCTCAAAAGACTCTGGCGTTTGAAGTTACTCCCCCCCCCTTATTTGATTTTACACTTCCAAAGACTTTGGAGAATCGACAATTGAATTTCTCCCCCCCCTTCTTTTTGGAAGACTGAATACTTAATTTGTGTGGCGGACGAAAGGAGAAGAGCCTGCTTTGTTTTATTTTACATTTCCAAAGACTTTACCAGAGCCGGCTGGGAACTACCCCCCCTTCTGAGGGGGAGATATTCTATTTCATTACCTTCATTGCTTGCTTTAAGGCTTTGGGTTTTTTATTTTTGGAGTTGTTTTTTGAGAGCAGCTTTGGAGTTACTACTAACTGGAGTTACTGTTAATTTCTTCTTCCCAACTGGATTGGATTGGATCTCTGAAGAGGTTGAAGAAATGATATTTTTTTGAATAGGCAAGAACTTTGCTACATAAACCTTTTGTTATATGAGAGACCAGAACTTTTTTCTCCTATTTGAGAACTGTGTGGATTAGGCCGTGAAGAGGCTGAAGACTTTCTTTAATTTTTTTCCCCTCTAATTTTTAACTTTTAAGGGTTTCTGTGAGTCGCTCTTGGTGTATCTGGCTGCAGCAGAAACGAAACTAAGTTACTGTGTGTTTTCTTATTGTGCTCTCGGTGGCTTGAAGGTCACACTGTAGCCATAACAGTGCTGCAGCTGTGAACGGGACGGGGAATCTCATTTCTTAGGTTGGAGCGCCATCTGGTGGATTTTTAAAATTATCGCATTGGAAACTGGTTAGGAAATTCACTTTTTATGTTGGAGCGCCATCTGGTGGATTTGAAAAATTATTGCATCTAAAATTCAATTTGAATGCTGTTTGGGGTGGGAAAGTGTCTGAATATATAGAAAAATTGATAAAATTTGATAAATTATTAATTTGATATGTGAATAATTTAAAGTCAGAAAGGTTAAAATGAAGTTTGAATAGGTAAACTCAATATCATTGATGGTTAATAGGTGAATATTAATTAATGGAGTATTAACTGACTAATTTGATTGGTTGAAGTTTACTATGGTTCATTGAATGAATTAATTTTAACACGTGATTAAATTGTGTTCTATTGGAATAGAAGTTAATTAAAATTGTGATGGCAGGAGAGAAGGAGAAGAAGAAGATGACACCCCTAACACAGAGAAGAGATTCCAGACAAGAGGAGGGTAAAGAATGGGAAGGATTAATGATACACATAAGGAGAGAATTTGAAAAAAGTGAACAAAGTATGGATCAGAAGTTATCAGAACTAAAGGAAGATATGCAGAAACAAATCAAAGAGGCAGTTGGGGAACTGTCAGCTCAAGTGAAGGATTTAACGGTGAAAACAAAGAGTATAGAAGCTAAAGTGAAGAAAGTGCAGACAGAGGTAAAACAATGTAGAGAAGAAACAGAGAGGAATAGAACAGGAGTGTCAGAAGTAGAGACTACACAAAGGAAAATGGAGGAGGAGCTTGCTTTTCTTGAAATGAGGCAAAGGCAACAGAATCTTCGCTTTCGTTTGATTCCATGGGAGGAAGGAGAAGATATTAAGGCCAAAGTAATAACGGAACTGGCGAAATGGCTTGGGTGGCAAGAACAAGAAGTAGCTGATGCAATCTCCCAAGTGTTTAGGATTGCAGTTAGATCAAAGAAGTTGAGAGCGAAGAAGACACCAGGTGATGTTATTGTGTCAATGACATCTATGGCCGTGAGAGATAGAATCCTGAAACATAGTTATGACAACAGATTTGTGATTGAAGGACAGCAGATCCTGATATACAAGGAGATTCCTCTTTATTTCTTGAGAAGAAGAGGAATCTATAAACCTCTGGCAGAAATGCTGAGAAGAAATGGTTTGAGATTTCGTTGGGAGTTTCCAGAAGGTCTATCCTTCATCTACAAAATGAAAAGATTTAAAGTAACATCTGAGTCAGAGATAGGTAAATTTCTGAGAAAATATGGAGAAGAGCTCGGGTACAGGAAACCATCGAAAGAGGGTGATAGATTACCTGAGGAGAAGGAGGACCAAGGTTCAAGACGAGATGGAGGTGAAGAAGAAGAGGAAGAAGATGAGGAGTCAGAACTCTCTGATGAGGAAGAAGGCAAAGCTGACTTAGCTATGGCCAATATTTGAATAGAGATTGATAAAAATATATTTAATTTGAAATTTGCAATGGCGCTGAGAGTATTAACATGGAATGTTAATGGTCTGAACGAAAAGACCAAGAGAAATAGAATTACGCATTTATTGAAGAAAGAAAACTTAGACTTGATCTGTTTGCAAGAAACACATATTGCAATGAAACATATGAAGATTCTAAAAAACAAAGTTTTGGGACAAGAATTTGTATCGTCTGATAAACTGAAGAAAAGAGGAGTGGTGATATATGTAAAACATAAACTAGAACCTAAGTTGATTATGAAAGATGAAGAGGGAAGATTTCTGATGGTGCAAATTACTTGGCAATCTGAAAAATTTTTCATTGTAGGAATCTATGCGCCAAATGAAAGGAAATTAGAATTTTACAGAGAGTTAGAACAAAGATTGTTAGACTATATGGATGAAAAACTCTTTCTGATGGGAGACTGTAATGGAGTAACGATGCCGGATCTAGATAGATCTCAGAAAAAGAAAGGTTCAGAAGGGAAACTACCAAAATCTTTTTTTGATTTAGTTGAAAATTTTGGGTGGACCGATATTTGGAGATTGAGACATCCAATAGAGAAACAGTTTACCTTCTTCTCTGAACCAAACCAGAGTTGGGGAAGAATCGATTACATATTTGTTCCTAATGATATCTCACATAGAGTGACAAAAGTGGAAATTTTACCTAAAACGATCTCAGATCATAATGCAATCGTGATGGAAGTTAAAACAAAACTGCAAGGATTATACCGTTGGAGACTGAATGAAAGTTTATTGGATGAGACAGAGACTTTGCAGATAGCGAAAAAAACCTTTAGAGATTATTTGAAAAATAATTGGAGAAGAGAAACACCAACAAATTTTGTATGGGACGCTAGTAAAGCTGTTATGCGAGGCCTCTTTATCCAGAGAAATTCATACCAGAAGAAACAGAAAGAAAAGAAGCAGTATGAGATCTTAAAAGAAATGGTAGAGACAGAGAAGAAATTGGTGGAAAAGCCAAAGGAACAGAAATGGATCCAAAAACTAAAGATGCTCCAAACTCAGTTGTCAATGATTATCAACCAAGAAATTGAGTGGAAGGTAAAGATGATGAGACAAAGAAATTTTGAATCGGCAAACAAAGTAGGGAAACTGTTGGCCTGGCAGTTAAAATGGAAGCAAAAACAAAAGGTTGTGAACAAATTAGTAGTAGATAAGAAACTAGTGGAAGATCCAAGAGAAATTGTGAAGGTGTTTCGGAATTTTTACAGAGATTTATATATGAAGAAAAAAGAGGATCCGGAGCAGATTGACAGATATTTAAGAAAGAATGGATTGAAAAAAATCTCAACAAACCAATTGTCGATATTGAGTGAAAAAATTACCCCACATGAAGTACAAAGTGCAATAGAGAGGGCGAAAACTGGAAAATCACCGGGTCCAGATGGTTTGACTGCAAAATATTATAAAAAACTGTCAGAAGAAATGTTACCAATAATGGTGGATGTTATGAATGAAGTTTTAGAAAAACGAGTTATACCTAATACCTGGAAGGAGGCGTACATAACACTGATTCCAAAGGAGAACTCAGATGCGACAGATGTCAGAAATTACAGGCCCATTTCCCTTTTGAATGGAGACTATAAATTATTTGCCGATGTCTTGGCCAATAGATTAAAAAGGGTTTTAAATGAATTACTACACAAAGATCAAGCGGGGTTTCTCCCTGGCAGACAGATGAAAGATAATATGAGAAACATACTCAATATAATAGAATATCTAGAAGTCAGGAAGGAGAAACAAGCCGCCTTGATATTTATCGATGCTGAAAAAGCCTTTGACAATGTTTCTTGGCAATCTATGAAGAAGAATTTGGAACATATGGGAGTGGGAACAAAGTTTTGGAATGGTGTTAATGCAATATATAAGGAACAGAAAGCAAGTTTATTGATTAATAATGTGATAACAGAAAGTTTCCCGATCGGGAAAGGTACAAGACAAGGGTGCCCATTGTTCCCATTGTTATTTATTAGTGTACTGGAAGTACTGCTAGTTAAACTGAGAGACATGGTGACAATTAAAGGTATAAGTGTGGGGGATAAGGAATATAAATTAAAAGTGTTTGCTGATGATTTAGTTTTGACGTTAGTGAATCCAAAAGAAAGTATTACTGAGGTGATGAAGGTAATTGAAGAATTTGGTAATTTAGCCGGCTTCAAACTGAATAAGAATAAGACGAAGGTCTTGTTGAAAAATGTAACAAAGAAAGATTGTGAAGAATTTGAAAAACTGTCCGCCCTTTCAGTTGTGAAAAAAGTCAAATATTTGGGAATTAATTTATCTCTTACGAACTTAAATCTCTTTGAGGATAATTATAATATGGTATGGAACTCGATTAAGAGAGATTTGGAAACATGGAATAGATTGAATTTGTCGTTGATGGGAAGAATTTCGGTGATAAAGTTGAACGTGCTACCAAGGTTGTTATTTTTATTTCAAATGATCCCAATAATTAGAGGGATAGGCCACTTTAAGGAATGGCAGAAGATATTGTCTAAATTTGTCTGGCAAGGTAAAAGACCTAGAATAAGATTTAAATTATTAACAGATGCTAAGGAAAGGGGAGGATTTGCCATGCCAGACCTGAGATTGTATTATGAAGTGGCCTGCCTCGGGTGGATAAAGGATTGGATTACTTTAATTGATGAGGATCTATTGGATTTAGAAGGACATGATAATAGATTTGGTTGGCACGCTTATCTTTGATATGATAAAGTGAAAGTACATAAAAGTTTTATGAATCATGTAATTAGAAAGTCACTGCTTCAGGTCTGGGAATGGCTGAAACCTTTCTTAGAGAGACACACCCCGAGGTGGTTATCCCCGATCGAAGCATTGGCGATTAAGAGGAAAGATAAAGAAGGAGTGGGGATCACATATGGAGATGTGTTATTTTTCTCAGAAAAAGGTCCTAGACTGAAGTCTTATGATATGTTGAAAGAGAAGTTAACAGGCTGGTTTCAGTACCATCAGCTACATGACATTTTTCAGAAAGATAGAAGGGTGTCTGGGTTTGGAGAGAAGGAATCTAAGTTCCAAACCATAATTATGGGCCCAAAAAAGAAATTGTTGACCAGATTATATAATTTTTTGTTGGAGCTGAACCTAAAAGATGAACAAGTCAAAGAATGTATGGTAAAATGGGCTATGGATTTGGGTCATAATATTGAGTTAGAAGTGTGGGAAAGATTGTGGAAAAAGAACATGAAATTCACCGCATGTACTTTGATAAAAGAAAATCTGTTGAAAATGATGTATAGGAGGTATATTACTCCAACGAAATTAGCAAAGATGTATAGGATGAAAGATGATTATTGTTGGAAATGTAAAGAGAAACAAGGTGATTTTTATCATATGTGGTGGACCTGTGAGAAAGTGAAAGAGTATTGGGCACTGATATATGATGAACTCAAAAAGATGTTAAAATGCACATTCCCAAAACGACCTGAATTTTTTCTGTTAGGGTTGGTGGACAATGAAATTAAAGGAGCAGATAGGACTCTATTTTTATATGCAACAGCAGCGGCACGAATGCTCCTTGCACAGAATTGGAAGACAACGTATATACCATCTTTGGATGAATGGAGGGCGAAGATATTGGACTTTGCTGAGATGGCCAGACTGACGTGCAGACTGAGGGATCAAGATAACCAGAGGTTCCAAAAAGACTGGCAAAAATTTAAGAACTACATGGAGATTTATTGTAAGGAATTAAAGACTCTTACCGGATTAGGGTAGAACTCGAAGGATTACTACTTATTTTTCAAATCCCTTTTACAAGTATATTAAAGGGGTTTGTTAGAAAGGAAGGCTAGGAGATGAATAACGTTAAAACCACTGGAAGAACAGAGGGAAGCCAAACTCTAGTGATAGTTTGATTTTGTATCGCTAATGCTTTGAATCTGATCTTTTTTTGTATATTAAAATTTTCTAATAAAAATGTATTTAAAAAAAAACAGAGGGCAGAGTGGCAGACAGAGACCCAAAGGGCTGAGTCTGAGTGGCACAAAGACTAGTGGCCAAAGCCTAAAGTCTACTCCTTTTGCAAGGGAACCCCTTTGTTTCTAGGGTCACACAGTACTCCGCAAGGGAAACCCTTTGTTTCAACGGCAGCAGTGCATAAAGTGCCTCCAAACTCAGTCCTTTTCCAAGGGAAACACTTCATTGGGTGGGTGGTCACACAAAGACTGTCAGCCAGCCCTTCTCAGTGAGCCACAGCACAGTGTCTTGCAGCCCAGAGGACAGAGCTGCAGAGGCCACATAGCCTGAGTCTAAGGCTGCCAAAAGAACAGGAAGGGAGGACTGGGAGAGTTCTGTCTGACTCTTCCTTCCCATGTGCTTACTGGCAAACTGCCAATAGGCTATGGCAATGCCCTTCTTAATGAGTCACACAGACTCACAAAGACAGTATCCACCAGGAACCAACCTGCTGGAACTTTCCGGTGAACTGTTCTAATGGAGTGCTGGCACACACACGTTTCTTTCCTTCTTAGTGAGCCACAGTCATGTATTGCAGCCCTGAGGAAATAGTGGCAGACCCACAGGCCTGAGTCTGAGCCTAGGCCACAGGGCTTGAGTAGGGGAGGATCATTGCCAGCCACTCAGGAAGCTCCAGTTGCCCAGCGTGGCTGAATGGCCTGAGGACGCCATGAAAATGCCCTTCTTTGTGAGCCACAGTGGTTTGCAGCCAATGGAACTCAGTCAGTAGCCCTTCCTCGACAGACTCACAGTCAGTGACTCTTAGTATCCATCCACCAACAAGGACCAAGGCTGGACCCTTTCGACAATCTTCCGTACGCATACGGATACGATTACACAGGTATGCTTCCCCTCTTCGTGAGCCACAGTTGGCAGCCCAGTGGAAAAGCTCAGGCCACATGGTGTATGACTCTGAGGCCTGAGTGCAGTCTGAAAAAAGGACTGCAAGCCATAGGGTCTTCCTCCACAGCTGTGTGCTGCTTTCCCGGTAAACTCCTAGCAGGCCAGCACAGCCATGTTCCCTTCTCAGTGAGTGACATAGCTTTGCAGCCCACGGAAGACAGTAGGCCTGAAAACCACAGAGAACCACTAGCATGCCCTTCGTACTAGTGAATCACAGTTCCTACAACTCTAAGAGCCAAGCCTGAAACTATCAGGCAAACTCTACTATTTGAAATTGTAAATGGTGACAGAGTGCCACCAGCATGGCAGTAACTTGTACTACTTAGTGAGCCACAGTGAATGGCAGCCCACTGAAGACTAAGTAGCGGTCCAGAGGCTGACAACACTCCCATACAGCGGCACTACTTCCTGCAGAGGCCTGTCACTGTCCCAAGCAGAGTAGAGTCCAAGGGTGCTTTCGCATGAGGTGTCTGCGCAAGCCACTTGAGGAGAGCAAGGCAGAGTTTTGCCTAATCACGGGCCCACGTCTCTTTTCTAGCACACAAGTACAATGTCCTTCTCAGTGGGTCACAGTGTTTGGCAGCCCAGAGGACAGAGTGGCGGAGGCCAATCACCTTGAGTCTGGTCTGGCACCACACTGCCTGCGAACGTGAGCCCACAGTCAGCCAGCCCTTCTTAGTGAGCCACAGTGTCTTGCAGCCCAGAGGACAGAGTAGGGGAGCCCAAAAGGGCTGAGTCTTCGTGAGCCACAGTGGTTTGCAGCAAATGGAACCCAGTCGCCATTCCTCGACAGACTCAGTCTGGCAGCCCAGCTCCGGAACACAAAGTGGCTGAATGGCCTGAGTACACATGCCAGTAAATTGTCCTTCTTAGTGAGCCACAGTGGTTTGCAGCAAATGGAACACAGTAGCCCTTCCTCGACAGACTCACAGTCAGTGACTCCGAGTATCCATCCACCAACAAGGACCAGGCTGCACCTTTCCGACAATCTGTGACGTACACATACGCAGGTAGTTGGTAGCCCAGTGGAAAAGCAGAGTCCACATGGTGTCTGACTCTGAGGCCTGAGTCCAGTCTGAAAAAAGGACTGCAAGCCATAGGGTCTTCCTCCACAGCTATGTGCTGGTTTCCTGGTAAACTCCCAGCCCAGCCATGTTCCCTTCTCAGTGAGTGACATAGCTTTGCAGCCCAGCCCACAGAACACAGTAGGCCTGAGAACCACAGGCTCACTGTCTGTGTGAGTCAGAGTATCCACACAGAACCAGACCTGGAGGCTTCCTTGCTCCCTCCCTTCACAGAGAGACACCGTGCATTGCAGCCCAGCCCAGTGGCATGCCCTTCGTGGTGAATCACAGGTTCCACAACTCCAACAGCCAAGCCTGGAACTTTTCGAAAAACTGTTGTATTTGTAAATGGTGACAGAGGGCCACCAGCATGACAGTAAGTTGTCCTTCTTAGTGAGCCACAGTGTATGGCAGCCCAGTGAAGACTAAGTAGTGGTCCGGAGGCTGACAACACTCCCACACAGCGGCACTACTTCCTGCAGAGGACTGTCACTGTCCCAGGCAGAGTCCAAGGGTGCTTTCGCATGAGGTGGCTGCGCAAGCCACTTGAGGAGAGCAAGGCAGAGTTTTGCCTAATCAATTATGGGCCCACTGCTGTTTTCCAGCACACAAGCAAAAAGCCCTTCTCAGTGAGTCACAGTGTGCAGCCCAGAGTGAAGGGTAGCGGAGGCCAGAAGGCCAGACTACAGGGGGTTGAAGGAGAAGCTGCTAGTTAGGAATCTCCCCTCAAGGGATTTCCCAACCTGGATTGTGTGAACCCCCGCCCCCCATGTTGGATGACAGAGTCCCCGAGTTATAAACAAAATAGTTGATGACTGCACCTGTTACAGTTGGTCTCATCAAGTGATTTTCCGCCTAGAGGCGGGGGCAGCCGGGGTTGCTGCATGGGCAAGTGGAAGGGAGTGGCGACAGGGCTGAACGAAGCACTAACTGAACCATGCTGTTAGGGTGAAGGAGAAGCAGCTGGAAGGCCTCCTCTAAGCCGGGAGTGCCTGAAGCCTGACAGGCAGGCAGGGAGAAGACACAGAGCTTGATTGAGTCTGAGTCTTTGACCACACAGGCTTCCAAAAGGACAGCAAGCCAAGCTTTCTGACTTTCTTTCCCAGCTGTGTGCTGGTAGACTTGCTCCTAACTGCCGGCATTCCATCTACTACCATGCCCTTCATAGTGAATCACAGCAGTTCCACAACTCCAAGAGCCAAGCCTGGAACTTCCTGCTAAAAGGCTCTTCTATTTCTAAGAAACAAATGATTATTGTGCAGAACTGTGGTACGCGCAAGTACATTCCACTCCAGCCCTTCTTAGTGAGCCACAGTGTTCTGCAGCCCAGAGGACAGAGTAGCGGAGGCCTAAACATCCCCCCTAACCCTAACCCTAAGCCCACCACCAGATGTTCCTGATGAGTGTTCCCATAACTCAATCATCATCATCAATCACAACCTAGAATTGCAGCCAGTAAGTTTTCTTGTCCGGCAGCCTTTGTTCTGGGGTTAGGGCAGAAATGATTATAAAATGTTTAAGCAGTGAGTGCCTAGCTTGAACATCAGGTACAGGTACTGTGTTCAGGTTAGTTGTCAAGCCAGATTAAATCACCTTTTCTGCCTGTTATTTGCAGGAAAAGCCATCATTACAAGTAACATAGTTAATGAGGTTAAAAAGGCAGAGTAAGATCCATTAGCTTTAGCCAAGCCCAACAGTGTGCTACAGTACTAGTACTGTAAGTTTTCATCCCTTCTTAGTGAGCCACAGTGGTTTGCAGCCCAAAGGAAAGAGTTGCAAAGAGACCTAAAGGCCTCTGAGTCCACAGGGCCCGAGCAGGGGAGGATCATTGTGAGCTCCAGTACCCCAAGGAGCGGAATGGCCTGAGAACACCAGTAAACTGTCCTTCTAAGTGAGTCACAGTGATTCCTTCTGGCTCGGGAGGCAGAGTTTCTCTCGCCAAACCAGGAGACCAATTTTTGGCAACCAAGGAGACAGAGTGAAAGCAGGAGAACTGGGCTATTTCGTTAAGGCTGTAAGGAGGAGAGATAGCCCCCTGCTACTCAGTCTTTGAGGTAGGTTGTTGTAAAGTGCTTCCTGACCACTTTGTAAGCAGATTGGCCCCCAAACCCCAGGGAAGGGAGGGAAGCGACAAGGAAGGCAGGTTTTTGGGTCTCAATCAGACCAGACATGGACAACGGAGAAAAATTGGGCCAATACAGACAGACCTTTTCCAATGACACTTTGAGTGGTCTTGGCCGGTTTGGAGACAGGCAAGGGCTAGAAAAATTGGGCCAATACAGACA
>JAHTLZ010000274.1:12181480-12200084 GCA_023846285.1 Phrynocephalus versicolor | reverse complement strand
TAATTGTGTATGTAGACTGCCAAGTAAATGAGTGAGATTGACTCACAACAGCACAACAACCAAGCTAGTAAAAGGGGTGTGCCAAATCTGCTGGCACACAACTTTCACAATGCACAGGGCAAGTAACTAAGTGAGTTCTTCTAGATGTAATTGTAAAAACATATTCTATAGAGGTGGGTGCCCTTCAACAAATATGTTTGTTTGAGTGCCTGACTGCAAATAAAATGAGGTGTTGGACAAGTGAAAGAGTAAGTATAAGTAAGCAAAATGTAATTGTAAAATTTTCTATAGAGGAGGGTGCCCTTCCCTTGTTGCCAAATGCCAACAAATGTGTTTGAGAGAACTTTGAGTGCACTGGTTGGCGAGGGGAACTGTGCCTACTCAGTCTGTACTCTGTATAATATATTTTTAAAATAATTTAATCCACAGCCTCCAACCTCCCCTTCTAAGCACTAGTACTGGACCTTGGCTGTTGCTTGCCACTTGCTAATAAACTTTAGAAAATAGAAAATAAATGGTAGTATAAAAGTATAAACTGCTACTAGGGTAGGGTTGCTTGATTCCCTTCCCAAACCCCAATCACCACAGCAGCAGAGCTGTAGGCGCAGGGTAAAAGGACCTTGGCCAAGTAAATGAACTTGGTTGGAAATTGGGATAGAAAAGAAATGGTAGTATAAAATAATATATATTTTCAAAATAAATCCGCAGCACCTCCCCTCCCCTCCCGCTCCCACTCAAACCTTCCCTCCCCCTTGAAGCAAATATAAGCAAATAAAAAAAAGGAAATCTTCCTCCAAACTGCAGGAGAACACAAAAAAGAATAAACTCTGTGTTGCTATTCCCCACAGGGAATGAAAGAAATTATTATTTTTTCCTAAAAATTGAATTCAATTCCCTCCCTGCCTAACGAGACCGCGACCGCGAAATCGAAATCGAAACTAGACTGAGCGCAGCAATCCAGCCCTGACCACCCTCCACCAAGATCCAAGCCCAGACTGCGACGGACGGGACTGCCTTGCCTTTTTATGCCCTCTTGCACATCCAGAAGTGTCAGTCAAAACCTGGCCATGCGATTGGTGGAATGGCTCCAAAAATTTGCATGATCCCATCCCATGGCCAGCCCATCATTGCGCAGGTGTAAAAAAATAAATTAAGAAAAAAATAAAATAAAATCAACGGAGACGTATTTTGGCAAGACAAACCCACTGCTGCTACTGTAAAAATTCAAGCATTTAAAATAGGTAATTTTCGCATGTTTCTGTGGTGCTTTGGTGGGTTTTTGGACCACGATTTCAAAAAAAATATTGCGGTCGCCATTTTGGATCCCCCCCGCCCGCACACCGCATGGCAAAGGCAGACGAGACGATGCCCCCCGCCTGGTACCAGCAGTGCAGCAGTAGCACGTAGTAGCCAAGGAGAGGGGGGGACCCCCCCCCAAATAAAACACCCTTCTGGCCTGGTAGGTGCCCTCAGACAGTTTTCGCCTGCTTTTTTGGCCGGGAATCGGTTTTTTTTTTAACTTTTAAAAACTTTTTTTCTGTGCCGCTTGGCATCGTGCGATCGCCGCGATGCCAGGAACGACAACGACAAATCAGACCCAATTATTTTTTAGTCGGTTCGAGTTCGAGTTCTGGCGGAGTAATTGTCGTTTCCTTTTCCGTTGCGTAACAGAAACGAGTAACGGAAACGGAAACGGGAATTCCGCTAAGTCGTGCCCATCTCTAATCCAGATAGACAATATTCACCCATTCACCCAAATCCACATGCCTGTTGACCCTTTCAAAGAATTCTAAAAGGTTTGTCAGGCAATACTTACCCTTATAGAAGCCATGCTTATTTTCTCTCAGCAAGGTTTGTTCTTCTATGTGTTTTAAGATTTTTCTCTTAGACCAGGCTTTCCTCCATCTTCCCTGGGATAGACGTAAGGCTAACCAGCCTATAGTTTCCCTGGTCCCCCCTCCTTCCTTTTTTAAAAATTGGTGTGACATCCGCTATCTTCCAGTCCTCTGAAACTGTGGCTGTTTTAAGAGACAAAACGCATATTACCGTTAAGAGGTCTGCAATTTCATTTCTCAGTTCCCTAATAACCCTTGGGTGGATGCCATCTGGGCCCGGTGACTTGTTAATCTTCAATTTATTAATTAGTCCTAAAACATCCTCTCTTTTAACCTGTATTTGATTTAATTTTTAGTCAAGAGGGGCCGTTTGGACAGCCGAATCTGCCCAAGGTCTTTGTCGTGAAGACAGATGCAAAGAACCCATTTAATTTCTCTGCAATTTCCAAGTCCTCCTTTACCTCCCCTTTTCCTCCCTCACCATCCAGAGGGCCAACTGATTCTCTGGCAGGTTTTATACTTCTAACATATTTAAAGAAGCTTTTTTTATTTCCCTTTATATTGCTAGCCATGAGTTCCTCAAAGTATTTCTTTGCATCTCTTATCATCTTCTTACATTTCTTTTGCCAGAGTTTGTGTTCCTTTTTATTTTCATCATTTGGGGAGGATTTCCATTTATGGAAATTCCTGTCCTTGCACTTTAGAACCTCTCTAACTGCACTCGTTGACCATGCCAGTGCCCTCTTTGCTTTGATGAGCTCTTATTTCTTTGAGGTATGCACTTCTGCTGGGCCTCTACAACCATTGTTTTAAACAGGCTCCATGCACTCTGAAGAGATTGGATTCTTTTACCCTTCCATTTCAATGTTTTTCTAACTAGTTTCCTCATCTGTGTCATTTCTACAGGATTGCTTTTCTGCTGCTGCTGCTGCTGCTGCTGATGTTGTTATTGTTGATAATGGATATGTGCTAGCACACCCACCTGAGACATCTTGGTCTAAAGGAACTGTGTGTGTTGACACCAAAGGTGGTGGTGATGATAAGTCTTCTCAATCTGCAATGTCTGTTCGAGTTAATAATGATTATAGTTCTTATCAGTCTGCAATGTCTGTTCCTATTACAAATTATGATGGTACTGTACAGTATTTTAAGCCTGATATGCAATTTAAAGAACAACAATTGTCTTACCCAACTCTACAAAAGGCCAGGGATCAAGGAGACAAAGATCTTTCTTTGGGCCCTGGGTGCCAAACTAGGTTTTGTTGGGCTGGGCCTGGACAAGAACTGTTGGTGTACAGAGAAAAATCCCTTTGATGGAAATCCAAATGTGGCACCTCAGTACCAACTGGTGGTTCCTCCATGTTATAGGGAGGAAGTTTTGAAATTGGCACATCAGGTCACACTGGTTACAGAAAAACTCTTGCCAGAACCAGCAATCATTTGTATTGGCCTAATTTAACAAAAAGTGTCAAACACTTTTGCTTCAGTTGTGAACATTGTCAGAATGTTGGCTACCCCACAGATACCACTAAGGCTAAGATGCAAGACGTTCCAATCATAAGCACACCCTTCAGCTCTCTTCAAATGGACTGTCTTGGCCCATTTACTACAAGCAGTACTAGGGAAAATATATTGTTTGTTTCACCTACCCATTCTCTAAATAGGTTGAAGCGGTGGCCACATCATCTATCAGTGCAAGACAAATTGCTAGAGCCTTATTGGAAATAAGTTCTAGAACCAGAATGGCCAATGTTTTAATATCAGATAGATCAAGATGTTTTACAAATGTGTTAATGGCAAAGTTATGTGAATTAACGGGCATCCAGCAACGGTTCAGCGTCTCTTATCACCCACAATTTCATGTGGGGGTAGAGAGAGCACAACAAACTCTGTTCAAAATGTTGCAAACCTATGTTCTGGAATTTGGGAGATCCTGGTCAGAGGCCTTGCCTTATATTCTGTATGCCTACAGAACAGCACCACACGACAGCCTTGGAGGATTCAGTCCAGCAGAAATCATCTATGGGAGGTCTCTGTGTGGGCCACTTGAACTTCTTAAGTCCCAATGGGAGGGGGCAGTACAAGAAATTTCTGTCCCTGTTGCTCAATATGTTTATGAGCTGCAACACAAACTTAAAGCTATTAGGGACTTGGCCACAGAGCACCTGCAAAAAGCTCAGCAAACACAGAAGTACTATCATGACTTTAAGTCACGCCATAGAGAATTCAAAGTGGGAGACTCTGTGTTAGTTTTGGATCCAATCAAGCACAATAAATTACAAGTTCATTGGCTTGGGCCTGGAGTGGTTGAACAAATATTGGGAACTGTCTATTATGTTGTGAGAATGTCAACTCATGAAAAGAAACCACATGTTTACCATGTTAACAGTTTAAAGCCTTTTGTGTACAGGCAAGCTCAAGTTTTAGCATGCAAAGCTGCATCTTCTGGAACACTGGAGGATGGTATGGATTTACTGGAGGAATTTAAGGAAGCTGGTGATTTAAATGAGATTTGTTTTGAGTATGGTATATCTGATTATGAACAACAAGCTCTTTTAAGTGTACTTGAGAAACAGGAACATTTTTTTACACCTAAACCAGGTTGTACTACTCTTGTTGAACACAAAATTGATACAGGTGATGCACCTCCTATTCGTTCAGCACCCTACAGGGTAATAGGGGAACATGCTAAGCAAATTGAGGATGAACTTCAAGAAATGCTGGACCTTGGAGTTATTCAACTTAGTAAGTCTTTATGGGCAAGCCCTGTTGTTATTGTCCCTAAGAAAACTCCTGATGATCAAATTCAGCCAAAAGTTCATTTTTGTGTGGATTATGGTAAATTAAACCAGTTAACAGCCTTAGATCCTTATCCTATGCCTAGGGCAGAGGATCTAATCAAGAAAATCTCTAGCCATCATTATCTCAGTACACTGGATCTCTGCAGTGGATACTGGCAGATCCCCTTAGACCCCAAAACACGTGAAAAAAGTGATTTTGTAACTCATAAAGGTGTCTATGAGTTCCTCAGGCTTCCTTTTGGTCTCAGAACTGCTCCAAGCACATTTCAAAGACTCGTGGACATTGTATTGCAAGGTTTACCACTTGCTCATGCTTATTTGGATGACATCATTATTTTTTCAGACTCCCTGGATGAACATCTGTCTCACTTGGACACAGTATTCCAAAGACTAAGTAATGCAGGTCTTACTGTCAAAACTTCAGAATGTCAATGGATGAAGGGAAAGGTAGTTTACCTTGGTCATATGGTTGGGAGCAGTTTCATTGAACCCCTGCAAGGTAAAATTGAGAGTGTTAAAAACTGGCCAATTCCTGAAAACAAAAAAACAAGTTCAATCATTTTTGGGACTGGTAGGGTACTACAGGAAGTTTATTCCACATTTTAGCCAAGTTGCAACAACATTGACTGAATTGACAAGGAAGAGAATGCCTATCAAAGTCAAATGGACTCCTGAGTGTCACATGGCTTTTGATGCCCTTAAGTCCAGACTGATGGAGCCACCTATTCTGATTGCACCTAACTTTCAAAAGCCTTTTGTTTTACAGATGGATGCTTCTGAATTTTGTATTGGAGCTGTATTGCTACAAGAACATGATGATGGAATGCTACATCCTGTTTCATTTTTCAGCAAAAAATTACTGCAACGTGAAAGGTCTTACTCTGTACCAGAGAAAGAGTGCCTTGCAATTGTTTGGGCTTTTAACAAATTGAGACCTTACTTATGGGGTCACAGTTTTGTTTTGCAGATGGATCATCAAGCACTTAAGTGGCTTTCCCACCTGAAAGCTACCAACCAACATCTTCTAAGATGGAGTTTGGTTTTACAAGACTTCAACTTTGAGATAGAACACATTCCTGGAAGATTTAACCAGATAGCTGACAGCCTTTTGAGAATGTACTTTGGTGTGGAGCCTACAACCTGAAGAATTGATGGAAGATATGCTGGAGTGAAGACATGAAGTTTGGAGTCTGCTGCATATATTTTAGTCTATGTTACAGTATTTTACTAACATTGTCTTTCTTTTCTCTTTCAATTGTAGAAGAAGCATTAATTTTCCAAATCAACCAAAAATCCTTCATATTATTGCTGCTATTTTTAGTATTTCTACCTCTAAGCTTATGCTTTATTGCACTTTTCCAACAATTACCTCTATATAGTGTATTTACTCGTTTTAACAGCTATTGTAGTTTGCTTGTTCACTAAAAATGCCAAATTGTAGATTTAGAATTTTTAGTCTCCGAAGGGAGAGCATGTCAAGGAATTAGTAAAATGGCTGAAGTTAGGTCAAGAAAGCAAGAAAGGATTTGTGTGAGAAGGGTCTGTGTAGTTGTTTTTCCCTTGTTCCATCCTAAGCTCACAGGTGCTGTGTTATCGCCTGGGAAAGTGTACAGCGAGCAAAGAGGAGTCATAACATCACATTCCTTAAAGCACACTACATGGGAACTGGAGGCGTGGAGGAAGAATAATGAATATGCTAAACAATGCCCTGTGATTGGATAACTACCAGAATGACTGTGAATAATGGGAGGGGATAGCAATAATGAGATGATGCTTTTAAGTTAGAGAATAGAGCTGTGTTTAGGTTTTAGGATTCTGATGATGAGTCTTAATATGCTTCCTATGACATAGATTTAAAGCTTTTATTCACAATGGGTTTTGCAGTCCAGAATGCTAGTGTAACTTAGAATAATTTAAATAGATTTCTTATTTTCATGGATTGCAAATCCCATGACCATGCTACTGATTTAATGTTATATCTTTTGTGCTTTGCATTGATCTTTTTACTGAAACTTTAAAATAACTTTTTATTTTTATTTTTCTAATTTTTAATAAAAATAATAATATTCTACCAAAGCCTGGTTTTTGCCCAAAAGTGAGTGTGGCTAAAGCTCAGTGTCTTAGCCAGAGAAGTAATTTTGGAACTTAGGACATTTTTCTTGTATGTCCTACCTTGAAGGGTTGGTATATATTGCAAAGTACACAACCAGTGTTGATGCTATGGAGTCTAGCTGCCTGAGAGGCCTTGGAACACCTCCACAGACACTCTCCTACGTGAAATGGTAAAGAGTGGTGGGTTTTAGAGGTGAAATTGGCTCTCAGGAGCTGGATCCATCAAGTGGGGTGATTTTAGGAGTCGCCTTGACCCTTGTCACTCCTTGACAGACAGCATTTCAGGCCTTGAGTGGTGACTGGATGCTGAACTATGGGAGTATTGGGAGACGCTAGACTTGGACTTGTGAGAGGTGATTTGGGAGTCAGTGGAAGTTTGCTGTGAGATGCTGAAATATTCCTTTTGGGATGGAGTACGTGCACTTGACGATGCGGGGGAGGTTGGTCTTGAGTGCTTGTGACTCACCCTGGTGGTGGTTTTCCTCAAGGCTGCCAGGATCTGGGTCTTGTAACCTTGAATGAGCCTCATCCTGTCATACCTTCATTCTTGGAGAGCTGCCATCCTGGTTATTTCAGCTGAATCTTGCAGTTGCCATTGCATGTAGATGAGTTGTCACTCATAACTACCCCATTTGGCTGATAACTCAACTATCTTGCTGTATAAGGAGTGGTGGTATTTGTGAGAATTCCCATCTGGTGGTGAAACGCAAAGCCGCTCTATTTTTTCCCAAGCTTTACTGTGGAGTTGATAGCAGTGTTCCTAATCTGCCTGGAGACTTGCCTGCATGATCTCGGTGGGCTTAGGATGCTGTGCCATGTCATGGGCCCTCTTTTGTGGCCCTAGAAGCTTGTACAAGGTTTGGACATCAGAGGTTGCACTAGTGAGATCACCAAGAAAATCCGAATTAGCCTTAGAGATGGTCCACACCCTTGGGTTGGCAATGAGGTACCCATCTGAGCTGAAGAGGGTATCTGAGGGTGCTGCAGAGATGGACTGCATCCCTGGATTGGCTGTTCCTGACTGCATTTGGATGGTAAAGGATTCCCAGTAGAGATGGGCATGACTTAGCGGTATTTCCGTTTCCGTTTCCGTTACTCGGTTCCGTTACTCTACGGAAACGGTAACGGGAATTACTCCGCCAGACTTCGAGCTCGAACCGACGAACGAACAATTTGGTCTCATTTGTCGTGCTTGTTACTTGCATCGCGCGATCGCGCGCGATGCCAAGCGGCACGGAAAAAAAGTTTTTAAAAGTTAAAAAACCCGGTTCCCGGCCAAAAAGCAGGCGGAAATATGCCTGCCGTGCCTCAGGGCACCTACCAGAGGGGTGGTTTCTGGAGGTCCCCGGCCTCCCCCCCCTCCCTCCTGGGCTGCTCTGGTGGGACTCGCCGCAGGCTCTCAGCAGCAACAAGCCGCACGGCACGAGTCTCGCCGCCGGCTCAAGCGGCACGGACGGCACAGGAAAAAACTTTTAAACTCTCCCCCCACCCATTTCCGCACGGCACGAGTCTCGCCGCCGGCTCAAGCAGCACGGATGGCACAGGAAAAAAACTTTTAAACTCTCCCCCCACCCATTCCCGGGCCAAAAAGCAGGCGGAAAATGCCTGCCGTGCCTCAGGGCACCTACCGGAGGGGGGGGTTCTGGTCTGGAGGGGGGGTCCCGGCCTCCCCCCCCTCCGTCCTGGGATGCTCTGGTCTGGTGGGACTCACCGCAGGCTCGCCCGCCGCAAAAAGCCCAGTCTCGCCGCCGGCCGCCAAAGCGCAAGCAAGCGGCACGGACGGCACAGGAAAAAACTTTTTTAAACTCTCCCGGGTCTCCCCCCCACCCATTCCCGGGCCAAAAAGCAGGCAGAAAAATGCCTGCTTGACTAAGGGCGCAGGGCACCTACCGGAGGGATTGTTTTTGGAGGGGTGGTCCCACCTCCCCCCCATCCTGGGCAGCCGGACTCGAGTTGCCATGCCATGCGGTGCGGGTGGGGGATCCAAAATGGGGCGGCGAACGCAATATTGTTTTTGAAATCGTGGTCCAAAAACACACAAGCACAACAGAAACACGCGGAAATTTATAAACTGCCAGATTTTTCACAGTAGCAGTGGGTTTTTTCTTGCAACAAAATGTCTCTCCTCTCCTCCTCTGTCCTCCATTGATTTGATTTGATTTGATTTTTTTTACACCTGCGCAGTGCGCAATGATGGGCTGGCCCAGTGGCCTGGCCAGCCATATGGGAGGGGACGACCATGCAAATTTTTGGAGCCAGCCCACCAATCGCATGGCCACTTGGCCACTGAGACTTCTGGGATGTGCCAAAAAGCCCCCTAAAACCTGCCCTAGCCCCCTAACCCCCTAACCCTAATCCTTGACTCCTTACCCATACATCACAGACTGTCTTCTTAGTGGGTCAGAGAGGCACCCAGAGGTGCAACCCAATAGCCCACCGTAACCTTACCCGTCATTAGCCTAACCCTAGCCCTTGCACTAAGCCACCTTAGCCCATAGCCAGATCTACTTGCATTGCACTACACACGCAAGTACGATTCCCTTCTTTGTGGGACATGGCAGGTGCGACACGCTCGTACCAGGGGATCAGGTACTTGAGCAGGTCTCACTGTCTGCAAATGGTATGCATATCCATATGGTTATGCATGCCATTTTGCAGCAGCAGCAGGTGAGGAGGGGAGACCCCCATGTTGAGGGGTCTCTTGGAGCCTGCTGCTGCTGTCCCTTCCTAGTGGGTGAGGATAGGAGGCACCCACGGGTGCCTCCAGGAGCCCACTTTCCCTTTATAGTGGGCCAGAGGAGGCACCCACCCCACAGAGGTGCCTCCAGGAGCCCGCTACCCCCCCAAAAAAAACCAGTATAACGATAACGAAAAAATGAAAAAACGAACCGACTAATTTTTGCGAAGTTTCGCGAAAAACAGAAACGAGCCGAAACGGGCTGCCTCCGACACACGACAACTCGAAAACGTCATTTTCCCGAGTCGTGCCCATCTCTAATTCCCAGTTGCTTTAGGGAAATCCGGTTCACTGGATTGCATTATGGTATCCTAGCTTGCTTGTCTAAGCCAGTCTTGGAGCCTTTGACTACTCGGCTGTGCTAGATTGTGACTTTTCAGCCTACAGAGGGTGCTGTAACTGCAGGCACTCCAGCTTGGTTAGGTGTCAGTCCTTTCCAAGTTTCACCGCTAAATGGTGAGTCATACCAGATATATAAGCTAGATTTTTATTCTTACCATTTGCATGTCTCCAATAGGTTGAGAAATATTGTCTTACTGTGGTGAATTTGTGGGGGGGGGGGTTCTAAGATGCTTCTGTAGTGTATTCAACTGCTGCTGCAAGGCTGGCTGATTTTCCCTGCCTTAATAATTGCATATGGGTCAACTGAAGCTGGAATCAAGGAACTAGTAGATGGTTCCACAAAGTTTAAGTAGATAACTGTACTCTTTGAATAAGAAACATTTCACAATCTCTTTCCTGAGGTTGGAATTAAACTATCATTAATGTTATTCCCTGAATCCTGCTCCTCATGTTGTTCTGGTATTTGAAAGCAATAGTTTTGATTTTCAATGCCATTTATATTTTCTGTACAGGATTTTCTTTTCCTTAGTTGCATTTTTTTTCCTGGTGAGTTATAGCCATCAACTTCTCTGTTTATATTTCTTTTGAAAGATAATGTATTTCTAGAGTCTGGCATAAAGTTTTGAATACTAACATTGGAGCATGACAGCAGTAAAGGAGTGATGGTGATTCTGTTATTTTGAGTAGCATTTCCATCAGCAGAAGCACATGAAGAGTATAATAGTGCCTCAGATGCCTTTTTAACAGCATCTGCTGCTTACTCAATAGAAGTGCAAACCTTTTCCATTGCTGCAAATTGCCTGTCTAGCTTTCCAATCTGTTCATTTTATGTTTTTGTATACAACTGGGTTTTTTTTCTCACTCTCAATTCTTGCCCACTGCATGTATTTTGATAATGTGTTGCACCAGAAATTGTTCTTTGTTTTCTTCTTCCCATTAATGCCAGCCTTCTTGCCAGGTCAAGTGCATGTTGGCATTCCTTTTGGCAGAAAGGGGATAGGAAAATAAAGTTTATTGTTTTAATGTAGAAGTAATATAATAAACAAAAGGAACACTGCATTTCTTTACAATTGCTGTATAGCATTAGTTAGTGCTAATATTAGAAAATACAGTAACCCCCCATCTATCCTGGGTGTTAGGGACACACTCGACCCACAATCATTGAAAATCCATGATATGTGGATGCCGGTTGGGTTGGGCCTGGGGGGATGGCACATGATGTTTAAACATTGCGTACCACTTCTCCCAACCTCCTGGGGTGTGGGGAAGGGGTGCGCGATATTTAAAATGCCTTTAAGCAATGGAGCCAAGCACTTGGCTCTGTTGCTTAAAAGCATCTTAAACATTGTGTGCCAGTACTCCTGACACTCCCCTCCGGAGTGCAGGGGAGTGGCATGCAATGTTTAAAATGCCTTTAAGCAATGGAGTCAAGTGCTTGGCTCTGTTGATTAAAGGCATTTTAAACATCGTGCGGCACCTCTCCCAACCCCTCAGGGCACGGGAAGCGGTGCGTGATGCCAGGGCTCCAGCTGATTTGTGCTGGGGTGGGGGAGAAAAACCTTTATTTCCCCAGTGCCGATCAGCTGGATACTGGTGCTTGGGGAAGGGGGAAACTGCTTTAAAAGCCCGGCTTTTAAAACCTTTTTTTCCTTTTCCCCACTTCCCAAGCTCCAGTTCATTGGCACTGGGGTGGGGGAGAAAAACCTTTTTGTTTCCACATGCGATATAGCAGAACCATGGTATATGAATCACAAAAAGGCGGGGGACTACTGTACCTCTAGTTCTTGAAGAACTGCCATTTTCATTTTGTGTACTTTCTGAGTTACTTCCGATATAATTTCATCTACAGATTCTGAGAAGGCACATATAGATCAGAAATAAAACTACATTGAAAATGTTATTTCAGTCAAATATGAATTCCATTTAAAGTACCTATTTCATCATTAATGTCTCCTGATTCATAGAGACGAACTCTCCAGTGAAATCCAGAAGGTTTTGAGATTCACATCCAACATCTGTTGTTGGTTCTGCAACAGAGAAATTGAATATTCTTGAATTAATTGTCACTTGTACCCGTGTAGTAGTATTTGGCTGAATAAGTTCATTGATGTAATTAATGTATTTCCTCTACTCATCTCTGTTCTTTAATGGTCAACTTATTTTATAACTAAATCAACTAATAATTGAATCACATCTAGTACAATACAATGAAAGATATGGAGGAATCCCCTTTTTGTAGTATTCATCCCCCTTAAAGGAAGGGACAACAGCATGTAATATGGACCAAAGTAAAGAATGTTGTGTTCATATGTCTTATTCATCATCAGGAAGCCCAAGAGCAAGTAGGAGGAAATGAGTAACCAAAGGTGTGATATGGATATATGGAAGAAATCTATAGGCTAACCCAAAGTAATCCAGGGAAACGGTTTACCAATTATTGACTATGCACTGAAACATACAAAAGTACATACAGTTATTAGTTCATGGAAGTAAAGCAGTAATATAGTTGTACTAGTTGGAATATTTCAAGGAATAAATATTTTGTATTGCCAATTGGTTAGGCTGAATATTCATATCCGTTAGCTATACAAAAGACCTACTTTCCGGCTTTCTTCCCTGCATCCATCACGTTTCCTGTAATGTACATACTCCTTTTGCAAAAAGGAGTTCTTTGCAAAAAGTATTGTAAATACTACACAATTGAGTAATTGTTTTTATCTTAAGAAACTAAAATATCCATTGAAGAGATAGGAAACATGAAAAGAGGAAAATATTACTTGAGTTGGGCTAACTACATAAATGGAAGCCCCGTAATAAAGACAAATATTAACAGATGTGGGAAGACAGAATCTCCTGTAAAATTGTCATCCTCCACATTTCTTCTTTCCTGGGGGCCGGTGGTAGTGGAAGGTGGGTTAGAGCCAATAATCTGTGAAGCGGTGGGGGGGGGACTCATATTGTTCCTTGTGTTATGCCTCACATAGTTACTTCCTACAGCTATCTCTATGCTGCTTTCCTGGTTGGCCATGTAGTGTAGTGTCTTAAGAGATAGCCTACAATGCTTAAAATCAGAGTTTGAGTCACCACAGAATCACTGTAAGGAACAATAAATTGATAGGTGAAAATTTAATATCTGAAGACCAATATGAGGACTGAAAGTCCTCGTGTTGTGTTTTGTAATGGATATGCATACTGTATGTTGGTATGTATTGAAAAGGGAGGACATCTTGAGAAAAACTGTATGTTGTTTTCCAGGAACAAATAAAGGGACAATGAGTGCGGGCGGGGGCGGGGGGTTACAGTTAGGTTGTATACTTCAAACACCTTGTGCTGTAAATTAGTAGTTTTCAATCAACCATCTACCTGTAAATGACGGGATGGCGGCATATTAAAAAGATATATTAGAAATGGGAGATATTCTTAATTGCATGACAGAGGGAATAACATGGAAAGTGAATTGAGCAGAGAACAATTGCTCATTTCCGAGGTTTCATTTCCATGATGCTGCCAAAAGTGCAAGTAAAAAACCCAGGTTGAAACTCCTTGCCAGTGCTCAGCAAGAGACAGAATTATTTATCCCGTAACCCATTTTGGATCTCTCCCTGCATCACTGCCTCCTTGTGAAAAGTGATTGGACTAGATATTAAATATTTTGTATTCCCTATTGGTTAGGCTGAATATTCATATCTGTTAGCTATACAAAAGACCTACTTTCCAGCTTTCTTCCCTGCATCCATCGACTGGAGGAGGGCTAATGATGTCCCCATTTTCAAAAAGGGAAAGAAAGAGGACCCAAATAATTACCGCCCAGTCAGCTTGACTTCAATTCCTGGAAAGATCCTAGAGAAGATTATTAAACAGGCAGTCTGCAAATATTTAACAAACATTACAAGAAGTCAACACGGGTTTCTTAAAAACAAGTCATGCCAGACTAATTTGATCTCTTTCTTTGATAGAATTACAGGCCTAGTGGATGAGGGGAATGCTGTGGATATTGTTTATCTGGACTTTAGTAAGGCCTTTGATAAGGTTCCCCATGGTATTCTTGCTAAGAAGTTAGTAGAAAGTGGGATAGATAGTGCTACTGTTAGGTGGATTTGTAATTGGTTGACTGATCGCACCCAAAGGGTGATCATAAATGGCCTCTCTTCAGCTTGGAGAGACATGACCAGTGGGGTGCCCCAGGGTTCTGTTCAATAACTTTATTAATGTGTTGGAGGAGGGAATAGAGAATATGCTAATTAAATTTGCAGATGATACCAAATTGGGAGGGGCTGCAAATTCCCTAGAGGATAGGATGAAAATCCAAAAAGACCTTGACAGACTAGAGTGCTGGGCCAAAGCTAACGAAATGGATTTCAACACAGGGAAATGTAGGGTACTACATTTAGGTAAAAAAAATAAATTGCACAAATATAAGATGGGGGATACTTGTCTGGAGGACAGTACCTGTGAAAGGGATCTGGGAGTCTTGGTGGACCACAAATTGAACATGAGTCAGCAGTGTGATGCGGCAGCCAGGAAAGCCAATTCGATTCTTGGTTGTATCAGCAGAACCATAGTGTCTAGATCAAGAGAAGTGATAGTACCACTCTATTCTGCTCTTGTCAGACCCCACCTGGAGTACTGTGTCCAGTTCTGTATGCCTCAATTTTAAAAGGATGTTGACAACCTCGAGCGGGTAGAGAGGAGGGAAACTAGGATGGTTGAGGGTCTGGAGGAAATGTCTTATGAGGAACGGCTTAGGGAACTGGGAATGTTTAGACATTCAAAGAGAAGACTGAGAGGGGATATGATAGCTATGTTTAAATATTTGAAAGGATGTCATATTGAAGAGGGAACAGGTTTGTTTTCCATGGCTTCAGAGACTAGGACTCAGGGCAATGGTTTCAAACTACAGGAAAAGAGATTCCATTTGAACATTAGGAAGAACTTCATGACAGTTAGAGCTATTCGGCAGTGGAATATGCTGCCGCAGAGGGTGGTTGAGTCTCCTTCTTTGGAGGTTTTTAAGCAGAGGCTGGATGGCCATCTGTCAGAAATATTGTGATGGGGGTTCCTGCATGGCAGGGGGTTGGACTAGATGGCCCATGAGGTCTCTTCCAACTCTATGATTCTATGATTCTATGATTCTATGATTCTATATCCTCCTAAATGCAACAGTTTAATCACTACCCAGAATGGAAGTGAGGGGATATTTGGAAGGGAGGGGTGATGACCAGGCACTGTAAAACTGGCAGCTTGTTAGGCATGACTGGAAGTATTAGAAGTAGACATGGACACGGAGCGGCGAACTTTTTGTTTCCATTACCATTTTTTCGGTACCATAGGTAACGGAAACGGTAACAGAAATTAAGCCGTTACAATTTGAACTTGAACCGAAAAAAGAAAAAACTGGTCGGGTTCTTCGTTTCCATTTGTGGCATTGCGGCAATTGCGCAATGCCACAACAAGCACAGAAAAAGTTTTTAAAAGTTAAAAAAAAAAAACGAACTCCCTCCCGGCCGAAAAAACTGGCGAAAATATGCCTGCCTGAGGCTTTGCCAATTGCCACCTACCAGAGGGGTGGTTTCGGGGGGGGAGGTCCACGGCCTCCCCCCCTCCTCTCCTGTCCTGGGCTGCTGGCACCAGGCTGGGGGGGGCATCATCCTCGTCGCCATGCCATGCGGTGGGGGGGATCCAAAATGGCGACCGCAACTTTTCTTTGTAAATCGTGGTCAAAAAACACACCAAATTACCACAGAAACATGTGAAATTTATTTATTTTAATGCCTGATTTTTAATAGTAGCAGCAGTGGGTTTTTATAGCAATAAAACATTGCATTGATTTTATTTTATTTTATTTTATTTTTTATTTTTTTAGACCTGCCCATGTGGGCTGCGCATGGGATGGGACCATGCAATTTTTTTTGAACAATTCCAACAATGGCATGGCCAGTTTTTGACTGACACTTCTGGATGTGCCAGAGGGCATAAAAAGCCGAGGCACCTTCCAGAAGTCTCAGTCGGGTCTTGTATGTGGTTGAGGGAGGACTGTGCTGTGCTAGTGGAGACTGGAGACTGGATTCGAGGGGGGAGGCCTGGAGGCTTTAGGCTTTAGGCAGGCAGGCAGGGAGGGAATTGATTTTTTATTAGAAAAATTTCTTTGATTCCCTGCAGCTTTGGCGAAGGGAAGCAGTTAGGGTTTTCTATTTTTCCTCTTCTCTGGCTGTTTGTGGGGAGAGGAGGATATTTCTTGGATAAAGGGGGAGGGTCGACTGGGAGTGGGAGGTGTGGATTTATTTTAAAATATGTATATTACCATACCATTTATTTTCTATTTTTCCAAACTTCAAGTTGCTTGCACACACACATTTGGGGTGCAAGGCAAGAACAGAAGTTGAACCTCTATCCTCCTAAGTGGAGAATATTTCAGAATATTATTTAGTTTACTAATTACTTACTTAATTGTTTGTTTTTAAACTTATTGAGCTGTGTGTGTGCCCTTGAACACACAGACACATTCCATTTAAGTGGGACAGAAGAATTCAGAGAATTATTTTCAGTTTACCTGACTACAACTACTAAACTATATTGTTTTTTTATTTACATCCAAATATCTCTTTTGGGAGGCCGCTGCTTGATATCAGCCTTACAATATTATATTATATTGATTCATTACTCCAGTGTTTGTTTGTTGTTTACATACATACACCTGTTGTGCTGGGTGTGCACTTGAACACACAGGCAGGCACATTGCACTTCAGTGCATCAAGTTGAATTCAGAAATTATTTTCAGTTTAGTCCCTGAGTGACTGCAACTAAACTATATTCATTGTGCTTATTTACACCCAAATATCTCTTTGGGGAGGCCGCTGTTTGATATCAGCCTTACAATATTATATTATATTGATTCATTACTCCAGTGTTTGTTTGTTGCTTACATACATACACCTGTTGTGCTGGGTGTGCACTTGAACACACAGGCAGGCACATTGCACTTCAGTGCATCAAGTTGAATTCAGGAAATTATTTTCAGTTTAGTCCCTGAATGACTGCAACTAAACTATATTCATTGTTTTTATTTACACCCAAATATCTCTTTTGGGAGGCCGCTGCTTGATATCAGCCTTACAATATTATATTATATTGATTCATTACTCCAGTGTTTGTTTGTGGTTTACATACATACACCTGTTGTGCTAGGTGTGCACTTGAACACACAGGCAGGCACATTCCATTTCAGTGCATCAAGTTGAATTCAGAAATTAGAAACTTATACCAAGGTCCAGCAGGGCAACATTGAATGCTTGTACAAAAGAACACAGTGTGAGAGTAAGCTTGTGGGTCAAAAGGATAAGTTTATTAGAATAGTTTGTTACTTATACTACACAAATATAAAAAGAAAACATATTTCTAATACTTTTTGAGAAATTAAAAAAAATGAGGAGGGGTGGAAGAGCCAGAGGGAAGGGAAGGGGTACCCCCACTAAAATAAATAGGGGCACATTTCTGAAGGAAGGCACAGGAAGTAGTAGTGCAGATAGTGATATTGCTGCCACTCCCTCTCCAAGCAGCAGCTGCACAACCAGCATGACCGTACCATCTTCTGTCACTGAGGGAAGCATGGATGACTGCATGCGAGCCCCAGTGCCACCAGGCTTTGACATGGACACACACACCCCTTTATCAGGAGGAAGACGAGGACTTGGAATCAGAGATGGGCTCTTTGCATCTACATATCCTGGATTCTGAGGACCTGTTGGCAGGAACAGACGAAAGGCAAGCTTCAGGCAGTGATGGAAGGAGCAGCCCTCTTTCCACCCAGAGTACCACCAGTGACAGCAGCAGTCAATTGTTCCAGCAGGGTACAAGCCACACCACCACTAGCACAGCAGCGGCAGGCAGTAACAGAGGGGGCAGTACTTTCCATCAGCCTCGCGGCTCTCTCTGGGAGCATTTTGATAACAGCCTGGAAGACTTGAGGTTTGCGGTGTGCAAGAAATGTGGGGTGGTCATGCACAGGGAGAATGACCCCAAACACCTCTCCTCAAGTGCCTTGCGTAGCCACCTCATGCAAAGGCACCCTGGGACTCTGTCTGGGACAGTGTCAGGCCCTGGTTCCTCAGGGAGGAAGAGAGGGGAAGCAGGCATGGGGACGGACTCCAGAGACAGCTCCACTGAGAGTGGGAAGAGGCAGGCCACTCTGCAGGAAGTGGTGCCACTGTGTGGGAGTTTTGTCAGCCAATGAAATAGGGCCAAGTCACAGGAGACCACCACTCACGTGGTTGGTGAAATGGTGGCCATGAATGGGTTGCCCCTCTCCATTGTGGAGTCATCAGGCTTCAGGCACCTGATGAAGCACGTGGCTCCATGGTACAAGCCTCCATCCTGTCATACCTTCAGCAGGCGGGTGATTCCCTCCCTTTTTGAGTCCGTCAGGGACATGGTCCAGGCCCTGCTGCAGGCAGCCAGAGGAAGGAAGATCCACTTCATTTCCGACCTCTGGACCGGTGGGCACCATGGATACCTCTCTCTGACGGCTCATTGGTGGCAACCCAAGGAGGTCCTTGACACCAGGGCATCCCAAGAACAGCTGCAGGGGGAGCTACAAGGGAGCACCCCAAGAGGGTACAGGGTGGTGCTTCTCCAGGCACAAAGCATGGAGGACAGTGCCAAAGGCATCCACATTGCTGAGGTCCTCAAGACGGTACTGTGAGAGTGGGCACCCGAGGGGGAGGTCAATCGCGGATTTATTTATTTATTTATTTATTTATTTATTTATTTATTTATTTATT
>JAHTLZ010000274.1:12154973-12169386 GCA_023846285.1 Phrynocephalus versicolor | reverse complement strand
ACGGAAAGGGGGAAGGGAAAGAGGGACGGAAAGGGGGAAGGGAAAGATGAGCGCGCACCCCTGAGGAAGTTTTGCTGTGAGTGCCTAGGCAAGCCGAGCAGGCTGACCTAGCCCTCCTCCTCCTCCTCCTCCTCCTCCATTGTCAGCTTGCATCTTCGGTAAGGAGCCCCAGAGAGTGCCTGCACCCATTTTGGACAGGGAGGGGAGGGGGAGGGGGGATGGAAATTTTTTCCGTTGCACGGATTTTTCGTTATACAAGCTGTTCGTTATACAAGGGTCCACTGTAAAAGGTTTTCCAATATCATTGATGTGTGCACGAGTAATTCTGCTGCCACCATTTAACTTATTTATTATTAAGACCAAGTGTGGTATTTCAAATCATGGAGTCCCACAGACTTTTCTTTCAAAACAAATAAGTATGGTTTATTGTAGAACAAAGAATAAAGGTGTACATGCTTTTTGTCATAGGCGTAAGATACTAATTTTATAATGGACATATAACATACACTTCTATTTAAACTAACATATGTCTTTACATCTGCTAAGCCCTGTCTCTCTCATTATTTGCACAGGTATGTATATCTGATGACTCCGCCCACAACAACTCCTATTGGAGTATGCAAACAAGATCCCCCCCAAGATTCTAAAATAATAAATATTCATAAATCAGGGTCAACACCACAATCTTGACTACTACAGATGTGTAAATCTCTCCACAAGAATCATAATTAACTAGAACAGCAGTGCCAGAAGCTTATGTGTCCTTCATGTGTTTCATGCCATGAAGAAATATTTAGGTTTTACAAAATTATATACGGTATATTAATTGATGGGTTTCCTCCTTGGTTTCATTCTAGAGAATTAATGAATCTTTTCATTTTATACTGTACTGCCATTACCTTGTTAGCTGTCAGGAAATGAAGTCATGCATGTGTAAGAGGCCCAGCTTGATCCACAATACACCTCCTACTCCCCCCCCCTCCACACTAAAGACTAGTTATTAGGCATAATTATATGGCAGCTCACATTAGAGTCTTTTGTGCTCTGTGCCTGTGGGATTTTAACAAAATTAGGAATTTGAAGCTCCATTAAATTAACTGCTAGAGGGTTTTGATCCCATTGCACTTTGTAAAACATCCTACTTAAAATTCTTTGTTTTCACTGTGATTTAACTTATCTGATGTTGACTATAAAAAGATAATTAATTAAGATCATGGACAATTTGTTCTCATTATTTTTCTGAAAAACGAGTTAGGTGGTAGGGCAAGAAATATACAACAGGAGGTTCAAGATAACAGAAACTTGTTAGGAAGCCTCAAGCGAGTGCTTGGCAGAAATTTTAATATAAGGCACTCAGCTGTCAACAAGAAACTAGATTGTAGTCCCCAATACACTTCTTAAGGACTAAGGCTGCAATCCTGCACCATCTTACTTGGTAGCAAAGATTATTTAATTCAATGGGAACAGACTGCATAGGAATGATTGTAGTATTCAGCAGTGTCATTTCACTAGCATAAATTATGTGGTATCTATTTCTGGACGTTGCCTCAGTCTGGAATATCTTATAAATGGGGCACATTTCTACTTTTGTGTCCCAGTTGATCAGTGAGGCTACAAAATAAAACAGGCTGAGCTATGCTTTCATCATTGTAAGGCTAATTACACTGGTGACCTGTAATAAGACTTCCTGGGGTAGGAACTGGCAAGCCACCCCAGTATCCCTGCCAAAAACATCCCATGGATAGAAACAAAAGGCTAAAAGATATGATGCTGGAAGATGAGCCCCTCAGGTCGGAAGGTGTCCAACATGCTACTGAGGAAGAGCAGAGGACAAGTACAAGTAGCTCCAGAGCTAATGAAGTGGCTGGGCCAAAGCCGAAAGGACGCTCAGTTGCAGACGTGCCTGGAAGAGAAAGGAAAGTCCAATGTTGCAAAGAAATATACTGCATAGGAACCTGGAATGTGAGATCTATGAACCAGGGTAAGCTGGATGTGGTCAAACGTGAGATGGAAAGAATAAACATTGACATCCTGGGCATCAGTGAACTTAAATGGACAGGAATGGGTGAATTCAGTTCAGATGACTATCACATCTACTACTGTGGGCAAGAATCCCATAGAAGAAATGGAGTAGCCCTCATAGTCAACAATAGAGTGAGAAAAGCAGTGCTGGGATACAACCTAAAAATGATAGAATGATTTCAGTACGATTCCAAGGCAGTCCTTTCAACTTCACAGTAATCCAAGTTTATGCACCAACTACCAGTGCTGAAGAGTCTGAGATTGACCAATTTTATGAAGACTTACAAGAACTTCTAGAACTGACACCAAAGAAAGATGTTCTTCTCATCATAGGGGATTGGAATGCTAAAGTAGGGGGTCAAGTGATAAAAGGAATAACTGGCAAGTTTGGCCTTGGAGTTCCAAATGAAGCAGGGCAAAGGCTAATTGAGTTTTGTCAAGAGAACAAGCTGGTCATTGCAAACACTCTTTTCCAACAACACAAAAGGCGACTCTACACATGGACATCACCAGATAGACAATACCGGAATCAGAGTGACTATGTTCTCTGCAGCCAAAGATGGAGGAGCTCTATACAGTCAGCAAAAACAAGACCTGGTGCTGACTGTGGCTCAGATCATCAGCTTCTTATTTCAAAATTCAAACTTAAACTGAAGAAAGTAGGGAAGATCACTGGGCCGGTCAAGTATAACCTAAGTCAAATCCCATATGAATACACAGTGGAAGTGAATAATAGATTCATGGAACTAGATTTGGTGGACAGAACACCTGAAGAACTATGGATGGAGGCTTGTAACATTGTACAGGAGGCTGCAATGAAAAATATTCCAAAGAAAAGAAAATGCAAGAAAGCAAAGTGGTTGTCCAACGAGGCCCTACAAATAGTGGAGGAGAGAAGGGACGCAAAATGCAAGGAAGAAAGGGAAAGATACAGAAAATTGAATGCAGACTTCCAAAGAATAGCAAGGAGAGACAGGGCGGCCTTCTTGAATGAACAGTGCAAAGAAATAGAGGAAAACAACAGAAAAGGAAAAACCAGAGATCTATTCAAGAAAATTGGAGATATTAAAGGGGCATTTCGTGCAAAGATGGATATGATAAAGGACAAAAATGGTAGGGACCTAACTGAAGCAGAAGAGATCAAGAAGAGATGGCAAGAATATACAGAAGAATTATATCAGAAATATCTGGATGTCCCTGATAACCAAGATAGCGTAGTTGCTGACCTGGAGCCAGACATCCTGGAAAGTGAAGTCAAGTGGGCCTTAGAAAGCATTGCAAACAACAAGGCCAGTGGAGGTGACGGCATTCCAATTGAACTCTTTAAAATCTTAAAAGACGATGCCGTAAAGGTGCTACATACAATATGCCAGCAAATTTGGAAAACCCAGCAGTGGAAAAGATCGGTCTATATCCCAATCCCAAAGAAAGGAAATGCCAAAGAACGCTCCAACTATCGCATAATGACACTCATTTCACACGCTAGCAAGGTTATGCTCAAAATTCTACAAGGCAGGCTTCAGCAGTATGTGGAAAGTGAACTTCCAGAAGTACAAGCTGGATTTCGAAGGGGCAGAGGGACTAGAGATCAAATCGCCAACATGCGCTGGATTATAGAGAAAGCCAGAGAGTTCCAGAAAAACATCTACTTCTGCTTCATTGACTATGCCAAAGCCTTTGATTGTGTAGACCACAACAAACTATGGCAAGTCCTTAAAGGAATGGCAGTGCCTGACCACCTTATCTGTCTCCTAAGAAATCTATATGTGGGACAAGCAGCAACCGTCAGAACTGGATATGGAACAACTGACTGGTTTAGAGTTGGGAAAGGAGTACGACAAGGCTGTATACTGTCACCTTGTCTATTTAACTTATATGCAGAGTACGTCATGAGAAAGGCAGGTCTGGATGAATCACAAGTCAGAATTAAGATTGCCGGAAGAAATATCAACAACCTCAGATACGCAGATGATACTACTCTAATAGCAGAGAGTGAGGAGGAATTAAAGAACCTCTTAATGAGGGTGAAAGAGGAGAATAAAAAAAATGGGCTGAAGCTCAACATCAAAGAAACTAAGATCATGCCCACCGGTCCCATCACCTCCTGGCAAATAGAAGGGAAAGAAATGGAGGCAATGACAGAGTTCATTTTCTTGGGCTCCTTGATCACTGCAGATGGCAACTGGAGCAGCGAGATAAAAAGACGCCTGCTTCTTGGGAGGAAAGCAATGGCAAACCTAGATAGCATCCTAAAGAGCAGAGACATCACTTTGCCAACTAAGGTCAGGATAGTCAAAGCTATGGTTTTTCCAGTAGTCATGTATGGAAGTGAGAGCTGGACTATAAAGAAGGCTGATCGCTGCAGAATTGATGCTTTTGAGCTGTGGTGCTGGAGGAGAGTCTTGAGAGTCCCCTGGACTGCAAAGAGATCAAACCTATCCATTCTGAAAAAAATCAACCCCGAATGTTCACTGGATGGACAGATTTTGAAGCTGAGGCTCCAGTACTTTGGCCACCTCATGAGAAGAGAGGACTCCTTGGAAAAGTCCCTGATGCTGGGAAAAACTGAAGGCAAAAGGAAAAGAGGATGACAAAGAATGAGATGGTTGGACGGTGTCATCGATGCAACCAAAATGAATTTGACAAATCTCTGGGAGGCAGTGGAAGATAGGAAGGCCTGGCGAGCTCTGGTCCATGGGGTCACGAAGAGTCGGACACGACTGAACGACTGAACAAATTTCTGGACTATCCAGTGCAATTTTGGGATCTATGGCTGGCTGCCACTAAGTCATTTAGTCACTGATTGCACCACTGGTTGCAGAACTACTAATAGCCACCTCTAATGTTCTTTTCTTGGGCAAAGTGCTAGTGCAGATTGAGGCTTCTCAGGTCTATGGATTCTCAAATGAGACAGATTATCTAGATTCATTTCAAGCTGTTTTTAGGCCTAGTTATGGGACAATTTTGGTTGCCTTGGAAGATAACTTATGCCGGAAGCTGGACATGTGGAGTGTGTCCCTGTTTTTTCTACGGGACCTCTCAGTGGCTTTTCATACTATCAACACAGTATCATTCTGGACCATTGTGACAAAACCCTGGAAACAGGAGTAATGAATATACAAATCATCAGCCAATCCCAGCAGGAGGGCGGGGAATGGTATGATATAAAAAGGGTGGAGCCTAGTCGGTTGAGGGAGTTCAGTTGAGTTAAGTTAAGTTGAAGGTTTTGAGAGTGAGTGCTGGGAGAGAGCACTGCTATGTGAGAGTTCTGTCAGGCAGTGAGGGCTATACTGTTTACTAGTTATTAAAGACAGGGGGGCTGGAAGAGTTGATGAAATGTATTATATGTTAAAGGCAACGCATACCATCCTCAGATATTGTTATATTTATTATTTTCTCAATAAACCTCATCATTAATTTTATATTATATATCTCTGAGTCGGTCCCAATTCATGAGGCGACGATTTTAAAAGGTGGCAGCATTACCAAGTAAATAAAAGGTGGCAGCATTACCATTTCCGTCACAATTCAGTGTGTAAAAGGGAGGTGTCGTCACAATTTGGTGGCACAGCAGTGGGATGTCGAAATAAACCCAGTTGTGCCTTTGAAAACTCAGTCTGTGAAAGGGGTGACGTCACAATTTGGTGGGTAGCGGTCGGATTTCGAATATATCCAGTTTGCCTGAGGGAAAAAGTCACCAGCTCAAAATATTTAGCCTCTACCCTGTGAAGAAATTGAAACTGGAAGTTTAAAAGAACCAGTTACTTACCTGTAAAGGTGGTTCTTCGAGTGGACCTTCGTGAAGCCACACAGATGGGTTTCCCAGGCACCCCTGCGCCAGAGGTCGGAACTTCCCTAGCAATAGGAAAGTTCGTTAGTCTCCACCCCTGCACCCTGTGCATGAGCCAGGGTGTTCCCGCCCAAACGCGTCAGTTCCTCTTGACCGCCAGGATGACAGGTAATGGATGTACCAGTCAGGGTGTGACGGTCCGAGGGGAGGCGGGCGGGTGCTGTGTGGCTTCACGAAGGTCCACTCGAAGAACCACCTTTACAGGTAAGTAACTGGTTCTTCTCCATCGTGGCCTTCGTGAAGCCACACAGATGGGTGATTGCAAGCAGTACTCACTGGCCGGAGGGTAGTCATGCCGTCACAAAGGAAAGCACTGCCTCCCGAAGGAAGTGGCTGACCTCACACGGGCATCCACTCTGTAGTGAGACACGAAGGTGTCAGGTGTAGACCAGGTGGCTGCCTGGCAGATAGTATCCAGGGGAACACCCTTCAGGAAAGCCGCAGAGGAGGCCATAGCCCTCATGGAGTGGGCTCAAATATCCAAGGGTAAGGGCACCTTTGCCAGCTCATAAGAGAGTCTAATAGTTTGTACTATCCAGCGGGCAAATCTCTGGGAAGAGACAGGAGTACCCAGTACCGCAGGATCATGACACACAAAGAGTTTATTGGTTTTTCTGATGGACTTGGTCCTAGAAACATAAAAAGTTAGGGCCCGTCGAACATCAAGGGTATGCATGTCCTTTTCAACCTTGGTAGTAGGATTGGGAAAGAAATTCGGCAAAACAATAGGTTGAGAAACATGGAAAGATGAAACAACTTTCGGCAGGAAAGTGACATCTGGATAAGCCACCACCCTATCATGGTGGAATCGTAAATAAGGAGGGTCGCACCGAAGAACGCAAAGCTCACTGGACCTCCTAGCCGAAGTGATGGCCACCAAAAAGGCAGCTTTTAGGGTGAGTAGTCTAATGTCAATGGAAGCCATCGGTTCAAAGGTCGGGCGCTGTAAGGCTCGCAGGACCAAGGACAGTGACCACTGAGGAGGAATAGGTTTCTTGTCAGGGAAAGTGTGTTTCAGGCCCTTAAGAAAGCGTTTCATCCTGGGGTGCCTGAAGAAAGCGGCTGCTTCCGAAAACTGTGGCTGGTGAGCCATGATAGCCGAAACATGTACCCTTAGAGATGCCGATGTAAGTCCTGAACGCTTTAAGTGCAAAAGGTATTGTAACACCCAGGTAAGGGAGGGATTGACCGGGTCAAACCCCTTGTCTGCCGCAAATAAAGAAAACCTCTTCCACTTATAGGAGTATTGTTTTTTAGTGGAAGGCTTGTGGCAAGAGTCAATGATAGTTTCAATCAAGGCAGAATCCTCCAGGCAGTCAGGTGGAGGCGATTCAGGTCCGGGTGAAAGACCTGGCCATTGTCCAGTGAGAGAAGCTCCGGAAACTGGGCAAGACGTAGAGAGCCTGTGGACATCTGCAGAAGGGACGCAAACCAAGGCTGACGAGGCCACCAAGGTGCTATCAGGATGAGGTTGGCCTTCTCCTGTAGAGTCTTTATGACCACTCTTTGCATTAGAGGGACAGGGGGGAAGATATAAAGGAGGTCTCTCGACCATGGTAGAAGGAGAGCATCTCCCAAGGAGTGATGTCCCTTCCCTGCTCTGGAACAGTACATTTGACATTTGGTGTTGAATTGGGAGGCGAACAGGTCCACCCGAAGAGAGACCCATTTGTTGCAGAGGAATTGAAATATTCCGGGGTGGAGTTCCCACTTGTGAGTAGTCTGAAGTCGACGGCTGAGGTCATCGGCGTCGGAGTTCTCCTCTCCAGGTAAGTGCATTGCAATCGGATGGATGTTGTGGGAGATGCACCAGTCCCAGAAGTGGATTGTGAGCTGCAGAAGACGCTGTGAGTGGGTTCCGCCCTGTTTGTTGATGTAGTACATGGCGGTTGTGTTGTCGGTCACCGCCAGTACTACATTGCCGGAGAGGTGTCGGATGAATGCCCGGAATGCTTTGAAGATTGCCAGCAGCTCCAACTCGTTGATGTGGAGTTGTTATTCCTGTGGAGTCCAGGTATCGTGGATGGAATGTGAGAGGCAGAGAGCACCCCAACCTGTGTTGCTACCATCCATTGTCACTTGTATAGTGGGAAATGGATTCCTGAAGGGACATCCAGAAAGGATGTGGGGCTGGCAGGACCACCAACGAAGATGATGAGGTAAGTCCTGGGGGATGGTGAGGAGTTTGTTGGGAGGGTCCCGAAGAGGATCGAATGTTGAAGGAACCAGGCCTGGAGAGGTCTGAGTTGCAGCTTCGCGTGAATCAGAACAGAGGTCATGGAGGCCATAAAGCCTAAGAGTCTTTGGACCTCCACTGCTGGGATGACCTGAAGCATCTGGAACTGTTGAAGCAGACGCAGCATTTCTGCAAGCCTGGGTCTTGGGGGAAAAGCCATGGCTCTGGTAGAGTCCAGAATGGCAATGATGAAATTTACCACTGGGGATGGCTCGAGATGTGATTTTATGTAATTGATTTGGAGACCTAATGATTCCAAGGTGTCGAGGACAGTGGCGGTGTCTTGGCGTGCCTTGTCCTGGGAGTCTGCAACTATCAACCAGTCGTCGAGATAGGGGAAGACAACTATTTCAAGAGTGCAGAGGTGGGCTGCCACTGGTGCCATGCACTTGGTGAAAACTCTTCGTGCTGTAGCCAAACCAAATGGCAGGGCGGAATATTGATAGATGTCTTCCCCTATGGTGAAGCGAAGTAGGTGACGATGCGCTGGGTGGATCGATATGTGGAAGTATGCATCTTTGAGATCCACAACCCCAAACCAATCTCCTCTGCGAAGCAGGGGTATAATCTTTTCCAAGGTGACCATACAGAATTTTTTGTAAATGAGACACTTGTTCAGAAGCCGTAGGTCCAGAATGGGTCGGAGGCCTCCATCCTTCTTTGGGACTGAAATAATGGGAGAAGAACCTGAAAGGAGCCTGGGTTCTTGGTACTGCTTCGATGGCTCGCTTTTGAAGCAGGGAAGCGACTTCTTCCAGCAGGCAAGGTGATGGTAAGGTATGAACTAGGGTCCCCAATGGGGGAAAACAACTTAATTCTAACAGGTAACCTCTTTGGATAACTGAGAGAACCCACTGGTCCGATGTAATGCTCTGCCATGCCGGAAGAAATGGGCTGAGACAAATGGTGTGACAGTCAATAGTCGTCTCTAGGTCTGCGATCCATGGGCTTGGAGGAGATGGTAGCTGACTTAGCCTTCTTGGATTTGGAGGCGAAGGTGGACAAAGCAGATGACCTTGTAGATTGGTCGCGTTGCTGGTGTTTGGCAGACAACTGGGAAGAAGGAGGCCAGAATTGTCGCTTAGGTTGGTAACGAAAGGAAGACTTCGGGCGAGAAGGAATGACATTCAATTTCTTAGCAGTGTCCTGCTTTTTGTGCCTGTCTTCCATGAGGTCATCTGTCGCTGTATTGAATAAGCCTGATCCGTCGAAGGGGAGAAACTCAATTTGGGCCTTATCGTCATCAGAGAGACCATTGGTGCGGAGCCATGCATGCCTGCGAAGGGTGATTGCAGAATTTAACACCTTGGAGGCGGCATCAAAGGAATGCTTAGAGGCTCTCATCTGCTGGGCTGCTAGAGCCGTGGACTCCTCATATAAAGCTGATGCTTCTGCACGTTTGTCCTCTGGAATCAGCTCTAAAAATGGATGGAGATGGGTCAGAAGGTCCCTCTGATAGGCCCCCATGGCACCTTGATAATTGGCGAACTTGTGCTGTAGAATGGAGAAGGAATAGAGGTGGCGGCCCTCCTTAGAAGGGGGAATGGGAGTTTGTTTGGTACGGGACTGTACCTGGGAAGATGCCACTACCACAGAATTGGGAGTCGGGTGCTTGTTCAAATAAGGCGCCTTGTCATCGTGCACCCTATAGAGGGCCTCAAGCTTGCGCAGAACCGAAGTGGAGGACATGGCCTGGAAAGACTCCTCAACCATTGTCAGAAAAGAAGGGATCAAGGTGAGATGAACCGGAGCTGTTTCATCATTGGAGATCCTCCCAAAGATGTGACAGACTCGTTAAGGCTGTGGTTGATGCACAGGTAAGTCAATGGTCTTCGACATCCTAATGAGAAAACTGGCATAGTTTCTCATCGAATTCAAGGTGGACGGTGGGGACCTCTCATCAACCTCCGAATCGGGGGAGGTAACCAACTGGACAGACATCGAATCCGAAACTTTGGATTGGAGGGATTCGACCTCTGAAGCCTCTTCGTCCTCTCTATTAGAGCCTGAAGAAGAAGGGACTAGAGCCATCCAATCGGAATCGACGGATTCCGCAGTGTGGATAGACCACTGCCTCCCATCGAATCGGAGGGAGAAGGCTGGGATCAGAGGCACAGTGACCGAAGGGGCTTGGATATGGTGCTCCTTCCTTCGTTTCTTCTTCGGAGGAGCCGTCGAATCCGAAGTCTCCTTAGTAGGCTTTGACGGAGACAAAGCTTGGGAGACAGCCATCGCAACGGATTCGGCCTGCTGGGCAGAATCGAGTGCGGGCACCGAAACCGAGGACTGGAGCTGCACATGCTTACGCTTCCGATGGGCCTCCGACTTCGATGAAGAGCCGGAAAGAAAGGCCGACGGCAAAGACGAGGCACGCTCCTCAGTTTTGACTTCTCGGGAGGGTACAGGAGAAGAAGCCGCCTTGGAAGCCAGAATGGGAGAGCGTAACAGAGGCTCTCCGGACCGACAGGTCCCCTCCGACGTGGACCGACGGATCCCCAAATCCAACACCGGAGAAGAGCCCATCAAAGTAATATTGGGAAGGGCTCCGTCATCTTCGGATGACGACTCCGATGAGTCTGAAGGGAGTAGCTGTTGGTACTTCAGACAGGAGGCTTGCGGAAGAACGGCAGCCACCGAACCAGAGTATTCGGTTTTGGTGAGAACCAAAGGAGAGGCAAGCGTCGGAGTAGGAGCCTTTGCCAGAATCGAAGTCGACGTGGAGGTAGAAGAGGGCTTAGACGAAGTTGAAGTCGAGGAATGCTTAACAGCCGGTAACGGCGGTTTGGAATGCTTGGAAGACTTCAAAGAAGACTTAGAAGCAGGAGCATGGGACGGGCTGGTGGACAGCTTAGATTTCAAAGTCGCCACACCCTGAAGAATGGGGATCTTTTTGGACTTCTCTGCCCATCCCGAAGCCTCAGACTTACGGGCACTCTCGACGGTCTTCTGCTCCATGGGTTGTGGACGAAGGGAGCGTTCAAGGAGAAAATTCGCCAAATGGTTGCGGCGGTTTTTGAGTGTCTGAAAGCAGAAACCCCTACAGATCGGGCAAGTGTCGGTGCGGTGATTTTCACAGAGGCAAAAAAGGCAAAGACCATGCCCGTCCGTATGAGGAATCTTAGCCGGCAACGAGAACAGCGTTTAAAGGGAGGCACGAAAGACATTTGCCAAGAGACGATCCGAGTCGAAAAAAACCGAGAAGAAAAATCCTTTGAGTCAAAAATGCACGGAGACCAATGGACAAGAACCTCTAGCCGTGGCGGTTAAGAGGAACTGAGGCGTTTGAGCAGGAACACCCTGGCTCATGCGCAGGGTGCGGGGGTGGAGACTAACGAACTTTCCTATTGCTAGGGAAGTCCGACCTCTGGCGCAAGGGCGCCTGGGAAACCCATCTGTGTGGCTTCACGAAGGCCACAATGGAGAAAGAAGTTAGGGTGGGGGGTAAGTGGCAGAGGAACCTCTCTGGGTGCCTCTGACTCACTAAGAAGGGAAGCGTTCTAGCATACTGGCGTACAGGTTAGGGAATGGGATAGGGGATAGTGGGCTCTGCGAGGCACCTCTCTGGGTGCTTCAATTTTACCCACTAAGAAGGGAAGTGTACTTGCCCACGGATCTGGGTTAGGGTTGGGGTTAGGGTAACGGCTAGGCTTAGGGTTACGGTTAACTTTAGGGTGGGTTAGTGGGCTGCACCTCTGGGTGCCTCTGACCCACTAAGAAGGACAGCGTACTGGCGTATGGGCTAGGGTTAGGGTTAGGGTTAGGTTTTGTGGGCTTATAATGCCCTCTCTGGCACATCCAGAAGTCTCAGTCAAAACCTGGCCATGCGATTGGTGGAATGGCTCCAAAAATTTGCATGGTCCCATCCCATGGCCAGCCCATCATTGCGCATGCACAGGTGTAAAAAAATAAAAATAAAAATAAAATAAAATAATCAATGGAGACGTTTTATTGCAAGAAAAAACCACTGCTGCTACTATAAAAATCAGGCATTTAAAATACCTAATTTTCAAATGTTTCTGTGGTGCTTTGGTGGGTTTTTGGACCACGATTTAAAAATAAATATTGTGGTCGCCATTTTGGATCCCTCCCCCCACCGCATGGCAAATGGAGACGACGAGGATGCCCCCCCCAGCCTGGTACCAGGACAGGAGAAGGGGGGAAGGCCGGGGACCCCCCAGAAACCACCCCTCTCTGGTAGGTGCCCTCACTGAGGCAGGCATATTTTCGCCTGCTTTTATGGCCGGGAATCAGGGTTTTTTAAAAAAAATTTAAAACTTTTTTTCTGTGCTGCTTGGCATTGCGCGATCGCCGCAATGCCATGAACGACAATGACAAACCCGACCAAATTTGTCTTTTATCGGGTCGGGTTCGAGCTGGAGCGGAGTAATTCCCGTTACCGTTCTCGTTACGTAACGAGAACGACAACCAAAAACGGAAACGAGGATTTCGCCGAGTCGTGCCCATGTCTATTTGTCAGTCTCTGGTGTAAACTGGAAGCTGATTGGGCAGTCTGCAGTCCACGAAGCACAACAAACATCATAAATGGGAGACAGATTGTGCCTAAGTCTCCCACCCTTGTTGAGAAAAGAATTTTCAATGAACACATGAATGGCTTCCCTGACTCTTCTTGTGAAACACCTAGTTCCTCTGTCTAAGATGTGTGCATCTTTGTAATTGAATGAGTGTGCTTTGTCCTTCAAATGAACAAACACCACTGATTCTGGTCCTGAGCAGAGTGTCAGGCACAATTTAAACTGCTGATTTTAGTCTATTTAGACCTAAATGGCTCAGAGGAGGCATTTATTTATTTATTTATTTATTTATTTATTTATTTATTTATTTATTTATTTATTTACAAGAATTTTTAGCTGCCCCACTACCAGGTGGTTTCTGGGCGGCATTTCTGTCTTTCCCATCACCTTCACAGGTTGTTTCATATGTAAAAAGGACAAGGATTTCTCTGTTGCTGCTCCTAGACTCTGGAACTTCATCTCACAGGAAGCCAAGCCAGCCTCATCTTTGCTGTCCTTCCATAATTTTCAAACAAGCTTTTCCTTAGCAGCTGCCTGCCTGGGTTGGTTTTATTTTGCAGATTCTAAATCTGTTTTAGTAATAATTTTACATAACTTTTAAAATATAATGTTATTAATTATTTGAATAACTTACAGATTTTAGCTTTTAATATTATGCTTGACTTATATAAGTTGCCTTGGGCCCGAGTCTCCTGAATTCCATAGCTGATCAGGGATTTGAATCAGTCTCCTGAGACCCAGTCTGTCACTCTGTGCATTACATCATACCAGATATCCTGCAGTGTTTATACTTCATGAACTTTAAACAGACTGGCAAATTTTCTTTGTTTTTATGACACATGTGGAAGTCCAGAAGAATGCCATGTAATATCATCTCAGTCCTTATGTTTCTGTCATTCCTCTGAGGTATGGGGTTTCTGCAGATATTATCCACACATTTTCTCATAACCAAGAGGAATACAAAGTTTCTGCAAAAGTAAAAGAGTAGAAACATTCAGGACGCTATATTCTATATTCTTTTTCTAAATTCCCATGAAACTGAAGCACACAAATCACCTTTACAAAAAGCTCTTCACTCTACAGTAGATATGAAGACCAAATATTAATAGCATACATAACATGAATTTGTTGCAGGCCCAGTGCTTGCCAGAGATGGCCTCTGGCCCTAGCTATGGGACCAGTGGGGCATGGTAGTGGCCTCCAGCCCTTGCCTCAGGGCCTGCATGCCAGGTCCTGGCCGCTGCGGCCACCGGCTCCCAAATATCAAAGCAAATTTCCCCATGGGAAATGATGGGAACAGGGTCCCCAGAACAAATAATTTATTCAGTAACATTCAACACATCTACCATTTTATTTTCCTTGAAATTCCTGCCTAGTGATGATTTCCTACTCAAGGACATGGCACTGAACAGAACTCTGAGGAAATTAGGGAGACAAGATCTCCCTTAAGGAAAGAAACATTGGAGTCAAAGAAATATTCTTTCTGAAAAAATTAATTGGCAATTCTCTCAAGATGTCATGTCAGAGAAATAATTAGAAACAAGGGCAGGAGCTCAGCAGGAACAGCCATTCCCCAAAGAGGGACGGATACCATCCTTCTACAAATTGTCTGCCCTCACTGCAGGTGATCCAATCTGCAGGAAAGGTCAGAGGATTAATAGGTGTTTAAAAGTGTCAAGGAGAACTGAAGCAGCAGCTGCCATGGCAACAAGAAAAACATCTGCATATAGAATCATAGAATCATAGAATCATAGAATTATAGAGTTGGAAGAG
>JAHTLZ010000274.1:12098882-12154473 GCA_023846285.1 Phrynocephalus versicolor | reverse complement strand
GAGTTATTACACAAAGATCAAGCGGGGTTTCTTCCTGGCAGACAGATGAAAGATAATATGAGAAACATAATTGATATAATAGAGTATCTAGAAGTCAGGAAAGAGAAACAAGCTGCTTTGATATTTATTGATGCTGAAAAAGCCTTTGATAATGTCTCTTGGCAATTTATGAAGAAGAATTTGGAAAACATGGGAGTGGGAATAAAGTTTTGGAACGGTGTTAATGCAATATATAAGGAACAGAAAGCAAGTTTATTGATTAATAATGTGATAACAGAAAGTTTCCCGATCGGGAAAGGTACGAGACAAGGGTGCCCATTGTCCCCACTGTTATTTATTACTGTACTGGAAGTACTGTTAGTCAAACTGAGGGACATGGTGACAATTAAAGGTATATGTGTGGGGGATAAGGAATATAAATTAAAAGCGTTTGCTGATGATTTAGTTCTGACGTTAGAGAATCCAAAAGAAAGTATTACTGAGGTGATGAAAATAATTGAGGAATTTGGTAATTTAGCCGGTTTCAAACTGAATAAGAGTAAGACGAAGGTCTTATTGAAAAATGTAACAAAGAAAGATTGTGAAGAATTTGAAAAACTGTCCGCCCTCTCAGTTGTGAAAAAAGTCAAATATTTGGGAATTAACTTATCTCTTACGAACTTAAATCTCTTTGAGGATAATTATAATATGGTATGGAACTCGATTAAGAGAGATCTGGAAACATGGAATAGATTGAATTTGTCGTTGATGGGAAGAATTTCGGTGATAAAGATGAACGTGCTACCAAGGTTGTTATTCCTATTTCAAATGATCCCAATAATTAGAGGGATAGGCCATTTTAAGGAATGGCAGAAGATATTGTCCAAATTTGTCTGGCAAGGTAAAAGACCCAGAATAAGATTTAAATTATTAACAGATGCCAAGGAAAGGGGAGGATTTGCCATGCCAGACTTGAGATTGTACTACGAAGTGGCCTGCCTCGGTTGGATAAAAGATTGGATTACTTTAGTTGATGAGGATCTATTGGATTTAGAAGGTCATGATAACAGATTTGGTTGGCACGCTTATCTTTGGTATGATAAAGTGAAAGTACATAAAAGCTTTATGAATCATGTAATTAGAAAGTCATTACTTCAGGTCTGGGAACGGTTGAAACCCTTCTTAGAGAGACATACACCGAGGTGGTTATCCCCAATTGAAGCATTGGTGATTAAGAGGAAAGATAAAGAAGGAGTGGGGATCACCTATGGGGATGTGTTATTCTTTTCAGAAAAAGGTCCTAGACTGAAGTCTTATGATATGTTGAAAGAGAAGCTAACAGGCTGGTTTCAGTACCATCAACTAAATGACATTTTTCAGAAAGATAGAAAGGTGTCTGGGTTTGGAGAGAAGGAATCTAAGTTCCAAACCATAATCATGGGACCAAAAAAGAAATTGTTGACTAGATTATATAATTTTTTGCTGGAGTTGAACCTAAAAGATGAACAAGTCAAAGAATGTATGGTAAAATGGGCTATGGATCTGGGTCATAATATTGAGTTAGATGTGTGGGAAAGATTGTGGGAAAAGAATATGAAGTTTACCGCATGCACTTTGATAAAAGAAAATCTGTTGAAAATGATGTATAGGTGGTATATTACTCCAACGAAGTTAGCAAAGATGTATAGGATGAAAGATGACTACTGCTGGAAATGTAAAGAGAAACAAGGTGATTTTTATCATATGTGGTGGACCTGTGAGAAAGTGAAAGAGTACTGGGCACTGATATATGATGAACTCAAAAAGATGTTAAAGTGTACATTCCCAAAACGACCTGAATTTTTTCTGTTAGGGTTGGTGGATAATGAAATTAAAGGAGCAGATAGGACTCTATTTTTATACGCAACAGCAGCGGCACGAATGCTCCTAGCACAGAATTGGAAGACAACGTATATACCATCTTTGGATGAATGGAGGGCGAAAATATTGGACTTTGCAGAGATGGCCAGACTGACGTGCAGACTGAGGGATCAAGACAACCAGAAGTTCCAAAAAGATTGGCAAAAATTTAAGAACTACATGGAGATTCATTGTAAGGAATTAAAGACTCTTACCGGATTAGGGTAGAGCTCGAAGGACTACTACTTATTTTTCAAATCTTTTTTATAAGTATATAAAGGGGGTTTGTCTGAAAGGAAGGCTAGGAGATGAATAACGCTAAAACCACGGGAAGAACAGAGGGAAGCCAAATTTTAGTGGTAGAATGATTTTGTATTGCTAATGTTTTGAACTTGATTCTTTTTTGTATACTAAAATTTTCTAATAAAAATGTATTTTAAAAAAAAAAATTGGTGTGACATCTGCTATCCTCCAGTCCTCCGGCACTGTGGCCGTTTTAAGAGACAAGTTGCATATAACCGTTAAGAGATCTGCAATTTCATTTCTCAGTTCCCTAATAACCCTTGGGTGGATGCCATCTGGGCCCGGTGACTTGTTAATCCTCAATTTATCAATTAGTCCTAAAACATCCTCTCTTTTAACCTGTATTTGATTTAATTCTTTAGTCAAGACGGGTGGCTCAGGCAGCGGAATCCACTCAAGGTCCTCTGTCGTGAAGACAGACGCAAAGAAGTCATTCAATTTCTCTGCAATGTCCAAGTCCTCCTTAACCTCCCCTTTTCCTCCCTCACCATCCAGAGGGCCAACTGGTTCTCTGGCAGGTTTTCTACTTCTAACATATTCAAAGAAGCTTTTATTATTACCATTTATACTGCTAGCCATGCGTTCCTCAAAATCTTTCTTTGCCTCCCTTATCATCTTCTTAAATTTCTTTTGCCAGAGTTTGTGGTCCTTTTTATTTTCCTCATTTGGGGAGGATTTGCATTTACAGAAAGACCTCTCCTTGCTCTTTAGAGCCTCTCTAACTCAACTCGTTAACCATGCCGGTGTCCTCTTGGACTTAAATGAGCTCTTCTTTCTTTGTGGTATGCACTTGTGCTGGGCCTCTATTATTGTTGTTTTAAACAGGCTCCATGCAATCTGAAGAGATTGGATTCTTCTAACTTTCCCCTTCAATTTCTCTCTAACTAGTTTCCTCATCTGAGGGAAGTTTGCCCTTCGAAAATCAAGGGTTTTTATGTCTCATTTGCTTGACACTCTTCCTCCGACATGCATGGGGAAGGAAATTGCAGCATGGTCACTGTTCCCCAGAGGCTAAGTGACATTCACATCCCTGACCAGGTCCTGAGTATCGCACAGTATTAGATCCAGAGTTGCCTGTTCTCGGGTGGGCTCCATGACAAGTTGCTCTAAGGCACAGTCATTCAGCAAGTCGAGAAACCCAGTTTCTCTTTCTTGCCCGGAGCTCCCATTGGCCCAGTCTATGTGGGGATAATTGAAGCCCCCCATGATTACTATCCTATCCCTCTTAGCCACCTCCATGATTTCTCTCCTCATTTCAAGGTCCCCCTCAAAATTTTGATCTGGTGGACGATAGAATACTCCAACTATCACATCACTCCTTGGACCTGGTAGTTTAACCCACAGTGATTCTATGGTGGAGTCAGACCCTCTGTCAATCTCCATTCTGCTGGATTTTACCCCTTCTTTGACATAGATGGCCACTCCTCCTCCAACCCGCCCCTCTCTATCCCTTCTATAGAGTTTATAGCCTGGGATTGCTATATCCCACTGGTTCTCCTCATTCCACCAGGTTTCTCTTATGGCTATTATATCTATGTTATCCCTAGCTGCCAAATGTTCAAGTTCTCCCATCTTTGCTCAGAGGCTTCGAGCATTGGCGTAGAAGCACCTGTACAGTGGGTCCCGCAACAACAGCTGCTGCCTTGTTCCCTTTCCCCGACTGCTTTTATTTTCAGTAGACAAACTGTCACATTCCGTTATTCTCCTAGTGCTAATACCTGCTATGTCTTCTCTTTGTGATTCTCTACCCTCTCCAACCTCATTCCCCAAGGATCTCAGCTCCTGTCGGCTTTCCCCCAGTTATCAGTTTAAAAGCTGCTCTGCTGCCTTTTTGAGGTTGAGTGACAGCAATCTGGTCCCATCATGATTCAAGTGCAACCTGTCCCTCCTGAACAGGTTTGGCTTGTCCCAAAATGTTCTCCAGTTCCTGACAAATCTAAAGCCCTCCTCTCGACACCCTCGCCTCATCCACGCATTGAAGCTTCTGAGTTCTGCCTGCCTAGCGGGTCCTGCATGAGGAACAGGTAGCACTTCTGAAAATGCTACCTTGGAAGCCCGGGACTTCAATCTTCTACCTAACAACCTGAATTTGGCTTCCAAGACTGACCGCTTGGCCTTCCTGACATCATTGGTACCAACGTGTACCATGACCACTGGTTCCTTCCCGGTTCTCTCTAACAAGCTATCTAGATTTCTCGTGATGTCTGCAACCTTTGCACCTGGCAGGCAAGTGACCATACGGTTATCATGCTCCTCACAAATCCATCCCTCTGTATTTCTAATGATAGAATCCCCTAGTACAAGGAGCTTCTCTCCTGCAGCCTGCTCATCTACATGTACCTGATCCTGTATCTCATCAATTGTGATGAGGGAGAGATCCTCAGGTGGAACCAGTTGTTCCTTGGTGTGTGCCTCATGAGGTGTGCTGAGGGAAAGAGCCTCAAACTGATTGTGCAATATGAGACTCTCTGAGCGATCCCTTGGCCTTCTACTCCTTTGAGTCACATTCATCCACCCATCTACCTCCTGAGTTGGGGAAGTGACTTCATCCTCAGAAGTGTGCCCTGTCTCTTCTTGGACCTGGATAGTCTGTTCTGCTCTGTCCAAGAATCAGTTTGCATTGCCTTTGAAAGTAGTGGCCAAACATTTAGAGGAAGGAGATAACAGATACAGATGGTGCTATGGCACCAGGCATTTGTCTCTCAAGTCTCTTTAAAGGGTTGGGGTATACTGATCTGTCCACATGATGTACATCAGGGGTGCCCAAACTTTTTGTAAGGAGGGCCAGATTTGGTGGCTGAGAATGTGTCAGGGGCCAGTTGCTCCCCAACCCTGCCATCCCACTGCAAGCCCCACCCACTGACCCCTTGCAACCCCACCCGCAGGAAGGAAGGCGGGGACCAAGGGAGGGAGGGAGGAAGGTGGAAACCAAGAGAGGAAGGAGGGAAGGTGGGGAACAAGGGAGGGAGGGAGGGAGGAAGGAAGGTGGGGACAAAGGGAGGGAGGAAAGAAGGAAGGTGGGGACCAAAGGAAGCATAGGGAGCCGTGGCCACAGGTCGCCCCTTGGAAGAGGCAATCTGTGCAACCTTGCACCCCCCCAGGCTCCCCAGCAGTGGTGACGGCTTGCCCGCCAGCCCACCCCAAAGCTCCTTGGTGGTTGCAGAGGCCCGCTGGCCTGCCCACCCCCACACATTCCCCTGCGGTGCTGGTGGCGGCAGACTACCCGTCTGCCCGTCCGCTCAAGCATCCCAGCGGTGCCGGTGGCGCGGCCCGCCTGAACACTGCCCTGCATGTGCGGCCAACCTTACAATGTTCCCGGCTGTGCTGGTGGCAGCGGCCCACCCGTGCGCCACCCTGCGTGTGCGCGCCGAGCTTCATAAGGTTCCCAGCGGTGCCAGTGGCGGTGGCGGCCCGCCCATGCACACACCTAGCTTCACGAGGTTCCAGGTGGGGGCGGCCCGCCTGCGCGCCACCGCCGCACAAGCGCCCAGCCTCACATGGGTGCCGGCGGTGCTAGTGGCAGCAGCCTGCGCGATGGCTGGCTGGCCGGCCCGCCCAGCCCCACAAGCTTCCCGGCGGTGCTGCTGGTGGTGGCCCGGCCCTATCGCCTGCCCACCCAGCCCCACAAGCTTCTGCTCACTGGCTGGCCGGTGCACCCAGCCCCTCAAGCTTCCCGGCGGTGTCAGTGTTGGCGGAAGATTTAAAAAAAAAAACATGGGGCGAAGGAGGGGGAGGGAGGGGCGGGCCAGCCAGCTGCGGGCAACTCAGAATGGCCTGACGGGCCGGATTTAGCCCCCGGGCCGGACTTTGGGCAGGCCTGACGTACATGTTAAAAGAGAGACAAAGAGACAATAGAACAATGTAAGCAGAACAAAAGAGTCAAGGCAAAACCCCTGGAACTTTGTTTTGTCCCTCTTCTGTTGCTAAGCTGTAACAGTGACAATTCTCATGGGGACAGTGGTAAATGCTATATCCCTGTGCTTTCCCTCTGCACCTTATCTTAGGAATTATCTAGTCCACAATTAAGAGAGAGCCAATCTTTGTATGCCCAGCAAGATGGATTACCTAGTCTCCAGTCAAGGGAGAGCCAATCATTGTAAGCAATCAAGATGGGTTACTTAGTCCACAGTCAAGGGACAGCCATCCCTCATGAGCACAACAAGATGGGTTATCTAGTCCACAATCAAGGGAGAGCCAGCCTTCGGAAACCCTGCAAGATGAGTTGACTAGTCCACAGTCAAGAGAGAGCCAAAATTCATAAGCCCAGCAAGATGGGTTACCTAGTCCACATTGAAGGCAGGGAAATCTCTCGTAAGAGCTGTCTTCTTACGCTTATGAACCCATTTTGCTAAACTTATGAAGGTTGCCTCTCCCTTAATTATGGACTAGCTAACTCATCCTGCTGTGCTCATGAGGGATGGCTCTCCCTTGACCATGGACTAGGTAACCCATCTTGCTGCACTTATGAAAGTTGGCTCTCCATTGATTGTGGACTAGGTAACTCATCTTGCTGTGCTCATGAGGGATTGCTCTTCCTTGACTGTGGACTAGGTAACCCATCTTGCTGGGCTTACAAAGGTTGTTTCTGCCTTGATTGTGGACTAGGTAAACCATCTTTCTGAGCTCACGAGGGATGGCTCTCCCTTGATGGTGGACTAGATGGGTTACGTAGTCTACAGTCAAGGGAGAGCCATCACTTGTAAGGACAAGAAGACAGCTCTTAAGAAATATGGCTCTCCCTTGACTGTAGAAGACTAATTGTTGCCTGATACATTCAGACACTAAAATCCAGTTTATATGTTTCGGAACTCGATGAGAAAGTGAGAACAGAGAACGAGGAATAAAATTTGCGTGACCAGAATCAGGGAATAAAATTTCCTCTTTTTATTCCTGATTTTTCAGCCATGCGTTAGCACCTAGAGATACCTCATCATTTTTGTGATGTAGGCACATAACCTGTAAGCAGAGAGATGGGATATCCTGCAAGACAAAAGCAGCCCATACCAACAACAGCCTGCCCCCAACCCTGAACCACCCCTAACTGTGCCCCCAAGTTGCCAGCCAGTCATATCTTCTTGAGCCAACTCTCATTCTTTGGCATGCAGAGCTGATATCCTAAACCAGGGGTCCTCAACCTAAGGCCCCAGGGCTGGATGCGCCCCCCAAGGTCCTGAATCCTGCCCCTGGGACCAATTGCAACCCCCCCACCTACCACCTGCTTTGCGAGCAAGCCAGCCTCCGCAGCTGCTTCTATTGCTGAGGCAGTTCAAAGCAGTGGGCTATGTCGCTTCTCCCACTCCCCCCAAATACCACCCAGATGATCAGCATGCTGGCTAGTGGGGCATTCAAAGTGGGAGGGCTACGGCAAGGTCCCCCACTCCCCCCACCCACCGCCCAGATGGTTGGGGCGTCAGGGGCAGCCGAGCGGGGCAATTTAAAACGGGAGGGCTGCGACAAGGTTTCCCACTCCCTCCATGGCCCTGAGGCCCCACCCCTGCTCCTCCTCCACCCTGCCCACCTGCCTTCCTTGTATGGCTGCCGCCTGTGTTACTGTAGTTGTGAGGAATGAAGGGGGCAGACGGAGGCAGCACCAGCCAGCCTTCTGAACCAGAGCAGGCATGGCAGTGGACTGCTGGAGGGATGGACGGCAGGCGACCAAGGGGGAAGCAGAGCTACTTCCTGCCCACCCAGCCCCCTCTAAGCTGCTGCCTTGCTCTGTGGAGAGAGGGAGGGGAGGAGGGAGCACAGCCATGGCCGGAGGCTGAAGATGCCACCACCATCACCGGGTTAGAGACCAGCAAGGAGGAGGTGGTGGAGAAAGAAGAGAAAGGAAGAGAAGTACAATGGTGGCCTGGCCCTGGTTCCTGGGAGGCTGGTGGGGCTGCATTTGTCCCTGGTTGGTGATGGGTGGGCTGGCGAGCCAAGAGAGCCTGGCTGGACTAGGCCAGTGAGTGGGCTGCAGTTGGCTTTGGGCATGCCTTCCTGTCTCCCCTCCCTCCTTCCCAGCCCTTGTTCCCTCACTCACTCACTCACTTGCAGCACACCAAGTCAGGCCGGGCTGGGCCAGGCCAAGAGAGGAGGCAGCTTTCCCTCCAGGGCACAGTGAAGATGTGATGGCCAGGGCACACGGCTGGATCTGTGTGCAGTGTCACCAGCCTTGCTGCCTTTGCTGCAGCTGCTGCTCCTCATCCTGAGGGGCCGCCCAGAAGGCGATGAGGGGCCTGAATTTGCCTGGGCTGCCACCTCCTTCCCAATGCAATGAAGGAAGGAAGGAAGGAAGGAGAGCTGCTCCAGCCGCTGCCACTGGAGGAGGAGGAGGAGAAGGAAGAGGCACAGCAGAGGGATCCCAGCGGTGGCACCTCCGGTTGGTGTGGAAGTTGAGTCATGACTACTGGACTTCTTTTTTGAGAGATAGAAACGTTTCGCTGTTCATCCAAACAGCTTAATCGGTCTGAATACAGCTAGTGGAAATCCTCCATCTTATAGGCAGCTTTGACTTCTTGTCACCCTGGCCTGAATTAGGCTCATAAGATGAACAATGGCCTAAATAGGCTCGTTAGGGAGACAATAGTATCCTTAGCCTTAAGGTGAACAATAGCCTAAGGTGCTGAAACCTATCAAGAATGGGTCGTTAGCTAGCCTTGGTGGTGAAGGCTTTTTGATTTGTCTGGGTACTTTGGAAAGCACAGCCTGATAAGTAGCAGATAGACTATGCCTGAGCCCACCACCTCTGTTGAGGGAGGGGTTTTCAATGCTCACATGAATGGCCTCCCTTACTCCTCTTTCAAACCACCTCTCTTCTTTGTCTAATATGTGTACATCCTCATCTTTGAAAGAGTGGCCTTTTTCCTTCAAATGGAGGTGTACTGCTGTTTCTGGTCCTGAGCTGTTGCCCCTCCTATGTTGGGCCATCCTTCTGTTTAATGGCTGTTTAGTTTCTCCAATGTAGAGGTCTGAACACTCCTCACTGCATTGGACCGCATATACTATATTGCTCCTTTTATGGTTTGGTATCTGATCCTTTGGGTGGACAAGTCTCTGCCTTAGTGTGTTTGTGGCTTGAAATAAACAGGGATGTGGTGTTTGCCAAAAATCCTTTTAAGCTTCTCCGACACTCCAGCCATGTAAGGAATGACCAGGTTCTTCCGTCGGGTCTGGGTCTCAGACTGATCCCTTGTTCTTCTGGGATGGCCCACTGCTTTGTTGAAGGCCCACTTTGGATATCCACAGGCTTTAAGTGCTGTCTTCAGGTGCCTTCCTTCCTTCTTCTTGGCTTCTGTGGAGGTGGGAATGCTCTCTGCTCTGTGGCTTAGGGTCCTGATGACTCCTAGTTTGTGCTGTAATGGATGGTGGGAGTCAAACAGTAAGTACTGTTCTGTGTGGGTGGGTTTCCTGTAAACGTCTATTCCCAGGCCACGGTCGGGTCTGATGATGACTGCACAATCCAGGAAAGCCAGCCGGTTGGTGATCTGGAGCAGGAGGCATTGCTGGGGCCCTGGAGACACAATGATCATGGGCCAATTGTGGGGGGTTCCGCCCACTTGTCCCTCCCTACCCCCTTTTTCCATGCCAGCCCTTTTTTTAGACTGTGTTCTGCCCCCCAGTGGTATCTGGCGTGTGGTGGACCAGCCCACTGTTTGAAAACTTTGAGGACCCTTGTCCTATACCATGTATTTCAGTGATTGCTTGACAGCTGCTTCCATTATTTCTAGCTGACATAGCTGATGGAAAAGGATGGGTAGAGTTGCAATCCAAAAGTATCTGGAGTGGCTCATGTTTCACATTGTCCCAATCTTTTGATTTGTGCATGTGCCTCATTTTCCCCATCTGTTGCAGGCTTGAACAGGCAACTCATGAGTAAGTAATAAAGCACCAGTGAATATTGACAGAGGGAATTAATGTGTGTACTGGAATCCTATTGGTATTCACATGTTTGTATAACTTGCACAAATAATTATGGCTATTTGACAAAGTGTGGTCCATCTACTTGCAAGATCAAATATGCAACCAAGGTGTACCCTCACCTCATCAGTTAGCCACAGCATGTTACACAAACCTTATGTCAGTACCAGTAGGCTTCTGGACCCAGTTGCAGGTTATGGACTGGGTTTAAGAGGCGTCTATAGGGCAACACATCTGTGTCTACTTAATGTTTTGCCTTTTATGTCCTGAACCAGAATGCTAATTTTAGATATGGGAGGGATTGCTCTTCTGTAACTAGTAAATTACTCAGTAATTGGTTTTTGCATGTGGAAGGCGAAACAGTAGAAGAACAAGTAGTCTGGTTTTGGCAATTTCACATTTAAGAGTCTTTCATACATTCAGAGAGTTTGTGTCATCAGGGTCTTCTTTGTTTTTGTTTTGTTTTCTGTAGTGCAGGTTTTTACAAGTCTGTTGATTCTGCATCTTGTTTTAGTTTTCACTCTGCAAAACATCTTTTCACAAGTACAAGTGAGGTGGATAAATACCTCTGTGAAATAAACATAAATCCAGATTGTGAAGTATTCCTTCTGCACAATTAATAAACTATCATCCCTGAACTGTAATATCACTTACCATATATACTTGAGTATAAGCCGTCCCAAAAATAAGCCAAGGGCCTAATTTTGCCCCCAAAACTGGGAAAACTTATTGACTCAGGTATAAGCCAAGGGCGTTTTTTTTAGTTATAGTCGAGTATATGCGATATACCGGCCGAGCTCTAAAGGGGCTGGGGGTAGTAATTAGAAATGTGTGCTGGCAGTGTGGAGGCAATTAGGGAGTTAATACCATAAACCCCCTGGTTGCCTCCCCAGTCCCTGCACAGTTGCCAACACTACCCTCAGCCACTTTACAGATTCATAACTAAGTCCTGTTACCCCCAAATGTTTCCAAATTTTAGGGGGTTCCCTAAAATCACTTTCTGGAGGTACCCCTGCTACTTTGGAGTCCCAAGGTAAGTAAATTTTAAAAGTAATTTTGAGTGCATATTTTTTTAAAAGCATGCACTCAAAAATTACTTACATTGGGGACACCAAAGTAGCAGGGGTACCGCCAGAAAGTGATTTTAGGGAATCCCCTGAAATTTGGAAACATTTGGGGGTAAGGGGACTGAGTTATGAAGTTCCAAAGATGGTGGCGCTAGACCAGTGTTGGCGAACCTATGGCACGGGTACCAAAGGTGGCACTCGGAGCCCTTTCTGTGGGCACCTGACATCGTCCCTTCACAGCCACCTGTATTCAAGTTAAATTGCTGTACAGTAGGACCCCAGTATCCACTGGGGATTGGTTCCAAGCCTTGCCGTGGATAATGACAACCGTGGATAAGAGAGAACACCAAAATGTTCCCCAAAACTGCTGTTTTGTGATAGTAACTTGCTTTACAGCTGCGTTTGCAAGAGTAGCTTGCTTTACAGCTGCTGTTTGTGATGGTAGCTTGCTTTACGGCTGCTGTTTTATGACAGTAGCTTGCTTTACAGCTGCTCTTTGTGACAGTAGCTTGCTTTGCAGTTGCTGAATTGTTTATTTTTCCTCTGCCAACTGTGGATAACTTAATCAGTGGATAATGAATCAGTGGATACGGGGGTCCTACTGTATTGACACTTTGCAAAAACAAAGTGGGTTTTGAATCGCAGTTTGGGCACTCGGTCTCTAAAAGGTTTGACATCACTGCCCTAGACCTTCTCATTGGAATCATAAGGGAAGCAGAGGCACCACTATCACTTGCCCAATCAGGACTTGCCCTTCGCTGCTTTCCCCAAGCTGTCTGAGCACCTAATTTTACCCTAATAAACTGGGAAAACTTATTGACTCCAGTATAGGCCAAGGGAATTTTTTTCAGCCAAATATAAGGGCTAAAAAACGAGGCTCATACTAGAGTATATACAGTAAATGTTCTCCATTTGTAAATGCAAAATGTAAAAGACAAATATGTGTGCATCAAAGCAAAAGGGTTAGAAAAATCTTGTATTTCACTTTATAAATGGACCTCTCCGAGAATATTAAAAAACTTCTTCCCCAATGCAACACAAATAGGCAACAGATCTTTATTTCATTGCTATCTAGAAGAGTTTTTCATTTTCCTGGCTGTAAGCACTGTCATCAGATGGGTATCTCTCCTTCATATTTACATAATTCCAGCAGGTCATTCTTTGCAAACTCGATACTGACTAATTAAAATTTAATTTCAGACTTTTAATTGACCAATCAATAACAATTTACGGAGCAAATAGAACATTTTCTGGAAAGGCATTAGTTCAGGATTCACAGCAACCACCTCAGTGCTTGAAATTAATGTAAGGTGAGGTGGTGGTGGTGAAAAAAATAGAATATGAATGAATGTATTTCATATACCATATTTTTTGCTCCATGAGACATACGGGGCCATAAGATGCACCTAAACACCCACCCCTAAAAAGGGAGGGTTAAAAGGATCCTCACTGTTCGGACAGGATCATTTTAAAACACCTGCCTTTGAATGGCACGGGCGGGTGCTTTAAAACAAATTGGGTGCTTTACTTCAGCCAAGCAAGGATCCAAGGGCAGGCTTTTGAATGTCCTCAAATGCCTGTTCTTGGATCCTTGCTTTACCAAAGGGTAGAACCACAACCCCCTCTCTGAGAGGCGGATCGTGCGCTACCTTTCAGGCCAGCAAGGATCCAAGGGGCAGGCTTTTGAATCTCCCTAAAAGCCTTCCCTTGGATCCTTGGTTTGCCAAAGGGCAGCACCACATCTCCCTCTCTGAGAGGTGAATCACCTGCTACCCGTCAGGCAAGCAAGGATCCAAGGGGATGGCCTTTGAATCTGCTCTCTGGGAGGTGGATCATGTGCTCCCCTTAGAGGCCCTGAAAGAAGAAATCAAACAGCAAGAGAGCAATGAGGCTTAAAGAAGCCAATGCTTCCACATCAACAAGGTATCTTATTCATCTTTACATAAAAACATAAGAACATAAGAAGAGCCATGCTGGATCAGGCCAAAGGCCCATCTAATCCAGCTTCCTATATCTCACAATGACCCCACCAGATGCGTCTGGGAGTGCATGAGACTAGATACCTATCTCCTGATACCACTCCCCTGTATCTGGCCCTTGAAGTACCCCGGTTTTAAGCCTGGAGATTACACATCTCCATCATGGTTTGTAACCTGTGATGGACTTTTCCTCCAGGAATCTGTCTAATCCCCCTTTGAAGGCATCCAGGCCAGATGCCATCACCACATCCTGTGGCAGGGAATTCCACAGACTAACAACACACTGGGTGAAAAAATATTTTCTTTTGTTTGTTCTTACTCTCCCAACCCACAGTTTGAGTGGATGTCCTCTAGTTCTGGTATTTTGTGAGGGGGAAGAGCTTCCCTCTATCCACTTTACTCATGCCATGCATTATTTTGTATGTCTCAATCCTATCCCCCCTCAGGCGCCTTTTTTCCAGACTAAAGAGCCCCAAATGTTTTAGCCTTTCCTCATAAGGGAGGTGCCCCAGGCCAGTAATCATTTTAGTTGCTCTCTTCTGCACCTTTTCCAGTTCCACTATGTCTTTCCTGAGATGCGGTGACCAGAATTGTACTCAATACTCCAGGTGCGGCCTTACTATTGTTTTGTATAATGGCATTATAATGTTGGCTGTTTTATTTTCAATAACCTTTTTGATAATCTCTAGCATGGAATAGCCCTTCTTCACTTCTGCCACACATTGGGTAGACACCTTCATGGAACTGTCCACCAAGACACCAAGATCTCTTTCCTGATCCGTCACGGATAACTCAGAGCCCATGGGTTGATAGATAAAGTTTTGATTTTTCGCCCCATTAAAACGCATTTGCCATTTGGCAGCCCATTCCCCCAGTTTGGAGAGATCCTTTTGGAGCGCTTCACAGTCTTCTCTGGTTTTGTGTCATCTGCAAACTTAGCCACCTCACTGCTTATCCCTGTCTCCAGGTCATTTATGAACAGATTGAAAAGCACCGGTCCCAGGACAGATCCCTGGGGCACACCGCTTTTCACTTCTCTCCATTGTGAAAATTTCCCACTGACACCTACTCTTTGTTTCCTGATCTCAACCAGTTCTCAATCCATAAGATGACCTGCCATCTTATACCCTGACTGTGCAATTTTCTCAGCAGCCTTTGGTGAGGGCCTGTGTCAAAAGCCTTCTGAAAATCCAGATAGACTATATCCACTGGTTCACCCAAATCCACGTGCCTGTTGACCTTTTCAAAAAAATCTAAAAGGTTTGTCAGACAAGATTTACCCTTACAGAAGCCATGCTGATTTTCTCTCAGCAAGGTTTGTTCTTTTATGTGTTTTAAGATTTTTCTCTTGTATCAGGCTTTCCACCGTCTTCCCGGGGACAGATGTAAGGCTAACTGACCTGTAGTTTCCCAGGACACCCCTCCTTCCTTTTTAAAAAAAAATTGGTGTGGCATCCACTATCCTCCAGTCTAGAGCACTGTGGCCATTTTAAGAGACAAGTGGCATATTACCGTTAATAGATCGGCAATTTCATTTCTCAGTCCCCTAATAACCCATGGGTGGATGCCATCTGGGCCCGGTGACTTGTTAATCCTCAATTTATCAATTAGTCCTAAAACATCCTCTCTTTTAACCTGTATTTGATTTAATTCTTTAGTCAAGAGGGGCCGTTCGGACAGCGGAATCTGCTCAAGGTCTTTTGTCATGAAGACAGATGCAAAGAACTCATTTAATTTCTCTGCAATTTCCAAGTCCTCCTTTATCTCCCCTTTTCATCCCTCACCATCCAGAGGGCCAACTGGTTCTCTGGCAGGTTTTCTACTTCTAACATATTTAAAGAAACTTTTATTATTACCATTTATATTGCTAGCCATGCGGTCCTCAAAATCTTTCTTTGCCTCTCTTATCATCTTCTTACATTTCTTTTGCCAGAGTTTGTGTTCCTTTTTATTTTCCTCATTTGGGGAAGATTTCCATTTACAGAAAGACCTCTCTTTGCACTTTAGAGCCTCTCTAACTCCACTCATTAACCATGCCAGTGCCCTCTTTGCTTTGATGAGCTCTTATTTCTTTGAGGTATGCACTTGTGCTGGGCCTCTATTACCGTTGTTTTAAACAGGCTCCATTTTCCTTTTTGTCCTGCAGTACTTGTTTGAGAAGATTAGAATCGCACCAATGTTTTTTCTTTTTCTGTTTTTTTCTTTGACAACTTTTTTGTTTGAAAACCATAAATAAATTGCAAAAAAAAAGACCTTTGTGAGTGAGGAAAACACTCCTCACATGGGATTCTGGGTCAAGTTCTAATTGCTAGTATCCAGAAGACAAATCCAGACATGTTAAATCTAAGTGTCTTCTGGTTATATATAGCCTCCATGCACTCTGGAGAGATTGGATTCTTTTAACCTTCCCTTTCAATTTCTTTCTAACTAGTTTCCTCATCTGAGGGAAGTTTGCCCTTCAGAAATCATTGGCATTGAGAGCTATCCTGCCTATCACTCCAACCCGGAGGTTGTCCTTAGGCATCCATAATGATAGCCATTGATGCCCTTGTTCTCCATGAACTTGTCCAATCGTTTCTTAATGCTTCAAGGCTGAGACCAGTGATCCTCTGGATGAAAAATTACTTTCTTTTATTTGTTTGAGATCTAGCACCCCAAAGTTTCATGGAGTGCCCCCTAGTTCTGGTGTTGTGTGATAGGGAAAACAACTTTTCTTTATCTACTTTGTCCACTCCATATATGATTTTATAAACTTCAATCAGGTCACCTCTTAGACAAAATCATTCAAGAGTGAAGAGGCCCAGCCATTGCAACCTCAGATGGTAAGGAAGGTGTGGCAGTCCCCTAATCATTCTGGTTGCTCTCCTCTGCACCTTTTCCATTTCCATAATATCCTTCTGGGGTTATGGTGACCAGAATTGTACACAGTACTCCAGATGGGGCCTCACCATAGATTTATAAAGAGACAAAATGACACTTGCTGACTTATTTTCTATACCCTTCCTACTGATCCCTAGCATTGAGTTTGCTTTTTTCACTGCTGAGGCACAGTGGTTTGACACCTTCATTGAGTTGTCCACCAGGACATCAAGATCCCTTTCCTGGTTTGTTGCAGAGAGTTCAGACCCCATCAGTTTATAAAGGTAATTGGGTTTTTTTGTGTGTGTTCAAATGTGCATCACTCTGCACTTACTAATGTGTAAGCTCATTTGCCCGTGGTTTGCTCACTCCCCCAGCTGCAAGAGGTCCCTCTGGAGCACCTCACAATCTCTCTCAGTTTTTACTATCCTGTATAATTTAGTGTTGGCAAATTTGGCTACCTTGCTATTTACTCCTTCTTCTAGATCATTTATGAAGATCTACCTCCCTCCCACTTGGAGAAGTGTCCATTTAGTGCTGTAGTGCCGTTTCCTGTCCCTTAGCCAGTTGCTGATCCAGGACAAGACATTTCCCTTTATTCCATGACTGGCAAATTTATTCAAGAGCCTTTGATGCGGCACCTTGTCAAAAGCCTTCTGAAAGTCTAGATAAACAATGTCAACTGGATGTTCCTTATCCACATGTCAAACTGACTGGTTGGTAATTTCCTGGATCACCTCTGAATTCTTTTTTGAAGATTAGTGCTACATTCGCTACCTTCTAGTCATCAGGCACAATGCCTGATTTGAAGGCAAGATTATATATTTTGTCTACGACCTCAGCAATTTCATTTTTAAATTCCTTGAGAACGTGTGTATGGATGCCATCCGGTACTGGTGATTTGTTAAAATTTAGTTTAACAAGACATTTTATTTCTATCTGGTTTAATTCTTTGCTTCCCTTCCCTTCGAAGCTAGGATCTGTGTGGGGCATGTGGTCTCTGTCTTCTTCAGTGAATACTGAAGCAAAGGATTCATAAGTTTCTCTGCAATCTCTGTTTCCTCTTTAATTATCCCTTGACTTCCATTGTCATCTAATGGTCCAATTGCCTTCCTAGTTGGGTTCTTACTTTTAATGTACTTAAAGAAGTCCTTGTTATTTCTTTGAGTGTTTTAGCATATGTTCTTCCAAGTCTTGCTTTGTTTTCCTGATTGTTGCCTTGCATTTGTTCTGCCAGAATTTATGTTCCTGCCTGTTGTCCTCATTTGGACAAGCCTTCCATCTTCTAAATGAGCTTTTCTTGCTTTTGACCACTTCCTGAACAGCTTCTGTAAGCCACATCAGAGTCCTCTTGGATCTGGCAGTGCACTTTTTCCTTTTGAGTATGCATTCCAATTGGGCCACTGTTATGGTTTTCGTGAGCATCCCCCATGCCTCTTGGAGTGATTGGACTCTCTCAATTTTCCCTTTCAGCTTCTTTTTTAGCTTTTTTAGCTTTCAGCTTCTTTTTGGGAAATTTCCTTTTTGAAAATTTAAGGTCTCTGTGTTAGTTTTTATCAGTGATTTGCAGTCTATAATTAAGCTAAAAGTAATTATGATGTGGTCACTGTTCCCTATCAGATCAGTCACATTAACATTTTGCACCAGATCCTGTATATTACTCAAGAACAAGTCAAGGATTGTTGAACCTCTAGTTGGGTCTTCAACCATCTGTTCCAGGGAACAATCATTTAGCATTTCTAGGAACTTTAGTACACCCAGTCTATGTGAAGGCAATTGAAGTCCCCCATTATAACCAGGCTTCCCTTCTTGGATGCCTCCTTTACAAGATTCTCCAAATGCCAGTCTCCCTTGGGGGCTTGGGTCAGAGGCCAATAGCATAGGTCTACTGTTATACCATCCTTGTGGCCTGATACTCTTACACACAGAGTTTCAAATGGTGACTCCAAATCACCTATATATTTCAATTCGTATGATTTTATCCCTTCTTTGACATACAAGGCTATACTACCTCCCATTTGCCCCTTCCTTTTCTTCTTGTCCACCAGGTTTCAGTGATACCAACAATATCAATATTTTTATCTATTGCTAAGTATTCCAGCTTCCCTGTTTTGTTACAGAGGCATCTGGGATTTGCATACAAGCATTCATATATGATTTTCTGATGCAGTATTTTCATTCCAGTTGCATCATTGGCCTACCTCTTGCATACTTTGCTGGATTGCTGGTGACTAGCTCCTGGCTCTGCTCAGTAATTTTTGCATCCTCCTCACTACTCAAGTACACACTTTCCTGAACCGGATGCTGGCTAACCCCTGTCACCTTTCCCCCAGTTATCAGTTTAAAAGCTGCTCTGCAGCCTTTTTGATGTTGAGTGCCAGAAATCTGGTCCCATCATGGTTCCAGTGCAACCCATCCCTCCTGAACAGGTTTGGTTTGGGTCAGAGGCCAATAGCATAGGCCTACTGTTATACCATCCTTGTGGCCTGATACTCTTACACACAGAGTTCCCAAAATGTTCTCCAGTTCCTGACAAATCTGAAGCCCTCATCCACACATCGAGGCTTCTGAGCTCTGCCTGCCTGGTGGGTCCTGCATGAGGATCAGAGAGCACTTCTGAAAATGCTACCTTAGAAATCTAGGACTTCAATCTTCTTCCTAACAACCTAAATTTGATCGTTTTGCCTTCCCAACATCATTGGTACCAACATGTACCATAACCACTAGTTCCTTCCCAGTTCTTTCTAACATACTATCTAGATTTCTTATGATGCCTGCAACCTTTGCACCTGACAGGAAAGTCACAATGTGGTTATCATGTGCATCACAAATCCATCTCTCTGTATTTCTGATAATTGAACCCCCTAGTACAACGAGCTTTTCTCCTGCAATCTGTTCATCTACATCAGGGCTGTCCAACTTTGAACAGCCTCTGGCCTCCCCCTCCACCTGCTGCATATTCCCGTAGACTCTCCATCAAGCTGCAGAATGAGGCTGTCCGGACCCTCGATCAGTGCCTGGGCACGGTCATGGAATGGACCAGGGCTAACAGGCTCAAACTCAACCCCGATAAGACCAAGGTTATGTTCTTTGGGGCTTCCTCATCCAGCTACGGTGGCCCGTATCCCACCTTGGAGGGTGTTTCCCTCAGGCCATCGGACTGTGTCAGAAATCTGGGCGTAGTCCTCGACCCGGTGCTCACCCTGGAAGCCCAGGTGTCCGCCGTGTCCAGGGCTGCCTTTTTCCACCTTCGGCGAATCACCCAGATTCGCCCGTACCTGGATGAGGACTCCCTCAGAACAGTGGTCCAGGCGCTGGTCATCTCTAGACTGGACTATTGCAACGCGCTCTACATGGGGTTGCCCTTGACTCTCATTCGGCGCCTGCAGCGGGTCCAAAATGCAGCGGCAAGACTGGTGGCGGGTGTGCGTCGATTTGAGCACATCACCCCAGTCTTGGCTCGTCTGCATTGGTTACCCGTTGCAGCCCGAATTAGATTCAAGGTCTTGGTTTTGGTTTACAAAACCCTCCATGGCCTAGGACCTGGCTACCTGACGGAGCGGATCGACCAGCAATCAACTTCGGCCCGCCTGACTAGGTCGTCGCGGGCGCACATGCTGCGTGTGGCCACGCCCAGGGAGGCTCGGAGAACCTCCACCCGTACCCGAGCCTTCTCTGTGGCTGGCCCAACCTTATGGAATCACCTTCCAGCAGAAGTGCGCCTAGCAGAGTCCCTGCCTGCCTTCCGGAAGGCACTGAAAACCCTTCTCTTCCGGGAGGCGTTTGGCTGACCCAAATAGAATCTTTTTTTTTCCTAGTCCCGCCATCTGCTGCTGCTGTTTTGTCTGCATTTTTTTCTCTTAGTTTATTAGTTTAGTCATTATTTATTTTAGTTGTTGTTTTATAATCTGTTGTTTTGTACACTCATTGTAAAACGCCCGGAGTTCCTTTCAGGAAGACGGGTGGTATATAAGCTGTATAAATAAATAATAAATAAATAAGTGTGGGTGTGGGTGTGGGTGTGGATGCTCACTCTTTGCCACCTCTCCGTGCCCCCCACCCCCAAGGTCCATAGTGCTGGTGGTGATGGCGTTGGCGCCCTGCCTGCCCGCCTAGGTCCTCCGTGCTGCACGTGCGCAGACCCACTGCCACTCAGTGCCCCCATCCCCCAAATCACACATTCACACCTCTCTTCAATGTGGCTCATTTTTAATTTTCTAGTAGCTTAAAGGTATCACCTGTTGCACTTTTGTATTTGGTTTTGTGATGGCTACACGGCTCCTCAACTGGTTTTGCTTCCACTGGAAATACCAAGATACCAGGAATGAGACCCCCCACATATCAAGGAAGAGGCAAATGGACCATCCATGGAGACATGACAAGACTGCAACACTGGGTAATCTCTTTCCTTTTTAATTCTTTAATCAAGAGGGGCTGTTCAGGCAGCGGAATCTGCCCAAGGTCTTCTGTCGTGAAGAAAGATGCAAAGAACTCATTTAATTTCTCTGCAATTTCCAAGTCCTCCTTTATCTCCCCTTTTCATCCCTCACCATCCAGAGGGCCATCCAGTTCTCTGGCAGGTTTTTTACTTCTAACATATTTAAAGAAGCTTTCCCCCCCCCCCCTTTATATTGCTAGCCATACGTTCCTCAAAGTCTTTCTTTGTTTGGATATGATTGAGACATACAAAATAATGCAGGGTATGAGTAAAGTGGATAGAGGGAAGCTCTTCTCTCTCTCCCAAAATACCAGAACTAGGGGACATACACTCAAATTGAGGGCTGGGAGAGTAAAAACTGACAAAAGAAAATATTTTTTCACCCAGCGCGTTGTAAGTCTATGGAATTCCCTGCCACACAATGTGGTGATGGCATCTGACCTGGATGCCTTCAAAAGGGGATTGGACAGATTCCTGGAGGAAAAGTCCATCACAGGTTACAAACCATGATGGAGATGTGTAGTCTCCAGGCTTTAAACCAGGGTACTTCAAGGGCCAGATGCAGGAGAGTGGTATCAGGAGACAGATATCTAGTCTCATGCACTCCCAAACACATCTGGTGGGGCCGCTGTGAGATACAGGAAGCTGGACTAGATGGGCCTTTGGCCTGATCCAGCATGGCTCTTCTTATGTTCTTATGTTCTTATGTTCTTATGTTCTCTTATCATTCTTACATTTCTTTTGCAAGAGTTTGTGTTCCTTTTTATTTTCCTCATTTGGGGAGGATTTCCATTTACAGAAAGACCTCTCCTTGCCCTTTAGAGCCTCTCTAACTCCACTCATTAACCATGCTGGTGCCCTCTTGGACTTAGCTCTTCTTTCTTTGTGCTCTGCACATGTGCTGGGCCTCTACTACCGTTGTTTTAAACAGGCTCCGTGCACTCTGAAGAGATTGGATTCTTTTTACCTTCCCTTTCAATACCGTTCTAACTAGTTTCCTTATCTGTGGGAAATCTGCCCTTTGGAAATCAAGGGTTTTTGTGTCTGATTTGCTTGTCACTCTTCTCCCGAGATGCATGGCAAAGGAGATTGCAGCATGATCACTGTTCCCCAGAGGCTCAGTGACATTCACATCCCTGACCAGGTCCTGAGTTTCACACAGTATTAGATCCAGAGTTGCCTGTTCTCAGGTGGGCTCCATGACAAGTTGCTCTAAGGCACAGTCATTCAGCAAGTCAAGAAACCCAGTTTCTCTTTCTTGCCCCGAGCTCACATAAGCCCAGTCAATGTGGGGATAATTGAAGTCCCCCATGATTACTATCCTATCCCTCTTAGACACCTCCATGATTTGTCTCCTCATTTCAAGGTCCCCTTCAATTTTTTGACATTGCTCCTTGGACCTGGTAGTTTAACCCACAGTGATTCTATGGTGGGGTCAGACCCCCCATCAGTCTCCATTCTGCTGGATTTTACCTCTTCTTTGACATAGACAGCCACTCCACCTCCAACCCGCCCCTCTCTATCCCTTCTATAGAGTTTATAGCCTGGGATTGCTGTATCCCACTGGTTCTCCGCCCTCACCAGGTTTCTTTTATGGCCATTATATCAATGTTATCCCTAGCTGCCGAATGTTCAGGTTCTCCCATCTTTGCTCGGAGGCTTCGAGCATTGGCGTAGAAGCACCTGTACAGTGGGTCCAGCTGCTGCCTTGTTCTTTTCCCCCCACAGCTTTTATTTTCAGTAAACACACTATCATATTCCATTATTCTCCCAGTGCTAACACCTGCTATGTCATCTCTATGTGATTCTCTACCCTCTCCAACCTCATTCCCCAAGGATGAGGTGTTCCGAACTGGATGCCACTCAGCTCCTGTCAGCTTTCCCCCAGTTATCAGTTTAAAAGCTGCTCTGCAGCCTTTTTGATGTTGAGTGCCAGCAATCTGGTCCCATCATGGTTCAAGTGCAACCCGTCCCTCCTGTACAGGTTTGGCTTGCCCCAAAATGTTCTCCATTTCCTGACAAATCTGAAGTCCTCCTCTCGACACCATTGCCTCATGCACGCATGGAGGCTACTGAGCTCTGCCTGCCTGCCGGGTCCTGCACGAGGAACAGGAAGTACTCCTGAAAATGCTAACTTTCAACTCAGCTAAGTATAAATCAAACATGTACAGGAAATGGAAAATGCACCAAGGAGGAATATGAGCAAATAGCAAATAGCAAAGGAAAATGATAGGGTCTCTATGTGGCAAAGATAAATATTTACTAACAGGAGAAAGGGACAAAGCAGAACTACTCAACATCTGTGTCTCAGTTTTCTCCAAAAAGGAAAAAAGAGTTCCAATGGGACAAAAAATATATGAGGTATGGTGGAAATTGCAACATAGAATAGGTAGAGAGGTAGTACATGAACACCTGGAAACATTAAATGAATTTTAGTCTCCTGGGCCAAATGGATATTAAAAGGATATTAAAAGCATATTAAAAGGACTTACAGAAGTAATTTCAGAACCATTGGCAATAATCTTTGAGAAGTTGTGGATAACAGGGGAAGTCCGCATAGAATGGAGGAGGATGAATGCTGTCCCCATCTTCCAAAGGGGAGGGAGAGGTGACTTCCATTCCTGGAAAGATCTTAGAACAGATTATTAAGCAGATAGTCTGTAATTATTTAACTAGAAATGCTGTCATTACAAGAAGTCAACATGGGTTCTTAAAAACAAATCATGCCAGACTAATTTGCTATCTTTCTTTGATAGAGTTACAGGCCTCGTGGATGAGTGTATTGCTTATCTAGATTTCAGTAAGGCCTCTGATAAAGTTCCCCATGTTATATTTGCAAATACGTTAGTAGAATGTGGGATAGATAGTGCTACTGTTAGGTGGATTTGCAATTATTTGACCGAGCATACCCAAAGAGTTTCATAAATGGCTTCTTTTCAACTTGGAGAGACATGACTAGTTGGGTGCCCCAGGAATCTGTTCTGGGTCCGGTGCTACTCAAGATCTTTATTAATGACTTAGATGAAGGAATAGAGAGTAATTTGCAGGTGATATCAAATTTGGAGGAGTGGCTAATTTCCCAGACTAGAAGATAGGATAAAAATCCAAAATGACCATGACAGATTAGTGTGCTGGGCCAAAGCCAATGGAATGAGTTTCAACAGAGAGGAATGTAAGGTCCTGAGTCTAGGCAGAAAAAAATGAATTGCATAGATATAAGATTGGAAACACCCGGCTGGAGAATAGTACCTGTGAAAGGGATCTTGGAGTCTGGGTGGTCCACAAACTGAACATGAGTCAGCAGTGTGATGCAGTAGCAAGAAAGCCAACATTGTGCTTCTATTATCTGCTTTCCAAGTTTTAGACAATATAAGAATGTCTTGGGGGCAAAAACTGGTTTCCAAGTTTTAGACAATATAAGAATCTTGGCTTTCTCTGTGTTAATAGATAAGTAATTCTTGGAGCAAAACTCAGAGAAAGCAGAGAAGGCACAGGAGGCCCGACCTGAAAATAGATAGCACAGCCTTATTGGTGTACAACAGGGCTATCGAACTTTGAACAGTCCACAGGCTCCTTTTGCCCACTGCACGTCCCAGCGGACTCCTTTGAGAAGTGTGCGCACGCGCCGGCATGCCTCTTCATTGCTCTGCCCCCAGGTCCTTAGCGCTCCCCAGCACTTTGCGCACATGCATCTGCCCATGCACACATGCACACACACAAACGCCTGCCCCCACACATTCACACACACAAAAAAAATGCTCCCCCATGCACACGCACAGGTGAGGAGGAGTGGTGGCCGCGACCATGAGGAGGCTAGCGGGGCCAACACACAGCCCAGCGCTCCATGCCCGCCAGCTCCCGGGTGCCTCCACCTGTCCCTGCCAATCTGGCTGTGTTGGTGGTAGAAGTGGGGGTGGGTGGAGGGTGGAGGGCGGAGCAGGAGGAAAAGGAGGAGGAGGAAGAAGAAGCCTCCAATTGCAGCTTCCCTGTTCATCCACCCAGCAGGCTGGCTGGTTAGCCAGGCTGCCGCCACCACCGCTGCACTCACCCCAGATCCTAAGCGCTCCCTCGTTACTCCGCTTCCCCCAGGTCCTCAGTGCTCCCTGTCCACCTGACCACCCATGCTCAAAGGTCTTCCATTATGGCAGCCCCAGGAGCCACCATGCCCCAGGAAACAGAGGCAGCCATGGCAGAGGCTGAGGAGGTGCAGGTGGAGGGTGGGTGGAGCCAGGCAGTGTTAGCATCCCCCTCCTCCTCCACATCCTCCCTCCTGGGGGTGGTCATCTCCACTGCAGGCCACCCCTCCCAGCTCAGTGGGAAGCCAAGTCTGAGGACAGTTGGGAGGAGGCACCTGGCCACAGACCTGCCAAGTGGCCAGTGCTGGCCCCGTCTCCTGTGTGCCTCACTGGTGTGTGAATGGGGGGGAACTCCCCCTCCATCACACCACCAGAGGCAGCGCACTGGGAAGCTAGAAGGGATCCAGCGGGCGCCCTGCTGGTGTGCAAGGTGGGGGTGCCAAGGCTGGCAGGGACCCAGCGGGCTACCTCCATCAGCACCACGGGTGACTGGTCATCCATGCTCAACACATTGTGCAGGCCTGGTGTACAATAACAGAGGGACAGTTAGTTGATTCATTTTTATAAGAGAAAGACAGATGTCTTGGGGGCACTCTGACTGCACCAGATAGAAGCAGCTTAGCTTCTGGGCACTGGTGCTGTAATGGGTTTTGTTATGCTACAGAAAGGGCTACCATTTGGGGAAAACACCAAACTGTACCTTTATCTGGCCTCTCCCTTTTAACCATCCAGGTGTGCTTCTCTGCTTTACTGAATGCAGGCTTTCATTGGCTGGCCATTCTGCTAGGACTGTGCTGGCTGTTAACTCCTGATTGGTAGCTTGTCAGCACAGTTATCATGGTGATTGTGCCTAGCTAGTGGCATTTAATTTCTTTTTCCTTGGTGCTACTCGCCTGCTAGCCCAGCTGAAGTCCCTCCCCTGCTGAGCTGAGAGGGGATAGAATATAACATAGCTTCAGCTTGCCTGAATCTGGTTCAGACAGTGTAATGCTAGACTGGATAGTTAGAACAGTGCCCTGAGCTAGCAATTTCTTTTCACTTTGGAAACACAAAGTGGAAGAAATTATTGTAATCTTATATCTCCCTAGCTATGTCCCTACATATTTTTATTTTTGTCTTCTGATAAAACAAAGGTACAGTTTTGGAGTCAATCTAGCTTTATTTTAATGTGATTGCTTTCACATCTGTTTTTCTTTCTCCACTTACCTAATTTTTCTGTCTATAAGATGATCCAGGGTATAAGACAAAATCCACATTTCTGACCCAAAATTATAGAAAGAGGAGAAAGAGGAGAAAGAGGAGAAAGAGTAGGATCCTCCCCTCCTTTCTGCACCCACAAGTCAAACATTATTGCAGCGTCCAGGGGCATTGAAGAAGTTTCACAATCACACACACACACACACACTTTAAGGTGCCTGTACTTGCCCAGAAGCCTGGTTGATTTCAAAGGGATTTTCCCTTCCTGTGACTGCTTCTCTCATGCATCTCATGCATCATTCCCTTGTTCAGCACGTCTTTTGCCCTTTAGCATGTTAGATTGTGAGCATCTTGAGGCAGCAACGCTTGCACTAGGCTGTTTCCCCTTGCTTGACATTCACAGGATGAGAAAGATTTTAAAATGAAGTTGAGTAAGAGGAGTCCATCCTGGAAAGATCCTCCCGCCTTCTTGCCTTGGACCTGGTGGGCGTAGGTGGAGTGGACTCTTCTTTTTCTGCTTTGTGTTTAGATCTCTCATGCAAGTGTAAAAGCCTCTGCCCTGAGACACTCACAGTCAAACACTTCCTGAGGGACCTGTGTGAAAGGGGCACCAAGTGAGGGAAAGGAGCATAAGACAGAGGCAGCCATGTTTGGCTTGTGGGTGCAGAAAGGAACTGACACTGAAGCTGAGAAAGAGGAACCAACACCGCCTGCATACAATGTATAAGATGACCATTTTTAGAAAAAGTGTCTTGTAAATTGAAAAATACAGTATTATATGAGTGGAAACTAAAATGGCCTTTTAAAAGAAAATGTTGATAATTATTAATGCCACTTTTAAAATTTCAAAATGTAGGAATTCATGCCCTGATTTTTCATACTGAAAAATCAACCACTGCAGATATTTATTTATTTATTTATTTGATTTATATCCCACGCATCTAGCCAAAAGCTACTCTGGGTGGTGCACAACATTGCGATAAACATAAGCATAGTAAAGACCCAAAAATAATCTCAAACAATAAAGGCATTAAAAATAAATGGGATATTAATAAACTAAAACTAAGTGCCCGCTCCGCCGAGGGTATCCGGAGGCAGGGCCTATTTGCCCCCCCCCCGGCCGAAGTTGCGCGAGAGGCGAGATCGGCCGGTCTCGCGAGACTGGGTGGTCTCGCGAGAAGCCCGGCTTTGTAAGCGGGCTTCCACGTGCGCCCAGCCTCTTTTCCGGCCTCCAAGCGCGTCAAGAGGAGCGGTGGTGGTGAGCGGTGGCAAAGAGGCACAGAGGTTGACAGTAAGGAAGGGGAGAAGGAGGACGAAAAGGATAAAGAGAGGTGCCTAAAGAGGAAGCCGGATCAGATCTGGGGAACCGGCTTATTCTATTTATATGTCGGTCATTACGAGGGTCCAGCCATGGCATGCGCCCGCTCTCATACAATATCAGGATTTAATTTACAAGGCTTATATAGATTTCCCAGGGCACACCTGGCTCTTATATGATGAGCAGTTCAGGAAGAGGGCGGCCCTAGACCCCACACTGAGGTGGGACGTTCCCCTGACATCATTATGGCTGCAGACAATGACACCAACATGCCCGGCCATGGGGGACTGCTTTGACAGCGGACACCTCATTAGGAGACCCTCCGGTAACAACACTCCCCGCAGCAACGCGGGGCAGGCGGTTCAACCCCGCCTGCTCTGTTGGGACTTTAACAGAGCCAGAGGGTGTGGGAGGAAATCCTGTAAATTCAAGCATGAATGCACGGTCTGTGGAGCCCATCATGCAGCAGTCAACTGCAGCAGAGCCAGGGGCAGCAAAGGTAACACGCGGGACCAAGGGGCAGTGGACAGGGCGAATCAGGGCAACGGGGGTAATTCAAAAGGGCCCCAGTCCAATTACAGTTCAGGTCCTTGAAAATTGGTTAAGGGGTTACCCAAACAGGGGGGCGGCTGACATATTATTGTCAGGATTCAGGGAGGGATTTAGGATACCAGCAGTAGGGGAGCGGAAACCCAGTCGGGCTGGAGGAGGGGCATGGAGGAGGTGGCACGGCAGAACATCACTAGGGAGGTGGACGAGCGTAGGGTACTGGAACCTTATAAACAACCCCCCATCCCAAACCTGAGGGTTTCACCCCTAGGATTAGTACCCAAGAAGACTCCCAGGGAATTCAGGTTAATTCACCACCTATCATTGCCGGAAGGGGACTCCATCAATGATGCCATCCCCCAGGAATTAACCACGGTTAAGTACACATCATTCGATTCAGCGGTTCGCATGGTCAGGTCCTGCGGGGGTGGGGGCCAAAATGGCTAAATGTGACATAAAGTCCACCTTTCATTTGCTGCTGGTCCACCTGGATGACGTGGAACTCTTGGGTTTCCAGTTTGAAGGTAACGACTACATGGACAGGGCCCTCCCCTTTGGGTGTTCCGTCTCCTGCGCGGCCTTTGAGCGCTTCAGTACATTTCTTGAATGGAAATTGAGGAACACCTCAGGCACGTCCTCAGTAGCACACTATCTTGATTATTTTATTTTCTGTGGCACTAAGGGCACGGGCAGGTGTCACGAACTGTTGTCAACATTCCTGGGGCTGGCAGGGCAGCTAGGGGTCCCACTGGCCAAAGAAAAAACAGAAGGGCCTGCCACTGTTCTTACATTCTTGGGCATCGAGCTAGATACATGGCAGCAGTCTTCTAGGCTCCCTCCATCCAAGATTGCTAACCTAAGGCAGCGGCTGCAGGACCTGTTGTCCAAGCGAAAAGTGACCCTAAGGGAATTGCAGGAGGTGGTGGGACATCTGAACTTTGCGTGCAGGATCGTAGCACCAGGCAGAGCCTTTAACAGGCACCTGTGTGGTGCTATGCGTGGCCTCACCAAACCCCTCCACAGGACCAGGGTGACGAAGGGGATGCGAAACGACATAGAGGTATGGCTTAGATTTCTGAGGGATTTTAACGGGGTGTCCTTCTTGCGGTCGGACGTTAATCTACAGGGAGAGTTCCAAGTCCACACGGATGCGACGGGGGCGGTAGGTTACGGTATATATTTTAGGGGTAGGTGGGTGCACGGGAGCTGGCCCGAGTCCTGGCACGTAAAAGGGGTAACGCGGGACTTAACATTTTTGGAATTCTTCCCCATAGTAGGGGCACTATGGTTGTGGGCGGACGCTTGGGCCAACTCTTCAGTGATGTTTTGGTGTGACAACATGTCAGTGGTTCACATCATAAACAACCTATCAGCCAGGTCTGAGAGGGTCATGCACTTGGTAAAGGCTTTTGTCTTGCAGACCTTGCAGTATAATATTGTTATTAACGCCAAACACATTCCGGGCCTGGACAACAGCCTGGCTGATGCCCTTTCCTGCCACCAGATTGCCAGGTTCAGGGAGCTAGCCCCCGGAGCGTGCCCCCACCCAGAGGAGCTGCCGAATGCGTTTTGGCAGATTGGAGAAGGGAAGCTGATCGGGCCATAGGCCTGGCTCTGGCCCCACAGACACGGCAAGGATATGACGCAGCAGCTAAGGAGTTTGAGTCTTTTCGGGAGGGATTGGGATTGCCTCAAGAGTGGCCGGTCCAGGTTGAACACCACCAGCAATTTGTGGTCTACCTGTATAGGAAGGGGTTAGCTCCTAGATCCATTCAAGAGAAGCTGGCAGCATTGGCCTTCCAGGCGAAGGCGCGAGGCTGCAAGGACACATCCTTGGACTTTCGGGTGAGGAAAATGGTGGAAGGCTATGGGAGGGAAAGACACACCCAGGGGGATACCAGGGCACCCATTACCCCTGAGATCCCGAGACGCCTAACTAAGGAATGGCTGCGGGTTTGTACGAACGAATATGAGCAAGCCCTGTTCAGAGCTGCCACCTCGGTGGCATTCTTCGCAGGCCTGCGAGTCAGTGAATTGGTGGCGGGCAGCAGAGGGGACCATTCAAAAATAGCTTTGCAGTTGGCAGATGTGACAGTTAATCGGAGGAGCATGGTAATTAGGATCCGCAGGTCCAAGACTGATCAGGATGGTAAGGGGGTTCAACTAGAATTGGGACCGTGCCAGCTCACCGAAATCTGTCCTGTGGTGTCAACTCGGGAATACCTCCGGCACAGGGGAGGGGCAGAGGGCTACTTATTTCATCACGAGGATGGGGCCCCACTGACCAAGTACCAGTTCTGGCAGGTGACGTCCGCTGCCTTAGAGAGGATCGGCGTTCAGGGCGTACGCTTTGGTACTCATTCATTTCGCATAGGTGCAGCCTCAACAGCTGTGGCATTGGGGTATGACACAGGGCGGATTAGGTCGATTGGGCGTTGGAAATCGCAGTATTACAAGGTATATGTGCGTCCCCTGCCGACCTTGTAGGAGGCTCGGCATCCCCCATACCCCCCCTGTGTGTCTTTCTTCTGCTTGGTTGTAGGCATGGGATGCGTCAATCGAAGGAAGCGTATAATCATCATGGGGCACAGCTTTGTTTATTGGACGTCCCTCTTCGCAGCCAGATCACCTTGGGGGTCTCAACTTGGCCTGGGCGCACATGCACTTGTGGAGTGGAAAGGTCGGCGTGGCATGCGGCGGAACGAGGGCCTCCCTATGGCCCAGCACCTGGCGGAAGGCCGACCTCCAGACCTCATCCTTATACATGCCGGGGATAATGATCTGGGCAAGCAGTCGGGCAAGTCCCTAATACTGCAGATCATCAGGGACCTAACTGAATTTAAGAAACAATACCCTGCTGTGAAGGTGGTGTGGTCAACAGTGGTCCCGAGGAGATACTGGGCTGTGCCTGGCACGGAGATTGCCATCAATAGGGCACGCAGGAGCCTCAATCGGGAAGTCTGCCGGTACGTGAGGCAGACAGGCGGAGCCGTGGTGGGACACCCAGCAATCTGCAGCTCAAAGGCGGAACTGTACAGACCGGACGGGGTGCACCTTTTCGACGTGGGCCTGGCACTTTTCCTGGAGGATCTGAGGAGGGGGCTGCAGGCTGAGGTGAGCAGCCTGGTGGGCGGGCATGGGCCATAGCAAGCTTGTCCATGCAGTGGCGGGTACTGCAGGCAAAATGCTGGAAGGTGGGCTGCAGGTGTCATCAATAAGCTAGAACTCCCAACCCTCGGGCTCTGCCGATGGTGGAGATTACAGAACCCGGGGGAAGGGGGCAATTTTAACTGGCCACTGCCGGGCCGGGGGGATCCACCAGGTGATGGCGCCCCCACACATTTGGGCACGGCAGATAGCCACTAGCTTCATCGAAGGGAGGGGTGCCAAGGATTAGGCGCCCCCCCTCGGTGGCACATGACTCTCACCTGGCAAGTTGGAGGGCGGGGTTTGGAGTCAACCCCCCCCCTCCTGCATCAATAAGCCCTGCACTACAGAGCCCCCTCCTCCTTTGGGTAAGATGTTTGGTTGTTATGTTTTGTTGATGTGTGCTTGAATAAACCTGGCCCTGTTTTCATCCCATAAGTGTGGTCTCATGCGTTACTTCGGGCATGGGGGGGCAAGTGCCCGCTCCGCTGAGGGTATCCGAAAGGCGGGGCCTGTTTGCCCCCCCGGCCGAAGTCGCGCGAGAGGCGAGATCGGCCAGTCTCGCGAGGCTGGGTGGTCTCGCGAGAAGCCTGGCTTTATAAGCGGGCTTCCGTGTGCGCCTGGCCTCTTTTCCGGCCTCCAAGCGCATCCCCTCCCACCCACCCGTTGTTGAATATGTCAGAGTGAGCATGCTGGTCGCAGGATGGGGCCGAATAGGAATTTTTTTACCCCGCTCTCAGATTGGCAGGAGAGGGTGGGATTTTTTTCGCCTATCCCGTTCTGACAGGAATAGGGGGACTGCTGGCACTGCGGCCAGGGGAAGGGTTTGACGCTGAAGGGGGCGCTGGCAGGTAGTGCGGGCAAGATGCTGGAAGGTGGGCTGTAGGTGTCATCAATAAGCTAGAACTCCCAACCCTCGGGCTCTGCCGATGGTGGAGATTACAGAACCCGGGGGAAGGGGGCAATTTTAACTGGCCACTGCTGGGCCGGGGGGATCCGCCAGGTGATGGCACCCCCGCATATTTGGGCACGGCAGATAGCCACTAGCTTCATTGAAGGGAGGGGTGCCAAGGATTAGGTGCCCCCCCTTGGTGGCACACGACTCTCACCTGGCAAGTTGGAGGGCGGGGTTTGGAGTCAACCCCCCCTCCTGCATCAATAAGCCCCGCACTACAGAGCCCCCTTCTCCTTTGGGTAAGAAGTTTGGTTGTTATGTTCTGTTGATGTGTGCTTGAATAAACCTGGCCCTGTTTCCATCCCATAAGTGTGGTCTCGTGCATTATTTCGGGCGTGGGGGGGGGCAAAACAAAATAAAGCATAAAAATATTGAAGAAACAGTTTAACAAAGCAAAGCCAGAGGTGGAATTAAATGAGAAGTTACTAGCATCAGCTATTGTCCATCTGGTTGGGGGAGGCCAGTCTAAAAATCAGATTTTTAATTGTCTTTTGAATATCTGCAATAAGGAAGCAGAGTGGAATTCGGCAGGTAGCATAGCCAAAAGCTGCTAGAAAATATTGTCCTGTGACCTATGAAGCTGTTTGGATGAACAGCGAAACGTTTCTATCTCTCAAAAAGAAGTCCAGTAGCCATGACTCAACTTCCAGATCCTGTGTGCAGTGCTTCACAATTCTTTTCTATAGCAAGTTAATCAGAACTTCCATATGATGACTTTAGAGGACGAGTATTTTCATAATATCTGTTGTCAAAGACAACAGATATTACAAAGAGTTGGTGAAGTGGTGAAGAGTTGTAATGGAAAATAAGGAGTAATACCTCCTTAAAAAACCTTGGTCCAGCTGGCCCGGCTGGTAGTACCTTGTAAGGGCCCCCATCTGGGGTTACAGGAGAGGACGGTCAACAGTTTTGAAGGCGGAAGAGGGCTCTCATCGCCCCAACGGCAGAAAAAGCGGAAGAACCACCTCTAGGAGAAGGAAACTCTTTCAAACCTCCACTGCCTTGTGGCTATATCAATCATTAGAAAAGGCTTCAGGAGTCAACCTCGAGGAAAAAAACGGAGCCGGAGTCCCGGAGACAGTTCATGACTGTGTACAATCATGTTCTGGCAACTCCTGCGACGCAGCTGGAACTAATCGTATCGGCTTTGCCGTTCCATTGGACCACTCCAGCTACGTGGAGAGGGGGGTTTTGCTGCTTGGGTAACAGCCTAACCTCCATATTGAATAACCCAGGCCTTGTGCCCTGGAGAGGACCACTTACAGCAAATAGTGGGGGAACAACACAGGAAGCGGCAGCTACCTGGGTGTAGGCGGATCAGGATGGAAACCAGCAAACAAATTGTTGACTCCGCACCATGCAATAAACATAAAAAAATCTCGAGCCTAAAGTTGGGCACATGGAATGTTAGGACAATGAACCCTGGCTGTTCAGACTATCTCCAAGAAATGGACACTATACGAAAGACAGCTGTCATCGACAGGGAACTGTGCAGACTGCGGATGGACATTGTTGCTCTCCAAGAGACAAGGCTACCCGACTCTGGATCTGTCAAGGAGAGGAACTTTACATTCTTCTGGCAGGGAAAACCATCAAACGAGACCAGGGAATGTGGGGTTGGCTTTGCTGTTAGAAATACTTTACTAGGTCTCATTATCCCACCTGCTGCAGGAAGTGAGAGAATCCTGTCCATGCAACTACACTCTACAGCAGGGTTGGTTACACTTATCAGTGCATACACACCAACATTATCATCTCCAGCAGAACTTAAAGACAAATTCTATGATGATCTAGCTGCCACTATCAAGAAAATCCCTGAGAAAAGACCAATAGCTATCCTTGGTGACTTTAATGCCAGGGTTGGAGCTGATTACAACTCCTGGCCCACCTGCCTAGGTCAGTTCGGCATTGGAAAGATGAATGAAAATGGCCAACGCCTGCTGGAGTTTTGCTGCTATTATTTGCAGCAATACATTCTTTAACACAAAGCCCCAGCACAAAGTCTCTTGGAGACATCCAAGATCGAAGCACTGGCATCAGCTCGACCTGATTCTTGTCAGGCGCTCCAGCATCTCTAGTGTTACAATCACACATAGTTATCAGAGTGCAGACTGTGACACAGACCACTCCCTGGTGTGCAGCAAAGTAAAACTGAAAACAAAGAGATTGCACCACCTGAAGGAAAGAAGATCAAAAATTGATACCAGTAACACCTATAACCAAGGAAAAGTGGAGGAACTCAAGGAAGCTCTTCCTGGCCCTGCTGAAGATAATGCATCCAAACGTTGGGAACATTTTAAGAATGTTGTTTATAACACTGCTTTATCAGTATTCGGCAAGGAGACTCGAAAGACAGCAGATTGGTTTGAAGCCCACTCAGAAGAGCTGATGCCAGCTATTGAGGAAAAGAGAGCCTTGACTGCATATAAAGCTTGTCCCAGCGAGCACAACCTACAGGCCCTGCGAGTTGTTCGTAACAAAGTCCAGCAGACTGCCAGGAAATGTGCTAACGATTACTGTCTGCAACTGTGTTCTCGGATTCAGATGGCAGCTGATACAGGTAACATCAAGGGGATGTATGACGGAATTAAACAGGCCTTAGGGCCAATACATAAGAAAACTGCACCCTTAAAGACTGTCTCAGGTGAGATCATCCAGGATCGTGAGCAGCAGATGGCACGCTGGGTGCAGCACTACTCTGAACTATATTCCAGAGAAAACACAATAACTGAAGAAGTCTTAAATAATATTGAGTGCTTGTCTGTCTTGGAGGAGCTTGACAATGAACCAACACTAAACGAACTAAATGTAGCTCTGGATTCACTTGCCTCTGGCAAGGCACCTGGGAAAGATAACATCCCTGCTGAAGTTCTGAAGTGCTGCAAAGAGATTATTGCCACTGAACTGTACGAAATCCTCTGCCTTTGCTGGAGGGAAGGGGGAGTACCACAGGATATGAAGGACGCTAATATTGTTATGCTTTATAAGAACAAAGGTGACAGGAGCGACTGTAACAACTATTGTGGTATCTCTCTTCTTAGTGTTGTCGGGAAGCTGTTTGCACGTGTTATACTGAAGAGGCTCCAGATACTTGCAGAGAGAGTCTACCCAGAATCACAGTGTGGCTTTCGAACCAACAGGTCCACTATTGATATGGTATTCTTCCTCAGGCAGTTGCAGGAGAAATGCAGGGAACAAGGACAGCCACTTTTTGTAGCCTTCATAGATCTCACAAAGGCATTTGATATGGTTAGTAGGGATGGACTCTTTAAAATACTCCTCCGGGTTGGATGCCCACCCAAGCTCCTTAATATCATTAGGTCTTTTCATGAGGATATGAAGGGCAATGTAGTTTTCGATGGCCTGGTGTCAGATCCCTTCGACATCTGAAGCGGTGTGAAGCAGGGCTGTGTCCTTGCGCCAACCTTGTTTGGGATCTTCTTTGCTACCATGCTGAAGTATGCTTTTGGAACTTCAACAGAGGGTATCTCTCTCCGGACCAGATCAGATGGAAAACTCTTCAACCTCTCTAGACTGAGAGCAAAGTCTAAGGTACAGGTGAAGTGTTTGCAGGATCTCCTCTTCGCTGATGATGCCGCCATTACTGCACACTCTGCTGAAGATCTCCAACAACTCATGGACCATTTTAGTAAAGCTTGCAAAGATTTGGGGCTAGAAATCAGCCTGAAAAAAAACACAAATAATGGGCCAGAATGTGGACTCTCCTCCTCGCATTACAATTTCTGCAAAAGAACTGGAACATAAGAACATAAGAACATAAGAAGAGCCATGCTGGATCAGGCCAAAGGCCCATCTAGTCCAGCTTCCTGTATCTCACAGCGGCCCCACCAGATGTGTTTGGGAGCGCATGAGACTAGATATCTGTCTCCTGATACCACTCTCCTGCATCTGGCCCTTGAAGTACCCTGGTTTAAAGCCTGGAGACTACACATCTCCATCATGGTTTGTAACCTGTGATGGACTTTTCCTCCAGGAATCTGTCCAATCCCCTTTTGAAGGCATCCAGGTCAGATGCCATCACCACATTGTGTGGCAGGGAAGTTGTCCATGACTTTGTGTATCTTGGCTCAACTATCCCAGATACACTTTCACTAGAGTCTGAGCTGAATAAACGTACAGGTAAAGCAGCAACTATGTTTTCCAGACTAACAAAGAGAGTATGGCTCAATAAGAAGCTGACAGAACATACAAAGATACAGGTCTATAAAGCTTGCATACTGAGCACACTTTTATATTGCAGCGAGTCTTGGACCATCCATGCTCAACAGGAAAGAAAGCTTAATACCTTCCATATGCGCTGTCTTAGGCAAATATTCAACATTACCTGGCACGACAAAGTTCCAAACAGCATAGTCCTGAATCGAGCTGGAATCCCTAGCATGTACACCTTATTGAAACAGCGACGCCTACGCTGGCTTGGACAAATTGTGAGAATGGATGACGGTCGGATCCCAAAAGATCTTCTATATGGAGAACTAATGAAGGGAAAGCGCCCCAGAGGGAGACCACAGCTGCGGTATAAGGATATCTGTAAGAGGAACCTGAAGGCCTTGGGAATGGACCTCAACAGCTGGGAAACCCTGACCTCCGATCGCACTGTCTGGAGGCAAGAGATATAGCATGGTCTACATAAATTTGAAGAGGCATTTGTCCAACAGGCAGAGGAAAAGAGGCAGGCATGGAAAGAACAAAACTCGAGGACCAGGCAGGAAACAGAACACATCTGCCCCCAGTGCGGTAGAGACTGCCATTCCCGAATTGGTCTATTTAGTCACACTAGGTGCTGTTTTTAGGATCTCTACTCCAGGCATGATACCATAGTCTTTCGAGACTGAAGGATGCCAATGATGAAGGGGGTGAAGAGTTGTAATGGAAAATAAAATTATAATAAATAATAACCGGAGCGGTTCCGGGACTCCTCAGAACCACCCGGATCTTCCCCACACTGTCACAAGCACGACACATTTTACCCAGTCCCGAAATTCTACTCCGTTCCCGAGATATCGGGAAGAATATATAAACCACCGCTCCATAGGCCCAGCTTCAGTTGAGACTCAGTATCGGTCTCCTTTCCCAGCCGAGTCTTAGTTCCACAAGAATCTGACTCCATCCCGGTAATGCTTCTCTATGCAGGTAGTCCGACCCCCCCCCCCCCCCAGGCAATGCTTTTCTATGGAAGTAGACCAACCCACTCTTTCAAACTGCACAAACGGAATTCCCCCTTCCAGGGGAAACCTTCGGAAGCTTATTGCTCTTGATCCAAAGGTTTCCACCGAAGGATGGTCAAGGGCCTTCACTGATAAATTTGGTTAACCCCTTCCTGTCCAGATTGAACTTCCCCTTTGAACCTCCAGAGCAGCCAGAGACGCAGCCCAGGAAATTCTTCCTGAACTGATGGGTTATTCCCTCCATGCTCATGGCTTGCAAGGGAATGATCATGAACAATCATTCCTAAGAACCAGGGACTCCCTTAGACCTAAAGGGCTGCCTCCATGGTCCCTCTGCCTAAGTGTCTCCCAGCCCTTGACCCCAGGCGCCCTCCCATCTCTCTCTCTCTCTCTCTCTCTCTCTCCTTCTCTCTCTCCCTCCTTTTTCTGTCTCCCTTTTAACCCATCTTCCTTGGATGTGCTTCAAACGTGTTCCTACTCTGTCCTATGGCTCCTATACCTATATAATCTCAGGCAAGGGTTTTATGGCAAAGAAAAAAGAACATCATGGCGGCTCCACAAGGCAGTCACATCTTCCAGAGCAGACTCCATTCTTCACTGGAATCCCAGCACATCTCCGCAGCTGCTTCCCGGATTAAGACCCAGCCTGGGGCTCCTCATTGTCACATCTACACATCCCTTGAGAACTGTCTGGCTGCCCAGGGCTTATCTCATCAACTTTCCAGCACCCCATTGACTTTCATATTGACTCTCTCTGGCCCCCTATTGACTTTCCAATCTCCCCAAGTTTGCCTGGACCCAAGGACAATACCCTATTTCCCTTTTCCATTGTCACACCCTGCTCTAAATTCAACAGTGGACATGGTGAATTTGTCATGACAATGCTAGTCTGTAGAGCAAGAGCCGAACCCCACGCAAGACCCCCATAGGCTTAATGGAAGTTGCAGACATGGCAAAACCCAGAGTTCAAGAGCAACAGACGGGGTGAATACCTAGTAGAAATCAGGATACAATAGCAAACAGGCATGCAGATTTACCAAAATGTGTAGCCTAGTTAAAGATTGAAAAATAAAGTGTCCAAAAGTGGAATTAAGAAACCCAAAGGTTTCTTATTAAACCTATAAAATATAGTTTATAAGGTGAAGCTTTAATCATTCAGAATTCTAGGATCAAGAATTCCAAATGACTTGAAATCATTCCATTATATGACATTTTAGTACAATAACGGTATTACCCAACTCGGTTCTTCTAAAATAAGTATTACTATACCATGTTTCTTCTCATAGCAACACAAATGATATTTTACTTTATTGTTTAGTATCTTGTGCTAAATGACGGTATCAGAAGAAAACATTATGCTCAGTCAAAACTGAAAATTGCATTATTCCCTTTCCTCCTGTGTTTACCTAAGGAATGAACAGACACAATCCAAAGAGAGCTAATGCTTCTTCTGCCTGCCATCTGTTCAGAATGTAAATCCTCTTAAACAGCAACAATGTTATCCTTATTCCTAAATAGTCCACAGTCTCAAATTAGTAGGACTACAAGTACTAATTAATAAGGCAAAGCAACCTTTGGCTAGCTCAGCTCCAGAATGTGAAAACATTTGAAATGCTAAAGTTATGGAAGTGAGGAAAAGTTAGGGTAAGGAAAGCAGTAGAAAGCTAAGCAAAAATCAAAGAAACAAAACAAAGCAAAGCAAAGCAAAAGACAAAAACATGTGGCACCTTAAAGACTAGCAATTATATTTTATGGTAAGCTTTCATGGACATGTTCAGTTCTTTGAACATATAGTAGCAGAATGAGGTGTTCAGTATAATATACAATGGAATATAAGCTTCATACCAAATATTCATTGGCTGTTGGATGTACAGAATATTTGCATGCAGGGATTTGGCTGTGTTGTTTTAGGGCACGGTTGTAAAAATTCCCCAGGAGACAGGAAACAGGACATTTTTACAGCAGGGCCCTAAAACAACCTAGCCAAATCACTGCATGCAAAGTACTGTACATTGAACAGCCAATGAAGATTTGGTATTGAACTTATATTCCATTGTACATTATACTGAACACCCCATTCTGCTACTAGAATCGAATCAAATAGAATAGAATAGCAATTTATTGTCATTGTACACATACAAAACATGTACAATGAAATTAGGTGCTGTTCACAGTACTAGACAATTTAAAACCAACCAAACAAACAAAAAGCTGCCACATACAATCCCACTCTACTTAATATAACACTAGACAACAGCATTTAACCTAGATACTGCTCTAGGGTAGAAACTGTACTTTAATCTGTTTGTTTTTGTCCTAATTGTCCTGTATCTCCTGCCTGATGGCAATATTTCAAAAAACTGATATCTAGTGTGTGATAGGTCATTTAAGATTTTAGAGGTATTCCTTGAACATATGTCCAAATAAGTGGATGTGTCCGCAAAAGTATACATTAAAATATAATAGTTAGTCTTTAAGGTGCCACATGCTTTTGTCTTTTGTTTTGTTTTGTTTTGATTTGATTCTTTGATTTTTGCCTTGAATTCTTCAACAGGCTAACACGGCTACCTCTTCCAAAACTTCAGTAGAAAGCTGTAAGACACAGTTCCAAGGAAAAGCAATTTCACAAGGGCAAGAAGAGGGTTAAAAAATCCCTCACCACTGCAAGAATTCCTGTACAATTATAATCAGATTTGATACAGTATTTTTTGCAAGTTGTATAGAGCTCAAGTTAGATGAATGACTGGGACACGACAGGACCACTGATGGATGATCAAGACCACTAATATTTTTTGCCTTGGCAAACAGGCCAACTGAGTAATTTAGTGTTCTTTTCTTATAACGTCTTAATTATTCTAGGAAAGTGAACATGGTGATATATATTGAAGTGGGACCAAAACTGTATCTCTCCAAAGGGCCTGCCAGATTGCTCAAGAAAGAATCCAGAACCTCCACAAAAAATAAAACAGCAGCATCCAGAAACAGCTGTATAAACACTACTAACAGGTTTTCAAAAAGAGTTGGAGGGGGGAAAACACAGATAACAATAACAAACTAATAAATGTGAATGGATTCCTAATAAGTGCATTTAATATGAACAAATAATGGGTATTACTGTATCTAACCGATGTAACTCTTTATTCAAAGACAATTATGTTATAAAAACAATCAAAGCTGATCTCGAAACTTGGTCAAGACTTCAGCTATCCCTAATGGGCAGAATTGCTGCAATCAAAATGAATGTCTTACCTAAACTGGTTTTCTTATTTCAATCTCTGCCTATATTACCAAACTTTAAGATCATTTCAGATCTGGAAAAAAGTATACGCATATTTATATGGCAAAAGAAAAAAGCAAGGATTAAAAATGTCTATTTGCAGGATAGAACCAAATTTGGTGGCTTTGCCCTTCCTAATTTAGTACTATATTACAAAGCTGCCGCCATGACCTGGATTAAAGACTGGATCTTGATGACAAATAAAAGAAATATTGCAGCTTGAGAGTTATGGCCTCGATAAGGGCTGGCATGACTACATGTGGTACAAGGGAAAAATACCTACCCTCTTTAAAAAGCATTGGATAAGGAATGCCTTAGTTAAAATATGGTTATCGATCAAAAAACAATTTTATCTCAAAGTACCTATGTGGTTATCCCCACTGGGAGCAATTTATAGCTCCCAGGCAAGTGAAATCTCAAATGTTATAACTTATAGACACCTTCTGAATGCCAACCTCTCATTGAAACCATTAGGGAAATTAGTATCAGAAGGTTACAATCTAGACTGGTGGAAGTATCAACAAATATATTCACACTTCAAAGAGCTTTCCAAAGAGGGCGGTTTTATGACTACTGATACTCCATTTGATAAAATACTTTCCTCTGGTGATTCCAAGCTTCTTAGCAAATTCTACAGTATACTGTTAAATGAAAAAATGAGTGATACACTGGTTAAAGACACTATGATAAGATGGGCTGAAAACTTAGGCTACACTATTCATTTAAATAAATGGGACTCTCTGTGGAATACAGTTAAAATCTTTACATCTATCTCGTTTAAGGAAAACTGCTATAAGATGTTTTATAGATGGCATTTCGCACCACACCGTTTATCTAAGATGTATAATTGCTCACCTAAATGTTGGAAATGTAATTATGACTGTGGAACCTTTTACCATATGTGGTGGACTTGTAAAGAAGCAAAGGCATATTGGAAAATGGTAAAACTTTTTTTAGAAAGATCTCTGAAAATTAAGATAGAGTTTAGACCAGAACTATTCTTATTAAATATAGTAGATATAAATATTTCCTATCATCAGAAATATGTACTCCACCATGTAATTGTTGCTGCAAGGATACTGTATGCGAAATTCTGGAAACAACCAAACACGCCAACAGAGAAGGATCTTCACAAAAAGATAAGAGAATGTATCGAAATCGATAAACTCTCCGGCTATCTAAAGGGATACTATGATGAGATCTTTCGGGAAAGATGGCAAGAAGTAACAAATTTATTAGCACTGTGATAACATTTGGCAACTTTATCAATATGTTAAATTACTATTTCTACTTTGCTTGATATACTCAATGTAAATTTTAAAAACTGTATCCCCCCTTTTCTTCCTCTCCCCCATACTCTTTCCTTTAATAACCCAATAAAATTCTTAAAATCAGAACAAATAATGACACCAATAAGGATTTTATTAAAAATGGCATGGGAAATATTGCTTACCTCTAGAAACAATAAAAGCCCAAAGTGTCTACAGTATATTTGTGTAATGGAATTAAAATAACTAGCTATCTAGCTTTTAAAGAAAATATTATTCAGTTCTTTTGTCTCACATCCTAGTGATTGCATAAAACCTTTTTCCTGTTTTTTACTCCTTTATGTGGGCAACTTGATATATGCAACTGTTCATCAAATGATGATGAGAGCATTTTTCTTTCAATTTCTATTGACAATCCACATAAGATAATACATACCATCTAACATAGCTAGTTATACAAACAATACTGAATAACACATTGAATTAAACATTCTTAAACTATCCAACAGTACAGTCCATATTCTGATTTATCCAATTTAGTTTTCTGTATAACATCTGAAGTTACTAGAGGTTGCTATATATTCAGAAATTTATTGTGTTTATCTCTCCCCTGTATAGTTTAGACCTACTAATCAGTTTTTCTATAACTGCAACTTCCCATTATCGGTTTATGAATTTTGTGCGTGAGAGATCCTGGACATATTACCAATCACGAGTAATTTCCATTGTAGCCATGCTCATGAGAATTGCTATTAATTCTTTATTAGCTAGTTTTTCATTTTCCCCAGTAAATTATCAGAATAATAACATTTCATTTGGATCCATTTTCTATTTAGTTAGTTTCTCTATACAGTTAATAATTTTATTCCAGAATGTTTCTATATTTGGGCATGCCAACCACATATGCTCTAAAGAACCCTTATATCTGCAATTATGCCAACATGTGCAATGGAATAAAGCTGTTTCACTGCCCAGAACCCATCTTCAATCAACCTCAGCTGCTGAAAGCAGGGATCTGGAGAACACAAACCCATATCCCTTTGGATTCATTTTTGTCTCCCAGCTTGGCTATGATAGGTATTCCACTTACCAGAATAATTATTTAAACAAAGTGCCTTCACTTGAATAATAAGTAAAAGCCATTATTTGGCTAATAAGGATTTCACAGGAATAGTCTCTTACTGGAAAATAATGACATCATTTCCTTTCCTAACTTAAAGAAATTTAAAGCAAAACTCAGAGGCAATAGCCTCACTAATTCTACTTAAAACTACATAACTAGCATAGTCTATAGTCCATATTGGAAGTAGCCAGGACACAATCTCTCTGCATCTCTATCTCTCCACCAGCAAACACCATGGGAAAAACATCACATGTCCCTCTTTGACCAATCAGGGGTCAGTTGCTTCTTAGATGGAATGCCTCTTTGGGCTCTGAATACATTCATTTGATATAGCACATATACAGCAGGCTAGACATACCACATTAATATTGGCTTTGTTTACATTTGGCCTTAGAGAAAGGCTTCCCTACTTCTAAATTATGTTACAACATGCATCAGAGATAGTTCTGTTAATGTTATGCAATTTTGTGGGAGAAAAATACCATCTATGTACTAACTTTAAAACTGTTTCCATAGCTTTTGCTGAAATTGATTTATAAGGGTACCCCATCAAAATCCTTACCCTTACTTTATTTGGAATAGTACTGTTTAAGTTTGTTTCCCAGACAATTTTTGACCCTAAACATCTGGTAAATTCTGAGTCTATAATATATTTATATAATATTGAAGTTAAGCTCTTGTTTATATTCTTATCTTTTTCTACACATTTTTCAAACTCTGTTAATAGTCTAATGGGGCCTTGAGTTTGGCATAATTTCACTGCAAAATTTCTTATCTGTTTTAATTGTAGCCAATTAGTTTTAATTTCTCTTCTTCTCTGTTCTAATTGACTGATTTTTATTGGCTTCCCTGATTCAAATAAATCTCTAATTCTGTAGTGTCTAGTCTCAGTCCAGTGCCTAATCTGTTCAAATTTCTCTTGAGATTTAAACTTAGGGTGTTCCAAGATGGGACAGTGGGGTGATATGGGAGGAGCTAAGATTCCTATATGCTTCTTCCATATTCTTAATGTTTTAAAATAATATAAATTCTGGGTTTGTTCACTCTTACATAAAAACCTAAGAACATAAGAAGAGCCATGCTGGATCAGATCAAGGGCCAGCTCCCTATATCTCACAGTGGCCCCAACCAAATGTACATAACACAAGAAAATAAGAAGAGCCATGCTGGATCAGGCCAAAGGCCCATCTAGTCCAGCTTCCTATATCCCACAGTGGCCCCACCAGATGTGTTTGGGAGTGCATGAGACTAGATATCTGTCTCCTGATACCACTCCCCTGCATCTGGCCCTTGAAGTACCCTGGTTTAAAGCCTGGAGATTACACATCTCCATCATGGTTTGTAACCTGTGATGGACTTTTCCTCCAGGAATCTGTCCAATCCGCTTTTGAAGGCATCCAGGCCAGATGCCATCACCACATCCTGTGGCAGGGAGTTCCATAGACTAACAACGCAATGGGTGAAAAATATTTTCTTTTGTCTGTTCTTACTCTCCCAGTCCTCAATTTGAGTGTATGTCCCCTAGTTCTGGTATTTTGTGAGAGGGAGAAGAGCTTCCCTCTATCCACTTTACTCATGTAATGTTGGCTGTTTTATTTTCAATCCCCTTTTTGATAATCCCTAGCATGGAATTGGCCTTCTTCACCGCTGCCACACATTGGATAGACACATTCATGGAGCTGTCCACCAACACACCAAGATCTCTTTCCTGATCTGTCACGGATAACTCAGAGCCCATGAGTTGATAGATAAAGTTTTGATGTTTTGTCCAAATATGCATTACTTTACATTTGGCTACATTAAAATGCATTTGGCATTTTGTAGCCCATTCCCCCAGTTTGGAGAGATCCTTCTGGAGCTCTTCACAATCTTCTCTGATTTTTACCACACGGAAAAGTTTTGTGTCGTCTGCAAACTTGGCCACCTCACTGCTTATCCCTGTCTCCAGGTCATATATGAACAGATTGAAAAGCACCGGTCCCAGGACAGATCCCTGGGGCACACCGCTTTTCACCTCTCTCCATTGTGAAAATTTCTCATTGACACCTACTCTTTGTTTCCTGGATCTCAACCAGTTCTCAATCCATAAGAGGACCTGCCCTCTTATCCCCTGACTGTGCAGTTTTCTCAGCAGCCTCTGATGAGGGACTGTGTCAAAAGCCTTTTGAAAATCCAGATAGACTATATCCACTGGTTCACCCAAATCTACATGCCTGTTGACCTTTTCAAAAAATTCTAAAAGATTTGTCAGACAAGACTTACCCTTGCAGAAGCCATGTTGATTTTCTATCAGCAAGGTTTGTTCTTCTATGTGTTTTAAGATTTTCTCTTGGATGAGGCTTTCCACCATCTTCCCTGGGACAGATGTAAGGCTAACTGGCCTGTAGTTTCCCGGGTCCCCCCTCCTTCCTTTTTAAAAAATTGGTGTGACATCTGCTATCCTCCAGTCCTCCGGCACTGTGGCCGTTTTAAGAGACAAGTTGCATATTACCGTTAAGAGATCTGCAATTTCATTTCTCAGTTCCCTAATAACCCTTGGGTGGATGCCATCTGGGCCCGGTGAATTGTTAAGCTTCAATTTATCAATTAGTCCTAAAACCTCCTCTCTTTTAACCTGTATTTGATTTAATTGTTTAGTCAAGAGGAGCCGTTCGGACAGCAGAATCTGCTCAAGGTCTTCTGTTGTGAAGACAGATGCAAAGAACTCATTCAATTTCTCTGCAATGTCCAAGTCCTCCTTAACCTCCCCTTTTCCTCCATCACCATCCAGAGGGCCAACTGGTTCTCTGGCAGGTTTTCTACTTCTGACATATTTAAAGAAGCTTTTCTTATTTCCCTTTATATTGCTAGCCATGCGTTCCTCAAAATCTTTCTTTGCCTCTCTTATCATCTTCTTACATTTCTTTTGCCAGAGTTTGTGTTCCTTTTTATTTTCCTCATTTGGGGAGAATTTCTATTTACAGAAAGACCTCTCCTTGCTCTTTAGAGCCTCTCTAACTCCACTCGTTAACCATATGGGTGCCCTCTTGGACTTAAATGAGCTCTTCTTTCTTTGTGGTATGCACTTGTGCTGGACCTCTGTTACTGTTGTTTTAAACAGGTTCCATGCACTCTGAAGAGATTGGATTCTTCAAACCTTCCCCTTCAATATCTTTCTAACTAGTTTCCTCATCTGAGGGAAGTTTGCCCTTCGAAAATCAAGGGTTTTTATGTCTGATTTGCTTGACACTCTTCCTCCAACATGCATGGCAAAGGAGATTGCAGCATGGTCACTGTTCCCCAGAGGCTCAGTGACATTCACATGCCTGACCAGGTCCTGAGTATCACACAGTATTAGATCCAGAGTTGCCTGTTCTCGGGTGGGCTCCATAACAAGTTGCTCTAAGGCACAGTCATTCAGCAAGTCAAGAAACCCAGTTTCTCTTTCTTGCCCGGAGCTCGCATTGGCCCAGTCGATGTGGGGATAATTGAAGTCCCCCATGATTACTATCCTATCCTTCTGAGACACCTCCATGATTTGTCACCTCATTTCAAGATCCCCCTCAAGTTTTTGATCTGGTAGGCGATAGCATACCCGAACTATCACATCACTCCTTGGACCTTGTAGTTTAACCCACAGTGATTCTATGGTGGAGTCTGTCCATCTCCATTCTGCTGGATTTTACCCCTTCTTTAACGTAGATGGCCACTCCTCCTCCAATCCGCCCCTCTCTATCCCTTCTATAGAGTTTATAGCCTGGGATTGCTGTATCCCACTGGTTTTCCACATTCTACCAGGTTTCTGTTATGGCTATTATATCTATGTTATCCCTAGCTGCCAAATGTTCAAGTTCTCCCATCTTTGCTCAGAGGCTTCGAGCATTGGCGTAGAAGCACCTGTACAGTAGGTTCTGCAACAACAGCTGCTGCTTTGTTCTTTCCCCCCCACAGCTATTATTTTCAGTAGACAAACTATCACATTCTATTATTCTCCCAGTATTAATACCTGCTATGTCATATCTATGTGATTCTCTATCCTTTCCAACCTCATTCCCTATGGATGAGGTGTTCCGAACGGGATGCCACTCAGCTCCTGTTGGCTTTCCCCCAGTTATCAGTTTAAAAGCTGCTCTGCAGCCTTTTTGAGGTTGAGTGCCAGCAATCTGGTCCCATCATGATTCAAGTGTAACCCATCCCTCCTGAACAGGTTTGGCTTGTCCCAAAATATTCTCCAGTTCCTGACAAATCTAAATCCCTCCTCTCGACACCATTGCCTCATCCACGCATTGAGGTTTCTGAGCTCTGCCTGCTTGGCGGGTCCTGCATGAGGAACAGGTAGCACTTCTGAAAATGCTACCTTGGAAGCCCGGGACTTCAATCTCCTTCCTAACAACCTGAACTTGGCTTCCAAGACTGACTGCTTGGCCTTCCCGACATCATTGGTACCAACATGTACCATGACCACTGGCTCCTTCCCGGTTCTCTCTAACAAGCTATCTAAATTTCTCATGATGTCTGCAACCTTTGCACCTGGCAGGCAAGTGACCATACGGTTATCATGCTAATCACAAATCCATCCCTCCGTATTTCTAATTATAGAATCCCCTAGCAGAAGGAGCTTCTCTCCTGCAGCCTGTTCATCTACATGTACCTGATCCTGTATCTCATCAATTGTGATGAGGGAGAGATCCTCAGGTGGAACCAGTTGTTCCTCGGTGTGTGCCTCATGAGGTGTGCTGAGGGAAAGAGCCTCAAATTGATTGTGCAATATGAGACTCTCTGAGCGATCCCTTGGCCTTCTACTCCTTTGAGTCACATTCCTCCACGCATCTACCTCCTGGGTTGGGGAAGTGATTACATCCTCAGAAGTGTGTCCTGTCTCTTCTTGGACCTGGATAGTCTGTTCCGCTCTGTCCAAGAACCGCTCAAGCTCCTTAATATGTTGCTGGTTCGATATGCGGGCCTCTAGCTCTTGGACCTTCTCTTCTAATAGTGCAACCAGCTTGCACTTGCAGCAAGTGTAGTTCTCTGTGCGTTTTGTCAAGATGACAAACATGGCACAAGTGTTACAGGTAACTACAGCTGCTCCCTCAGACTCCATTTTAATGAGTGCAGTATTCTGGGCCTTGAAGATTTTACAGTGTTACTAGCTACTACTCTAGAAATAATAATCTAGTACCAAACAGAGGTCAAACATCCCTAGCTGAACTGCTCCAACCCAGAAACTTACCAGTGCTGTCTTCTTTCTCTTTTTCTCTCTCAGCAGTAGCTCTGCTTGGATTCACACCCAGGCTCTAATGCTGAGGCTCAAATGATTCTTCAGGAGGAAAACCCTTAGTGTAACTCCACCCCCAAGCTCAGTGGAAGGCTTAGTCTGGCACCACCCCTGCTTCCTAGCAACTTCCTTTGTTTAGCTGATTAATGGCTCTTTGTATTTAAATGAGCAGTTAAAGTTAGCAGAGGCAGAGGTAAAACAGAGGTCAAACATCCCTAGCTGAACTGCTCCAACCCAGAAACTTACCAGTGCTGTCTTCTTTCTCTTTTTCTCTCTCAGCAGTAGCTCTGCTTGGATTCACACCCAGGCTCTAATGCTGAGGCTCAAATGCTTCTTCAGGGGGAAAACACTTAGTGTAACTCCACCCCCAAGCTCAGTGGAAGGCTTAGTCTGGCACCACCTCTGCTTCCTAGCAACTTCCTTTGTTTAGCTGATTAATGGCTCTTTGTATTTAAATGAGCAGTTAAAGTTAGCAGAGGCAGAGGGAGCGCACAAGACTAGATATCTGTCTCCTGGTACCACTCCCCAGCATCTGGACATTGAAATGCCCTGATTTTAAGCCTGGAGATTACACATCTCCATCATGATTTGTAACCTCTGATGGACTTCTCCTCCAGGAATCTGTCCATTCCCCTTTTGGGGGCATCCAGGCCACCCTGTGGCAGGGAATTCCACAGACTAACAACACGCTGGGTAAAAAAAATTCTTTTGTCTCTTCTCACTCTCCCAACCCTCAATTTGAGTGGATGTCCCCTAGTTCTGGTATTTTGTAAGAGGAAAAAGAGTGTCCCTCTACCCACTTGACTCATGCCATGCATTATTTTGTATGTCTCAATCATATCACCCCTCAGGCACCTTTTTTCCAGACTAAAGAGCCCCAAATGTTTTAGCCTTTCCTCATAAGGGAGGTCCCCTCAGCCCAGTAATCATTTTAGTTGCTCTCTTTTGCACCTTTTCCAGTTCCACTATGTCTTTTTTGAGATGCGGTGACCAGAATTGTACACACTACTCCAGGTGTGGCCTTACTATCATTTTGTACAATGGCACTATAATGTTGGCTGTTTTATTTTCAATCCCCTTTTTGATAATCTCTAGCATGGAATTGGCCTTCTTTGCCACTGCCACACACTGGGTAGACACCTTCAGCCATGTATAAATTTATTTTATGATTTCTATTAAATTCTAGTCCCTTAATATTTCCATTCCCTCTAATTTTTTGCAGCTAATGGTTCCATTACTAATGCAAAAATTACTGAGAACAATGGGTCCCCTTCTCTAGTTCCACTGTATTTCTGAAACTTTTTCAGATTCTGATCCATTGATCAGTACTGTTGCTGTCATTTCTATATATAATTTTCTTAAACATATTAACACATTTTCCTCATGTTCATTTCCTTCATTACTTTGAACATATAAATCCATTCCATTCTGTCAAAGGCCTTGAGTTCATCCAGTGAGAGTATTACAAGCTTCCTTCTGTGTGTTTTTTTTTTTGCTATGTGCATAAGATTTAATACTCTGCGGGTTGCATCCTGCATCTGTCTACAGGAATCAACCCATACTGGTCCCATGAACATAGTTATTAATAAAACTACTTATCCTTTTAGCCAGTATTGTTGAAAAAAAATCTTTTAATCCTGATTTTGCAGAGTTATGGGTCTATATGAGATCATTCGGAGTTGTGGAGTTTGCTGTCATCAGTACGCTGATGACACGCAGCTCTACTTCTCCTTCTCTACCAATGCAGTGGAGGCCATCCAGACTCTTGATCGCTGCCTGACCACAGTTTTCGATTGGACCAGGACTCACAGACTCAGGCTCAACCCTGGAAAGACCAAGGTTCTGTTCTTTGGGGGTGGTCCGGAGGGGTACTGTGGCCCTCTTCTGAGTCTGGATGGGTCCGCCCTCCAGCTGGCGCAAAGAGTGAGGAGTCTGGGTGTTGTCCTGGATCCGGATTTGTCCCTGGATTCCCAGGTGGCTGCCGTGACCAGGTCGGCCTACTACCATCTTATCGCCCAGATTCGCCCATACCTCGATGGGGACTCCCTAAGGACAGTGATTCAGGCGCTGGTCATATTGAGGTTGGATTACTGTAACACTCTCTACATGGGGCTCCCCTTGAACCTTGTTCGGCGATTGCAGCGGGTCCAGAATGTGGCAGCCAGGTTGGTGGTTGGTGCACGTAAGTTTGATCACATCACCCCCATCCTGGTTCGCCTGCACTGGTTGCCCGTTGCCTCCCGAATAAGGTTCAAGGTGTTGGTTTTGGCTTACAAAACCCTCCATGGCTTGGCCCCTGTCTATCTGGCAGAGCGTATCTCCCGACGCTCAGATCTGGCCCGACCCACCCGTTCTTCCCAGGCCCTCTTGCTCCGGGTTGCCACGCCGAGGGAAGCCCATAAGACAACCACTCGTAACTGGGCTTTCTCGGTGGTTGGCCCGTCTGTTTGGAATGCCTTGCCGCTCGAGTTGCGTCAAGCTCCATCGCTGGCATCCTTCAAGAGAGCCTTAAAAACATGGCTATTTAAGGACGCCTTTGGTAACTTCCAGGGGTAACCTTTTTTTTCTTCCCCCCCCCCTCCATTCGCTGCCCTTCCTACATTGGCTTGCCGTCCTGGACACTGCTGTTGATTGTTTTTATTGTTTTATCTGTTTTATTTGCTATGGTATTGTGTAAACCGCCCTGAGTCCCCTTTGGGGAAATAGGTGCGGTATATAAGTTTGAAAATAAATATAAATAAATATATGAAGTTGGATCTTGAGGGTTCTTCTCTGGTTTTAAAATGGTTATTATCCTAGCTGTTTTCCATGAGCTAGGAATTTCTCCTTCCTCCAATATTGAATTAAACAAGTTTACTAAATGTTTTGATATATCATCTCCCTATGTTTGATAAAAATCAGATGTAAATCCATCATACCCCAATGCGTTTCCCTTCTTAAGATTTTTAATTACTGCTTTCACCTCTGATACTGTCATTGCTGAGTTAAGTTATTCTTTATGCTCATGTAAAATTTGATTTATTGGAAGCAGGCTTATAAAACTCTTGATATTTACATCTGCTTTTACTTCTGTCTCATACAGTTCTTTATAATTGTTCCTAAAAGTTTCTAGTATCTGTTGTGATGTTACTTTTGTTTCCTCTTTAGTTCTCACTGATACAATTCCCCTTTTAGTAGCTTTTTTCTTAACTTGGGGGTCATTTAATGGTGGCAACACGGAACAAAATCCTCAGGGGGGATTATGTGTACCTCTTTAGTCTCCTAAATATGGAGGTGGATGCTAAGGATGGGGAGTAGGAGGATGAAAAGGATAAGGAGAGGTGCCTCAGGAGGAAACCCGAGCAGAATTGGAAGCATTGGCTCCTGGCATATTCTATTTATATGTCCGTTATTGTTCGAGCACAACCGTGGAGGGCCCAGGCCTTGATACAGTATCAGGACCTTATCATTAAGGCATACACCGATTTCCCTGGGCATACATGGTTGCATTATGATGAGCAATTTCGTAAATGTGCAGCACTGGACCCTTCATTGAGATGGGATGAGCCTTTGTCATCCCTGTGGCTACAGATTATGACACCAGCTAGGCTGGCTGCAGGGGATAGGTTTGATAGCGGGCACCTTATCACGAAGTCATCGCAGCCCAGCACGGCCCAGAGTAATGCCGGGCAGGCAGTTCAACCCCGCCTTTTGTGCTGGGACTTTAATAGACAGGGTGGTTGTACGAGAAAAATGTGTAAATTTAAACACGAGTGTACCAACTGTGGGGGCACCCATGCGGCTATCAATTGCAACAGAGGTAGAGCCCAAAAGCACTATAACAGGGACTCAGGGAACCAAGGGAGGGCAGGGCAGGGTGGGTCAGGGGTTTCAAAAGAGCCCCAGCCCAATCAGGCTCCCAATCCTCAGTAACTGGCTGGAGGGGTACCATGACAGGGAGGCAGCAGATATTTTATTAGCTGGCTTGGGGGGGGGAGGGTCAGAATCCCAGTGGAGGGGGAAAGAAGGCCTAGTTTGGCTAGAAATCTGCAGTCTCTTAAGGGGGATGGAGGGAGTAGCACGGGAAAAAATTCAGAAGGAAGTAAAAGAAGGGAGGGTTCTAGGCCCTTTCAGAGAACCACCAATGCCAAATTTGAGGGTGTCACCGCTGGGCTTAGTACCCAAGAAGACTCCCAGGGAATTCAGGCTAATCCACCACCTGTCATATCCCGACGGCCACTCCATTAATGATGCCATACCACAGGAGCTATGCTCTGTGCGATATACATCCTTTGATGAAGTGGTGTGCTGTCAGCATTCCGCTTACTCCCAGTATATCCACATGATTTTGAGTTGCTGGGTTTCCAATTCGAGGGGGCATACTATATGGATAGGGCCCTCCCCTTTGGCTGTTTGGTTTCCTGCGCAGTGTTTGAGCACTTTAGCACATTCGTGGAGTGGAAGCTGAGACAGCTGATGGGGATGAGAACGACGGCCCGCTACTTAGATGATTTTATTTTCTGTGGTGCAAGTGGATCAGGGAAATGTAAGGAGCTGCTCATGGCTTTTCAAAAGCTGGCAGCAACACTCGGCATTCCACTAGTGCACGAAAAAATTGAGGGCCCGGTGACGGTACTAACTTTCTTAGGAATAGAATTGGATACCTGGCAGCAATCATCTAGATTACCTGCTGATAAACTGTGCAACTTGAAGCAACGCTTAGAGGATCTGAGGGATAGGCGCAAGGTGACCTTGAGGGAGCTCCAAGAAGTCATAGGACACCTTAACTTTGCATGCAAGGTGGTGGCGCCGGGGAGAGCCTTTATTATGCGACTGTGTGTGGCCATGCAGGGCTTGACCAAACCATTTCACAGGGTATGCGTCATGCAAGGCATGCGAAGGGACATCGAGGTGTGGCTACGATTTTTGAGGGACTTCAATGGTGGAGCGAGCTCCACCTCAAAGCCCAGGTCCAGGTCCAAACTGATGCAGCTGGGTCATTAGATTATGGCATCTACTTTGGAGGGAGATGGTGTTCTGGCACTTGGCCAGAAAGATGGCATCAGGAGGGGATTACCAGGGACCTGACATTCCTGGAATTTTTCCCAATCCTGGGTGCCCTGTGACTGTGGGATAACAGCACAGTCCGCTTCTGGTGCGACATGTCAGTCGTGCACATAATCAATAACCTGTCAGCTAAGTCTGAGCGGGTCATGCGATTGGTGCGGGCTTTTGTGCTAAGGGCTCTCCGCTTTAACATAGTTATGAGTACTAGACATGTCCCTGGCCTGTATAACAGCCTAGCTGACGCACTTTCCTGCCAGCAGATCGACAGGTTCAGGGAGATGGCCCTGGGATGTCAGCCTTACCCTGTGGAGCTCCCGGAGGAGGTATGGGCGATTGGCGAAGGGAGGCAGAGCGTGCCATTGGACTAGCACTGGCCCCCAGAACTCGCAAGGCGTACAACACAGTGGTGGGGGAGTTTGAAGACTTTAGGGAACAGCAGGAATTGCCAGGGACGTGGCCCGCAACAGTCGAGCAGGTGCAGCAATTCGTCGTTCACCTGTACTGGAAGGGCCTAGCACCTAGATCTATGCAGGGCAAGTTAGCGGCACTCGCTTTCATGCAAAGACATTAGGCTGCTGGGATGCCACAGGGGATTTCCGAGTGTGGAAGATGGTGGAGGGATACAGGAGAGAGAGGGGGCCCCAACATGACTCCAGGTCCCCCTTTACGCCTGAAATCTTGGCCAAATTGGTGGAGGAGCTGCGAGTGGTATGCGCTGGGAGCTATGAGCTGGCTTTGTTCAGGGCAGCCACCGTGGTGGCCTTTTTTGTGGCACTTTAGGTGAGTGAACTGGTGGCAGGTGGCAAAAATGATGAATCCAGGCTAGCACTGCAGGTGGCGGATGGACGCTTGGAGAAGGACAAGTTGAGGTTACACATCCGGAAGTCTAAAATTGACCAAACTGGTAAGGGGGGTCGAGCTGGAGCTGGGGGCGTGCGAGAACTGATCCATTTGCCCGGTAACACTGATGTGGCAATTCCTCGACAAGAGGGGGTGGGGGAGGGGTACTTATTCTGCCATAAAGACGGAACCCCGCTGATGAAATATCAATTCTAGTGAGCTCGGGCGGATGGGTTGTGAGGGCTAGAAGTTTGGCACTCATTCCTTCAGGATCGGAGCGGCCTCCACGGCAGCCTCATTGGGCTATGGCCCAGAGGGCATTAAGCAGATTGGCCACTGGAAGTCCCACCAATATAAATCTTATGTGCGCTCACACCCCATGTTATGAGACCTGCATGCCCCACTTGTCTGTCTTTCCTTCCTAGGAGCGGAGCAAAGCGGGGGAAGGCTGAGAGTCCTAATCATGGGACATAGCTTCATATTCTGGGCAGTGAGACACGCGGCCCAGTCACATTGGGGAAGTCAGCTCGGTCTCGGGTCATCAGCATGCATACAATGGCACAGAAGGAGGGGCATGCGTTGGCCGGAGGTGCTGCCAGAGGTGAACAGACTGTAAAGCAAGAAGCCACCAGACATTCTGGTGATCCATACTGGGGGGAATGATATCGGCAAGCAGACGGGCAAGTCACTAATCAAAGAGATCACATGAGACTGGCTACAGCTGGGCAAGGCGCAAGCTGTGACCAGACTGGTCTGGTTGACCATCACGCCGAGGCTGATCTGGAAACCTCATGGTAAGGCTAGGGGTCTGAACAGGGCCAGAAGGTGCCTGAACAGGGAGGTGTCTCGTTTTTTGGTGCAAGCAGGTGGTACGGTGATCGGGCATCCAGGTATCAGTGTGAATGGGACTGAGCTCTCCAGGCTTGATGGCGTGCATCTCAATGAAGTTGGTTTGGAGGTATACCTGGATGAGCTGAGGAGGGGGTTCCAAGCTGAGGTAAGCAGCTTGTTCATAGAATCATAGGATAATAGAGTTGAAAGAGACCTCAAGGGCCATCTAGTCCAACCCCCTGCCATGTAGGAACCCCATCACAATATTTCTGACAGATGGCCATCCAGCCTCTGCTTAAAAACGTCCAAAGAAGGAGACTCTACCATCCTCCGTGGCAGCATATTCCGCTGCCGAATAGCTCCAACTGTCATGAAGTTCTTCCTAATGTTCAAATGGAATCTCTTTTCCTGTAGTTTGAAACCATTGCCCCGAGACTTAGTCTCTGAAGCCATGGAAAACAAACCTGTTCCCTCTTCAATATGACATCCTTTCAAATATTTAAACATAGCTATCATATCCCCTCTCAGTCTTCTTTTAGAGAGGCTAAACATTCCCAGTTCCCTAAGCCATTCCTCATAAGACATTTCCTCCAGACCCTCAACCATCCTGGTAGCCTTTCTCTTGGTCCATGTAGGAACTAATGATACTTCCAAACGCAGCTTTCAGGATATCACAGAAGCATACAAAGAAATGGGTAGGAAGCTGAAGGACCTGGGTGGGCAGGTGGTAATCTCATCTCTCATCCCTGTAGAAGGACGTGGCCCATGAAGGCAAAGAACAATAGTGGAAGTTAACAATTGGCTTCGGAGATGGTGCCGGCAAGAACGATTCAGATTCTTGGACCATGGTTTGCTTTTTCATTCAGATGGGATATTGGGCCAGGATGGGGTGCACCTCACCAATGCTGGTAGGAATCTCTTTGCCAAGAGGATTGCAGATTTAATAAGGAGGGCTTTAAACTGAGTTTGCAGGGGGAGGGAGAAAATTCTCTTAACGGTAGAGATCCAGAAGGGGTTGTGGAGACTAGCCCAAATGTTGCAATAGCAACAGGACAAGAAGTAGTGCAGACCATCAGTGCGAGGAAAAACAGGTTA
>JAHTLZ010000274.1:12085509-12098842 GCA_023846285.1 Phrynocephalus versicolor | reverse complement strand
TAACCTGTTTTTCCTCGCACTGATGGTCTGCACTACTTCTTGTCCTGCTGCTATTGCAACATTTGGGCTAGTCTCCACAACCCCTTCTGGATCTCTACCGTCAAGAGAATTTCTCCCTCCCCCTGCAAACTCAGTTTAAAGCTCTCCTTATTAAATCTGCAATCCTCTTGGCAAAGAGATTCCTACCAGCATTTGTGAGGTGCACCCCATCCTGGCCCAATATCCCATCTGAATGAAAAAGCAAACCATGGTCCAAGAAACCGAATCATTCCTGCCGGCACCATCTCCGAAGACAATTTTTAACTTCCACTATTGTTCTTTGCCTTCGTGGGCCACGTCCTTCTACAGGGAGGAGAAATGAGATTACCACCTGCCCACCCAGGTCCTTCAGCTTCCTACCCATTTCTTTGTACACTTCTGCAATATCCTGAAAGCTGCGTTTGGAAATATCATTAGTTCCTACATGGACCAAGAGAAAGGGGTTAGAATCAGAGGGCTTGATGAGTCTCGTCAGTCTCTCAGTTACATCCTGAATCTTGGCTCCAGGGAGGCAGCAGACCTCCCTGTTCATTTTGTTGGGCGGGCCTGGTGCATAGCAAGCTGTGCACCGGCCATGGCGGGTAGTGCGGAATTATGGGGGCAGGCAGTGAGCAAATGTAATAATAAATGTAATAATAAATGTAATAATAAATGGTAAACTCCGGATCCAAGTGTTGCGGATCAGGAGGTTACAGTGTCCGGCAGATGGGGTTAGAACACCCCCGAGGGGCAGGGATCGGTCACGTGATGGCACCTTCCAGCCCAACGGGGGTAAGATAGCCACTAATAGCAAACGGGGGACACTTCCTCACGAAGTGCGCCCCCTAGATAACAATTCTCACCATATCCTGCAATTCATCGGGGGGGTCTAGATGGCCCCCTGGACCCACCTGGTATCCGCACTACTCCCGCTCCCTCCTCAGAGTGACGGTGATGATGCCTGATGACGTGTATTGGTTAAATAAATCTGACCCGTGGTTTATCCCAATGGTGATGTCTCGCGTATTCATTTCAGCTCTGGGATGGCAAGGTTTGCTCCGCAGCGCGGCTGTGCCAGTGGGGCTCTCTTGCCGCCCCTGGGCCGAATAGCGTGAGACGCGATTTTGTGCTCTCGCGAGTTCTGGGGGTATTGCGAGACTGGGCAGGGCCTATTTAAGGTGCCCACACCATCTTCCCAGCTTCACTTACTTTCGGCGTCCACCCACCCATCCACCCTTTATTGGTTCAGGGCGAGCTTGCTGGTCGCCGTTTGGGGCTGGATAGGAATTTTTGCCTATAGCCCCGATTGGCTATGGGGATATGGGGAGTTTTCACCTATCCCACACTGATACCATGAGGGTGAGGAGCAGGGCCAGGTAACAGGTGTGTTGGGTAGTGCGGAATTATGGGGGCAGGCAGTGAGCAAATGTAATAATAAATGTAATAATAAATGGTAAACTCCGGATCCAGGCGTTGCGGATCAGGAGGTTACAGCATCCAGCTGATGGGGTTAGAACACCCCCGAGGGGCGGGGATCGGTCACATGATGGCACCTTCCAGCCCAACGGGGGTAAGATAGCCACTAATGGCATATGGGGGACACTTCCTCACGGAGTGGCACCCCCTAGATAACAATTCTCGCCATATCCTGCATTTCATCGGGGGGGGTCTAAACGGCCCCCTGGACCCACCTAGTATCCACACTACTCCTGCCCCCTCCTCAGAATGACATTGGTGATGATGCTTGATGACGTGTATTGGTTAAATAAATCTGGCCCGTGGTATATCCCAATGGTGATGTCTTGCATATTCATTTCGGCTCTGGGACGGCAGTGACATTCTGATAATTCCTTTTATTTTCTATCTGTTGATAGAATCATAGAATCATAGAGTTGGAATAGACCTCAAGGGCCATCTAGTCCAATCCCTGCCATTCAGGAACCCCCATCACAGTGTTCCCGACAGATAGACATCCAGCCTCTGCATAAAAAACCTCCAATATAAGAGACTCCACTACCCTCGGTGGCAGCATATTCCACTGCTAAACAGCTCTGTCATGGAGTTCTTCCTAATGTTTAAATTGAATCTCTTTTCCTGTAGTTTGAGACCATTGCCCCAAGTCCTAATCCCTGAAGCGATGGAAAATAAACCAGTCCCTTCTTCAATGTCAGATCCTTTCAAATATTTAAACATAGCTATCATATCCCCTCTCTGCCTTCTTTTTGTAAGGTTAGACATTCCCAGCTCCCTAAGCCACTGTCTAGCCCCACACACTGAACATGCACACACAGAGTTCAGTCCTTTGCCAAGAGTTGATAGTGAAAGAATCAAGCAGGTTTCAATTCTTTGCCAAAAATCAGGTGCCAAGGAGATAACAGAGTTCACAACATGATAATTACCAGTCCAGGGTCAACACAGGAATGTTCACAAAAGCCAGATGCCAAGCCAAAGGGAAGAGACCAAACCATCATCAAGGAAACCAGGCAAGCAGAGTCCAAGGTCAAGAGCAGGCAGGAGCATCATTACAGGTCCAAATGATGCATTGCTTCCATGGAGACCTCAAGGTGAGCTTGCCAGCTATATCCCCAAACAGGGAACACGCCCTCTCTCCTGGGGAAGCTCCTTGCTAATACTCAGGGCTGGTCAACCTGATAGTTCTTCTAGCATCAAAGGCTTGATATCTGGCTGTCCTGGCAGCGTGTTGCTGCAGAATCCTGCTCATGGCCCTTCTGGGAGGCGGGGAGGTGTCTGAAGCAGAGTTATCAGACACAGCTGCTGGCTGACACAATGAGCTGGAAGGCTCCTTCAGCTGCTCTTCACCACTTAACCCCTCAGGGTCAGGATCTGTGGCAGGCAGGGTCCTGACAGCCACTCCTCATAAGACATTTCTTCCAATCATCTTGGTCGCCCTCCTCTGGACCCACTCAAGATTGTCAACACCCTTTTTAAATTGAGGCGCACAGAACTGGACACAGTACTCCAGATGGGGTCTGACCAGAAGAGAATAGAGTGGAACTATCACTTCCCTTTACCTAGACACTATGGTTCTGTTGATGCAACCAAGAATTGCATTGGCTTTCGTGGTCACTGCTTCACACTGCTGACTACATTTCCCTCTGATGAACCCCATTCCATTAGCTTTGTTCCAGCACTCTAATCTGTCAAGGTCCTTTTGGATTTTCATCCTATCCTTTAGGGAATTAGCAACCCCACCCAATTTGGTATCATCTGCAAATTTGATCAGCCTACTCTCTAGTCCTTCCTCCAAGTTATTAATAAAGATGTTGAATACTACCAGACCTGGACCAGAACCCTGGAGCACCCCACTGATTATGTCTCTCCAAGCTGAAGAGAAGCCATTTATGATCACCCTTTGGGTGCGATCAGTCAACCAATTGCAAATCCACCTAACAGTGGCACCATCTATCCCACATTCTAACTTCTTTGCAAGTATACCATGAGGAACTTTATCAAAGGCCATACTGAAATCTAAATAAGCAATATCCACAGCTTTCCCCTCATGCACCAGGCCTGTAAAAAGAGATCAAATTGATCTGGCAAGATTTGTTTTTAAGAAATCCGTGTTGAATTCTTATAATTACAACATTGCTAGTTAAACAATTACAGACTGCTTAATAATTTGTTATAGGACCTTGCCAGGAATTGAAGTCAAGCTGACTGGGCAGCAATTATTTGGGTAATCTCTTTCCCCATTTTTGAAGATAGGGACAACATTAGCCCTCCTCCAATTGATGGGGACTTCCCCTGTTCTCCAGGACTGTTCAAATACTATTGCCAATGGTTCTAAAATTACTTCCACCAGTTCTTTTAATATCCTTGGGTGTAATTCATCTGGCCCAGGATGAATTACACTTAAATTAATGTAATGTTTCCAGGTGTTTCCGTACTACCTCTCTACCTATTCTATGTTGCAATTCCCATCCTACATCTACTCTTTGTCCCAGCGTATCTCTTTTTTCCTATTTGGAGAAAACTGAGGCAAAGAAGGTGTTGAATAGTTCTGCCTTTTCCTTGTCTCCTGATATTAACTGGTTAATCATCGCCAAGCAGAGAGACTATCATTTCCTTATTTTTCCTTTTGCTGCGGAGATAACTAAAGAAACCCTTTTTACTACCTTTAATCTCTCTGGCAAGTCTAAGTTCATTTTGTGCTTTAGCTTTTTTTACCACCTCCCTGCATATATTAGTTGTTTGATAACATTCCTCTTTGGTGCATCCCAATGTTTCCATTTTTGTACTTGTTTCTCTTTAGAGCTGAGTAGAAAGTTCTTTAGTACACCATTAGCTGAGTTGAAAGTTCTTTAGTACACCTTTGGAGTTTCTTTAGACATCTCCCATTTTTTCTTCTTGTTGGAACAATTTTAGATTGTGCCTTTAATAGCTTATTTTTAGGAAAGGTCCATGAATCACAGCCAATAATTCCCTATGTTTACAAAAATTGTCTTTCTTAAAGTCCAGGATTCTTGTCTGACTATGCTTAGCTTCACCTTCCAACTGTATAACAAATTCCAAGAAGGCTTGGTCACTTTTACCTAAAGATCCCACCACTTCAACACAATTTATAAGTTCCTCCTTATTGATTAAGACCAGATCTAAAATGGTTGTGCCTCTTGTTGCCTCTTCTACCTCCTGGACCATGAAAATGTTTGCAAGGGCAGTAAGGTATTTGTTAGAGCTTGCATTCTTAGCTGAGATGGACAGCCAGCACATATCAGGATAGTTAAAATATCCCATTAGTACTACATATCTCCCTTTTGACTGTGTGGCCATCTGCTCACAGAAGGCATCATCCCACTCTTTCAGCTGGCTTGGGGGGTTATAATATACCCCCACAGTGACATCTCTTTCATTTTTCTCACCCTTAATTCTCACCCAAATACTCTGAACCTGCTTTCCTTATTGTACATATTGTATTTCTTCAGCAGTATATATGTCCTTAATATATAAAGCTACACCTCCATCTTTCTTACTAGGTCTGTTCCTTTGAAATAGGTTATAACCTCCAGTAACAACATTCCAATCATAAGTCTCATCCCACCAGGTTTCAATGATGCCAATTACATCATATTTATTTTGCTGTATTAGGAGTACCAGCACCTCTTGTTTGTTTCCCATGCTTTGTGCATTGGTGTAGAGACATTTGAGTCTGTGTGTGTTTCTCACAAACTCTTTGCTTAACCTGTTTTTCCTCACATTTATGGTCTGTAATACTCCTTGTCCTGATCCTTTTGCTATTCCACATGACCCCTTCTGGATCTCTACCTTTAAGAAAAAATTTTCCCTTCCCTGAGAACTCAGTTTAAAGCTCTCCTTATCAAATTTTCAAGCCTCTTGGCAAAAAGAGTCCCTCCCACAGTGGTAAGATGCACCCCATCCTTGCCCAATATCCCATCTGATTGAAATATCAAACCATGGTCTAAGAATCGAAATCATTCCTGCTGGCACCATCTCCAAAGCCAGTTGTTCTCCACTATTGTTCTTTACCTTTGTGAGCCACATCCTTCTACAGGGAGAGAGACAAAATTACCACCTGCCCACCCAGGTCCTTCAGCTTCATATGCCTTTGTGATATGTAACTTTGTTCTTGTAACTTATTTCTTTTCTTTTTAATTCAAGATTCTTCCATAATAAATTTTCCTCTAAGAAATACCTTCAGAGTGTCCCATAATATTGATGGTCTCATTCCTTCTATATCGTTCAATGTGTAGAAGGTTTTTAAAGCCTCTTTTATTTTCCCTATAATAGCTGTATTATAGCCAGAAGGTCTCTCACTGGTTCTTTACTTCATTCCAGGCCAAGCATGCATATACCTTATATGTCAGCATGCATCCATCTTACATTCATTATATATTTATGTGTGTTTAGAATAGCCATTCAGTAAACTGGTAGGTGCAGCTAAAGGCTATAAATGTATAGAACCCTGTGATATGAGGGACAATACCTGAAGCTGTAGTGTAGTTAACATCTAAGAGAGTCCTTAACAGTCATGTGTGAGATCCTGAGGCTGGTTAGGATCTGGTATATAGATTGATATAAATATATTTGCTGGTACAAAAAAGTAATGTGTAAATAAATAAGAAGTTATTGTGAACTACATGTTATAAAAGCATCTAAGTGAATACGTCATTGCTATATCAATAACATTCAAGATACAATTGTAACTCAAAAAATGTTCCAAGTTCTATTTTGAAAATATATACCTTGGTGTCAGACTCTCTTATTAAAATAATTAAAGTGATCCTGGAAACTGGTGGTGGCAGCACACATATTAAAAGTGTGGGTGTGTATGTCACAATTTGGTGGCAGCGGTGGGATCTGAAGGTGATCCAGTTGTGCCTTGAAGAACCAGACCTAGATGCAGATAAAAGAAAGAAAGGCTAAATAGTAGCCTCAAAACTTTCACTTGAGCTGATGAAAAAGAGCCAAGCTAAGTGTCAGTTAGGAGGGTCTCTGGCTGAGTGAAGGATCTTTGCTTAGGGTACAGATTGTTGTTGTTGAAACCATAAGGAATTTTTCTGTGTGTGCAGGGTTTTATTAAGAGGGATTCTAACTATTCTGGATTAAACCCTAAAGGAAAGGAAATTCTGGTCTCAAAAATCTGTGAGTCTGAGGGAACTAAAGTACTGGTTGTGCTGGGGAAAAACCCTGAATCCCTAGTGAAGCACAAGTACTGAGTGAATAAACTCCACAGAAATCTTTAGTAAAAGGTGAAAGATTTATACAATCTGAAGAGAAACCCTCCCACCAATGAATACATCTTTACAGCTCATACAAAGACACCAATGACATGTCAGGATGACTACAAAGAAAATATCTACACCCTAACGAGGATGGGGAATATGCTCCCCGACTGCCCTGCAAACTGTAACATCTGAAATTGAGTATATTAACCCCACAAAACTAGGATAATGAGCTGGACTGAATCACCAAAGTTAATTGACCAAATCTACTTCAAGATTCTCCAGTAGTGAGTTCCAGTTCCAGGTTCGCCACAGTGAGATGCCTTGATAAGGTCTCCAGCTTATCAGGTGGAATTCCTCCAGATAAACAGAACCTGAAAGGGTAATTCCCCCCTATAGGGAGGGGTGAAGAGAGGCAGCATCTGGGGGCTGTGAAGACTTGTGGTGGCAAACTTCTTAGCTTCAGAAATCACCTAATCTCCTGTTTGGCGGAAAGTCCGTCTGCCATCTCTCATGGTGGCGATTCAAACTGTGTGCTCTGGACAATGTAAATAATAACTGTAGATATTTGGAAAGTTTACTGCCATAATTAAGACCCTATGTTTTCCTTTATTTTCGTGGGCTTGGATACTTTTCTGCATCTATAAGTACTCATTCCCCCCCTTCCTGAAAAGACGGCTACAAGCATGTGTTGGGAGATTAAACTTTAAGACAATATTATTTGAAGCTTCTACATTCATATAAACTGTTTTATGGAGTCATTATGAAGGTAAGTGAGCTTCACCAAGACAAAGAAGTACTAGGAATGTTCATCTGACAACAGTATTTGACTGTTGCAAGCAGTGCATCTTTTGAAAGGCCCAGAAGAAGTCATGTGGTTGAGGCCTGCACAGGATGGACCTAACAGGTAGAAAAATATGGAGAAAAATGGGGAAGGGGACCCCCACCCCATGAGGTGAGGAGGTTGGGAACTAGGGAAGTAGGGAGCAGAAAAAAAGAAATAAAGAGAAAAGGAAACGCTTTACTTTTGCTTAATCTTCTTCAGCAGACACACTGGTGCTCGAAGCTACTCAAACAGCAGCAACAAAAGAACTGAGAGAGCATGGTACAGACATCTATCTGAGGCAGAGGGAGTCTGTAGGTGATTGACATTAAGCTCCAGAAACATCCAAGTGACTCTGTGCAGATGCAGAAGAAACATATGTGTGTGTGTTCACAGAAGACCACAAAGGAGAATCAGGACTTCTCAGTTGTCGCCCCTCACTTGTGGAACAAACTGCTCCCCTGTCTAGTTCATTCACTTCAAATCGTTTTAAAAAATGGCTCTATATGTTAGCTTTCACAGATTCTTCATTTCAAATAACGTCTCAAAATGTTTTCTTCTCCATCTCTGCTTTGATCTTTTTGGCTACGCCTTTTTAATTATTTCTATATTTTTTTAAATTTTCTGTTAATGATGATTATGCTTATAATTAATATTAGTTGCTATTTGTTTTAGTGTTTTATTTTTGTACAATTTTGCATATTTTTATTTTATAATTATATATTGTATAATTTGTTTCTTTGTTGTTGTAAACCACCCAGAGTAGCCTTTGGGCTAGATGATGCAGTACAGAAATCTAATCAATCAATCAATTAAAGTGTAACCTGAGAAAGCAGCATATTTTGTTTTAAAACTTGAGAATCCAGCGTTAAACCACTCACTAAATGGGGAAACAAGCAGGTCAGTTGCTATGGAGACAAGAACGTCAGAACTGAATGAGGCTGGCTCAAGTCAAGAAATAAATCATTGCTTATACAGTATGTTACAATTACAATTAACAGAGTAAGTTCTGATTCAATATAATACAATATATTTACAGTCACAGACCCAATAAAACTCATTAAAAAGAAGAAAATACATATGTGTAATTTAAAAAGGATATGAGGATAGAGCATTTGCAAGATATCAGGATAGTTAAAACAATTTAGATAATAAAATGAATTGCATAAACACTGTTTGGGAAGATATCATGGTTATATTAAGAGCAAACAAAAGCCAAAATTGTCTTCTATATTATTTGGGCAGAGAGAAGAAACTTAACCACTGATTCAGTGGTTGCCTAAGTAAACTTAGTAAGTGCCAGTTCAAAGTCCTACCTGGAAAGACAGTCATTGAGTAATTTAATACACTCATTTCTATAAAAATTATACGCAAAGAGCACATGATTCAATGTTTCAATTTCTTTGCTGTTACAAGTGTACAGTCATTTTCGTAAGGGACAAACATACCGGTATTTGGCCATAGTCAGGTTTTCCAGACACCTAGCACTTTGGGAAAATTTAAAGTTTAGTCCAAAATGCAGAATGGAGCAGATTTTATGAGCAATTGAGTGCTGAAAGTCAATATCTCTAATCCACTTTTCTAGGATAGATTTAGCTGTCTTGGTCTCATAGGCATAAAGAAAATTCATAGATAGCCCTAATAAATGAAGTTTAGCTGGAAAAGCTTTGAACCATGAACTATTATGGATATATTTTTGTAAATGGTGAAGATATACCATGGAAGTGTTGGCATATAATACTTTAATCCAATAGCTAAAAGCATAGTTCCAAGCAGCACATTCTAATGATGTAACACCAGCCTCTAATTGATTCAATACAAAGTTGTGAGGAATGTGAGAGATACCTATTTACAAATGTGTTTGTGTCACCCTGATGTGGTACCTAAGTAAGGTAAGGTAAGGTTTATTGTTCCGGCATCAAGCTAGACATAAGATAAAATAGAATAGAGCATAATAAGATAAAATATAAAAAAACATTAGCTAGAAAGTTTAAAAACTGGCAAACAGTACAGTGATCAATATATAAAATAAAAAAGTTATTTTTAAAAGCCTTTAAGACAACAAATGTAACAATATAAAACAAGGTTTAAGAGCTCAGCTATCTATCTGTTGCTGTGACATGCCGCACAGAATTTTGTCACCAGTTCAGTAGTAGTCCGACTTTGGTCAATTAGCAATTAATTACGATAGTCTGAGTCCGATTGGCCTGCCATATCTTTTAAGAGTGGTGTGATGCATTTTGCCAGGGTCTTTTTATGCCTACTGCATCTGAGCATCATATGCTCAATGGATTCTATCTCATTAGAGCCACAAGGCAGAGTCTCTGTTCCCTCGGGATGCTCTTAAATCTGCCTTCCAGCACTGCAGAAGGGAAAGCCTCACACCTGGCCAGAGTAAAGGCTTTCCTAAACTTGTACGTCTCCAGCTGTGACAGATAGGTCATGGGGAGTGAGCGATATTTATGTGTATCTGGGACTCTAAAATTGGGGCAACCACTGAGATCTGCCTGTCTCTCCATATCCATTATTCTCTGTTTAAGGGCTGATTTTGCTTCATCCCATTGCATGCTCAAGATTGCTTGGGAAGAAAGACCCACAGTTTGCAATTTATTTAGGACTGATTTTAACCACTTAGATTGGAAGTTGTCCACTAAAAGTAGATGGGTTAATCCCTGCGGTTGGAAGTTTATCTTAAGCCAATACTGTAGGAAAGTTAATGTAATTTTAGCTATCATTGATAGCATACCTGTCTCTAGTATAAGGTTTTTATTATTGTTTTAATTATTTATTGTTGCTTGATGTTTTTAACTGTTTTAATTCTTTGATTGGAAGCTGCCCAGAGACCTTTGGGTAGTGGGCGGCATATAAGTTGTAAAAATAAATAAATAAATAAATAAACGAATGTATGCATTTGTTACACATCTTGGGACTTCAGGAATTGCTCTAAGGAATTTAGATTGGGTCAAAACTACAAAATGCAGGCCCAATGAAGGTGCCATAGAGCATCTGGCTGACCACGTTTGCCTGAAGAGTTTTAGGGCTGCTGGGATATAACGACCCCCTTTGGAGTGGTAGAACCTTAAGATGGCATTTGCTGTTCTTTCACCCTGTTTAGCTGCATATTGGATATGAGCATTTCTAGGTCCAGTAGATTGAAGGGCCATACCTAGGTATTTAAAAAAGGAAACCTGTTCCAGGGATTGCCCATTAATGATCCAAGACCTTTTCTTTTGTCTTCTTCCAAAGGCCATGATTTTGGTCTTTTGGTAGTTTATTTCTAGTTCCTTCATTTTGCAGAAGCTTGCAAATTTCTTAAGGGCTCTCTTGAGGCCGACAGGTGTTCTCGCTAAAAGCACCGCATCATCTGCATATAGAAGAATAGAAATATGTCTTTGCTGTAGCTTTGGAGGGTGAAGACTGGGAGAACTGAGAGGTCCTACTATGTCATGTATGTAAAAATTGAACAATGAGGGGGCCAGTAAGCAACCCTGTCTCACTCCTCAATTGGGTCTGTTAAGTTGCCTTTCCTATTTAGCCTAACCTTCAGATTGGTATTGTTATGTAGCACACACAGCAATAGAAGTAACCGTTTATCTGTTGAGGTGGCTTCTAAGTTGGCCCATAATTTCTGTCTCGAAATAGAGTCAAAGGCTCCTTTCAGATCGACAAATGTGGCATATAGTGAAGTTGGACCCTTTGCTGCATATTTCTCTATAAGATGTTGGATGATAAGACAATGGTCCAGAGTCGATCTACACTCTCTAAAGCCCACTTGCTCTACCGCAATCCTATTTTCCTCATCCAACTAAGTCTCAAATTTGTCCTGGAGATGTCTAGCATATAATTTGCTGCATATGTTTAGAAGACTAATGGGGTGATAGTTTGCAGGGTCATCTCTTTGTCCTTTTTTGAATAAAGTGGTACCTAAGTAAAATATTTTATTTCACAAGAGAGTTCTGGTAAAAGGGTTAGGAGCACCATCAATTTCTGTACTTTTGGCCAATGTACAAGTATGGGGAGATCGAGAAGATCGCTATGTTTGATTATGTTTATTCATGTATTAATATAATTTAATGTGATTTGATTTGATTTGATTTGATTTGATTTATATACCGCAAAAACCATCTGATCCAGAGACCACTCTGGGCAATGTACAATAGTATATAATACAAAAACATATCAACAAAAATATATAAATATTGTATTGGAAGGAAGAGAGCTAGGTGTAGTGCATCGGGCATTTTAAAGGAGGTTTCTGAGCGCAGCAGGAGACAAGTGGACCTTGTAATGAGTTGATGCCTAGATGGGCTGATTGGGGGGGGTAGAGTTATGTGTTATTTGTGGAATGTGTGTTCTGTGTTTGTTATGTCATCTTTGGAATAAAGAAAGCTATGCTGACATATGTTGTTGTGTCTGGACCCACTACATAATACTGGCGACGAAGGGGATCTTTGCTTGGCTGCAGAGGGTATGTTACATTGAAGGAATTACCTGTCTGTGGGGGGAACTTTTGGAGAATGGAAGGAAGAGCTGTGGAAATGGCTACAAGGGGGCTGTTGGAGCCTTTTGACCCAGCTGTGACTAACTGGGAAACTTACATGTAACGGTTTGAGTTTTATCTTGCCACTAACAAAATAACAGAAGCCTAGACTGTGAAGGCCACCACCCTCAGTTTGGGAAGATTGCATGTCTTTGAAACAGTGAGAGGGTTGTGTGCCCCCACCCCTTTGAAAGACATTATGTTTGCAGTAATTAAAGACAAGCTACGAGAGCACTTCACACCTCGACCTTTGGAGATTGTTGCCATGCATTTTACAAGCAGAACCAAGTGGTTAGGGAGTCAGCAGCTAATTACGTTATAGCTCTCCGACAAGCGGCAATGCATTGTAACTTTGCAAACCTTGAGGAAGTATTAAGAGACAGACTTGTTTGCAGGCTAAGGGATGAAGGAATACAACATAATTTGCTTGCAAGGAAGAACTTGGATTTTAAAACAGCTTATGAGGAAATCTTATCTATAGAGGCAGAAATTTACAAGACAAAATTTACAAGACAGGGAAAGACAGTAAGCTCCACACCTCCATGTAACCTGGAGAGTGACAATCAACAGGAGTGGGAGGACCTGTGCAAGGAGGAAGAGGCAGAAGCCGTGATGCAAGTCGCCCATTGAAAACGTCAAGGAGTAAAGTTACCACAAGACAATGTGTGTGCCAGTTGTGGGGGGCCACACTTGAGGGAAGTATGTCCACAGTGCCAAAGCTGTGCGAAGCTGGGGCATATTGCCCGGGTGTGTCGTGATGCTCCTGAGTGGAGGGCAGCCAGAAGGGGGAATCATCAAGGTGGTTGGGCATCCAGCTGGGCAAGTGTTACACCCTGTCCTCACATCCTGCAGAACTGCCAGAGATTAAAGGAGACAGCCTTGTGATGATTTTAAAGCCGGCAAATCCACCAAAGATTAGAGTGACTGTAAGAATTAAGGACGTACCATGTAAAATACGAACATAAGAATATAAGAACATAAGAAGAGCCATGCTGGATCGGGCCAAAGGCCCATCTAGTCTAGCTTCCTGTATCTCACAGTGGCCCCACCCAATCTGTCCCGGAGCGCACAAGACTATACATCTGACTCTTCATACCACTCCCCTGCATCTGGTTCTTGAAGTACCCAGGTTTTAAGCCTGGCTATTACCCATCTCCATCATGGTTTGTAACCTGTGATGGACTTCTCTTCCAGGAATCTGTCCAATACTTGCTCCCAGCAATCTCTCAGTCCCTTTTCTTGCAGACAAAG